>OX451741.1:691067892-691692892 GCA_948472305.1 Vicia faba
ATTATATGAGGTAGTCTGTTGTCCAGATTTTTCTTATACCATTGGATGGTAGCCTTGTCATTATGGAAGGTAGTCTATTGTCGATATTTTTGTTACTGCAATGGATGGTAGCCTTGTCATTATAAAAGGTAGTTTGTTGTCGAGATTTTTGTTACTCGAATGGATGTTAGCCTTGTCATTATGGAAGGTAGTCTGTTGTCGAGATTTTTGTTACCCCAATGGATGGTAGCCTTGTCATTATGGAAGGTAGTTTGTTATCGAGATTTTTGTTATTCCAATGGATGGTAGCCTTGTCATTATGGAAGGTAGTCTAATGTCGAGAGTTTTGTTACTCCAATAATTGGTAGCCTTGTCATTATGAAAGGTAGTCTATTGTCGAGATTTTTGTTACTCCAATGGACGGTAGCCTTGTCATTATAAAAGGTAGTCGGTTGTCGAGATTTTTGTTATTCCATTGGATGGTAGCCTTATCATTATGGATGGTAGTCTGTTGTCGAGATTTTTGTTACTCCAATGATTGGTATCCTTGTCATTATGGAAGGTAGTCTGTTGTCGAGATTTTTGTTACCCAAACTGATGGTAGCCTTGTCATTATGGAAGGTAATTTGTGGTCGAGATTTTTCTTACTCCATCGGATGGTAGCCTTGTCATTATGCAAGGTAGTCTATTGTTCAGATTTTTGTTACTTCAATGGATGGTAGCCTTGTCATTATGGATGGTAGTCTATTGTCGATATTTTTGTTACTTCAATGATTGGTAGCCTTGTCATTATAAAAGGTAGTCTGTTGTCGAGATTTTTGTTACCCCAATGGGATGGTAGCCTTGTCATTATGGATGGTAGTCTGTTGTCGAGATTTTTGTTATTCCAAAGGATGGTAACCTTGTCATTATGAAAGGTAGTCTTTTGTAGATATTTTTGTTACTCCAATGGATTGTAGCCTTGTCATTATTGAAGGTAGTGTGTTATCGATATCTTTGTTACTCCAATGGATGATAGCCTTGTCATTATGCAAGGTAGTCTATTATTCAGATTTTTGTTACTCCAATGGATGGTAGCCTTGTCATTATGGAAGGTAGTCTATTGTCGACATTTTTGTTACTTCAATGGATGGTAGCATTGTCATTATGGAAGGTAATTTGTTGTCGAGATATTTGTTACCCCAATGGATGGTAGCCTTGTCATTATGGAAGGTAGTCTGTTGTCGAGACTTTTGTTACTCTAATGGATGGTAGCCTTGTCAATATATGAGGTAGTCTGTTGTCGAGATTTTTCTTATTCCATTGGATGGTAGCCTTGTCATTATGCAAGGTAGTCTGTTTTTCTGATTTTTGTTACTCCAATGGATGGTAGCCTTGTCATTATGGAAGGTAGTCTGTTGTCGAGATTTTTGTTACCCCAATGTATGGTAGCCTTGTCATTATGGAAGGTAGTTTGTTATCGAAATTTTTGTTATTCCAATGGATGATAGACTTGTCATTATGGAAGGTAGTCTATTGTCGAGAGTTTTGTTACTCCAATAATTGGTAGCCTTGTCATTTTGAAAGGTAGTCTATTGTCGATATTTTTGTTACTCCAATGGATGGTAGCCTTGTCATTATAAAAGGTTGTCTGTTGTCGAGATTTTTGTTATTCCATTGGATGGTATCCTTGTCATTATGGATGGTAGTCTTTTGTAGAGATTTTAGTTTTTCCAATGGATGGTAACCTTGTCATTATGGAAGGTAGTCTTTTGTTGATATTTTTGTTTCTCCAATGGATGGTAACCTTGTCATTATTGAAGGTAGTTTGTTGTCGATATCTTTGTTACTCCAATGGATGATAGCCTTGTCATTATGCAAGGTAGTCTGTTGTTTAGATTTTTGTTACTCCAAAGGATGGTAGCCTTGTCATTATGGAAGGTAGTCTGTTGTCAAGATTTTTGTTACTCCAATGGATGGTAGCCTTGATATTATAAAAGGTTGTCTGTTGTCGAGATTTTTGTTATTCCATTGGATGGTATCCTTGTCATTATGGATGGTAGTCTTTTGTCGAGATTTTTGTTATTCCAATGGATGGTAACATTGTCATTATGGAAGGTAGTCTTCTGTTGATATTTTTGTTTCTACAATGGATGGTAGCCTTGTCATTATTGAAGGTAGTTTGTTGTCGATATCTTTGTTACTCCAATAGATGATAGCCTTGTCATTATGCAAGGTAGTCTGTTTTTCTGATTTTTGTTACTCCAATGGAGGGTAGCCTTGTCATTATGGAAGGTAGTCTATTGTCGGAATTTTTTTTACTCCAATGGATGTTAGACTTGTCATTATGGAAGGTAGTCTGTTGTCGAGATTTTTCTTACCCCAATGGATGATAGCCTTGTCATTATGGAAGGTAATTTGTTATCGAAATTTTTGTTATTCCAATGGATGATAGACTTGTCATTATGGAAGGTAGTCTGTTGTCGAGAGTTTTGTTACTCCAATAATTGGTAGCCTTGTCATTATGAAAGGTAGTCTATTGTCGAGATTTTTGTTACTCCAATGGATGGTAGCCTTGTCATTATAAAAGGTTGTCTGTTGTCGAGATTTTTTTTATTCCATTGGATGGTATCCTTGTCATTATGGATGGTAGTCTTTTGTAGAGATTTTAGTTATTCCAATGGATGGTAACCTTGTCATTATGGAAGGTAGGCTTTTGTTGATATTTTTGTTTCTCCAATGGATGGTAGCCTTGTCATTATTGAAGGTAGTTTGTTGTCGATATATTTGTTACTCCAATGGATGATATCCTTGTCATTATGCAAGGTAGTCTGTTGTTTAGATTTTTGTTACTCCAAAGGATGGAAGCCTTGTCATTATGGAAGGTAGTCTATTGTCGACATTTTTGTTACTCCAATGGATGGTAGCCTTGTCATTATGGAAGGTAGTTTGTTGTCGATATTTGTTACTCCAATGGATGGTAGCCTTGTCATTATGGAACGTAGTCTGTTGTCGAGATTTTTTTTACCTCAATGGATTGTAGCCTTGTCATTATGAAAGGTAGTCTGTTGTCGAGATTTTTGTTACTCCAATGATTGGTAGCCTTGTCATTATGGAAGGTAGTCTGTTGTCGAGAGTTTTGTTACCCCAACTGATGGTAGCCTTGTCATTATGGAAGGTAGTCTGTTGTCGAGATTTTTCTTATTCCATCGGCTGGTAGCCTTGTGATTATGCAAGGTAGTCTGTTGTTCAGATTTTTGTTACTTCAATAGATGGTAGCCTTGTCATTATGGATGGTAGTCTATTGTCATTATTTTTGTTACTCCAATGGATGGTAGCCTTGTAATTATGTAAGGTAGTTTGTTGTCGAGATATTTGTTACTCCAATGGATGTTAGCCTCGTCATTATATAAGGTAGTTTGTTATCGAGATTTTTGTTATTTCAATGGATGGTAGTCTTGTCATTATGGAAGGTAGCCTGTTGTCGAGTGTTTTGTTACTTCAATGATTGGTAGCCTTGCCATTATAAAAGGTAGTCTGTTGTCGAGATTTTTGTTATTCAATTGGATGGTAGCCTTGTTATTATGGATGGTAGTCTGTTGTCGAGATTTTTGTTATTCCAATGGATGGTAACCTTGTCATTATGGAAGGTAGTCTTTTGTAGATATTTTTGTTACTCCAATGGATGGTAGCATTGTCATTATGGAAGGTAGTCTATTGTTCAGATTTTTGTTACTCCAATGGATGGTAGCGTTGTCATTCTGGAAGGTAGTCTGTTGTCGAGAGTTTTTTTACTCCAATGATTGGTAGCCTTGTGATTATGAAAGGTAGTCTATTGTCGCGATTTTTGTTACTCCAATGGATGGTAGCCTTGTCATTATGGAAGGTAGTCTGTTGTCGACATTTTTGTTACTCCAATGATTGGTAGCCTTGTCATTATGGAAGGTAGTCTATTGTCGAGATTTTTGTTACCCAAACTGATGGTAGCCTTGTCATTATGCAAGGTAATCTGTTGTCGAGGTTTTTCTTATTCCATCGGAAGGTAGCCTTGTAATTATGCTAGGTAGTCTGTTGTTCAGATTTTTGTTACTTCAAAGGATGGTAGCCTTGTAATTATGGATTGTAGTCTATTGTCGATATTTTTGTTACTCCAATGGATGGTAGCCTTGTCATTATAAAAAGTATTCTGTTGTCGAGATTTTTGTTACCCCAATGGATGGTAGCCTTGTCATTATGGAAGGTAGTTTGTTATCGATATTTTTGTTATTCCAATGGATGGTAGTCTTATCATTATGGAAGGTAGTCTGTTGTCGAGAGTTTTGTTACTTCAATGATTGGTAGCCTTGTCAATATAAAAGGAAGTCTGTTGTCAAGATTTTTGTTATTCAATTGGATGGTAGCCTTGTCATTATGGATGGTAGTCTATTGTCGAGATTTTTGTTATTCCAATGGATGGTAACCTTGTCATTATGGAAGGTAGTCTTTTGTAGATATTTTTGTTACTCCAATGGATGGTAGCCTTGTCATTATTGAAGGTAGTGTGTTGTCGATATCTTTGTTACTCCGATGGATGATAGCCTTGTCATTATGCAAGGTAGTCTATTGTTCAGATTTTTGTTACTCCAATGGATGGTAGCCTTGTCATTATGGAAGGTAGTCTATTGTCGACATTTTTGTTACTCCAATGGATGGTAGCATTGTCATTATGGAAGGTAGTTTGTCGAGATTTTTGTTACCCCAATGGATGGTAGCCTTGTCATTATGGAAGGTAGTCTGTTGTCGAGATTTTTGTTACTCTAATGGATGGTAGCCTTGTCAATATATGAGGTAATCTGTTGTCGAGATTTTTCTTATTCCATTGGATGGTAGCCTTGTCATTATGCAAGCTAGTCTGTTTTTCTGATTTTTGTTACTCCAATGGATGGTAGCCTTGTCATTATGGAAGGTAGTCTATTCTCGATATTTTTGTTACTCCAATGGATGGTAGTCATGTCATTATGGAAGGTAGTCTATTGTCGAGATTTTTGTTACCCCAATGTATGTTAGCCTTGTCATTATGGGAGGTAGTTTATTACCGAAATTTTTGTTATTCCAATGGATGATAGACTTGTCATTATTGAAGGTAGTCTGTTGTCGAGAGTTTTGTTATTCCAATAATTGCTAGCCTTGTCATTATAAAAGGTAGTCTATTGTCGAGATTTTTGTTACTCCAATGGATGGTAGCCTTGTCATTATAAAAGGTTGTCTGTTGTCGAGATTTTTGTTATTCCATTGGATGGTATCCTTGTCATTATGGATGGTAGTCTTTTGTAGAGATTTTAGTTATTCCAATGGATGGTAACGTTGTAATTATGGAAGGTAGTCTTTTGTTGATATTTTTGTTTCTCCAATGCATGGTAGCCTTGTCATTATTGAAGGTAGTTTGTTGTCGATATCTTTGTTACTCCAATGGATGATAGTCTTGTCATTATGCAAGGTAGTCTGTTGTTTAGATTTTTGTTACTCAAAAGGATGGTATCCTTGTCATTATGGAAGGTAGTCTGTTGTCAAGATTTTTGTTACTCCAATGGATGGTAGCCTTGTCATTATAAAAGGTTTTCTGTTGTCGAGATTTTTGTTATTCCATTGGATAGTATCCTTGTCATTATGGATGGTAGTCTTTTGTCGAGATTTTTGTTATTCCAATGGATGGTAACCTTGTCATTATGGAAGGTTGTCTTTTGTTCATATTTTTGTTTCTCCAATGGATGGTAGCCTTGTCATTATTGAAGGTAGTTTGTTGTCGATATCTTTGTTACTCCAATGGATAATAGCCTTGTCATTATGCAAGGTAGTCTGTTTTTCCGATTTTTGTTACTCCAATGGATGGTAGCCTTGTCATTATGGAAGGTAGTCTATTGTCAATATTTTTGTTACTCCAATGGATGTTAGACTTGTCATTATGGAAGGTAGTCTGTTGTCGAGATTTTTGTTACCCTAATGGATGATAGCCTTGTCATTATGAAAGGTAGTTTGTTATCGAAATTTTTGTTATTCCAATGGATGATAGACTTGTCATTATGGAAGGTAGTCTGTTGTCGAGAGTTTTGTTACTCCAATAATTGTTAGCCTTGTCATTATGAAAGGTAGTCTATTGTCGAGATTTTTGTTACTCCAATGGATGGTAGCCTTGTCATTATAAAAGGTTGTATGTTGTCGAGATTTTTGTTATTCCATTGGATGGTATCCTTGTCATTATGGAAGGTAGTCTTTTGTAGAGATTTTAGTTATTCTAATGGATGGTAACCTTGTCATTATGGAAGGTAGTCTTTTGTTGGTATTTTTGTTTCTCCAATGGATGGTAGCCTTGTCATTATTGAAGGTAGTTTTTTGTCGATATCTTTGTTACTCCAATGGATGATAGCCTTGTCATTATGCAAGGTAGTCTGTTGTTTAGATTTTTGTTACTCCAAAGGATGGTAGCCTTGTCATTATGGAAGGTAGTCTATTGTCGACATTTTTGTTACTCCAATGGATGGTAGCCTTGTTATTATGGAAGGTAATCTATTGTCAAGATTTTTGTTACTCCAATGGATGGTAGCCTTGTCATTATAAAAGGTTGTATGTTGTCGAGATTTTTGTTATTCCATTGGATGGTATCCTTGTCATTGTGGATGGTAGTCTTTTGTCGAGATTTTTGTTATTCCAATGGATGGTAACCTTGTCATTATGGAAGGTAGTCTTTTGTTGATATTTTTGTTTCTCCAATGGATGGTAGCCTTGTCATTATTGAAGGTAGTTTGTTGGCGATATCTTTGTTACTCCAATGGATGATAGCCTTGTCATTATGTAAGGTAGTCTGTTGTCGACTATTTTGTTACTCCAATGGATGGTAGCCTTGTCATTATGGAAGGTAGTCTGTTGTCAAGATTTTTGTTACCCCAATGGATGGTAGCCTTGTCATTATGGAAGGTAGTTTGTTATCGAGATTTTTGTTATTCCAATGGATGGTAGCTTTGTCATTATGGAAGGTAGTCTATTGTCGCGATTTTTGTTACTCCAATGATTGGTAGCCTTGTCATTATGGAAGGTAGTCTGTTGTCGACATTTTTGTTACTCCAATGGATGGTAGCCTTGTCATTATGGAAGGTAGTCCGTTGTCGAGATTTTTGTTACCCCAACTGATGGTAGCCTTGTCATTATGGAAGGTAGTCTGTTGTCGAGATTTTTCTTATTCCATTGGATGGTAGCCTTGTCATTATGCAAGGTAGTCTGTTTTTCAGATTTTTGTTACTCCAATGGATGGTAGCCTTGTCATTATGGAAGGTAGTCTTTTGTCGATATTTTTGTTACTCCAATGGATGGTAGCCTTGTCATTATGGAAGGTAGTCTGTTGTCGAGATTTTTGGTACCCCAATGGATGGTAGCCTTGTCATTATGGGAGGTAGTATTTTGTCGATATTTTTGTTACTCCAATGGATGGTAGCCTTATCATTATATAAAGTAGTCTGTTGTTGATATTTTTCTTATTCCATGGGATGGTAGCCTTGTCATTATGGAAGGTAGTCTGTTGTCGAGACTTTTGTTACACCAATGGATGGTAGCCTTGTCATTATGGAAGGTAGTCTATTGTCGAGATTTTGTTACTCCAAAGGATGGTAGCCTTGTCATTGTGGAACATAGTTTGCTGTCGATATTTTTGTTAATCCAATGGATGGTAGCCTTGTCATTATGTAAGGTAGTCTGTTGTCGATATTTTTGTCACTCCAATGGATGGTAGCCTTGTCATTATAGAAGGTAGTCTGTTGTCTATATTTTTGTTACTCCAATGGATGGTAGCCTTGTCATTAAGGAAGGTAGTCTATTGTCGATATTTTTGTTACTCCAATGGATGGTAGCCTTGTCATTATAGAAGGTAGTCTGTTATCGAGATTTTTGTTATTCCATTGGATGGTAGCCTTGTCATTATGGATGGTAGTCTGTTGTCGAGATTTTTGTTATTCCAATGGATGGTAACCTTGTCATTATGGAAGGTAGTATTTTGTCGATATTTTTGTTACTCCAATGGATGGTAGCCTTGTCATTATTGAAGGTAGTGTGTTGTCGATATCTTTGTTACTTCAATGGATGATAGCCTTGTCATTATGCAAGTTAGTCTGTTGTTCATATTTTTGCTACTCCAATGGATGGTAGCCTTGTCATTATGGAAGGTAGTCTATTGTCCAGAGTTTTGTTACTCCAATGATTGGTAGCCTTGTCATTATGAAAGGTAGTTTGTTGTCGATATTTTTGTTACTCCAATGGATGGTAGCCTTTTTATTATGGAAGGTAGTCTGTTGTCGACATTTTGGTTACTCCAATGGACGGTAGCCTTGTCATTATGGAAGGTATTCTGTTGTCGAGATTTTTGTTACCCTAACTGATGGTAGCCTTGTCATTATGGAAGGTAGTTTATTATCGAGATTTTTGTAATTCCAATGGATGGTAGCCTTGTCATTATAGGAGGTAGTCTTTTTTCGATATTTTTGTTACTCCAATGGATGGTAGCCTTGTCATTATAGAAGGTAGTTTGTTGTCGAGATTTTTCTTATTCCATGGGATGGTAGCCTTGTCATTATGGAAGGTAGTCTGTTGTCGAGACTTTTGGTACCTCAATGGATGGTAGCCTTGTCATTATGGAAGGTAGTTTGTTGTCGAGATTTGGGTACTCTAATTGATGGTAGAGCTATCATTGTGGAACATAGTCTGGTGTCAATATTTTTGTTAATCCAATAGATGGTAGCCTAGTCATTATGGAAGGTAGTCTGTTGTCGATATTTTTGTCACTCCAATGGATGGTATCCTTGTCATTATAGAAGGTAGTCTGTTGTTGAGACTTTTGTTACTCTAATGGATGGTAGCCTTGTCATTATGCAAGGTAGTCTGTTGTTTATATTTTTGTTACTCCAAAGGATGGTAGCCTTGTCATTATGGAAGGTAGTCTATTGTCGACATTTTTGTTACTCCAATGGATGGTAGCCTTGTCATTATGGGAGGTAGTCTTTTGTCGATATTTTTGTTACTCCAATGGATGGTAGCCTTGTCATTATGGAAGGTAGTCTATTGTCGAGATTTTTGTTACTCCAATGGATGGTAGCCTTGTCATTATAGAAGTTAGTCTTTTATCGAGATTTTTGTTATTCCAATGGATGGTAGCCTTGTCATTATGGATGGTAGTCTGTTGTCGAGATTTTTGTTATTCCAATGGATGGTAACCTTGTCATTATGGAAGGTAGTCTTTTGTCGATATTTTTGTTACTCCAATGGATGGTAGCCTTGTCATTATTGAATGTAGTCTGTTGTCGATATCTTTGTTACTTCAATGGATGATAGCCTTGTCATTATGCAAGTTAGTCTGTTGTTCATATTTTTGCTACTCCAATGGATGGTAGCCTTGTCATTATGCAAGGTAGTCTGTTGTTTAGATTTATGTAACTCCAATGGATGGTAGCCTTGTCATTATGGAAGGTAGTCTGTTGTCGAGATTTTTGTTACCCCAATGGATGGTAGCCTTATCATTATGGAAGGTAGTTTGTTATCGAGATTTTTGTTATTCCAATGGATGGTAGCCTTGTCATTATGGAAGGTAGTCTGTTGTCGATTGTTTTGTTACTCCAATGATTGGTAGCCTTGTCATTATGAAAGGTTGTTTATTGTCGAGATTTTTGTTACTCCAATGGATGGTAGCCTTGTCATTATAGAAGGTATTCTATTGTCGATATTTTTCTTATTCCATTTGATGGTAGCCTTGTCATTATGGAAGGTAGTCTATTGTCGAGACTTTTGTTATTCCAATGGATGGTAACCTTGTCATTATGGAAGGTAGTTTGTTGCCGATATTTTTGTCACTCCAATGGATGGTAGCCTTGTCATTATAGAAGGTAGTCTCTTGTTCAGACTTTTGTTACTCTAATGGATGGTAGCCTTGTCATTATGCAAGGTAGTCTGTTGTTTATATTTTTGTAACTCCAAAGGATGGTAGCCTTGTTATTATGGAAGGTAGTCTGTTGTCGTCATTTTTGTTACTCTAATGGATGGTAGCCTTGTCATTATGGAAGGTAGTTTGTTGTCGAGATTTTTGTTACCCCAATGGATGGTAGCCTTGTCATTATAGAAGGTAGTTTGTTATCAAGACTTTTGTTATTCCAATGAATGGTAGACTTGTAATTATGGAAGGTAGTTTGTTGTCGAGATTTTTGTTATTCCAATGGATGGTAGCCTTTTCATTTTGGAAGGTAGTCTGTGGTCGAGATTTTTGTTACTCTAATGGATGGTAGCCTTGTCATTATAGATGGTAGCCTTTTCATTTTGGAAGGTAGTCTGTTGTCGAGATTTTTGTTATTCCAATTGATGGTAACCTTGTCATTATGGAAGGTAGTCTTTTGTAGATATTTTTGTTACTCCAGTGGATGTTAACCTTGTCATTATGGAAGGTAGTCTGTTGTCGAGATATTTTTTACCCCAATGGATGGTAGCCTTGTCATTATGGAAGGTAGTTTGTTATCGAGATTTTTGTTATTCTAATGGATGGTAGCCTTGTCATTATGGAAGGTAGTCTGTTGTCTGGAGTTTTGTTACTCCAATAATTGATAGCCTTGTCATTATGAAAGGTAGTCTATTGTCGAGATTTTTCTTACTCCAATGGATGGTAGCCTTGTCATTATGGAAGGTAGTCTATTGTCGATATATTTGTTATTCCAATGTATGGTAACCTTGTCATTATGGAAGGTAGTCTTTTGTAGATATTTGTGTTACTCCAATGGATGGTAGCCTTGTCATTATTGAAGGTAGTCTGTTGTCGATATCTTTGTTACTCCAATGGATGATAGCCTTGTCATTATGCAAGGTAGTCTGTTGTTTAGATTTTTGTTACTCCAAAGGATGGTAGCCTTGTCATTATGGAAGGTAGTCTATTGTCGACATTTTTGTTACTCCAATGGATGATATCCTTGTCATTATGGAAGGTAGTCTATTGTTGAAATTTTTGTTACCCCAATGGATGGTAGCCTTGTCATTATGGAAGATAGTTTGTTATCGAGATTTTTGTAATTCCAATGGATGGTAGCCTTGTCACTATGGAAGGTAGTCTATTTTCGAGATTTTTGTTATTCCAATGGATGGTAGCCTTGTCATTATGGAAGGTAGTCTATTGTCGAGAATATTTTTACTCCAATAATTGGTAGCCTTGTCATTATGAAAGGTAGTCTATTGTCGAGATTTTTGTTACTCCAATCGATGGTAGCCTTGTCATTATAAAAGGTAGTCTGTTGTCGAGATTTTTGTTATTCCATTGGATGGTAGCCTTGTCATTATGGATGGTAGTCTGTTGTCGATATTTTTGTTATTCCAATGTATGGTAACCTTGTCATTATGGAAGGTAGTCTTTTGTAGATATTTTTGTTACTCCAGTGGATGGTAGCCTTGTCATTATTGAAGGAAGTATGTTGTCGATATCTTTGTTACTCCAATGGATGACAGCCTTGTCATTATGCAAGGTAGTCTATTGTTTAGATTTTTGTTACTCCAAAGGATGGTAGCCTTGTCATTATGGAAGGTAGTCTATTGTCGACATTTTTGTTACTCCAATGGATGATATCCTTGTCATTATGGAAGGTAGTCTGTTGTTGAGATTTTTGTTACCCCAATGGATGGTAGCCTTGTCATTATGGAAGGTAGTTTGTTATCAAGATTTTTGTAATTCCAATGGATGGTAGCCTTGTAACTATGCAAGGTAGTCTATTTTCGAGAGTTTTGTTACTCCAATGATTGGTAGCCTTGTCATTATGAAAGGTTGTCTATTGTCGAGATTTTTGTTACTCCAATGGATTGTAGCCTTGTCATTATGGATGGTAGTCTGTTGTCGAGATTTTTGTTATTCCAATGGATGGTAACCTTGTCATTATGGAAGGTAGTCTTTTGTCGATATTTTTGTTACTCCAATGGATGGTAGCCTTGTCTTTATTGAAGGTAGTCTGTTGTCGATATCTTTGTTACTTCAATGGATGATAGCCTTGTCAATATTCAAGTTAGTCTATTGTTCAGATTTTTGCTACTCCAATGGTTGGTAGCCTTGTCATTATGGAAGGTAGTTTGTCATCTATATTATGGTTATTCCAATGGATGGTAGCCCTGTCATTATGGAAGGTAGTCTGTTGTCGAGATTTGTTTTACTACAATGATTGGTAGCCTTGTCATTATGAAAGGTAGTATGTTGTTGATATTTTTTTAACTCCAATGGATGGTAGCCTTGTCATTATGGAAGGTAGTCTGTTGTCGACATTTTGGTTACTCCAATGGACGGTAGCCTTGTCATTATGGAAGGTATTCTGTTGTCGAGATTTTTGTTACCCCAACTGATGGTAGCCATGTCATTATGGAAGGTAGTTTATTATCGAGATTTTTGTAATTCCAATGGATGGTAGCCTTGTCATTATAGGAGGTAGTCTTTTGTCGATATTTTTGTTACTCCAATGGATGGTAGCCTTGTCATTATAGAAGGTAGTTTGTTGTCGAGATTTTTCTTATTCTATGGGATGGTAGCCTTGTCATTATGGAAGGTAGTCTGTTGTCGAGACTTTTGGTACCTCAATGGATGGTAGCCTTGTCATTATGGAAGGTAGTTTGTTGTCGAGATTTGGGTACTCTAATTGATGGTAGAGCTATCATTGTGGAACATAGTCTGGTGTCAATATTTTTGTTAATCCAATAGATGGTAGCCTAGTCATTATGGAAGGTAGTCTGTTGTCGATATTTTTGTCACTCCAATGGATGGTATCCTTGTCATTATAGAAGGTAGTCTGTTGTTGAGACTTTTGTTACTCTAATGGATGGTAGCCTTGTCATTATGCAAGGTAGTCTGTTGTTTATATTTTTGTTACTCCAAAGGATGGTAGCCTTGTCATTATGGAAGGTAGTCTATTGTCGACATTTTTGTTACTCCAATGGATGGTAGCCTTGTCATTATGGGAGGTAGTCTTTTGTCGATATTTTTGTTACTCCAATGGATGGTAGCCTTGTCATTATGGAAGGTAGTCTATTGTCGAGATTTTTGTTACTCCAATGGATGGTAGCCTTGTCATTATAGAAGTTAGTCTTTTATCGAGATTTTTGTTATTCCAATGGATGGTAGCCTTGTCATTATGGATGGTAGTCTGTTGTCGAGATTTTTGTTATTCCAATGGATGGTAACCTTGTCATTATGGAAGGTAGTCTTTTGTCGATATTTTTGTTACTCCAATGGATGGTAGCCTTGTCATTATTGAATGTAGTCTGTTGTCGATATCTTTGTTACTTCAATGGATGATAGCCTTGTCATTATGCAAGTTAGTCTGTTGTTCATATTTTTGCTACTCCAATGGATGGTAGCCTTGTCATTATGCAAGGTAGTCTGTTGTTTAGATTTATGTAACTCCAATGGATGGTAGCCTTGTCATTATGGAAGGTAGTCTGTTGTCGAGATTTTTGTTACCCCAATGGATGGTAGCCTTATCATTATGGAAGGTAGTTTGTTATCGAGATTTTTGTTATTCCAATGGATGGTAGCCTTGTCATTATGGAAGGTAGTCTGTTGTCGATTGTTTTGTTACTCCAATGATTGGTAGCCTTGTCATTATGAAAGGTTGTTTATTGTCGAGATTTTTGTTACTCCAATGGATGGTAGCCTTGTCATTATAGAAGGTATTCTATTGTCGATATTTTTCTTATTCCATTTGATGGTAGCCTTGTCATTATGGAAGGTAGTCTATTGTCGAGACTTTTGTTATTCCAATGGATGGTAACCTTGTCATTATGGAAGGTAGTTTGTTGCCGATATTTTTGTCACTCCAATGGATGGTAGCCTTGTCATTATAGAAGGTAGTCTCTTGTTCAGACTTTTGTTACTCTAATGGATGGTAGCCTTGTCATTATGCAAGGTAGTCTGTTGTTTATATTTTTGTAACTCCAAAGGATGGTAGCCTTGTTATTATGGAAGGTAGTCTGTTGTCGTCATTTTTGTTACTCTAATGGATGGTAGCCTTGTCATTATGGAAGGTAGTTTGTTGTCGAGATTTTTGTTACCCCAATGGATGGTAGCCTTGTCATTATAGAAGGTAGTTTGTTATCAAGACTTTTGTTATTCCAATGAATGGTAGACTTGTAATTATGGAAGGTAGTTTGTTGTCGAGATTTTTGTTATTCCAATGGATGGTAGCCTTTTCATTTTGGAAGGTAGTCTGTGGTCGAGATTTTTGTTACTCTAATGGATGGTAGCCTTGTCATTATAGATGGTAGCCTTTTCATTTTGGAAGGTAGTCTGTTGTCGAGATTTTTGTTATTCCAATTGATGGTAACCTTGTCATTATGGAAGGTAGTCTTTTGTAGATATTTTTGTTACTCCAGTGGATGTTAACCTTGTCATTATGGAAGGTAGTCTGTTGTCGAGATTTTTTTTACCCCAATGGATGGTAGCCTTGTCATTATGGAAGGTAGTTTGTTATCGAGATTTTTGTTATTCTAATGGATGGTAGCCTTGTCATTATGGAAGGTAGTCTGTTGTCTGGAGTTTTGTTACTCCAATAATTGATAGCCTTGTCATTATGAAAGGTAGTCTATTGTCGAGATTTTTCTTACTCCAATGGATGGTAGCCTTGTCATTATGGAAGGTAGTCTATTGTCGATATATTTGTTATTCCAATGTATGGTAACCTTGTCATTATGGAAGGTAGTCTTTTGTAGATATTTGTGTTACTCCAATGGATGGTAGCCTTGTCATTATTGAAGGTAGTCTGTTGTCGATATCTTTGTTACTCCAATGGATGATAGCCTTGTCATTATGCAAGGTAGTCTGTTGTTTAGATTTTTGTTACTCCAAAGGATGGTAGCCTTGTCATTATGGAAGGTAGTCTATTGTCGACATTTTTGTTACTCCAATGGATGATATCCTTGTCATTATGGAAGGTAGTCTATTGTTGAAATTTTTGTTACCCCAATGGATGGTAGCCTTGTCATTATGGAAGATAGTTTGTTATCGAGATTTTTGTAATTCCAATGGATGGTAGCCTTGTCACTATGGAAGGTAGTCTATTTTCGAGATTTTTGTTATTCCAATGGATGGTAGCCTTGTCATTATGGAAGGTAGTCTATTGTCGAGAATATTTTTACTCCAATAATTGGTAGCCTTGTCATTATGAAAGGTAGTCTATTGTCGAGATTTTTGTTACTCCAATCGATGGTAGCCTTGTCATTATAAAAGGTAGTCTGTTGTCGAGATTTTGTTATTCCATTGGATGGTAGCCTTGTCATTATGGATGGTAGTCTGTTGTCGATATTTTTGTTATTCCAATGTATGGTAACCTTGTCATTATGGAAGGTAGTCTTTTGTAGATATTTTTGTTACTCCAGTGGATGGTAGCCTTGTCATTATTGAAGGAAGTATGTTGTCGATATCTTTGTTACTCCAATGGATGACAGCCTTGTCATTATGCAAGGTAGTCTATTGTTTAGATTTTTGTTACTCCAAAGGATGGTAGCCTTGTCATTATGGAAGGTAGTCTATTGTCGACATTTTTGTTACTCCAATGGATGATATCCTTGTCATTATGGAAGGTAGTCTGTTGTTGAGATTTTTGTTACCCCAATGGATGGTAGCCTTGTCATTATGGAAGGTAGTTTGTTATCAAGATTTTTGTAATTCCAATGGATGGTAGCCTTGTAACTATGCAAGGTAGTCTATTTTCGAGAGTTTTGTTACTCCAATGATTGGTAGCCTTGTCATTATGAAAGGTTGTCTATTGTCGAGATTTTTGTTACTCCAATGGATTGTAGCCTTGTCATTATGGATGGTAGTCTGTTGTCGAGATTTTTGTTATTCCAATGGATGGTAACCTTGTCATTATGGAAGGTAGTCTTTTGTCGATATTTTTGTTACTCCAATGGATGGTAGCCTTGTCTTTATTGAAGGTAGTCTGTTGTCGATATCTTTGTTACTTCAATGGATGATAGCCTTGTCAATATTCAAGTTAGTCTATTGTTCAGATTTTTGCTACTCCAATGGTTGGTAGCCTTGTCATTATGGAAGGTAGTTTGTCATCTATATTATGGTTATTCCAATGGATGGTAGCCCTGTCATTATGGAAGGTAGTCTGTTGTCGAGATTTGTTTTACTACAATGATTGGTAGCCTTGTCATTATGAAAGGTAGTATGTTGTTGATATTTTTTTAACTCCAATGGATGGTAGCCTTGTCATTATGGAAGGTAGTCTGTTGTCGACATTTTGGTTACTCCAATGGATGGTAGCCTTGTCATTATGGAAGGTATTCTATTGTCGAGATTTTTGTTACCCCAACTGATGGTAGCCATGTCATTATGGAAGGTAGTTTATTATTGAGATTTTTGTAATTCCAATGGATGGTAGCCATGTCATTATGGGAGGTAGTCTTTTGTCGATATTTTTGTTACTCCAATGGATGGTAGCCTTGTCATTATAGAAGGTAGTCTGTTGTCGAGATTTTTCTTATTCCATGTGATGGTAGCCTTGTCATTATGGAAGGTAGTCTGTTGTCGCGACTTTTGTTACCCCAATGGATGGTAGCCTTTTAATTTTGGAAGGTAGTCTGTTGTCGTGATTTTGTTACTCCAGTGGATGGTAGCCTTGTCATTGTGGAACATAGTCTGGTGTCGATATTTTTGTTAATCCAATGGATGGTAGCCTTCTCATTATGGAAGGCGGTCTGTTGTCGATATTTTTGTCACTCCAATGGATGGTAGCCTTGTCATTATAGAATGTAGTCTGTTGTTGAGACTTTTGTTACTCCAATGGATGGTACCCTTGTCATTATGCAAGGTAGTCTGTGGTTTTGATTTTTGTAACTCCAATGGATGGTAGCCTTGTCATTATGGAAGGTAGTCTGTTGTCGAGATTTTTGTTATTCCAATGGATGGTAGCCTTGTCATTATGGAAGGTAGTGTGTTGTCGAGTGTTTTGTTACTGCAATGATTGGTAGCCTTGTCATTATGAAAGGTTGTCTATTGTCGAGAGTTTTGTTACTCCAATGGATGGTAGCCTTGTCATTATAAAAGGTATTCTGTTGTCGAGATTTTTCTTATTCCATTGGATGGTAGCCTTGTCATTATGGAAGGTAGTCTGTTGTCGAGACTTTTGTTATTCCAATGGATGGTAACCTTGTCATTATGGGAGGTAGTCTTTTGTCGATATTTTTCTTACTCCAATGGATGGTAGCCTTGTCATTATTGAAGGTAGTCTATTGCCGATATCTTTGTTACTCCATTGGATGATAGCCTTGTCATTATGTAAGGTAGTCCGTTGTCGAAATTTTTGTTACTCCAATAGATGGCAGCCTTGTCATTATGAATGGTAGTATGTTGTCGAGATTTTTGTTATTCCGATGGATGGTAACCTTGTCATTATGGAAGGTAGTCTTTTGTAGATATTTTTGTTACTCCAGTGGATGTTAGCCTTGTCATTATGGAAGGTAGTCTGTTGTCGAGATTTTTGTTACCCTAATGGATGGTAGCCTTGTCATTATGGAAGGTATTCTATTGTTCAGACTTTTGTTACTCCAATGGATGGTAGCCTTGTCATTATGCAAGGTAGTCTGTTGTTTAGATTTTTGTAACTCCAAAGGATGGTAGCCTTGTCATTATGGAAGGTAGTCTGTTGTCGACATTTTTGTTACTCTAATGGATGGTAGCCTTGTCATTATGGAAGGTAGTATGTTGTCAAGATTTTTGTTACCCCAATGGATGGTAACCTTGTCATTATGGAATGTAGTCTTTTGTCGATATTTTTGTTACTCCAATGAATGATAGCCTTGGCATTATGCAAGGTAGTCTGTTGTTTAGATTTTTGTTACTCCAAAGGATGGTAGCCTTGTCATTATGGAAGGTAGTCTATTGTCGACATTTTTGTTACTCCAATGGATGATATCCTTGTCATAATGGAAGGTAGTATGTTGTCGAGATTTTTGTTACCCCAATGGATGGTAGCCTTGTCATTATGGAAGGTAGTTTGTTATCGAGATTTTTGGATGGTATCCTTGTCCCTCTGGAAGGTAGTCTATTTTTGAGAGTTTTGTTACTCCAATGATTGGTAGCCTTGTCATTATGAAAGGTTGTCTATTGTCGAGATTTTTGTTACTCCAATGGATGGTAGCCTTGTCATTATAGAAGGTAGTTTGTTGTCGAGATTTTTGTTATTCCATTGGATGGTAGCCTTGTCATTATGGATGGTAGTCTGTTATCGATATCTTTGTTACTTCAATGGATGATAGCCTTGTCATTATTCAAGTTAGTTTGTTGTTCAGATTTTTGCTACTCCAATGGATGGTAGCCTTGTCATTATGGAAGGTAGTTTGTCATCTATATTTTGGTTATTCCAATGGATGGTAGCCTTGTCATTATGGAAGGTTTTCTGTTGTCGAGAGTATTGTTACTACAATGATTGGTAGCCTTGTCATTATGAAAGGTAGTATGTTGTTGATATTTTTGTTACTCCAATGGATGGTAGCCTTTTTATTATGGAAGGTAGTCTGTTGTCGACATTTTGGTTACTCCAATGGATGGTAGCCTTGTCATTATGGAAGGTATTCTGTTGTCGAGATTTTTGTTACCCCAACTGATGGTAGCCTTGTCATTACGGAAGGTAGTTTATTATCGAGATTTTTGTAATTCCAATGGATGGTAGCCATGTCATTATGGGAGGTAGTCTTTTGTCGATATTTTTGTTACTCTAATGGATGGTAGCCTTGTCATTATAGAAGGTAGTCTGTTGTCGAGATTTTTCTTATTCCATGGGATGGTAGCCTTGTCATTATGGAAGGTAGTCTATTGTCGCGACTTTTGTTACCCCAATGGATGGTAGCCTTGTCATTTTGGAAGGTAGTCTATTGTCGAGATTTTTTTACTCCAATGGTTGGTAGCCTTGTCATTATGGAACATAGTCTGGTGTCGATATTTTTGTTAATCCAATGGATGGTAGCCTTGTCATTATGGAAGGTCGTCTTTTGTCGATATTTTTGTCACTCCAATGGATGTTAGCCTTGTCATTATAGAAGGTAGTCTGTTGTTGAGACTTTTTTTACTCCAATGGATGGTAGCCTTGTCATTATGCAAGGTAGTCTGTTGTTTAGATTTTTGTAACTCTAAAGGATGGTAGCCTTGTCATTATGGAAGGTAGTTTGTTGTCGACATTTTTGTTACTCTAATGGATGGTAGCCTTGTCATTATGGAAGGTAGTATGTTGTCAAGATTTTTGTTACCCCAATGGATGGTAGCCTTGTCATTATGGAAGGTAGTTTGTTATTAAGACTTTTATTTTTCCAATGGATGGTAGCCTTGTAATTATGGAAGGTAGTTTGTTGTCGAGATTTTTGTTATTCCAATGGATGGTAGCCTTGTCATTATGGAAGGTAGTCTGTGTTCCAAATTTTTGTTACTCTAATGGATGGTAGCCTTGTCATTATAGAAGGTAGTCTATTTTCAATATTTTTGTTATTCCATTGGATGGTAGCCTTGTCATTATGGATGGTAGTCTGTTGTCGAGATTTTTGTTATTCCGATGGATGGTAACCTTGTCATTATGGGAGGTAGTCTTTTGTCGATATTTTTCTTACTCCAATGGATGGTAGCATTCTCATTATTGAAGGTAGTCTATTGCCGATATCTTTGTTACTCCATTGGATGATAGCCTTGTCATTATGTAAGGTAGTCCGTTGTCGAAATTTTTGTTACTCCAATGGATGGCAGCCTTGTCATTATGAATGGTAGTATGTTGTCGAGATTTTTGTTATTCCGATGGATGGTAACCTTGTCATTATGGAAGGTAGTCTTTTGTAGATATTTTTGTTACTCCAATGGATGTTAGCCTTGTCATTATGGAAGGTAGTCTGTTGTCGAGATTTTTGTTACCCTAATGGATGGTAGCCTTGTCATTATGGAAGGTATTCTATTGTTCAGACTTTTGTTACTCCAATGGATGGTAGCCTTGTCATCATGCAAGGTAGTCTGTTGTTTAGATTTTTGTAACTCCAAAGGATGGTAGCCTTGTCATTATGGAAGGTAGTCTCTTGTCGACATTTTTGTTACTCTAATGGATGGTAGCCTTGTCATTATGAAAGGTAGTATGTTGTCAAGATTTTTGTTACCCCAATGGATGGTAACCTTGTCATTATGGAATGTAGTCTTTTGTAGATATTTTTGTTACTCCAATTAATGATAGCCTTGTCATTATGCAAGGTAGTCTGTTGTTTAGATTTTTGTTACTCCAAAGGATGGTAGCCTTGTCATTATGGAAGGTAGTCTATTGTCGACATTTTTGTTACTCCAATGGATGATATCCTTGTCATAATGGAAGGTAGTATGTTGTCGAGATTTTTGTTACCCCAATGGATGGTAGCCTTGTCATTATGGAAGGTAGTTTGTTATCGAGATTTTTGGATGGTATCCTTGTCCCTATGGAAGGTAGTCTATTTTTGAGAGTTTTGTTACTCCAATGATTGGTAGCCTTGTCATTATGAAAGGTTGTCTATTGTCGAGATTTTTGTTACTCCAATGGATGGTAGCCTTGTCATTATAGAAGGTAGTTTGTTGTCGAGATTTTTGTTATTCCATTGGATGGTAGCATTGTCATTATGGATGGTAGTCTGTTATCGATATCTTTGTTACTTCAATGGATGATAGCCTTGTCATTATTCAAGTTAGTTTGTTGTTCAGATTTTTGCTACTCCAATGGATGGTAGCCTTGTCATTATGGAAGGTAGTTTGTCATCTATATTTTGGTTATTCCAATGGATGGTAGCCTTTTCATTATGGAAGGTAGTCTGTTGTCGAGAGTATTGTTACTAAAATGATTGGTAGCCTTGTCATTATGAAAGGTAGTATGTTGTTGATATTTTTGTTACTCCAATGGATGGTAGCCTTTTTATTATGGAAGGTAGTCTGTTGTCGACATTTTGGTTACTCCAATGGATGGTAGCCTTGTCATTATGGAAGGTATTCTGTTGTCGAGATTTTTGTTACCCCAACTGATGGTAGCCTTGTCATTACGGAAGGTAGTTTAATATCGAGATTTTTGTAATTCTAATGGATGGTAGCCATGTCATTATGGGAGGTAGTCTTTTGTCGATATTTTTGTTACTCCAATGGATGGTAGCCTTGTCATTATAGAAGGTAGTCTGTTGTCGAGATTTTTCTTATTTCATGGGATGGTAGCCTTGTCATTATGGAAGGTAGTCTATTGTCGCGAGTTTTGTTACCCCAATGGATGGTAGCCTTGTCATTTTGGAAGGTAGTCTGTTGTCGAGATTTTGTTACTCCAATGGTTGGTAGCCTTGTCATTATGGAACATAGTCTGGTGTCGATATTTTTGTTAATCCAATGGATGGTAGCCTTGTCATTATGGAAGGTCGTCTTTTGTCGATATTTTTGTCACTCCAATGGATGTTAGCCTTGTCATTATAGAAGGTAGTCTGTTGTTGAGACTTTTTTTACTCCAATGGATGGTAGCCTTGTCATTATGCAAGGTAGTCTGTTGTTTAGATTTTTGTAACTCCAAAGGATGGTAGCCTTGTCATTATGGAAGGTAGTCTGTTGTCGACATTTTTGTTACTCTAATGGATGGTAGCCTTGTCATTATGGAAGGTAGTATGTTGTCAAGATTTTTGTTACCCCAATGGATGGTAGCCTTGTCATTATGGAAGGTAGTTTGTTATCAAGACTTTTATTTTTCCAATGGATGGTAGCCTTGTAATTATGGAAGGTAGTTTGTTGTCGAGATTTTTGTTATTCCAATGGATGGTAGCCTTGTCATTATGGAAGGTAGTCTGTGTTCCAAATTTTTGTTACTCTAATGGATGGTAGCCTTGTATTTATAGAAGGTAGTCTATTTTCAAGATTTTTGTTATTCCATTGGATGGTAGCCTTGTCATTATGGATGGTAGTCTGTTGTCGAGATTTTTGTTATTCCGATGGATGGTAACCTTGTCATTATGGAAGGTAGTCTTTTGTAGATATTTTTGTTACTCCAGTGGATGTTAGCCTTGTCATTATGGAAGGTAGTCTGTTGTCGAGATTTTTGTTACCCCAATGGATTTTAGCCTTGTCATTATGGAAGGTAGTTTGTTATCGAGATTTTTGTTATTCCAATGGATGGTAGCCTTGTCATTATGGAAGATAGTCTGTTGTCGAGTGTTTTGTTACTCCAATAATTGGTAGCCTTGTCATTATGAAAGGTTGTCTATTGTCGAGATTTTTGTTACTCCAATGGATGGTAGCCTTGTCATTATAAAAGGTAGTTTGTTGTCGAGATTTTTTTTATTCCATTGGATGGTAGCCTTGTCATTATGGATGGTAGTCTGTTGTCGATATTTTTGTTATTCCAATGGATGGTAACCTTGTCATTATGGAATGTAGTCTTTTGTAAATATTTTTGTTACTCCAATGAATGATAGCCTTGTCATTATGCAAGGTAGTCTGTTGTTTAGATTTTTGTTACTCCAAAGGATGGTAGCCTTGTCATTATGGAAGGTAGTCTATTGTCGACATTTTTGTTACTCCAATGGATGATATCCTTGTCATTATGTTAGGTAGTATGTTGTAGAGATTTTTGTTACCCCAATGGATGGTAGCCTTGTCATTATGGAAGGTAGTTTGTTATCGAGATTTTTGGATGGTAGCCTTGTCACTATGGAAGGTAGTCTATTTTCGAGAGTTTTGTTACTCCAATGATTGGTAGCCTTGTCCTTATGAAAGGTTGTCTATTGTCGAGATTTTTGTTACTCCAATGGATGGTAGCCTTGTCATTATAGAAGGTAGTTTGTTGTCGAGATTTTTGTTATTCCATTGGATGGTAGCCTTGTCATTATGGATGGTAGTCTGTTGTCGAGATTTTTGTTATTCCAATGGATGGTATCCTTGTCATTATGGAAAGTAGTCTTTTATCGATATTTTTGTTACTCCAGTCGATGGTAGCCTTGTCATTATTGAAGGTAGTCTGTTGTCGTTATCTTTGTTACTTCAATGGATGATAGCCTTGTCATTATTCAAGTTAGTTTGTTGTTCAGATTTTTGCTACTCCAATGCATGGTAGCCTTGTCATTATGGAAGGTAGTTTGTCATCTATATTTTGGTTATTCCAATGGATGGTAGCCTTGTCATTATGGAAGGTAGTCTGTTGTCGAGAGTATTGTTACTACAATGATTGGTAGCCTTGTCATTATGAAAGGTAGTATGTTGTTGATATTTTTGTTAATCCAATGGATGGTAGCCTTTTTATTATGGAAGGTAGTCTGTTGTCGACATTTTGGTTACTCCAATGGATGGTAGCCTTGTCATTATGGAAGGTATTCTGTTGTCGAGATTTTTGTTACCCCAACTGATGGTAGCCTTGTCATTACGGAAGGTAGTTTATTATCGAGATTTTTGTAATTCCAATGGATGGTAGCCATGTCATTATGGGAGGTAGTCTTTTGTCGATATTTTTGTTACTCCAATGGATGGTAGCCTTGTCATTATAGAAGGTAGTCTGTTGTCGAGATTTTTCTTATTCCATGGGATGGTAGCCTTGTCATTATGGAAGGTAGTCTATTGTCGCGACTATTGATACCCCAATGGATGGTAGCCTTGTCATTTTGGAAGGTAGTCTGTTGTCGAGATTTTGTTACTCCAATGGTTGGTAGCCTTGTCATTGTGGAACATAGTCTGGTGTCGATATTTTTGTTAATCCAATGGATGGTAGCCTTGTCATTATGGAAGGTCGTCTTTGGTCGTAATTTTTGTCAGTCCAATGGATGTTAGCCTTGTCATTATAGAAGGTAGTCTGTTGTTGAGACTTTTGTTACTCCAATGGAAGGTAGCCTTGTTATTATGCAAGGTAGTCTGTTGTTTAGATTTTTGTAACTCCAATGGATGGTAGCCTTGTCATTATGGAAGGTAGTTTGTTGTCGAGATTTTTGTTACCCCAATGGATGGTAGCTTTGTCATTATGGAAGGTATTTTGTTATCGAGATATTTGTTATTCCAATGGATGGTAGCCTTGTCATTATGGAAGGTAGTGTGTTGTCGAGTGTTTTGTTACTCCAATGATTGGTAGCCTTGTCATTATGAAAGGTTGTCTATTGTCGAGATTTTTTTTACTCCAATGGATGGTAGCCTTGTCCATATAGAAGGTTTTCTGTTGTCGATATTTTTCTTATTCCATTGGATGGTAGCCTTGTCATTATGGAAGGTAGTTTGTTGTCGAGACTTTTGTTATTCCAATGGATGGTAACCTTGTCATTATGGGAGGTAGTCTTTTGTCGATATTTTTCTTACTCCAATGGATGGTAGCCTTTTCATTATTGAAGGTAGTCTATTGTCGATATCTTTGTTACTCCATTGGATGATAGCCTTGTCATTATGTAAGGTAGTCTGTTGTCGAAATTTTTGTTACTCCAATGGATGGTAGCCTTGTCATTATGGATGGTAGTATGTTGTCGAGATTTTTGTTATTCCGATGGATGGTAACCTTGTCATTATGGAAGGTAGTATTTTGTAGATATTTTTGTTACTCCAGTGGATGTTAGCCTTGTCATTATGGAAGGTAGTCTGTTGTCGAGATTTTTGTTACCCCAATGGATGGTAGCCTTGTCATTATGCAAGGTAGTCTGTTGTTTAGATTTTTGTAACTCCAAAAGAAGGTAGCCTTGTCATTATGGAAGGTAGTCTGTTGTCGACATTTTTGTTACCTCAATCGATGGTAGCCTTGTCTTTATGGAAGGTAGTTTTTTATCAAGACTTTTGTTATTCCAATGGATGGTAGCCTTGTAATTATGGAAGGTAGTTTGTTATCGAGATTTTTGTTATTCCAATGGATGGTAGCCTTGTCATTATGGAAGGTAGTCTGTGGTCCATATTTTTGTTACTCCAATGGATGGTAGCCTTGTCATTATAAAAGGTAGTCTGTTGTCGGGATTTTTTTTATTCCATTGGATGGTAACTTTGTAATTTTGGAAGGTAGTCTTTTGTAGATATTTTTGTTACTCCAATGGATGGTAGCCTTGTCATTGTTGAAGGTAGTCTGTTGTCGATATCTTTGTTACTCTAATGGATGATAGCCTTGTCATTATGCAAGGTAGTCTGTTGTTTAGATTTTTGTTACTCCAAAGGATGGTAGCCTTGTCATTATGGAAGGTAGTCTATTGTCGACATTTTTGTTACTCCAATGGATGATATCCTTGTCATTATGGAAGGTAGTCTGATGTCGAGATTTTTGTTACCCCAATGGATGGTAGCCTTGTCATTATGGAAGGTAGTTTGTTATCGAGATTTTTTTAATTCCAATGAATGGTAGCCTTGTCACTATGGAAGGTAGTCTATTTTCGAGAGTTTTGTTACTCCAATGATTGGTAGCCTTGTCATTATGAAAGGTTGTCTATTGTCGAGATTTCTGTTACTCCAATGGATGGTAGCCTTGTCATTATAGAAGGTAGTCTATTGTCGAGATTTTTATTATTCCATTGGATGGTAGCCTTGTCATTATGGATGGTAGTCTGTTGTCGAGATTTTTGTTATTCCAATGGATGGTAACCTTGTCATTATTGAAGGTAGTCTTTTGTCGATATTTTTGTTACTCCAATGGATGGTAGCCTTGTCATTATTGAAGGTAGTATGTTGTCTATATCTTTGTTACTCCAATGGATGATAGCCTTGTCATTATGCAAGGTAGTTTGTTGTTCAGATTTTTGTTACTCCAATGGATGGTAGCCTTGTCATTATGGAAGGTAGTTTTTTATCGATATTTTTGTTATTCCAATGGATGGTAGCCTTGTCATTATGGAAGGTATTCAGTTGTCGAGAGTTTTGTTACTCCAATGATTGATAGCCTTGTCATTATGAAAGGTAGTCTGTTGTCGAGATTTTTATTACTCCAATGGATTGTAGCCTTATCATTATGGAAGGTAGTATGTTGTCAACATTTTTGTTACTCCAATGGATGGTAGCCTTGTCATTATGGAAGGTAGTCTTTTGTCGAGATTTTTGTTACCCCAATTGATGGTAGCCTTGTAATTATGGAAGGTACTTTGTTATCGAGATTTTTGGTATTCCAATGGATGGTAGCCTTGTCATTATGGAAGATAGTCTGTGGTTGACATTTTGGTTACTCCAATGGATGGTAGTCTTGTCATTTTAGAAGGTAGTCTGTTGTCATAATTTTTTTTATTCCATTGGATGGTAGCCTTGTCATTGTGGATGGTAGTCTGTTGTCGAGATTTTTGTTATTCCAATGGATGGTAACCTTGTCATTATGGAAGGTAGTCTTTTGTATATATTTTTGTTACTCCAATGGATGGTAGCCTTGTCATTATTGAAGGTAGTATGTTGTCGATATCTTTGCTACTCCAATGGATGATAGCCTTGTCATTAGGCAAGGTAGTTTGTTGTTTAGATTTTTGTTACTCCAAAGGATGGTAGCCTTGTCATTATGGAAGATAGTCTATTGTCGACATTTTTGTTACTCCAATTGATGATATCCTTGTCATTATGGAAGGTAGTCTGTTGTCGAGATTTTTGTTACCCCAATGGATTGTAGCGTTGTCATTATGGAAGGTAGTTTGTTATCGAGATTTTTGTAAATCTAATGGATGGTAGCCTTGTCACTATGGAAGGTAGTCTATTTTTGAGAGTTTTCTTACTCCAATGATTGGTAACCTTGTCATTATGAAAGGTTGTCTATTGTCGAGATTTTTGTTACTCCAATGGATGGTAGCCTTGTCATCATAAAAGGTAGTCTGTTGTCGAGATTTTTGTTATTCCATTGGATGGTAGCCTTGTCATTATGGATGGTAGTCTGTTGTCGAGATTTTTGTTATTCCAATGGATGGTAACCTTGTCATTATGGAAGGTAGTCTTTTGTCGATATCTTTGTTACTTCAATGGATGATAGCCTTGTCAATATGCAAGGTAGTCTGTTGTTCAGATTTTTGTTACTCCAATGGATGGTAGCCTTGTCATTATGGAAGGTAGTTTTTTATCGATATTTTTGTTATTCAAATGGATGGTAGCCTTGTCATTATGGAAGGTAGTCAGTTGTCGAGAGTTTTGTTACTCCAATTGATGGTAGCCTTGTCATTATAGAAGGTAGTCTGTTGTCGAGATTTTTGTTATTCCATTGCATGGTAGCCTTGTCGTTATGGATGGTAGTCTGTTGTCGAGATTTTTGTTATTCCGTTTGATGGTAAACTTATCATTATGGAAGGTAGTCTTTTGTAGATATTTTTGTTACTCCAGTGGATGTTTGCCTTGTCATTATGGAAGGTAGTCTGTTGTCGAGATTTTTGTTACCCCAATGGATGGTAGCCTTATCATTATGGAAGGTAGTTTGTCATCTATATTTTGGATATTCCAATGGATGGTAGCCTTGTCATTATGGAAGGTAGTCTGTTGTCGATATCTTTGTTACTACAATGATTGGTAGCCATGTCATTATGAAAGGTAGTCTGTTGTTGATATTTTTGTTACTCCAATGGATGGTAGCCTTTTTATTATGGAAGGTAGTCTGTTGTCGACATTTTGGTTACTCCAATGGATGGTAGCCTTGTCATTATGGAAGGTATTTTGTTGTTGAGATTTTTGTTACCCCAACTGATGGTAGCCTCGTCATTATGGAAGGTAGTTTATTATCGAGATTTTTGTAATTCCAATGGATGGTAGCCATGTCATTATGGGAGGTAGTCTTTTGTCGATATTTTTGTTACTCCAATGGATGGTAGCCTTGTCATTATAGAAGGTAGTCTGTTGTCGAGATTTTTCTTATTCCATGGGATGGTAGCCTTGTCATTATGGAAGGTAGTTTGTTGTCGCGACTTTTGTTACCCCAATGGATGGTAGCCTTGTAATTTTGGAAGGTAGTCTGTTGTCGAGATTTTGTTACTCCTGTAGTTGTTTAGTTATTGGCTTGCATTTTTGGTTAAACCCAAGTGTGTATGTGTGAATGTCATGACTGATGTCATAACATTCTAGTTTAGTTGTACTGATTCATTAGGTACCTTTGCAGAAAAATATTGTCATTCAGGTACTGATGTTTATAAGTGTGTATCTGAGCATTTTGCAAAATGATCACATTTTCCTAAATCAGTAGACAGGTTTTCTCAGATGTCATAACAGATGTTAAGACATCCTGTTCTGAACTAACCGGTTTTCAGTTTGGTTAATTCTGAGTTTTTTCAGGAAAATAACTCAGTCTTTCCAGAACAGAATCCTGCGTTTTCTTTTGGTTAACCTAGCTCAACCCTAACCTAGTTAATAGAGTCCTGTGACCTAGTCTTAAGGTCAAACGGAATTAACCCTAGGTTTTTGTGGAAACCCTAACTGAAGTTGCAGCTGTTATATATTCAACAGAGCTGCTGTTTTGCATGTAATCCCTTTTTGGTCAGAAGATCATTTGTAAACTGTATAGGTTTAATTATTGTACTCCAAGCAATTATCATTGTGATAGGTGACTTGGAATAGGTTTTTAATTGTAAGGGTTGTGTAGCACTCAAAGCTTTGAAGCAAGAGTGTTTGAATGTTTCTTGACTAAAGCTGTGAAGCAGAGTCAAGTTAGTTGTGTGTATCACTCAAAGCTGTGAAGCAAGAGTGGTTGCGTTGCTTGATTAAAAAGTTGTGAAGCTTAATCAAGTGTATGTTTTTGAAGAGTGTCTTCATCAATTCATTAGTCAAATTGTTTTATGTATCACTGCTGTGATTGAGGGGGAGTGAGTAGGAACTCAGGTTTAAGTTGTACTTAGATTGAAATTGCATTGGGTAGGTCTTAAGTGAAGGAGATAAACTGGTTGGTTTATTCCTGAATTAACATCTCTTATAGTGGATTTCCTCCCTGGCTTGGTAGCCCCCAGAGTAGGTGTTGTTGCACACTGAACTGGGTAAACAATTGACTGTGTTCTTTACTGTTTTTGTATTTACTGTCTTATAGAAAGTCAGATACGGTGTTATAACATTGACCGTGACATTGAGTATCTGCAGCCAGAATTTCAATTGGTATCAGAGCAGGCACCCTACCTGTATTACTGGGTGAGATCTAGGGATATCACTTTCTGGCACTATGGACAAAGAAGGAGTTTTTGGAAATAGACCACCCATTCTGGATGGAACTAATTATGACTACTGGAAACCTCGTATGATTTCCTTCTTAAAATCTCTGGACAAAAAGGCTTGGAGAGCTGCTGACAAAGGATGGATCCATCCCACCATAACTGAGAAAGATGGGACAATCAGTCTGAAGCCTGAGGAAGATTGGAGTAAAGAAGAAGATGAGTTAGCCCTGGGAAATTTCAAAGCTTTAAATGCCTTGTTCAATGGAATTGATAGAAACATTTTCAGACTAGTACATCAATATGAACTGGCCAAGGAAGTTTGGGACACTCTCAAAACTACTCATGAGGGCACTTCCAAAGTAAAAATGTCAAGGCTTCAGATGTTGACTACCAAGTTTGAGAATCTAAAAATGATGGAAGATGAAACCATTCATGAGTTTCACATGAACATCTTGGAGATTGCCAACACCTCAGGAGCACTGGGAGAAAAGATGTCAGAAGAAAAACTGGTGAGAAAGATTCTCAGATCCTTGCCTAAAAAATTTGCAATGAAGGTAACTGCCATAGAGGAAGCCCAGGACATCAGCAAGTTGAAAGTGGATGAACTTATTGGGTCTCTTCATACTTTTGAGATGGGGATCACTGATAATGGTGACAAGAAGAACAAGAGCATAACACTTGTATCCAACACTGATGTTGAAAACAAGGAGGATGAAGAAGAAAATATTTCAGAAGCTATAGCCATGCTTGGAAGACAGTTCAACAAGCTCATCAAAAGAATGGATCCAAAGTCAAGGTCTAATGTTCATAACATTCCCTCTAACATTGACAGTTCCAGCAGAAGACCAAGATCAGAAGAAAAGGGAAACCAAGGCAGAGACATTCAATGCCATGGCTGTGAAGGTTATGGACATATTCGAGCTGAATGTCCTACCTTTCTTAAGAAACAAAAGAAAGGAATGACTGTTACTTGGTCTGACTGTGATTCAGAAAGTAATTCTGAAGAAGAATCTGCCAAACTAGTTACTGCTCTAACTAGTGTTTGCACCTCTGACAGTGACACTAGTGATGAAGAAGTGACATTTGAAGAACTGGCTGATACCTACAAGAAATTGTGTATCAGAAGTGCTGAACTCTGTGTGTAGAATGAGAAACAATCAAAACTCATTATAAAGCTGGAGGCTGAAAAAGGGGCAGATCTTGAAACTATAAGTCACCTAGAAGGGGATGTTCAATTACTGAACTCACAACTGAACCAAATGACAAAATCTGTCAAGATGTTGACCAATGGATCAGATAAGTCGGAAGAGATTCTTCAAGTTGGACAAAATGTGGGAAACAAATCTGGTCTAGGATTTGTGGAAGCTAAGAAATCTGGTGCAGACAAGAAGATCAGGCATGTTAAACAATTGTCAAAGCAGATGTCTCAACACAACTCTCAACATCAGAAATACATGAAGAAAAAATACCAAAGATGGAGATGTCATCATTGTGGGAGGTATGGACACATAAAGCCCTTCTGCTTCAAATTGCATGGATACCCTAATCAAAACTCAGGTGCTACACCTAAGCCAAAAAGGGTACCACATACTCCTCATTGGAAGAAAAAGGCTACTGCCCTGATAGCCCATACTTCCCTGAGAGTGTCTGCAAAGGAAGGCTGGTACTTTGACAGTGGATGTTCCAGACACATGACTGGAATCAAAAACCTCCTCAACAATGTTAAGCCTCACACCACCAGTTTTGTGACCTTTGGAGATGGTGCTAAAGGTGAAATCAAAGGAGTTGGTGATTTGGACTGCCCTGGAGTTCCAAGTCTGAATGAAGTACTGCTGGTAAAAGGGCTGACTGCTAATCTCATTAGTATCAGTCAATTATGTGATCTAGGATTCAAGGTCAACTTCTCAAAATCTGAATGTCTAGTAATTAATGAAAAACTAGAAGTTGTAATGAAAGGAATCAGATCCAAAGATAACTGCTACTTGTGGCAGCCTGAGAACACTGATAACTCCACTATGTGTCCAATTACCAAAGAAGAAAAAGAGATGAAACTGTGGCAGCATAAGCTTGGTCATCTTCATCTAAGAAGAATGAAAAGAGCTATCTCTATGGAAGCAGTCAGAAGGACTCCAGAACTACAGGTTGATAATGTCTATGATGTGGCAAATAAACTTGAAGAAGGATGTGTTGTCAGAACCATAAGTTATCATGACAAGGATGTTGGAAATAACAAGTCTAATAAATTCTGTTTCCCTGAAGAAATGAGGCGTGAAGTCTCCTCTCCTATAACTCTCCATCAAAATGGAGTGGACAAAAAGAAAATCATTCAAGAATCAACCAGAACTATGATTCATATCAAAAGAATGCCTTCCCAACTCTGTGCGGAAATAGTTGTTGCTAGGAAAAACTGTTCTCAAAATATCTGGTCAAAACAGATGCTCACTGAGTATAATGTCTCACAAGATGTTGTGACATTGTGTTGTGACAATCTGAATACAATCAATATTTCCATGAACCCTATTCAGCATAACAGGACCAAGCACATTGACTTTGTAGAGAAGAAGTCATTTAAACTGGAACATGGTATCTTTAAGCCTCAGCTGACTGATTCTCCTACCAAGGCTCTTGTTGGAAATAAACTTGAAAACTTGAGGGGCAGGTTGGGTATTTACCAACATGGGAAATTATAGCAATTAATTTTGCTTAAAACAAGGGTTGAAGGAGTTAATTTTATTAAGTCTATTTTTAGTGGGTTAATCATATGTTTTCCCAATTCTTTCAAAATCCTTAAGAAGTTGAAAAGTCTCTCGTTTGCCTCCTACCTCCCTCGTCTTTGCAACCTGTTCCCTCCTCTCAATCAAAGTTTTTTCTCAAATTGCTACTGGTGCTCAAAGTCAATCAAAATGTCTCAGACATCATCTTCAACCAAGGCGACTTGATCATCCTCATCATCCTCATCATCTGACCAAGACTCTAGAGCAATCACCACATGCATAGAATCTGAAGTTCTTGAGGTCACTCCTCTCAGAGAGATGGCAACTAACCCAGCCAAAATCAAAAAGCTAAGAACTAGACATGCATGAAGAGCTCAAGCTGCAGCCTCTGGTAATCCTTCTCATCCTTCTTCTTCTGTACCAAATAGAGAAGGATCAATTCAAGTTCATCAAGCTATTGCTAGGCTTGTTACTAGTATACTAAGCGGAAACCAACTTGTACCGGGGATTTCTGTCCCTTTAAATCAATCAGGAAGCCCAAATGTAGATGTCTCTGAGAATGTTGTGACAAAATGACAACATTCAGAACCCTTCAGAAAAGACTGTTGATCCACCTATCATTGATGTGGATGAGGATTACTCAGATAATGATCTGATTGCCAATGTGAACCCTAGCATAGCTAGGAGATTGATGAAAAGAAAGGGTAATCAGAATGATGCAAAATGTGTGTCCAAAGATAAACCTGCTGTTAAGAAATCCAAGGCTGAAGGCATGGCTGAGAAAAGTATTCAGACAAAAGGGAAGAAGGCCCAGGTGCATACTGCTAGACAACCAATTTCAAAGAAGAGAAAAGAACCTGAATCTTCTGATTCTGATGAGGAATCAGAATTTGAGATTGATGCTGAAGAAATTCCTATCAGAAGGAAGCTCCCCTCCAGCAAAATTGCTAGAGTGCCTGAAGTCCCAACAGACAACATCTCTTTTCATCATGCTGACAATGCAAACAGATGGAAGTATGTTTGCTTAAAGAGAATAGCTTTAGAAAGAGAACTCAACAATGATTCCTTGGAGTGCAAAGACATCATGGACCTGATCAAGAATGCTGGACTGATGAAGACAGTGATAAAATTTAACAAGTGTTATGAAAATCTGGTCAAGGAGTTTGTAGTGAACTTGTCTAATGATTGTGCTGATGGAAGGTCAGCTGACTTTGAAAGTGTTTTTGTTAGAGGAAGAAGGGTCAAGTTCTCTCCATCAGAAATTAACAAATTTCTTGGAAGAACAAATGAGGATTGTCTTGATCTGGAGGTCACTGACAATGAAGTTTGTCAAACCATCACAGCAAGGCAAGTGAAGTGCTGGCCCTTGAAAGGCAAGCTGAATGCCAGCAAACTCACCATGAAATTTGCCATCCTGCACAAGATTGGTGCAGCCAACTGGGTGCCTACAAATCATAAATCAACTATCTCCACAGGATTGGGGAGATTTATTTATGCTGTGGGAACCAAGACTGCTTTTGACTATGGCAGGTACATCTTTGAACAAACTTTAAAGCATGCTGGTAGTTATGCTGTCAAAGGACCAATCGCCTTTCCCTCCCTCCTTTGTGGAATTATCCTTGCACAATACCCTGATATCCTGGTGGCAAGAGATACAGCCTGCAAAAGAGCTCCTGCCCTTGGGTTACACTACAAACTGTTTCAGGGATCTCATGCTCCAGATATTGTCATAACATCAACTGAGACATTGTCTGTGAAGACCCAGTCCAAGACATCTGATGTCATAGCTATTTTAAAAGAGACCTACAAAGAGCTAGAAGCTAGGAAAAAGACCCTAGAAATCCTAATTGCCAGGTTAGAAAAGGAGGAAGCTGAAGGAAACAGAAGGGAAGAAGGTGTAGAAGCTGAAGGTCATCTCAACATTGAAGAAACTAGCTCCTCTAAGTCTGATGACAGTGCTTAAAGGTTGGTTGCTGTTTGGTGGTGTTGCTGGTTGGTGCTGATATCTGGTGGAGTTTGGTTTTTTTTCTCTGCTGCTGCTCTTATTATTTTTGGATAACTGTATAATCTTTATGAACATGTATCTTTGGCCCATTTGTGGCTAAAGAGGGGGAGAATATTTTGGTACTTACTTAATTAGTACCTGCTTAATTAGACATTCTATTTTTCTACAATCACTTATTTCTACTGCTATCTATCTCTGATTGCTTAGGGTCTTTAGCCAAAAATCTACCAAAGGGGGAGTTTGTAGTTGTTTAGTTATTGGCTTGCATTTTTGGTAAAACCCAAGTGTGTATGTGTGAATGTCATGACTGATGTCATAACATTCTAGTTTAGTTGTACTGATTCATTAGGTACCTTTGCAGAAAAATATTGTCATTCAGGTACTGATGTTTATAAGTGTGTATCTGAGCATTTTGCAAAATGATCACATTTTCCTAAATCAGTAGACATGTTTTCTCAGATGTCATAACAGATGTTAAGACATCCTGTTATGAACTAACCGGTTTTCAGTTTGGTTAATTCTGAGTTTTTTCAGGAAAATAACTCAGTCTTTCCAGAACAGAATCCTGAGTTTTCTTTGGGTTAACCTAGCTCAACCCTAACCTGGTTAATAGAGTCATGTGACCTAGTCTTAAGGTCAAATGGAATTAACCCTAGGTTTTTGTGGAAACCCTAACTGAAGTTGCAGCTGCTATATATTCAACAGAGCTGCTGTTTTGCATGTAATCCCTTTTTGGTCAGAAGATCATTTGTAAACTGTATAGGTTTAATTATTGTACTCCAAGCAATTATCATTGTGATAAGTGACTTGGAATAGGTTTTTAATTGTAAGGGTTGTGTAGCACTCAAAGCTTTGAAGCAAGAGTGTTTGAATGTTTCTTGACTAAAGCTGTGAAGCAGAGTCAAGTTAGTTGTGTGTATCACTCAAAGCTGTGAAGCAAGAGTGGTTGTGTTGCTTGATTAAAAAGTTGTGAAGCTTAATCAAGTGTATGTTTTTGAAGAGTGTCTTCATCAATTCATTAGTCAAATTGTTTTATGTAGCACTGTTGTGATTGAGGGGGAGTGAGTAGGAACTCAGGTTTAAGTTGTACTTAGATTGAAATTGCATTGGGTAGGTCTTAAGTGAAGGAGATAAACTGGTTGGTTTATTCCTGAATTAACATCTCTTATAGTGGATTTCCTCCCTAGCTTGGTAGCCCCCAGAGTAGGTGTTGTTGCACACTGAACTGGGTAAACAATTGACTGTGTTCTTTACTGTTTTTGTATTTACTGTCTTACAGAAAGTCAGATACGGTGTCATAACATTGAACGTGACATTGAGTATCTGCAGCCAGAATTTCAACTCCAATGGATGGTAGCCTTGTCATTGTGGAACATAGTCTGGTATCGATATTTTTGTTAATCCAATGGATGGTAGCCTTGTCATTATGGAAGGTAGTCTGTTGTCGATATTTTTGTCACTCCAATGGATGGTAGCCTTGTCATTATAGAAGGTAGTCTGTTGTTACCCCAATGGATGGTAGCTTTGTCATTATGGAAGGTATTTTGTTATCGAGATTTTTGTTATTCCAATGGATGGTAGCCTTGTCATTATGGAAGGTAGTGTGTAGTCGAGATTTTTGTTATTCCGATGGATGGTAACCTTGTTATTATGGAAGGTAGTATTTTGTATATATTTTTGTTACTCAAGTTGATGTTAGCCTTGTCATTATGGAAGGTAGTCTGTTGTCGAGATTTTTGTTACCCCAATGGATGGTAGCCTTGTCATTATGGAAGGTATTCTATTGTTCAGACTTTTGTTACTCCAATGGATGGTAGCCTTGTCATTATGCAAGGTAGTCTGTTGTTTAGATTTTTGTAACTCCAAAGGATGGTAGCCTTGTCATTATGGAAGGTAGTCTGTTGACGACATTTTTGTTACCCCAATGGATGGTAGCCTTGTATTTAGGGAAGGTAGTTTGTTATCAATACTTTTGTTATTCCAATGGATGGTAGCCTTGTAATTATGGAAGGTAGTTTGTTATCGAGATTTTTGTTATTCCATTGGATGGTAGCCTTGTCATTATGGAAGGTAGTCTGTGGTCCAGATTTTTGTTACTCTAATGGATGGTAGCCTTCTCATTATAGAAGGTAGTCTATTTTCAAGATTTTTGTTATTCCATTGGATGGTAGCCTTGTCATTATAGATGGTAGTCTTTTGTCGAGATTTATGTTATTCCGATGAATGGTAACCTTGTCATTATGGAAGGTAGTCTTTTGTAGATATTTTTGTAACTCCAGTGGATGTTAGCCTTGTCATTATGGAAGGAAGTCTGTTGTCGAGATTTTTGTTACCCCAATGGATGTTAGCCTTGTCATTATGGAAGGTAGTTTGTTATCGAGATTTTTGTTATTCCAATGGATGGTAGCCTTGTCATTATGGAAGGTAGTCTGTTGTCGAGAGTTTTGTTACTCCAATAATTGGTAGCATTGTCATTATGAAAGGTAGTCTATTGAGGAGATTTTTGTTACTCCAATGGATGGTAGCCTTGTCATTATAAAAGGTAGTCTGTTGTCGAGATTTTTGTTATTCCATTGGATGGTAGCCTTGTCATTATGGATGGTAGTCTGTTGTCGATATTTTTGTTATTCCAATGGATGGTAACCTTTTCATTATGGAAGGTAGTCTTTTGTAGATATTTTTGTTACTCCAATGGATGGTAGCCTTGTCATTATTGAAGGTAGTCTGTTGTCGATATCTTTGTTACTCTAATGGATGATAGCCTTGTCATTATGCAAGGTAGTCTGTTGTTTAGATTTTTGTTACTCCAAAGGATGGTAGCCTTGTCATTATGGAAGGTAGTCTATTGTCGACATTTTTGTTACTCCAATGGATGATATCCTTGTCATTATGGAAGATAGTCTGTTGTCGAGATTTTTGTTACCCCAATGGATGGTAGCCTTGTCATTATGGAAGGTTGTTTGTTATCGAGATTTTTGTAATTCCAATGGATGGTTGCCTTGTCACTATGGAAGGTAGTCTATTTTCGAGAGTTTTGTTACTCCAATGATTGGTAGCCTTTTCATTATGAAAGGTTATCTATTGTCGAGATTTCTGTTACTCCAATGGATGGTAGCCTTGTCATTATAGAAGGTAGTTTGTTGTCGAAATTTTTGTTATTCCATTGGATGATAGCCTTGTCATTATGGATGGTAGTCTGTTGTAAAGATTTTTGTTATTCCAATGGATGGTAACCTTGTCATTATTGAAGGTAGTCTTTTGTCGATATTTTTGTTACTCCAATGGATGGTAGCGTTGTCATTATTGAAGGTAGTCTGTTGTCGATATCATTGTTACTCCAATGGATGATAGCCTTGTGAATATGCAAGATAGTCTGTTGTTCAGATTTTTGTTACTCCAATGGATGGTAGCCTTGTCATTATGGAAGGTAGTTTTTTATCGATATTTTTGTTATTCCAATGGATGTTAGCCTTGTCATTATAGAAGGTAGTCAGTTGTCGAGAGTTTTGTTACTCCAATGATTGGTAGCCTTGTCATTTTGAAAGGTAGTCTGTTGTCGAGATTTTTGTTACTCCAATGGATGGTAGCCTTGTCATTATGGAAGGTAGTATGTTGTCGACATTTTTGTTACTCCAATGGATGGTAGCCTTGTCATTATGGAAGGTAGTCTATTGTCGAGATTTTTGTTACCTCAATTGATGGTAGCCTTGTAATTATGGAAGGTAGTTTGTTATCGAGATTTTTGTTATTCCAATGGATGGTAGCCTTATCATTATGGAAGGTAGTCTGTGGTCGATATTTTGGTTACTCCAATGGATGGTAGTCTTATCATTATAGAAGGTAGTATGTTGTCGATATTTTTGTTATTCCATTGGATGGTATCCTTGTCATTATGGATGGTAGTCTGTTGTCGAGATTTTTGATATTCCAATGGATGGTAACCTTGTCATTATGGAAGGTAGTCTTTTGTAGATATTTTTGATACTCCAATGGATGTTATCCTTGTCATTATGGAAGGTAGTATGTTGTCGACATTTTTGTTATTCCAATGGATGGTAGCCTTGTCATTATGGAAGGTAGTATGTTGTCGAGATTTTTGTTACCCCAATTGATGGTAGCCTTGTAATTATGGAAGGTAGTTTGTCATCGAGATTTTTGTTATTCCAATGGATGGTAGCCTTGTCATTAAGGAAGATAGTCTGTGGTCGAGATTTTGGTTACTCGAATGGATGATAGTCTTGTCATTATAGAAGGTAGTCTGTTGTCGAGATTTTTGTTATTCCATTGGATGGTAGCCTTGTCATTATGGATGGTAGTCTGTTGTCGAGATTTTTGTTATTCCAATGGATGGTAACCTTTTCATTATGGAAGGTAGTCTTTTGTAGATATTTTTGTTACTCCAATGGATGGTAGCCTTGTCATTATTGAAGGTAGTATGTTATCGATATCTTTGTTACTCCAATGGATGATAGCCTTGTCATTATGCAAGGTAGTATGTTGTTTAGATTTTTGTTACTCCAAAGTATGGCAGCCTTGTCATTATGGAAGGTAGTCTATTGTTAACATTTTTGTTACTCCAATGGATGATATCCTTGTAATTATGGAAGGTAGTCTGTTGTCGAGATTTTTGTTACCCCAATGGATGGTAGCGTTGTCATTATGGAAGGTAGTCTTTTGTAGATATTTTTGTTACTCTAGTGGATGTTAGCCTTTTCATTATGGAAGGTAGTCTGTTGTCGATATTTTTGTTACCCTAATGGATGGTAGCCTTGTCATTATGGAAGGTAGTTTGTTATCAAGATTTTTGATATTCTACTGGATGGTAGCCTTGACATTATGGAAGGTAGTCTGTTGTCGATAGTTTTGTTACTACAATAATTGGTAGCCTTGTCATTATGAAAGGTAGTCTATTGTTGAGATTTTTGTTACTCAAATGGATGGTAGCCTTGTCATTATAAAAGGTAGTCTGTTGTCGAGATTTTTGTTATTCCATTGGATGGTAGCCTTGTCATTATGGATGGTAGTCTGTTGTCGAGATTTTTGTTATTCCAATGGATGGTAACCTTGTCATTATGGAAGGTAGTCTTTTGTAGATATTTTTGTTACTCCAATGGATGGTATCCTTGTCATTGTTGAAGGTAGTCTTTTGTCGATATCTTTGTTACTCCAATGGATGATAGCCTTGTCATTATGCAAGGTAGTCTGTTGTTAGATTTTTGATACTCCAAAGGATGGTAGCCTTGTCATTATGGAAGGTAGTCTATTGTCGACATTTTTGTTACTCCAATGGATGATATCCTTGTCATTATGGAAGGTAGTCTGTTGTCGAGATTTTTGTTACCCTAATGGATGGTAGCCTTGTCATTATGGAAGGTAGTTTGTTATCGAGATTTTTGTAATTCCAATGGATGGTAGCCTTGGCACTATGGAAGGTAGTCTGTTGTCGAGAGTTTTGTTACTCCAATGATTGGTAGCCTTGTCATTATGAAAGGTTGTCTATTGTCGAGATTTTTGTTATTCCATTGGATGGTATCCTTGTCATTATGGATGGTAGTCTGTTGTCGAGATTTTTGTTATTCCAATGGATGGTAACCTTGTCATTATGGAAGGTAGTCTTTTGTAGATATTTTTGATACTCCAATGGATGTTAGCCTTGTCATTATGGAAGGTAGTATGTTGTCGACATTTTTGTTACTCCAATGGATGGTAGCCTTGTCATTATGGAAGGTAGTATGTTGTCGAGATTTTTGTTACCCCAATTGATGGTAGCCTTGTAATTATGGAAGGTAGTTTGTTATCGAGATTTTTGTTATTCCAATGGATGGTAGCCTTGTCATTAAGGAAGATAGTCTGTGGTCGAGATTTTGGTTACTCGAATGGATGATAGTCTTGTCATTATAGAAGGTAGTCTGTTGTCGAGATTTTTGTTATTCCATTGGATGGTAGCCTTGTCATTATGGATGGTAGTCTGTTGTCGAGATTTTTGTTATTCCAATGGATGGTAACCTTTTCATTATGGAAGGTAGTCTTTTGTAGATATTTTTGTTACTCCAATGGATGGTAGCCTTGTCATTATTGAAGGTAGTATGTTATCGATATCTTTGTTACTCCAATGGATGATAGCCTTGTCATTATGCAAGGTAGTATGTTGTTTAGATTTTTGTTACTCCAAAGTATGGTAGCCTTGTCATTATGGAAGGTAGTCTATTGTTGACATTTTTGTGACTCCAATGGATGATATCCTTGTAATTATGGAAGGTAGTCTGTTGTCGAGATTTTTGTTACCCCAATGGATGGTAGCGTTGTCATTATGGAAGGTAGTCTTTTGTAGATATTTTTGTTACTCCAGTGGATGTTAGCCTTTTCATTATGGAAGGTAGTCTGTTGTCGAGATTTTTGTTACCCTAATGGATGGTAGCCTTGTCATTATGGAAGGTAGTTTGTTATCAAGATTTTTGATATTCTAATGGATGGTAGCCTTGTCATTATCGAAGGTAGTCTGTTGTCGATAGTTTTGTTACTACAATAATTGGTAGCCTTGTCATTATGAAAGGTAGTCTATTGTTGAGATTTTTGTTACTCAAATGGATGGTAGCCTTGTCATTATAAAAGGTAGTCTGTTGTCGAGATTTTTGTTATTCCATTGGATGGTAGCCTTGTCATTATGGATGGTAGTCTGTTGTCGAGATTTTTGTTATTCCAATGGATGGTAACCTTGTCATTATGGAAGGTAGTCTTTTGTAGATATTTTTGTTACTCCAATGGATGGTATCCTTGTCATTATTGAAGGTAGTCTTTTGTCGATATCTTTGTTACTCCAATGGATGATAGCCTTGTCATTATGCAAGGTAGTCTGTTGTTAGATTTTTGATACTCCAAAGGATGGTAGCCTTGTCATTATGGAAGGTAATCTATTGTCGACATTTTTGTTACTCCAATGGATGATATCCTTGTCATTATGGAAGGTAGTCTGTTGTCGAGATTTTTGTTACCCTAATGGATGGTAGCCTTGTCATTATGGAAGGTAGTTTGTTATCGAGATTTTTGTAATTCCAATGGATGGTAGCCTTGGCACTATGGAAGGTAGTCTGTTGTCGAGAGTTTTGTTACTCCAATGATTGGTAGCCTTGTCATTATGAAAGGTTGTCTATTGTCGAGATTTTTGTTATTCCATTGGATGGTATCCTTGTCATTATGGATGGTAGTCTGTTGTCGAGATTTTTGTTATTCCAATGGATGGTAACCTTGTCATTATGGAAGGTAGTCTTTTGTAGATATTTTTGATACTCCAATGGATGTTAGCCTTGTCATTATGGAAGGTAGTATGTTGTCGACATTTTTGTTACTCCAATGGATGGTAGCCTTGTCATTATGGAAGGTAGTATGTTGTCGAGATTTTTGTTACCCCAATTGATGGTAGCCTTGTAATTATGGAAGGTAGTTTGTTATCGAGATTTTTGTTATTCCAATGGATGGTAGCCTTGTCATTAAGGAAGATAGTCTGTGGTCGAGATTTTGGTTACTCGAATGGATGATAGTCTTGTCATTATAGAAGGTAGTCTGTTGTCGAGATTTTTGTTATTCCATTGGATGGTAGCCTTGTCATTATGGATGGTAGTCTGTTGTCAAGATTTTTGTTATTCCAATGGATGGTAACCTTTTCATTATGGAAGGTAGTCTTTTGTAGATATTTTTGTTACTCCAATGGATGGTAGCCTTGTCATTATTGAAGGTAGTATGTTATCGATATCTTTGTTACTCCAATGGATGATAGCCTTGTCATTATGCAAGGTAGTATGTTGTTTAGATTTTTGTTACTCCAAAGTATGGTAGCCTTGTCATTATGGAAGGTAGTCTATTGTTGACATTTTTGTGACTCCAATGGATGATATCCTTGTAATTATGGAAGGTAGTCTGTTGTCGAGATTTTTGTTACCCCAATGGATGGTAGCGTTGTCATTATGGAAGGTAGTCTTTTGTAGATATTTTTGTTACTCCAGTGGATGTTAGCCTTTTCATTATGGAAGGTAGTCTGTTGTCGAGATTTTTGTTACCCTAATGGATGGTAGCCTTGTCATTATGGAAGGTAGTTTGTTATCAAGATTTTTGATATTCTAATGGATGGTAGCCTTGTCATTATGGAAGGTAGTCTGTTGTCGATAGTTTTGTTACTACAATAATTGGTAGCCTTGTCATTATGAAAGGTAGTCTATTGTTGAGATTTTTGTTACTCAAATGGATGGTAGACTTGTCATTATAAAAGGTAGTCTGTTGTCGAGATTTTTGTTATTCCATTGGATGGTAGCCTTGTCATTATGGATGGTAGTCTGTTGTCGAGATTTTTGTTATTCCAATGGATGGTAACCTTGTCATTATGGAAGGTAGTCTTTTGTAGATATTTTTGTTACTCCAATGGATGGTATCCTTGTCATTATTGAAGGTAGTCTGTTGTCGATATCTTTGTTACTCCAATGGATGATAGCCTTGTCATTATGCAACGTAGTCTGTTGTTTAGATTTTTGATACTCCAAAGGATGGTAGCCTTGTCATTATGGAAGGTAGTCTATTGTCGACATTTTTGTTACTCCAATGGATGATATCCTTGTCATTATGGAAGGTAGTCTGTTGTCGAGATTTTTGTTACCCTAATGGATGGTAGCCTTGTCATTATGGAAGGTAGTTTGTTATCGAGATTTTTGTAATTCCAATGGATGGTAGCCTTGGCACTATGGAAGGTAGTTTGTTGTCGAGATTTTTGTTACTCCAATGATTGGTAGCCTTGTCATTATGAAAGGTTGTCTATTGTCGAGATCTTTGTTACTCCAATTGATGGTAGCCTTGTCATTATAGAAGGTAGTTTGTTGTCTAGATTTTTGTTATTCCAATGGATGGTAACCTTGTCATTATGGAAGGTAGTCTTTTGTAGATATTTTTGTTACTCCAATGGATGGTAGCCTTGTCATTATTGAAGGTAGTCTGTTGTAGATATCTTTGTTACTCTAATGGATGATAGCCTTGTCATTATGCAAGGTAGTCTGTTGTTTAGATTTTTGTTACTCCAAAGGATGGTAGCCTTGTCATTATGGAAGGTAGTCTATTGTCGACATTTTTGTTACTCCAATGGATGATATCCTTGTCATTATGGAAGATAGTCTGTTGTCGAGATTTTTGTTACCCCAGTGGATGGTAGCCTTGTCATTATGGAAGGTTGTTTGTTATCGAGATTTTTGTAATTCCAATGGATGGTTGCCTTGTCACTATGGAAGGTAGTCTATTTTCGAGAATTTTGTTACTCCAATGATTGGTAGCCTTTTCATTATGAAAGGTTATCTATTGTCGAGATTTCTGTTACTCCAATGGATGGTAGCCTTGTCATTATAGAAGGTAGTTTGTTGTCGAGATTTTTGTTATTCCATAGGATGATAGCCTTGTCATTATGGATGGTAGTCTGTTGTAAAGATTTTTGTTATTCCAATGGATGGTAACCTTGTCATTATTGAAGGTAGTCTTTTGTCGATATTTTTGTTACTCCAATGGATGGTAGCGTTGTCATTATTGAAGGTAGTCTGTTGTCGATATCATTGTTACTCCAATGGATAATAGCCTTGTGAATATGCAAGATAGTCTGTTGTTCATATTTTTGTTACTCCAATGGATGGTAGCCTTGTCATTATGGAAGGTAGTTTTTTATCGATATTTTTGTTATTCCAATGGATGTTAGCCTTGTCATTATAGAAGGTAGTCAGTTGTCGAGAGTTTTGTTACTCCAATGATTGGTAGCCTTGTCATTATGAAAGGTAGTATGTTGTCGAGATTTTTGTTACTCCAATGGATGGTAGCCTTGTCATTATGGAAGGTAGTATGTTGTCGACATTTTTGTTACTGCAATGGATGGTAGCCTTGTCATTATGGAAGGTAGTCTATTGTCGAGATTTTTGTTACCTCAATTGATGGTAGCCTTGTAATTATGGAAGGTAGTTTGTTATCGAGATTTTTGTTATTCCAATGGATGGTAGCCTTATCATTATGGAAGGTAGTCTGTGGTCGATATTTTGGTTACTCCAATGGATGGTAGTCTTGTCATTATAGAAGGTAGTATGTTGTCGATATTTTTGTTATTCCATTGGATGGTATCCTTGTCATTATGGATGGTAGTCTGTTGTCGAGATTTTTGTTATTCCAATGGATGGTAACCTTGTCATTATGGAAGGTAGTCTTTTGTAGATATTTTTGATACTCCAATGGATGTTAGCCTTGTCATTATGGAAGGTAGTATGTTGTCGACATTTTTGTTACTCCAATGGATGGTAGCCTTGTCATTATGGAAGGTAGTATGTTGTCGAGATTTTTGTTACCCCAATTGATGGTAGCCTTGTAATTATGGAAGGTAGTCTTTTGTAGATATTTTTGATACTCCAATGGATGTTAGCCTTGTCATTATGGAAGGTAGTATGTTGTCGACATTTTTGTTACTCCAATGGACGGTAGCCTTGTCATTATGGAAGGTAGTATGTTGTCGAGATTTTTGTTACCCCAATTGATGGTAGCCTTGTAATTATGGAAGGTAGTTTGTTATCGAGATTTTTGTTATTCCAATGGACGGTAGCCTTGTCATTAAGGAAGATAGTCTGTGGTCGAGATTTTGGTTACTCGAATGGATGATAGTCTTGTCATTATAGAAGGTAGTCTGTTGTCGAGATTTTTGTTATTCCATTGGATGGTAGCCTTGTCGTTATGGATGGTAGTCTGTTGTCGAGATTTTTGTTATTCCAATGGATGGTAACCTTTTCATTATGGAAGGTAGTCTTTTGTAGATATTTTTGCTACTCCAATGGATGGTAGCCTTGTCATTATTGAAGGTAGTATGTTATCGATATCTTTGTTACTCCAATGGATGATAGCCTTGTCATTATGCAAGGTAGTATGTTGTTTAGATTTTTGTTACTCCAAAGTATGGTAGCCTTGTCATTATGGAAGGTAGTCTATTGTTGACATTTTTGTTACTCCAATGGATGATATCCTTGTAATTATGGAAGGTAGTTTGTTGTCGATATTTTTGTTACCCCAATGGATGGTAGCGTTGTCATTATGGAAGGTAGTCTTTTGTAGATATTTTTGTTACTCCAGTGGATGTTAGCCTTTTCATTATGGAAGGTATTCTGTTGTCGAGATTTTTGTTACCCTAATGGATGGTAGTCTTGTCATTATGGAAGGTAGTTTGTTATCAAGATTTTTGATATTCTAATGGATGGTAGCCTTGTCATTATGGAAGGTAGTCTGTTGTCGATAGTTTTGTTACTACAATAATTGGTAGCCTTGTCATTATGAAAGGTAGTCTATTGTCGAGAGTTTTGTTACTCAAATGGATGGTAGCCTTGTCATTATAAAAGGTAGTCTGTTGTCGAGATTTTTGTTATTCCATTGGATGGTAGCCTTGTCATTATGGATGGTAGTCTGTTGTCGAGATTTTTGTTATTCCAATGGATGGTAACCTTGTCATTATGGAAGGTAGTCTTTTGTCGATATTTTTATTACTCCAATGGATGGTAGCCTTGTCATTATTGAAGGTAGTCTGTTGTCGATATCTTTGTTACTCCAATGGATGATAGCCTTGTCAATATGCAAGGTAGGTTGTTGTTCAGAATTTTGTTACTCCAATGGATGGTAGCCTTGTCATTATGGAAGGTAGTTTTTTATCGATATTTTTGTTATTCCAATGGATGGTAGCCTTGTCATTATGGAAGGTAGTCAGTTGTCTAGAGTTTTGTTACTCCAATGATTGGTAGCCTTGTCATTATGAAAGGTAGTTTGTTGTCCAGATGTTTGTTACTCCAACGAATGGTGGCCTAGTCATTATGGAAGGTAGTATGTTATCGACATTTTTGTTACTCCAATGGATGGTAGCCTTGTCATTATGGAAGGTAGTCTGTTGTCGAGATTTTTGTTACCCCAATTGATGGTAGCCTTGTAATTATGCAAGGTAGTTTGTTATCGAGATTTTTGTTATTCCAATGGATGGTAGCCTTGTCATTATGGAAGGTAGTTTGTGGTCGAGATTTTGGTTACTCTAATGGATGGTAGTCTTGTCATTATAAAAGGTAGTCTGTTGTCGAGATTTTTGTTATTCCATTGGATGGTAGCCTTGTCATTATGGATGGTAGTCTGTTGTCGAGATTTTTGTTATTCCAATGGATGGTAACCTTGTCATTATAGAAGGTAGTCTTTTATAGATATTTTTGTTACTCAAGTGGATGTTAGCCTTGTAATTATGAAAGGTAGCCTGTTGTCGAGATTTTTGTTACCCCAATGGATTGTAGCTTTATCATTATGGAAGGTAGTTTGTTATCGAGATTTATGTTATTCTAATGGATGGTAGCCTTATCATTATGGAAGGTAGTCTGTTGTCGATAGTTTTGTTACTCCAATAATTGGTAGCCTTGTCATTATGAAAGGTAGTCTATTGTAGAGATTTTTATTACTCAAATGGATGGTAGCCTTGTCATTATAAAAGGTAGTCTGTTGTCGAGATTTTTGTTATTCCAATGGATGGTAGCCTTGTCATTATGAAAGGTTGTCTATTGTCGAGATCTTTGTTACTCCAATTGATGGTAGCCTTGTCATTATAGAAGGTAGTTTGTTGTCTAGATTTTTGTTATTCCAATGGATGGTAACCTTGTCATTATGGAAGGTAGTCTTTTGTAGATATTTTTGTTACTCCAATGGATGGTAGCCTTGTCATTATTGAAGGTAGTCTGTTGTAGATATCTTTGTTACACTAATGGATGATAGCCTTGTCATTATGCAAGGTAGTCTGTTGTTTAGATTTTTGTTACTCCAAAGGATGGTAGCCTTGTCATTATGGAAGGTAGTCTATTGTCGACATTTTTGTTACTCCAATGGATGATATCCTTGTCATTATGGAAGATAGTCTGTTGTCGAGATTTTTGTTACCCCAGTGGATGGTAGCCTTGTCATTATGGAAGGTTGTTTGTTATCGAGATTTTTGTAATTCCAATGGATGGTTGCCTTGTCACTATGGAAGGTAGTCTATTTTCGAGAATTTTGTTACTCCAATGATTGGTAGCCTTTTCATTATGAAAGGTTATCTATTGTCGAGATTTCTGTTACTCCAATGGATGGTAGCCTTGTCATTATAGAAGGTAGTTTGTTGTCGAGATTTTTGTTATTCCATAGGATGATAGCCTTGTCATTATGGATGGTAGTCTGTTGTAAAGATTTTTGTTATTCCAATGGATGGTAACCTTGTCATTATTGAAGGTAGTCTTTTGTCGATATTTTTGTTACTCCAATGGATGGTAGCGTTGTCATTATTGAAGGTAGTCTGTTGTCGATATCATTGTTACTCCAATGGATGATAGCCTTGTGAATATGCAAGATAGTCTGTTGTTCATATTTTTGTTACTCCAATGGATGGTAGCCTTGTCATTATGGAAGGTAGTTTTTTATCGATATTTTTGTTATTCCAATGGATGTTAGCCTTGTCATTATAGAAGGTAGTCAGTTGTCGAGAGTTTTGTTACTCCAATGATTGGTAGCCTTGTCATTATGAAAGGTAGTATGTTGTCGAGATTTTTGTTACTCCAATGGATGGTAGCCTTGTCATTATGGAAGGTAGTATGTTGTCGACATTTTTGTTACTGCAATGGATGGTAGCCTTGTCATTATGGAAGGTAGTCTATTGTCGAGATTTTTGTTACCTCAATTGATGGTAGCCTTGTAATTATGGAAGGTAGTTTGTTATCGAGATTTTTGTTATTCCAATGGATGGTAGCCTTATCATTATGGAAGGTAGTCTGTGGTCGATATTTTGGTTACTCCAATGGATGGTAGTCTTGTCATTATAGAAGGTAGTATGTTGTCGATATTTTTGTTATTCCATTGGATGGTATCCTTGTCATTATGGATGGTAGTCTGTTGTCGAGATTTTTGTTATTCCAATGGATGGTAACCTTGTCATTATGGAAGGTAGTCTTTTGTAGATATTTTTGATACTCCAATGGATGTTAGCCTTGTCATTATGGAAGGTAGTATGTTGTCGACATTTTTGTTACTCCAATGGATGGTAGCCTTGTCATTATGGAAGGTAGTATGTTGTCGAGATTTTTGTTACCCCAATTGATGGTAGCCTTGTAATTATGGAAGGTAGTCTTTTGTAGATATTTTTGATACTCCAATGGATGTTAGCCTTGTCATTATGGAAGGTAGTATGTTGTCGACATTTTTGTTACTCCAATGGACGGTAGCCTTGTCATTATGGAAGGTAGTATGTTGTCGAGATTTTTGTTACCCCAATTGATGGTAGCCTTGTAATTATGGAAGGTAGTTTGTTATCAAGATTTTTGTTATTCCAATGGACGGTAGCCTTGTCATTAAGGAAGATAGTCTGTGGTCGAGATTTTGGTTACTCGAATGGATGATAGTCTTGTCATTATAGAAGGTAGTCTGTTGTCGAGATTTTTGTTATTCCATTGGATGGTAGCCTTGTCATTATGGATGGTAGTCTGTTGTCGAGATTTTTGTTATTCCAATGGATGGTAACCTTTTCATTATGGAAGGTAGTCTTTTGTAGATATTTTTGCTACTCCAATGGATGGTAGCCTTGTCATTATTGAAGGTAGTATGTTATCGATATCTTTGTTACTCCAATGGATGATAGCCTTGTCATTATGCAAGGTAGTATGTTGTTTAGATTTTTGTTACTCCAAAGTATGGTAGCCTTGTCATTATGGAAGGTAGTCTATTGTTGACATTTTTGTTACTCCAATGGATGATATCCTTGTAATTATGGAAGGTAGTTTGTTGTCGATATTTTTGTTACCCCAATGGATGGTAGCGTTGTCATTATGGAAGGTAGTCTTTTGTAGATATTTTTGTTACTCCAGTGGATGTTAGCCTTTTCATTATGGAAGGTAGTCTGTTGTCGAGATTTTTGTTACCCTAATGGATGGTAGTCTTGTCATTATGGAAGGTAGTTTGTTATCAAGATTTTTGATATTCTAATGGATGGTAGCCTTGTCATTATGGAAGGTAGTCTGTTGTCGATAGTTTTGTTACTACAATAATTGGTAGCCTTGTCATTATGAAAGGTAGTCTATTGTCGAGAGTTTTGTTACTCAAATGGATGGTAGCCTTGTCATTATAAAAGGTAGTCTGTTGTCGAGATTTTTGTTATTCCATTGGATGGTAGCCTTGTCATTATGGATGGTAGTCTGTTGTCGAGATTTTTGTTATTCCAATGGATGGTAACCTTGTCATTATGGAAGGTAGTCTTTTGTCGATATTTTTATTACTCCAATGGATGGTAGCCTTGTCATTATTGAAGGTAGTCTGTTGTCGATATCTTTGTTACTCCAATGGATGATAGCCTTGTCAATATGCAAGGTAGGTTGTTGTTCAGAATTTTGTTACTCCAATGGATGGTAGCCTTGTCATTATGGAAGGTAGTTTTTTATCGATATTTTTGTTATTCCAATGGATGGTAGCCTTGTCATTATGGAAGGTAGTCAGTTGTCTAGAGTTTTGTTACTCCAATGATTGGTAGCCTTGTCATTATGAAAGGTAGTTTGTTGTCCAGATGTTTGTTACTCCAACGAATGGTGGCCTAGTCATTATGGAAGGTAGTATGTTATCGACATTTTTGTTACTCCAATGGATGGTAGCCTTGTCATTATGGAAGGTAGTCTGTTGTCGAGATTTTTGTTACCCCAATTGATGGTAGCCTTGTAATTATGCAAGGTAGTTTGTTATCGAGATTTTTGTTATTCCAATGGATGGTAGCCTTGTCATTATGGAAGGTAGTTTGTGGTCGAGATTTTGGTTACTCTAATGGATGGTAGTCTTGTCATTATAAAAGGTAGTCTGTTGTCGAGATTTTTGTTATTCCATTGGATGGTAGCCTTGTCATTATGGATGGTAGTCTGTTGTCGAGATTTTTGTTATTCCAATGGATGGTAACCTTGTCATTATAGAAGGTAGTCTTTTATAGATATTTTTGTTACTCAAGTGGATGTTAGCCTTGTAATTATGAAAGGTAGCCTGTTGTCGAGATTTTTGTTACCCCAATGGATTGTAGCTTTATCATTATGGAAGGTAGTTTGTTATCGAGATTTATGTTATTCTAATGGATGGTAGCCTTATCATTATGGAAGGTAGTCTGTTGTCGATAGTTTTGTTACTCCAATAATTGGTAGCCTTGTCATTATGAAAGGTAGTCTATTGTAGAGATTTTTATTACTCAAATGGATGGTAGCCTTGTCATTATAAAAGGTAGTCTGTTGTCGAGATTTTTGTTATTCCAATGGATGGTAGCCTTGTCATTATCGATGGTAGTCTTTTGTAGATATTTTTGTTACTCCAATGGATGGTAGCCTTGTCATTATTGAAGGTAGACTGTTGTCGATATCTTTGTTACTCCAATGGATGATAGCCTTGTCATTATGCAAGGTTGTCTGTTGTTTAGATTTTTGTTACTCCAAAGGATGGTATCCTTGTCATTATGGAAGTTAGTCTATTGTCGACATTTTTGTTACTTCAATGGATGATATCCTTGTCATTATGGAAGGTAGTCTGTTGTCGAAATTTTTTTAACCCTAATGGATGGTAGCCTTGTCATTATGGAAGGTAGTTTGTTATCGAGATTTTTGTAATTCCAATGGATGATAGCCTTGTCACTATGGAAGGTAGTCTATTTTCGAGAGTTTTTCTACTCCAATGATTGTTAGCCTTGTCATTATGAAAGGTTGTCTATTGTCGAGATTTTTGTTACTCCAATGGATGGTAGTCTTGTCATTATAGAAGGTAGTTTGTTGTCTAGATTTTTGTTATTCCATTGGATGGTAGCCTTGTCATTATGGATGGTTGTCTGTTGTCGAGATTTTTGTTATTCCAATGGATGGTAACGTTGTCATTATGGAAGGTAGTCTTTTGTCGATATTTTTATTACTCCAATGGATGGTAGCCTTGTCATTATTGAAGGTAGTCTGTTGTCGATATCTTTGTTACTCCAATGGATGATAGCCTTGTCATTATGCAAGGTAGTCTGTTATTCAGATTTTTGTTACTCCAATGGATGGTAGCCTTGTCATTATGGAAGGTATTCTATTGTCGAGACTTTTGTGAATCCAATGGATGGTAACCTTGTCACTATTGAAGGTAGTCTATTATCGATATCTTTGTTACTCCAATGGATGACAACCTTGTCATTATGGAAGATAGTCTGTTGTCGAGATTTTTGTTACTCCAATGGATGGTAGCCTTGTCATTATGGAACATAGTATGGTGTCGATATTTTTGTTAATCTAATGGATGGTAGCCTTGTCATTATGGAACATAGTATGGTGTCGATATTTTTGTTAATCTAATGGAAGGTAGCCGTTTCATTATGGAAGGTAGTCTGTTGTCGATATTTTTGTCACTCCAATGGATGGTAGCCTTGTCATTATGCAAGGTAGTCTGTTGTTTAGATTTTGGTAACTCCAAAGGATGGTAGCCTTGTCATTATGGAAGGTAGTCTGTTGTCGAGATTTTTGTTACTCCAATGGATGGTAGCCTTGTCATTATGGAAGGTAGTCTGTTGTCGAGATTTCTGTTACCCCAATGGATGGTATCCTTGTCATTATGGAAGGTAGTTTGTTATCGATATTTTTGTTATTCCAATGGATGGTAGCCTTATCATTATGGAAGGTAGTCTGTTGTCGAGAGTTTTGTTAATCCAATGATTGGTATCCTTGTCTATTGTCTAGATTTTTGTTACTCCAATGGATGGTAGCCTTGTCATTATAGAAGGTAGTTTGTTGTCGAGATTTTTTTTATTCCATTGGATGGTAGTCTTGTCATTATGGATGGTAGTCTGTTGTCGAGATTTTTGTTACCCTAATAGATGGTAGCCTTGTCATTATGGAAGGTAGTTTGTTATCGAGATTTTTGTAATTCCAATGGATGGTAGCCTTGTCACTATGGAAGGTAGTCTATTGTCGAGAGTTTTGTTACTCCAATGATTGGTAGCCTTGTCATTATGAAAGGTAGTCTATTGTCGAGATTTTTGTTACTCCAATGGATGGTAGCCTTGTCATTAAAAAAGGTAGTCTGTTGTCTAGATTTTTCTTATTCCATTGGATGGTAGCCTTGTCATTATGGATGGTAGTTTGTTGTCGAGATTTTTGTTATTCCAATGGATGGTAACGTTGTCATTATGGAAGGTAGTCTTTTGTCGATATTTTTATTACTCCAATGGATGGTAGCCTTGTCATTATTGAAGGTAGTCTGTTGTCGATATCTTTGTTACTCCAATAGATGATAGCCTTGTCATTTTGCAAGGTAGTTTTTTATTCAGATTTTTGTTACTCCAATGGATGGTAGCCTTGTCATTATGGAAGGTAGTGTGTTGTCGAGATTTTTGTTACTCCAATGGATGGTAGCCTTGTCATTATGGAAGGTAGTCTGTTGTCGATATTTTTGTTACCCCAATGGATGGTATCCTTGTCATTATGGAAGGTAGTTTGTTATCGAGATTTTTGTTATTCCAATGGATGGTAGCCTTGTCATTATGGAAGGTAGTCTGTTGTCGAGAGTTTTTTTAATCCAATGATTGGTATCCTTGTCATTACTAAAGGTTGTCTATTGTCTAGATTTTTGTTACTCCAATGGATGGTAGCCTTGTCATTATAGAAGGTAGTTTGTTGTCGAGATTTTTGTTATTCCATTGGATGGTAGTCTTGTCATTATGGATGGTAGTCTGTTGTCGAGATTTTTGTTATTCCAATGGATGGTAGTCTTGTCATTTTGGATGGTAGTCTGTTGTCGAGATTTTTGTTACCCTAATGGATGGTAGCCTTGTCATTATGGAAGGTAGTTTGTTATCGATATTTTTGTTATTCCAATGGATGGTAGCCTTGTCATTATGGAAGGTAGTCTATTGTCGAGAGTTTTGTTACTCCAATGATTGGTAGCCTTGTCACTATTGAAGGTAGTCTATTATCGATATCTTTGTTACTCCAATGGATGACAACCATGTCATTATGGAAGATAGTCTGTTGTCGAGATTTTTATTACTCCAATGATTGGTAGCATTGTCATTATGAAAGGTTGTCTATTGTCAAGAATTTTGTTACTCCAATGGATGGTAGCCTTATCATTATAGAAGGTAGTCTGTTGTTGAGATTTTTTTATCCAATTGGATGGTAGCCTTGTCATTATGGATGGTAGTCTGTTGTCGAAATTTTTGTTATTCCAATGGATGGTAACCTTGTCATTATGGAAGGTAGTCTTTTGTCGATATTTTTCTTATTCCAATGGATAGTAGCCTTGTCATTATAGAAGGTAGTCTGTTGTCGAGATTTTTCTTATTCCATTGGATGGTAGCCTTGTCATTATGGATGGTTGTCTATTGTCGAGATTTTTGTTATTCCAATGGATGGTAACATTGTCATTATGGAAGGTAGTCTTTTGTCGATATTTTTATTACTCCAATGGATGGTAGCCTTGTCATTATTGAAGGTAGTCTGTGGTCGATATCTTTGTTACTCCAATGGATGATAGCCTTGTCATTATGCAAGGTAGTCTGTTATTCAGATTTTTGTTACTCCAATGAATGGTAGCCTTGTCATTATGGAACGTAGTTTGTTATCGATATTTTTGTTATTCCAATGGATGGTAGCCTTGTCATTATGGAAGGTATTCTATTGTCGAGACTTTTGTTAATCCAATGGATGGTAACCTTGTCACTATTGAAGGTAGTCTATTATCGATATCTTTGTTACTCCAATGGATGACAAACTTGTCATTATGGAAGATAGTATGTTGTCGAGATTTTTGTTACTCCAATGGATGGTAGCGTTGTCATTATGGAACATAGTATGGTGTCGATATTTTTGTTAATCTAATGGATGGTAGCCTTGTCATTATGGAAGGTAGTCTGTTGTCGATATTTTTGTCACTCCAATGGATGGTAGCCTTGTTATTATAGAAGGTAGTCTGTTGTTGACACTTTTGTTACTCTAACGGAAGGTAGCCTTGTCATTATGCAAGGTAGTTTGTTGTTTAGATTTTGGTAACTCCAAAGGATGGTAGCCTTGTCATTATGGAAGGTAGTCTGTTGTCGAGATTTTTGTTACTTCAATGGATGGTAGCCTTGTCATTATGGAAGGTAGTCTGTTGTCGATATTTTTGTTACCCCAATGGATGGTATCCTTGTCATTATGGAAGGTAGTTTGTTATCGAGATTTTTGTTATTCCAATGGATGGTAGCCTTGTCATTATGGAAGGTAGTCTGTTGTCGAGAGTTTTGTTAATCCAATAATTGGTATCCTTGTCATTACTAAAGGTTGTCTATTGTCTAGATTTTTGTTACTTCAATGGATGGTAGCCTTGTCATTATAGAAGGTAGTTTGTTGTCGATATTTTTGTTATTCCATTGGATGGTAGTCTTGTCATTATGGATGGTAGTCTGTTGTCGAGATTTTTGTTACCCTAATGGATGGTAGCCTTGTCATTATGGAAGGTAGTTTGTTATCGAGATTTTTGTAATTCCAATGGATGGTAGCCTTGTCATATGGAAGGTAGTCTATTGTCGAGAGTTTTGTTACTCCAATGATTGGTAGCCTTGTCATTATGAAAGGTAGTCTATTGTCGAGATTTTTGTTACTCCAATGGATGGTAGCCTTGTCATTAAAAAAGGTAGTCTGTTGTCTAGATTTTTCTTATTCCATTGGATGGTAGCCTTGTCATTATGGATGGTTGTTTGTTGTCGAGATTTTTGTTATTCCAATGGATGGTAACGTTGTCATTATGGAAGGTAGTCTTTTGTCGATATTTTTATTACTCCAATGGATGGTAGCCTTGTCATTATTGAAGGTAGTCTGTTGTCGATATCTTTGTTACTCAAATAGATGATAGCCTTGTCATTTTGCAAGGTAGTTTTTTATTCAGATTTTTGTTACTCCAATGGATGGTAGCCTTGTCATTATGGAAGGTAGTTTGTTATCGATATTTTTATTATTCCAATGGATGGTAGCCTTGTCATTATGGAAGGTAGTCTATTGTCGAGACTTTTGTTAATCCAATGGATGGTAACCTTGTCACTATTGAAGGTAGTCTATTATCGATATCTTTGTTACTCCAATGGATGACAACCATGTCATTATGGAAGATAGTCTGTTGTCGAGATTTTTATTACTCCAATGATTGGTAGCATTGTCATTATGAAAGGTTGTCTATTGTCAAGAATTTTGTTACTCCAATGGATGGTAGCCTTATCATTATAGAAGGTAGTCTGTTGTTGAGATTTTTTTTATCCAATTGGATGGTAGCCTTGTCATTATGGATGGTAGTCTGTTGTCGAGATTTTTGTTATTCCAATGGATGGTAACCTTGTCATTATGGAAGGTAGTCTTTTGTCGATATTTTTCTTATTCCAATGGATAGTAGCCTTGTCATTATAGAAGGTAGTCTGTTGTCGAGATTTTTCTTATTCCATTGGATGGTAGCCTTGTCATTATGGATGGTTGTCTATTGTCGAGATTTTTGTTATTCCAATGGATGGTAACGTTGTCATTATGGAAGGTAGTCTTTTGTCGATATTTTTATTACTCCAATGGATGGTAGCCTTGTCATTATTGAAGGTAGTCTGTTGTCGATATCTTTGTTACTCCAATGGATGATAGCCTTGTCATTATGCAAGGTAGTCTGTTATTCAGATTTTTGTTACTCCAATGAATGGTAGCCTTGTCATTATGGAACGTAGTTTGTTATCGATATTTTTGTTATTCCAATGGATGGTAGCCTTGTCATTATGGAAGGTATTCTATTGTCGAGACTTTTGTTAATCCAATGGATGGTAACCTTGTCACTATTGAAGGTAGTCTATTATCGATATCTTTGTTACTCCAATGGATGACAACCTTGTCATTATGGAAGATAGTATGTTGTCGAGATTTTTGTTACTCCAATGGATGGTAGCCTTGTCATTATGAAAGGTTGTCTATTGTCAAGAATTTTGTTACTCCAATGGATGGTAGCCTTATCATTATAGAAGGTAGTCTGTTGTTGAGATTTTTTTTATCCAATTGGATGGTAGCCTTGTCATTATGGATGGTAGTCTGTTGTCGAGATTTTTGTTATTCCAATGGATGGTAACCTTGTCATTATGGAAGGTAGTCTTTTGTCGATATTTTTCTTATTCCAATGGATGGTAGCCTTGTCATTAAAGAAGGTAGTCTGTTGTCAAGATTTTTCTTATTCCATTGGATGGTAGCCTTGTCATTATGGATGGTTGTCTATTGTCGAGATTTTTGTTATTCCAATGGATGGTAACGTTGTCATTATGGAAGGTAGTCTTTTGTCGATATTTTTATTACTCCAATGGATGGTAGCCTTGTCATTATTGAAGGTAGTCTGTTGTCGATATCTTTTTTACTCCAATAGATGATAGCCTTGTCATTTTGCAAGGTAGTTTTTTATTCAGATTTTTGTTACTCCAATGGATGGTAGCCTTGTCATTATGGAAGGTAGTTTGTTATCGATATTTTTTTTATTCCAATGGATGGTAGCCTTGTCATTATGGAAGGTAGTCTATTGTCGAGACTTTTGTTAATCCAATGGATGGTAACCTTGTCACTATTGAAGGTAGTCTATTATCGATATCTTTGTTACTCCAATGGATGACAACCATGTCATTATGGAAGATAGTCTGTTGTCGAGATTTTTATTACTCCAATGATTGGTAGCATTGTCATTATGAAAGGTTGTCTATTGTCAAAAATTTTGTTACTCCAATGGATGGTAGCCTTATCATTATAGAAGGTAGTCTGTTGTTGAGATTTTTTTTATCCAATTGGATGGTAGCCTTGTCATTATTGATGGTAGTCTGTTGTCGAGATTTTTGTTATTCCAATGGATGGTAACCTTGTCATTATGGAAGGTAGTCTTTTGTCGATATTTTTCTTATTCCAATGGATGGTAGCCTTGTCATTATAAAAGGTAGTCTGTTGTCAAGATTTTTCTTATTCCATTGGATGGTAGCCTTGTCATTATGGATGGTTGTCTATTGTCGAGATTTTTGTTATTCCAATGGATGGTAACGTTGTCATTATGGAAGGTAGTCTTTTGTCGATATTTTTATTACTCCAATGGATGGTAGCCTTGTCATTATTGAAGGTAGTCTGTTGTCAATATCTTTTTTACTCCAATAGATGATAGCCTTGTCATTTTGCAAGGTAGTTTTTTATTCAGATTTTTGTTACTCCAATGGATGGTAGCCTTGTCATTATGGAAGGTAGTTTGTTATCGATATTTTTGTTATTCCAATGGATGGTAGCCTTGTCATTATGGAAGGTAGTCTATTGTCGAGACTTTTGTTAATCCAATGGATGGTAACTTTGTCACTATTGAAGGTAGTCTATTATCGATATCTTTGTTACTCCAATGGATGACAACCATGTCATTATGGAAGATAGTCTGTTGTCGAGATTTTTATTACTCCAATGATTGGTAGCATTGTCATTATGAAAGGTTGTCTATTGTCAAGAATTTTGTTACTCCAATGGATGGTAGCCTTATATAGAAGGTAGTCTGTTGTTGAGATTTTTTTTATCCAATTGGATGGTAGCCTTGTCATTATGGATGGTAGTCTGTTGTCGAGATTTTTGTTATTCCAATGGATGGTAACGTTGTCATTATGGAAGGTAGTCTTTTGTCGATATTTTAATTACTCCAATGGATGGTAGCCTTGTCATTATTGAAGGTAGTCTGTTGTCGATATCTTTTTTACTCCAATAGATGATAGCCTTGTCATTTTGCAAGGTAGTTTTTTATTCAGATTTTTGTTACTCCAATGGATGGTAGCCTTGTCATTATGGAAGGTAGTTTGTTATCGATATTTTTGTTATTCCAATGGATGGTAGCCTTGTCATTATGGAAGGTAGTCTATTGTCGAGACTTTTGTTAATCCAATGGATGGTAACCTTGTCACTATTGAAGGTAGTCTATTATCGATATCTTTGTTACTCCAATGGATGACAACCATGTCATTATGGAAGATAGTCTGTTGTCGAGATTTTTATTACTCCAATGATTGGTAGCATTGTCATTATGAAAGGTTGTCTATTGTCAAGAATTTTGTTACTCCAATGGATGGTAGCCTTATCATTATAGAAGGTAGTCTGTTGTTGAGATTTTTTTTATCCAATTGGATGGTAGCCTTGTCATTATGGATGGTAGTCTGTTGTCGAGATTTTTGTTATTCCAATGGATGGTAACGTTGTCATTATGGAAGGTAGTCTTTTGTCGATATTTTTATTACTCCAATGGATGGTAGCCTTGTCATTATTGAAGGTAGTCTGTTGTCGATATCTTTTTTACTCCAATAGATGATAGCCTTGTCATTTTGCAAGGTAGTTTTTTATTCAAATTTTTGTTACTCCAATGGATGGTAGCCTTGTCATTATGGAAGGTAGTTTGTTATCGATATTTTTTTTATTCCAATGGATGGTAGCCTTGTCATTATGGAAGGTAGTCTATTGTCGAGACTTTTGTTAATCCAATGGATGGTAACCTTGTCACTATTGAAGGTAGTCTATTATCGATATCTTTGTTACTCCAATGGATGACAACCATGTCATTATGGAAGATAGTCTGTTGTCGAGATTTTTATTACTCCAATGATTGGTAGCATTGTCATTATGAAAGGTTGTCTATTGTCAAAAATTTTGTTACTCCAATGGATGGTAGCCTTATCATTATAGAAGGTAGTCTGTTGTTGAGATTTTTTTTATCCAATTGGATGGTAGCCTTGTCATTATTGATGGTAGTCTGTTGTCGAGATTTTTGTTATTCCAATGGATGGTAACCTTGTCATTATGGAAGGTAGTCTTTTGTCGATATTTTTCTTATTCCAATGGATGGTAGCCTTGTCATTATAGAAGGTAGTCTGTTGTCAAGATTTTTCTTATTCCATTGGATGGTAGCCTTGTCATTATGGATGGTTGTCTATTGTCGAGATTTTTGTTATTCCAATGGATGGTAACGTTGTCATTATGGAAGGTAGTCTTTTGTCGATATTTTTATTACTCCAATGGATGGTAGCCTTGTCATTATTGAAGGTAGTCTGTTGTCGATATCTTTGTTACTCCAATGGATGATAGCCTTGTCATTATGCAAGGTAGTCTGTTATTCAGATTTTTGTTACTCCAATGAATGGTAGCCTTGTCATTTTGGAAGGTAGTTTATTATTGATATTTTTGTTATTCCAATGGATGGTAGCCTTGTGATTATGGAAGGTATTCTATTGTCGAGACTTTTGTTAATCCAATGGATGGTAACCTTGTCACTATTGAAGGTAGTCTATTATCGATATCTTTGTTACTCCAACGGATGACAACCTTGTCATTATGGAAGATAGTCTGTTGTCGAGATTTTTGTTACTCCAATGGATGGTAGCCTTGTCATTATGGAACATAGTATGGTGTCGATATTTTTGTTAATCTAATGGATGGTAGCCTTGTCATTATGGAAGGTAGTCTGTTGTCAATATTTTTGTCACTCTAATGGATGGTAGCCTTGTTATTATAGAAGGTAGTCTGTTGTTGACACTTTTGTTACTCTAACGGATGGTAGCCTTGTCATTATGCAAGGTAGTCTGTTGTTTAGATTTTGGTAACTCCAAAGGATGGTAGCCTTGTCATTATGGAAGGTAGTCTGTTGTCGAGAATTTTGTTACTCCAATGGATGGTAGCCTTGTCATTATGGAAGGTAGTCTGTTGTCGAGATTTTTGTTACCCCATTGGATGGTATCCTTGTCATTATGGAAGGATGTTTGTTATCGAGATTTTTGTTATTCCAATGGATGGTAACGTTGTCATTATGGAAGGTAGTCTTTTGTCGATATTTTTATTACTCCAATGGATGGTAGCCTTGTCATTATTGAAGGTAGTCTGTTGTCGATATCTTTGTTACTCCCATGGATGATAGCCTTGTCATTATGCAAGGTAATCTGTTATTCAGATTTTTGTTACTCCAATGAATGGTAGCCTTGTCATTATGGAAGGTAGTTTGTTATTGATATTTTTGTTATTCCAATGGATGGTAGCCTTGTCATTATGGAAGGTATTCTATTGTCGAGACTTTTGTTAATCCAATGGATGGTAACCTTGTCACTATTGAAGGTAGTCTATTATCGATATCTTTGTTACTCCAATGGATGACAACCTTGTCATTATGGTAGATAGTCTGCTGTCGGGATTTTTGTTACTCCAATGGATGGTAGCCTTGTCATTATGGAACATAGTATGGTGTCGATATTTTTGTTAATCTAATGGATGGTAGCCTTGTCATTATGGAAGGTAGTCTGTTGTCAATATTTTTGTCACTCCAATGGATGGTAGCCTTGTTATTATAGAAGGTAGTCTGTTGTTGACACTTTTGTTACTCTAACGGATGGTAGCCTTGTCATTATGCAAGGTAGTCTGTTGTTTAGATTTTGGTAACTCCAAAGGATGGTAGCCTTGTCATTATGGAAGGTAGTCTGTTGTCGACATTTTTGTTACTCCAATGGATGGTAGCCTTGTCATTATGGAAGGTAGTCTGTTGTCGATATTTTTGTTACCCCAATGGATGGTATCCTTGTCATTATGGAAGGTAGTTTGTTATCGAGATTTTTGTTTTTCCAATGGATGGTAGCCTTGTCATTATGGAAGGTAGTCTGTTGTCGAGAGTTTTGTTAATCCAATGATTGGTATCCTTGTCATTACTAAAGGTTGTCTATTGTCTAGATTTTTGTTACTCCAATGGATGGTAGCCTTGTCATTATAGAAGGTAGTTTGTTGTCGAGATTTTTGTTATTCCATTGGATGGTAGTCTTGTCATTATGGATGGTAGTCTGTTGTCGAGATTTTTGTTACCCTAATGGATGCTAGCCTTGTCATTATGGAAGGTAGTTTGTTATCGAGATTTTTGTAATTCCAATGGATGGTAGCCTTGTCATATGGAAGGTAGTCTATTGTCGAGAGTTTTGTTACTCCATTGATTGGTAGCCTTGTCATTATGAAAGGTTGTCTATTGTCGAGATTTTTGTTACTCCAATGGATGGTAGCCTTGTCATTAAAAAAGGTAGTCTGTTGTCTAGATTTTTCTTATTCCATTGGATGGTAGCCTTGTCATTATGGATGCTTGTCTGTTGTCGAGATTTTTGTTATTCCAATGGATGGTAACATTGTCATTATGGAAGGTAGTCTTTTGTCGATATTTTTAGTACTCCAATGGATGGTAGCCTTGTCATTATTGAAGGTAGTCTGTTGTCGATATCTTTGTTACTCCAATAGATGATAGCCTTGTCATTTTGCAAGGTAGTTTTTTATTCAGATTTTTGTTACTCTAATGGATGGTAGCCTTGTCATTATGGAAGGTAGTTTGTTATCGATATTTTTGTTATTCCAATGGATGGTAGCCTTGTCATTATGGAAGGTAGTCTATTGTCGAGACTTTTGTTAATCCAATGGATGGTATCCTTGTCACTATTGAAGGTAGTCTATTATCGATATCTTTCTTACTCCAATGGATGACAACCATGTCATTATGGAAGATAGTCTGTTGTCGAGATTTTTATTACTCCAATGATTGGTAGCATTGTCATTATGAAAGGTTGTCTATTGTCAAGAATTTTGTTACTCCAATGGATGGTAGCCTTATCATTATAGAAGGTAGTCTGTTTTTGAGATTTTTTTTATCCAATTGGATGGTAGCCTTGTCATTATGGATGGTAGTTTGTTGTCGAGATTTTTGTTATTCCAATGGATGGTAACCTTGTCATTATGGAAGGTAGTCTTTTGTCGATATTTTTCTTATTCCAATGGATGGTAGCCTTGTCATTATAGAAGGTAGTCTGTTGTCAAGATTTTTCTTATTCCATTGGATGGTAGCCTTGTCATTATGGATGGTTGTCTATTGTTGAGATTTTTGTTATTCCAATGGATGGTAACGTTGTCATTATGGAAGGTAGTCTTTTGTCGATATTTTTATTACTCCAATGGATGGTAGCCTTGTCATTATTGAAGGTAGTCTGTTGTCGATATCTTTGTTACTCCAATGGATGATAGCCTTGTCATTATGCAAGGTAGTCTGTTATTCAGATTTTTGTTACTCCAATGAATGGTAGCCTTGTCATTATGGAAGGTAGTTTGTTATCGATATTTTTGTTATTCCAATGGATGGTAGCCTTGTCACTATGGAAGGTATTCTATTGTCGAGACTTTTGTTAATCCAATGGATGGTAACCTTGTCACTATTGAAGGTAGTCTATTATCGATATCTTTGTTACTCCAATGGATGACAACCTTGTCATTATGGTAGATAGTCTGCTGTCGAGATTTTTGTTACTCCAATGGATGGTAGCCTTGTCATTATGGAACATAGTATGGTGTCGATATTTTTGTTAATCTAATGGATGGTAGCCTTGTCATTATGGAAGGTAGTCTGTTGTCAATATTTTTGTCACTCCAATGGATGGTAGCCTTGTTATTATAGAAGGTAGTCTGTTGTTGACACTTTTGTTACTCTAACGGATGGTAGCCTTGTCATTATGCAAGGTAGTCTGTTGTTTAGATTTTGGTAACTCCAAAGGATGGTAGCCTTGTCATTATGGAAGGTAGTCTGTTGTCGACATTTTTGTTACTCCAATGGATGGTAGCCTTGTCATTATGGAAGGTAGTCTGTTGTCGATATTTTTGTTACCCCAATGGATGGTATCCTTGTCATTATGGAAGGTAGTTTGTTATCGAGATTTTTGTTTTTCCAATGGATGGTAGCCTTGTCATTATGGAAGGTAGTCTGTTGTCGAGAGTTTTGTTAATCCAATGATTGGTATCCTTGTCATTACTAAAGGTTGTCTATTGTCTAGATTTTTGTTACTCCAATGGATGGTAGCCTTGTCATTATAGAAGGTAGTTTGTTGTCGAGATTTTTGTTATTCCATTGGATGGTAGTCTTGTCATTATGGATGGTAGTCTGTTGTCGAGATTTTTGTTACCCTAATGGATGCTAGCCTTGTCATTATGGAAGGTAGTTTGTTATCGAGATTTTTGTAATTCCAATGGATGGTAGCCTTGTCATATGGAAGGTAGTCTATTGTCGAGAGTTTTGTTACTCCATTGATTGGTAGCCTTGTCATTATGAAAGGTTGTCTATTGTCGAGATTTTTGTTACTCCAATGGATGGTAGCCTTGTCATTAAAAAAGGTAGTCTGTTGTCTAGATTTTTCTTATTCCATTGGATGGTAGCCTTGTCATTATGGATACTTGTCTGTTGTCGAGATTTTTGTTATTCCAATGGATGGTAACATTGTCATTATGGAAGGTAGTCTTTTGTCGATATTTTTAGTACTCCAATGGATGGTAGCCTTGTCATTATTGAAGGTAGTCTATTGTCGATATCTTTGTTACTCCAATAGATGATAGCCTTGTCATTTTGCAAGGTAGTTTTTTATTCAGATTTTTGTTACTCTAATGGATGGTAGCCTTGTCATTATGGAAGGTTGTTTGTTATCGATATTTTTGTTATTCCAATGGATGGTAGCCTTGTCATTATGGAAGGTAGTCTATTGTCGAGACTTTTGTTAATCCAATGGATGGTATCCTTGTCACTATTGAAGGTAGTCTATTATCGATATCTTTGTTACTCCAATGGATGACAACCATGTCATTATGGAAGATAGTCTGTTGTCGAGATTTTTATTACTCCAATGATTGGTAGCATTGTCATTATGAAAGGTTGTCTATTGTCAAGAATTTTGTTACTCCAATGGATGGTAGCCTTAATATTATAGAAGGTAGTCTGTTTTTGAGATTTTTTTTATCCAATTGGATGGTAGCCTTGTCATTATGGATGGTAGTCTGTTGTCGAGATTTTTGTTATTCCAATGGATGGTAACCTTGTCATTATGGAAGGTAGTCTTTTGTCGATATTTTTCTTATTCCAATGGATGGTAGCCTTGTCATTATAGAAGGTAGTCTGTTGTCAAGATTTTTCTTATTCCATTGGATGGTAGCCTTGTCATTATGGATGGTTGTCTATTGTTGAGATTTTTGTTATTCCAATGGATGGTAACGTTGTCATTATGGAAGGTAGTCTTTTGTCGATATTTTTATTACTCCAATGGATGGTAGCCTTGTCATTATTGAAGGTAGTCTGTTGTCGATATCTTTGTTACTCCAATGGATGATAGCCTTGTCATTATGCAAGGTAGTCTGTTATTCAGATTTTTGTTACTCCAATGAATGGTAGCCTTGTCATTTTGGAAGGTATTTTGTTATCGATATTTTTGTTATTCCAATGGATGGTAGCCTTGTCATTATGGAAGGTATTCTATTGTCGAGACTTTTGTTAATCCAATGGATGGTAAACTTGTCACTATTGAAGGTAGTCTATTATCGATATCTTTGTTACTCCAACAGATGACAACCTTGTCATTTTAGAAGATAGTCTGTTGTCGAGATTTTTGTTACTCCAATGGATGGTAACCTTGTCATTATGGAACATAGTATGGTGTCGATATTTTTGTTAATCTAATGGATGGTAGCCTTGTCATTATGGAAGGTAGTCTGTTGTCGATATTTTTGTCACTCCAATGGATGGTAGCCTTGTCATTATGCAAGGTAGTCTGTTGTTTAGATTTTGGTAACTCCAAAGGATGGTAGCCTTGTCATTATGGAAGGTAGTCTGTTGTCGAGAATTTTGTTACTCCAATGGATGGTAGCCTTGTAATTATGGAAGGTAGTCTGTTGTCGAGATTTTTGTTACCCCAATGGATGGTATCCTTGTCATTATGGAAGGTAGTCTGTTGTCGAGAGTTTTGTTAATCCAATGATTGGTATCCTTGTCATTACTAAAGGTTGTCTATTGTCTAGATTTTTGTTACTCCAATGGATGGTAGCCTTGTCATTATAGAAGGAAGTTTGTTGTCGAGATTTTTGTTATTCCATTGGATGGTAGTCTTGTCATTATGGATGGTAGTCTGTTGTCGAGATTTTTGTTACCCTAATGGATGGTAGCCTTGTCATTATGGAAGGTAGTTTGTTATCGAGATTTTTGTAATTCCAATGGATGGTAGCCTTGTCACTATGGAAGGTAGTCTATTGTCGAGAGTTTTGTTACTCCAATGATTGGTAGCCTTGTCATTATGAAATGTTGTCTATTGTCGAGATTTTTGTTACTCCAATGGATGGTAGCCTTGTCATTATAAAAGGTAGTCTGTTGTCTAGATTTTTGTTATTCCATTGGATGGTAGCCTTGTCATTATGGATGGTTGTTTGTTGTCGAGATTTTTGTTATTCCAATGGATGGTAAAATTGTCATTATGGAAGGTAGTCTTTTGTCGATATTTTTATTACTCCAATGGATGGTAGCCTTGTCATTATTAAAGGTAGTCTGTTGTCGATATCTTTGTTACTCTAATAGATGATAGCCTTGTCATTATGCAAGGTAGTTTTTTATTCAGATTTTTGTTACTCCAATGGATGGTAGCCTTGTCATTATGGAAGGTAGTTTGTTATCGATATTTTTTTTATTCCAATGGATGGTAGCCTTGTCATTATGGAAGGTAGTCTATTGTCGATACTTTTGTTAATCTAATGGATGGTAACCTTGTCACTATTGAAGGTAGTCTATTATCGATATCTTTGTTACTCCAATGGATGACAACCTTGTCATTATGGAAGATAGTCTGTTGTCGAGATTTTTATTACTCCAATGATTGGTAGCCTTGTCATTATGAAAGGTTGTCTATTGTCAAGAATTTTGTTACTCCAATGGATGGTAGCCTTATCATTATAGAAGGTAGTCTGTTGTTGAGATTTTATTTATCCAATTGGATGGTAGCCTTGTCATTATGGATGGTAGTCTGTTGTCGAGATTCTTGTTATTCCAATGGATGGTAACCTTGTCATTATGGAAGGTAGTCTTTTGTCGATATTTTTTTACTCCAATGGATGGTAGCCTTTTCATTATAGAAGGTAGTCTGTTGTCGAGATTTTTCTTATTCCATTGCATGGTAGCCTTGTCATTATGGATGGTCTTCTGTTGTCAAGATTTTTGTTATTCCAAAGGATGGTAACATTGTCATTATGGAAGTTAGTCTTTTGTCGATATTTTTATTACTCCAATGGATGGTAGCCATGTCATTATTGAAGGTAGTTTGTTGTTGATATCTTTGTTACTCTAATGGATGATAGCCTTGTCATTATGGAAGGTAGTTTGTTATCGATATTTTTGTTATTCCAATGGATGGTAGCCTTGTCATTATGGAAGGTATTCTATTGTCGAGACTTTTGTTAATCCAATGGATGGTAACCTTGTCACTATTGAAGGTAGTCTATTATCGATATCTTTGTTACTCCAATGGATGACAACCTTGTCATTATGGAAGATAGTCTGTTTTCGAGATTTTTGTTACTCCAATGGATGGTAACCTTGTCATTATGGAACATAGTATGGTGTCGATATTTTTGTTAATCTAATGGATGGTAGCCTTGTCATTATGGAAGGTAGTCTGTTGTCGATATTTTTGTCACTCCAATCGATGGTAGGCTTGTTATTATAGAAGGTAGTCTATTGTTGACACTTTTGTTACTCTAATGGATGGTAGCCTTGTCATTATGCAAGGTAGTCTGTTGTTTAGATTTTGGTAACTCCAAAGGATGGTAGCCTTGTCATTATGGAAGGTAGTTTGTTGTCGAGATATTTGTTACTCCAATGGATGGTAGCCTTGTCATTATGGAAGGTAGTTTGTTGTCGAGATTTTTGTTACCCCAATGGATGGTATCCTTGTCATTATGGAAGGTAGTTTGTTATCGAGATTTTTGTTATTCCAATGGATGGTAGCCTTGTCATTATGGAAGGTAGTCTGTTGTCGAGAGTTTTGTTAATCCAATGATTGGTACCATTGTCATTACTAAAGGTTGTCTATTGTCTAGATTTTTGATACTCCAATGGATGGTAGCCTTGTCGTTATAGAAGGTAGTTTGTTGTCGAGATTTTTGTTATTCCATTTGATGGTAGTCTTGTCATTATGGATGGTAGTCTATTGTCGAGATTTTTGTTATTCCAATGGATGGTAACCTTGTCATTATGGAAGGTAGTCTTTTGTAGATATTTTTGTTACTCCAATGGATGGTAGCCTTGTCATTATCGAAGGTAGTCTATTGTCGATATTTTTTTTACTCCAATGGATGGTAGCCTTGTAATTATAAAAGGTAGTCTGTTGTCGAGAGTTTTGTTACTCCAATGGATGTTAGCCTTGTCATTATGGAAGGTAGTCTGTTGTAGAGATTTTTGTTACCCCAATGGATGGTAGCCTTGTCATTATAAAAGGTAGTTTGTTATCGAGATTTTTGTTATTCCAATGGATGGTAGCCTTGTCATTATGGAAGGTAGTCTTTTATCGATATTTTTATTACTCCAATGGATGGTAGCCTTGTCATTATTGAAGGTAGTTTGTTGTCGATATCTTTGTTACTCCAATGGATGATAGCCTTGTCATTATGGAAGGTAGTTTGTTATCGATATTTTTGTTATTCCAATGGATGGTAGCCTTGTAATTATGGAAGGTATTCTATTGTCGAGACTTTTGTTAATCCAATGGATGGTAACCTTGTCACTATTGAAGGTAGTCTATTATCGATATCTTTGTTACTCCAATGGATAACAACGTTGTCATTATGGAAGATAGTCTCTTGTCGAGATTTTTGTTACTCCAATGGATGGTAGCCTTGTCATTATGGAACATAGTATGGTGTCGATATTTTTGTTAATCTAATGGATGGTAGGCTAGTCATTATGGAAGGTAGTCTGTTGTCGATATTTTTGTCACTCCAATGGATGGTAGCCTTGTTATTATAGAAGGTAGTCTGTTGTTGACACTTTTGTTACTCTAATGGATGGTAGCCTTGTCATTATGCAAGGTAGTCTATTGTTTAGATTTTGGTAACTCCAAAGGATGGTAGCCTTGTCATTATGGAAGGTAGTCTGTTGTCGAGATTTTTGTTACTCCAATGGATGGTAGCCTTGTCATTGTGGAAGGTAGTCTGTTGTCGAGATTTTTGTTACCCCAATGGATGGTATCCTTGTCATTATGGAAGGTAGTTTTTTATTGAGATTTTTGTTATTCCAATGGATGGTAGCCTTGTCATTATGGAAGGTAGTCTGTTGTCAAGATTTTTGTTACCCCAATGGATGGTATCCTTGTCATTATGGAAGGTAGTTTGTTATCAAGATTTTTGTTATTCCAATGGATGGTAGCCTTGTCATCATGGAAGGTAGTCTGTTGTCGAGAGTTTTGTTAATCCAATGATTGGTATCCTTGTCATTACTAAAGGTTGTCTATTGTCTAGATTTTTGTTACTCCAATGGATGGTAGCCTTGTCATTATAGAAGGTAGTTTGTTGTCGAGATTTTTGTTATTCTATTGGATGGTAGTCTTGTCATTATTGATGGTAGTCTGTTGTCGAGATTTTTGTTATTCCAATGGATGGTAACCTTGTCATTATGGAAGGTAGTCTTTTGTAGATATTTTTGTTACTCCAATGGATGATAGCCTTGTCATTATGGAAGGTAGTATATTGTCGATATTTTTGTTACTCCAATGGATGGTAGCCTTGTAATTATAAAAGGTAGTCTGTTGTCGAGAGTTTTGTTACTCCAATGGATGTTAGCCTTGTCATTATGGAAGGTAGTCTGTTGTATAGATTTTTGTTACCCCAATGGATGGTAGCCTTGTCATTATAAAAGGTAGTTTGTTATCGAGATTTTTGTTATTCCAATGGATGGTAGCCTTGTCATTATGGAAGGTAGTCTTTTATCGATATTTTTATTACTCCAATGGATGGTAGCCTTGTCATTATTGAAGGTAGTCTGTTGTCGATATCTTTGTTACTCCAATGGATGATAGCCTTGTCATTATGGAAGGTAGTTTGTTATCGATATTTTTGTTATTCCAATGGATGGTAGCCTTGTAATTATGGAAGGTATTCTATTGTCGAGACTTTTGTTAATCCAATGGATGGTAACCTTGTCACTATTGAAGGTAGTCTATTATCGATATCTTTGTTACTCCAATGGATAACAACGTTGTCATTATGGAAGATAGTCTCTTGTCGAGATTTTTGTTACTTCAATGGATGGTAGCCTTGTCATTATGGAACATAGTTTGGTGTCGATATTTTTGTTAATCCAATGGATGGTAGCCTTGTCATTATGGAAGGTAGTCTCTTGTCGATATTTTTGTCACTCCAATGGATGGTAGCCTTGTCATTATAGAAGGTAGTCTGTTGTTGACACTTTTGTTACTCCAATGGATGGTAGCCTTGTCATTATGCAAGGTAGTTTGTTCTTTAGATTTTAGTAACTCCAAAGGATGGTAGCCTTGTAATTATGGAAGATAGTCTGTTGTCGAGATTTTTGTTACTCCAATGGATGGTAGCCTTGTCATTATGGAAGGTAGTCTGTTGTCGAGATTTTTGTTACCCCAATGGATGGTAGCCTTGTCATTATGGAAGGTAGTCTGTTGTCGAGCTTTTTGTTACCCCAATGGATGGTATCCTTGTCATTATGGAAGGTAGTTTGTTATCGAGATTTTTGTTATTCCAATGGATGGTAGCCTTGTCATTATTGAAGGTAGTCTGTTGTCGAGAGTTTTTTTAATCCAATGATTGGTATCCTTGTCATTACTAAAGGTTGTCTATTGTCTAGATTTTAGTTACTCCAATGGATGGTAGCATTGTCATTATATAAGGTAGTCTGTTGTCGAGATTTTATTTATCCAATTGGATGGTAGCCTTGTCATTATGGATGGTAGTCTGTTGTCGAGATTCTTGTTATTCCAATGGATGGTAACCTTGTCATTATGGAAGGTAGTCTTTTGTCGATATTTTTTTACTCCAATGGATGGTAGCCTTTTCATTATAGAAGGTAGTCTGTTGTCGAGATTTTTCTTATTCCATTGCATGGTAGCCTTGTCATTATGGATGGTCTTCTGTTGTCAAGATTTTTGTTATTCCAAAGGATGGTAACATTGTCATTATGGAAGTTAGTCTTTTGTCGATATTTTTATTACTCCAATGGATGGTAGCCATGTCATTATTGAAGGTAGTTTGTTGTTGATATCTTTGTTACTCTAATGGATGATAGCCTTGTCATTATGGAAGGTAGTTTGTTATCGATATTTTTGTTATTCCAATGGATGGTAGCCTTGTCATTATGGAAGGTATTCTATTGTCGAGACTTTTGTTAATCCAATGGATGGTAACCTTGTCACTATTGAAGGTAGTCTATTATCGATATCTTTGTTACTCCAATGGATGACAACCTTGTCATTATGGAAGATAGTCTGTTTTCGAGATTTTTGTTACTCCAATGGATGGTAACCTTGTCATTATGGAACATAGTATGGTGTCGATATTTTTGTTAATCTAATGGATGGTAGCCTTGTCATTATGGAAGGTAGTCTGTTGTCGATATTTTTGTCACTCCAATCGATGGTAGGCTTGTTATTATAGAAGGTAGTCTATTGTTGACACTTTTGTTACTCTAATGGATGGTAGCCTTGTCATTATGCAAGGTAGTCTGTTGTTTAGATTTTGGTAACTCCAAAGGATGGTAGCCTTGTCATTATGGAAGGTAGTTTGTTGTCGAGATATTTGTTACTCCAATGGATGGTAGCCTTGTCATTATGGAAGGTAGTTTGTTGTCGAGATTTTTGTTACCCCAATGGATGGTATCCTTGTCATTATGGAAGGTAGTTTGTTATCGAGATTTTTGTTATTCCAATGGATGGTAGCCTTGTCATTATGGAAGGTAGTCTGTTGTCGAGAGTTTTGTTAATCCAATGATTGGTACCATTGTCATTACTAAAGGTTGTCTATTGTCTAGATTTTTGATACTCCAATGGATGGTAGCCTTGTCGTTATAGAAGGTAGTTTGTTGTCGAGATTTTTGTTATTCCATTTGATGGTAGTCTTGTCATTATGGATGGTAGTCTATTGTCGAGATTTTTGTTATTCCAATGGATGGTAACCTTGTCATTATGGAAGGTAGTCTTTTGTAGATATTTTTGTTACTCCAATGGATGGTAGCCTTGTCATTATCGAAGGTAGTCTATTGTCGATATTTTTTTTACTCCAATGGATGGTAGCCTTGTAATTATAAAAGGTAGTCTGTTGTCGAGAGTTTTGTTACTCCAATGGATGTTAGCCTTGTCATTATGGAAGGTAGTCTGTTGTAGAGATTTTTGTTACCCCAATGGATGGTAGCCTTGTCATTATAAAAGGTAGTTTGTTATCGAGATTTTTGTTATTCCAATGGATGGTAGCCTTGTCATTATGGAAGGTAGTCTTTTATCGATATTTTTATTACTCCAATGGATGGTAGCCTTGTCATTATTGAAGGTAGTTTGTTGTCGATATCTTTGTTACTCCAATGGATGATAGCCTTGTCATTATGGAAGGTAGTTTGTTATCGATATTTTTGTTATTCCAATGGATGGTAGCCTTGTAATTATGGAAGGTATTCTATTGTCGAGACTTTTGTTAATCCAATGGATGGTAACCTTGTCACTATTGAAGGTAGTCTATTATCGATATCTTTGTTACTCCAATGGATAACAACGTTGTCATTATGGAAGATAGTCTCTTGTCGAGATTTTTGTTACTCCAATGGATGGTAGCCTTGTCATTATGGAACATAGTATGGTGTCGATATTTTTGTTAATCTAATGGATGGTAGGCTAGTCATTATGGAAGGTAGTCTGTTGTCGATATTTTTGTCACTCCAATGGATGGTAGCCTTGTTATTATAGAAGGTAGTCTGTTGTTGACACTTTTGTTACTCTAATGGATGGTAGCCTTGTCATTATGCAAGGTAGTCTATTGTTTAGATTTTGGTAACTCCAAAGGATGGTAGCCTTGTCATTATGGAAGGTAGTCTGTTGTCGAGATTTTTGTTACTCCAATGGATGGTAGCCTTGTCATTGTGGAAGGTAGTCTGTTGTCGAGATTTTTGTTACCCCAATGGATGGTATCCTTGTCATTATGGAAGGTAGTTTTTTATTGAGATTTTTGTTATTCCAATGGATGGTAGCCTTGTCATTATGGAAGGTAGTCTGTTGTCAAGATTTTTGTTACCCCAATGGATGGTATCCTTGTCATTATGGAAGGTAGTTTGTTATCAAGATTTTTGTTATTCCAATGGATGGTAGCCTTGTCATCATGGAAGGTAGTCTGTTGTCGAGAGTTTTGTTAATCCAATGATTGGTATCCTTGTCATTACTAAAGGTTGTCTATTGTCTAGATTTTTGTTACTCCAATGGATGGTAGCCTTGTCATTATAGAAGGTAGTTTGTTGTCGAGATTTTTGTTATTCTATTGGATGGTAGTCTTGTCATTATTGATGGTAGTCTGTTGTCGAGATTTTTGTTATTCCAATGGATGGTAACCTTGTCATTATGGAAGGTAGTCTTTTGTAGATATTTTTGTTACTCCAATGGATGATAGCCTTGTCATTATGGAAGGTAGTATATTGTCGATATTTTTGTTACTCCAATGGATGGTAGCCTTGTAATTATAAAAGGTAGTCTGTTGTCGAGAGTTTTGTTACTCCAATGGATGTTAGCCTTGTCATTATGGAAGGTAGTCTGTTGTATAGATTTTTGTTACCCCAATGGATGGTAGCCTTGTCATTATAAAAGGTAGTTTGTTATCGAGATTTTTGTTATTCCAATGGATGGTAGCCTTGTCATTATGGAAGGTAGTCTTTTATCGATATTTTTATTACTCCAATGGATGGTAGCCTTGTCATTATTGAAGGTAGTCTGTTGTCGATATCTTTGTTACTCCAATGGATGATAGCCTTGTCATTATGGAAGGTAGTTTGTTATCGATATTTTTGTTATTCCAATGGATGGTAGCCTTGTAATTATGGAAGGTATTCTATTGTCGAGACTTTTGTTAATCCAATGGATGGTAACCTTGTCACTATTGAAGGTAGTCTATTATCGATATCTTTGTTACTCCAATGGATAACAACGTTGTCATTATGGAAGATAGTCTCTTGTCGAGATTTTTGTTACTTCAATGGATGGTAGCCTTGTCATTATGGAACATAGTTTGGTGTCGATATTTTTGTTAATCCAATGGATGGTAGCCTTGTCATTATGGAAGGTAGTCTCTTGTCGATATTTTTGTCACTCCAATGGATGGTAGCCTTGTCATTATAGAAGGTAGTCTGTTGTTGACACTTTTGTTACTCCAATGGATGGTAGCCTTGTCATTATGCAAGGTAGTTTGTTCTTTAGATTTTAGTAACTCCAAAGGATGGTAGCCTTGTAATTATGGAAGATAGTCTGTTGTCGAGATTTTTGTTACTCCAATGGATGGTAGCCTTGTCATTATGGAAGGTAGTCTGTTGTCGAGATTTTTGTTACCCCAATGGATGGTAGCCTTGTCATTATGGAAGGTAGTCTGTTGTCGAGCTTTTTGTTACCCCAATGGATGGTATCCTTGTCATTATGGAAGGTAGTTTGTTATCGAGATTTTTGTTATTCCAATGGATGGTAGCCTTGTCATTATTGAAGGTAGTCTGTTGTCGAGAGTTTTTTTAATCCAATGATTGGTATCCTTGTCATTACTAAAGGTTGTCTATTGTCTAGATTTTAGTTACTCCAATGGATGGTAGCATTGTCATTATATAAGGTAGTTTGTTGTCGAGATTTTTGTTATTCCATTGGACGGTAGTCTTGTCATTATGGATGGTAGTCTATTGTCGAGATTTTTGTTATTCCAATGGATGGTAACCTTGTCATTATGGAAGGTAGTCTTTTGTAGATATTTTTGTTACTCCAATGGATGGTAGCCTTGTCATTATGGAAGGTAGTCTATTGTCGATATTTTTGTTACTCCAATGGATGGTAGCCTTGTAATTATAAAAGGTAGTCTGTTGTCGAGAGTTTTGTTACTCCAATGGATGTTAGCGTTGTCATTATGGAAGGTAGTCTGTTGTAGAGATTTTTTTTACCCCAATGGATGGTAGCCTTGTCATTATAAAAGGTAGTTTGTTATCGAGATTTTTGTTATTCCAATGGATGGTAGCCTTGTCATTATGGAAGGTAGTCTTTTATCGATATTTTTATTACTCCAATGGATGGTAGCCTTGTCATTATTGAAGGTAGTCTATTGTCGATATCTTTGTTACTCCAATGGATGATCGCCTTGTCATTATGGAAGGTAGTTTGTTATCGATATTTTTGTTATTCCAATGAATGGTAGCCTTGTAATTATGGAAGGTATTCTATTGTCGAGACTTTTGTTAATCCAATGGATGGTAACCTTTCCACTATTAAAGGTAGTCTATTATCGATATCTTTGTTACTCCAATGGATAACAAACTTGTCATTATGGAAGATAGTCTCTTGTCGAGATTTTTGTTACTCCAATGGATGGTAGCCTTGTCATTATGGAACATAGTATGGTGTCGATATTTTTGTTAATCTAATGGATGGTAGCCTTGTCATTATGGAAGGTAGTCTGTTGTCGATATTTTTGTCACTCCAATGGATTGTAGCCTTGTTATTATAGAAGGTAGTCTGTTGTTGACACTTTTGTTACTCTAATGGATGGTAGCCTTGTCATTATGCAAGGTAGTCTGTTGTTTAGATTTTGGTAACTCCAAAGGATGGTAGCCTTGTCATTATGGAAGGTAGTTTGTTGTCGAAATTTTTGTTACTCCAATGGATGGTAGCCTTGTCATTATGGAAGGTAGTCTGTTGTCGAGATTTTTGTTACCCCAATGGATGGTATCCTTGTCATTATGGAAGGTAGTTTGTTATCGAGATTTTTGTTATTCCAATGGATGGTAGCCTTGTCATTATGGAAGGTAGTATATTGTCGAGAGTTTTGTTAATCCAATGATTGGTATCCTTGTCATTACTAAAGGTTGTCTATTGTCTAGATTTTTTTACTCCAATGGATGGTAGCCTTGTCTCTATAGAAGGTAGTTTGTTGTCGAGATTTTTTTAATTCCATTGGATGGAAGTCTTGTCATTATGGATGGTAGTCTGTTGTTGAGATTTTTGTTATTCCAATGGATGGTAACCTTGTCATTATGGAAGGTAGTCATTTATAGATATTTTTGTTACTCCAATGGATGGTAGCCTTGTCATTATGGAAGGTAGTCTATTGTCGATATTTTTGTTACTCCAATGGATGGTAGCCTTGTCATTATAAAAGGTAGTCTGTTGTCGAGAGTTTTGTTACTCCAATTGATGTTAGCCTTGTCATTATGGAAGGTAGTCTGTTGTAGAGATTTTTGTTACCCCAATGGATGGTAGCCTTGTTATTATAAAAGGTAGTTTATTATCGAGATTTTTGTTATTCCAATGGATGGTAGCCTTGTCATTATGGAAGGTAGTATGTTGTCGAGAGTTTTGTTAATCCAATAATTGGTAGCCTTGTCATCATGAAAGGTAGTCTATTGTCGAGATTTTTGTTACTCCAATGGATGGTAGCCTTGTCATTATAGAAGGTAGTCTATTGTCGAGATTTTTGTTATTCCATTGGATGGTAGGCTTGTTATTATGGATGGTAGTCTGTTGTCGATATTTTTGTTATTCCAATGGATGGTAACCTTGTCATTATGGAAGGTAGTCTTTTTTGGATATTATTGTTACTCCAATGGATGGTAGCCTTGTCATTATTGAAGGTAGTCTGTTCTCAATATCTTTGTTACTCCAATGGATGATAGCCTTGTCAATATGTAAGGTAGTATGTTGTTTAGATTTTTGTTACTCCAATTGATGGTAGCCTTGTCATTATGGAAGGTAGTCTGTTGTCGAGATTTTGTTACTCCAATGGATGGTAGCCTTGTCGTTATGGAACATAGTTTGGTGTCGATATTTTTGTTAATCCAATGGATGGTAGCCTTTTCATTATGGAATGTAGTCTGTTGTCGATATTTTTGTCAATCCAATGGATGGTAGCCTTGTCATTATAGAAGGTAGTCTATTGTAGAGATTTTTGTTACTCCAAAGGATGGTAGCCTTGTCATTATGGAAGGTAGTCTATTGTCGACATTTGTGTTACTCCAATGGATGATATCCTTGTCATTATGGAAGGTAGTCTATTGTCGAGATTTTTGTTACCCTAATGGATGGTAGCCTTGTCATTATGGAAGGTAGTTTGTTATCGAGATTTTTGTAATTCCAATAGATGGTAGCCTTGTCACTATGGAAGGTAGTCTATTGTCGAGAGTTTTGTTACTCCAATGATTGGTAGCCTTGTCATTATGAACGGTTTTCCATTGTCGAGATTTTTGTTACTCCAATGGATGGTAGCCTTGTCATTATAGAAGGTAGTCTATTGTCGAGATTTTTGTTATTCCATTGGATGGTAGCCTTGTCATTATGGATGGTTGTCTGTCGTCGAGATTTTTGTTATTCCAATGGATAGTAACCTTGTCATTATGGAAGGTAGTCTTTTGTCGATATTTTTATTACTCCAATGGATGGTAGCCTTGTCATTATTGAAGGTAGTCTGTTGTCGATATCTTTGTTACTCCAATGGATGATAGCCTTGTCATTATGCAAGGTAGTCTGTTATTCAGATTTTTGTTACTCCAATGGATGGTAGCCTTGTCATTATGGAAGGTAGTTTGTTATCGATATTTTTGTTATTCCAATGGATGGTAGCCTTGTCATTATGGAAGGTAGTCTATTGTCGAGACTTTTGTTAATCCAATGGATGGTAACCTTGTCACTATTGAAGGTAGTGTATTGTCGATATCTTTGTTACTCCAATGGATGACAACCTTGTCATTATGGAAGATAGTTTGTTGTCGAGATTTTTGTTACTCCAATGGATGGTATCCTTGTCATTATGGAACATAGTATGGTGTCGATATTTTTGTTAATCCAATGGATGGTATCCTTTTCATTATGGAAGGTAGTCTGTTGTCGATATTTTTGTCACTCCAATGGATGGTAGCCTTGTCATTATAGAAGGTAGTCTGTTGTTGACACTTTTGTTACTCCAATGGATGGTAACCTTGTCATTATGCAAGGTAGTTTGTTGTTTAGATTTTAGTAACTCCAAAGGATGGTAGCCTTGTCATTATGGAAGATAGTCTGTTGTCGAGATTTTTGTTACTCCAATGGATGGTAGCCTTGTCATTATGGAAGGTAGTCTGTTGTCTAGATTTTTGTTACCCCAATGGATGGTAGCCTTGTCATTATGGAAGGTAGTTTGTTATCGAGATTTTTGTTATTCCAATGGATGGTAGCCTTGTCATTATGGAAGGTAGTCTGTTGTCGAGAGTTTTGTTAATCCAATGATTGGTATCCTTGTAATTACTAAAGGTTGTCTATTGTCTAGATTTTTGTTACTCTAATGGATGGTAGCCTTGTCATTATAGAAGGTAGTTTATTGTCGAGATTTTTTTTATTTCATCGGATGGTAGTCTTGTCATTATGTATGGTAGTCTGTTGTCGAGATTTTTGTTATTCCAATGGATGGTAACCTTGTCATTATGGAAGGTAGTCTTTTGTAGATATTTTTGTTACTCTAATGGTTGGTAGCCTTGTCATTATCGAAGGTAGTCTATTGTCGATATTTTTGTTACTCCAATGGATGGTAGCCTTGTAATTATAAAAGGTAGTCTGTTGTCGAGAGTTTTGTTACTCCAATGGATGTTAGCCTTGTCATTATGGAAGGTAGTCTGTTGTAGAGATTTTTGTTACCCCAATGGATGGTAGCCTTGTCATTATAAAAGGTAGTTTGTTATCGAGATTTTTGTTATTCCAATGGATGGTAGCCTTGTCATTATGGAAGGTAGTCTTTTATCGATATTTTTATTACTCCAATGGATGGTAGCCTTGTCATTATTGAAGGTAGTTTGTTGTCGATATCTTTGTTACTCCAATGGATGATAGCCTTGTCATTATGGAAGGTAGTTTGTTATCGATATTTTTGTTATTCCAATGGATGGTAGCCTTGTAATTATGGAAGGTATTCTATTGTCGAGACTTTTGTTAATCCAATGGATGGTAACCTTGTCACTATTGAAGGTAGTCTATTATCGATATCTTTGTTACTCCAATGGATAACAACGTTGTCATTATGGAACATAGTATGGTGTCGATATTTTTGTTAATCTAATGGATGGTAGGCTAGTCATTATGGAAGGTAGTCTGTTGTCGATATTTTTGTCACTCCAATGGATGGTAGCCTTGTTATTATAGAAGGTAGTCTGTTGTTGACACTTTTGTTACTCTAATGGATGGTAGCCTTGTCATTATGCAAGGTAGTCTATTGTTTAGATTTTGGTAACTCCAAAGGATGGTAGCCTTGTCATTATGGAAGGTAGTCTGTTGTCGAGATTTTTGTTACTCCAATGGATGGTAGCCTTGTCATTATGGAAGGTAGTCTGTTGTCGAGATTTTTGTTACCCCAATGGATGGTATCCTTGTCATTATGGAAGGTAGTTTTTTATCGAGATTTTTGTTATTCAAATGGATGGTAGCCTTGTCATTATGGAAGGTAGTCTGTTGTCAAGATTTTTGTTACCCCAATGGATGGTATCCTTGTCATTATGGAAGGTAGTTTGTTATCGAGATTTTTGTTATTCCAATGGATGGTAGCCTTGTCATCATGGAAGGTAGTCTGTTGTCGAGAGTTTTGTTAATCCAATGATTGGTATCCTTGTCATTACTAAAGGTTGTCTATTGTCTAGATTTTGGTTACTCCAATGGATGGTAGCCTTGTCATTATAGAAGGTAGTTTGTTGTCGAGATTTTTGTTATTCTATTGGATGGTAGTCTTGTCATTATGGATTGTAGTCTGTTGTCGAGATTTTTGTTATTCCAATGGATGGTAACCTTGTCATTATGGAAGGTAGTCTTTTGTAGATATTTTTGTTACTCCAATGGATGATAGCCTTGTCATTATGGAAGGTAGTCTATTGTCGATATTTTTGTTACTCCAATGGATGGTAGCCTTGTAATTATAAAAGGTATTCTGTTGTCGAGAGTTTTGTTACTCCAATGGATGTTAGCCTTGTCATTATGGAAGGTAGTCTGTTGTATAGATTTTTGTTACCCCAATGGATGGTAGCCTTGTCATTATAAAAGGTAGTTTGTTATCGAGATTTTTGTTATTCCAATGGATGGTAGCCTTGTCATTATGGAAGGTAGTCTTTTATCGATATTTTTATTACTCCAATGGATGGTAGCCTTGTCATTATTGAAGGTAGTCTGTTGTCGATATCTTTGTTACTCCAATGGATGATAGCCTTGTCATTATGGAAGGTAGTTTGTTATCGATATTTTTGTTATTCCAATGGATGGTAGCCTTGTAATTATGGAAGGTATTCTATTGTCGAGACTTTTGTTAATCCAATGGATGGTAACCTTGTCACTATTGAAGGTAGTCTATTATCGATATATTTGTTACTCCAATGGATAACAACGTTGTCATTATGGAAGATAGTCTCTTGTCGAGATTTTTGTTACTCCAATGGATGGTAGCCTTGTCATTATGGAACATAGTTTGGTGTCGATATTTTTGTTAATCCAATGGATGGTAGCCTTGTCATTATGGAAGGTAGTCTCTTGTCGATATTTTTGTCACTCCAATGGATGGTAGCCTTGTCATTATAGAAGGTAGTCTGTTGTTGACACTTTTGTTACTCCAATGGATGGTAGCCTTGTCATTATGCAAGGTAGTTTGTTCTTTAGATTTTAGTAACTCCAAAGGATGGTAGCCTTGTAATTATGGAAGATAGTCTGTTGTCGAGATTTTTGTTACTCCAATGGATGGTAGCCTTGTCATTATGGAAGGTAGTCTGTTGTCGAGATTTTTGTTACCCCAATGGATGGTAGCCTTGTCATTATGGAAGGTAGTCTGTTGTCGAGATTTTTGTTACCCCAATGGATGGTATCCTTGTCATTATGGAAGGTAGTTTGTTATCGAGATTTTTGTTATTCCAATGGATGGTAGCCTTGTCATTATTGAAGGTAGTCTGTTGTCGAGAGTTTTTTTAATCCAATGATTGGTATCCTTGTCATTACTAAAGGTTGTCTATTGTCTAGATTTTTGTTACTCCAATGGATGGTAGCATTGTCATTATAGAAGGTAGTTTGTTGTCGAGATTTTTGTTATTCCATTGGACGATAGTCTTGTCATTATGGATGGTAGTCTGTTGTCGAGATTTATGTTATTCCAATGGATGGTAACCTTGTCATTATGGAAGGTAGTCTTTTGTAGATATTTTTGTTACTCCAATGGATGGTAGCCTTGTCATTATGGAAGGTAGTCTATTGTCGATATTTTTGTTACTCCAATGGATGGTAGCCTTGTAATTATAAAAGGTAGTCTGTTGTCGAGAGTTTTGTTACTCCAATGGATGTTAGCGTTGTCATTATGGAAGGTAGTCTGTTGTAGAGATTTTTTTTACCCCAATGGATGGTAGCCTTGTCATTATAAAAGGTAGTTTGTTATCGAGATTTTTGTTATTCCAATGGATGGTAGCCTTGTCATTATGGAAGGTAGTCTTTTATCGATATTTTTATTACTCCAATGGATGGTAGCCTTGTCATTATTGAAGGTAGTCTATTGTCGATATCTTTGTTACTCCAATGGATGATCGCCTTGTCATTATGGAAGGTAGTTTGTTATCGATATTTTTGTTATTCCAATGGATGGTAGCCTTGTAATTATGGAAGGTATTCTATTGTCGAGACTTTTGTTAATCCAATGGATGGTAACCTTTTCACTATTAAAGGTAGTCTATTATCGATATCTTTGTTACTCCAATGGATAACAAACTTGTCATTATGGAAGATAGTCTCTTGTCGAGATTTTTGTTACTCCAATGGATGGTAGCCTTGTCATTATGGAACATAGTATGGTGTCGATATTTTTGTTAATCTAATGGATGGTAGCCTTGTCATTATGGAAGGTAGTCTGTTGTCGATATTTTTGTCACTCCAATGGATGGTAGCCTTGTTATTATAGAAGGTAGTCTGTTGTTGACACTTTTGTTACTCTAATGGATGGTAGCCTTGTCATTATGCAAGGTAGTCTGTTGTTTAGATTTTGGTAACTCCAAAGGATGGTAGCCTTGTCATTATGGAAGGTAGTCTGTTGTCGAAATTTTTGTTACTCCAATGGATGGTAGCCTTGTCATTATGGAAGGTAGTCTGTTGTCGAGATTTTTGTTACCCCAATGGATGGTATCCTTGTCATTATGGAAGGTAGTTTTTTATCGAGATTTTTGTTATTCCAATGGATGGTAGCCTTGTCATTATGGAAGGTAGTATATTGTCGAGAGTTTTGTTAATCCAATGATTGGTATCCTTGTCATTACTAAAGGTTGTCTATTGTCTAGATTTTTTTACTCCAATGGATGGTAGCCTTGTCTCTATAGAAGGTAGTTTGTTGTCGAGATTTTTTTTATTCCATTGGATGGAAGTCTTGTCATTATGGATGGTAGTCTGTTGTTGAGATTTTTGTTATTCCAATGGATGGTAACCTTGTCATTATGGAAGGTAGTCTTTTGTATATATTTTTGTTACTCCAATGGATGGTAGCCTTGTCATTATGGAAGGTAGTCTATTGTCGATATTTTTGTTACTCCAATGGATGGTAGCCTTGTCATTATAAAAGGTAGTCTGTTGTCGAGAGTTTTGTTACTCCAATTGATGTTAGCCTTGTCATTATGGAAGGTAGTCTGTTGTAGAGATTTTTGTTACCCCAATGGATGGTAGCCTTGTCATTATAAAAGGTAGTTTATTATCGAGATTTTTGTTATTCCAATGGATGGTAGCCTTGTCATTATGGAAGGTAGTCTGTTGTCGAGAGTTTTGTTAATCCAATAATTGGTAGCCTTCTCATTATGAAAGGTAGTCTATTGTCGAGATTTTTGTTACTCCAATGGATGGTAGCCTTGTCATTATAGAAGGTAGTCTATTGTCGAGATTTTTGTTATTCCATTGGATGGTAGGCTTGTTATTATGGATGGTAGTCTGTTGTCGATATTTTTGTTATTCCAATGGATGGTAACCTTGTCATTATGGAAGGTAGTCTTTTTTGGATATTATTGTTACTCCAATGGATGGTAGCCTTGTCATTATTGAAGGTAGTCTTTTATCAATATCTTTATTACTCCAATGGATGATAGCCTTGTCAATATGTAACGTAGTCTGTTGTTTAGATTTTTGTTACTACAATTGATGGTAGCCTTGTCATTATGGAAGGTAGTCTGTTGTCGAGATTTTGTTACTCCAATGGATGGTAGCCTTGTCGATATGGAACATAGTTTGGTGTCGATATTTTTGTTAATCCAATGGATGGTAGCCTTTTTATTATGGAATGTAGTCTGTTGTCGATATTTTTGTCACTCCAATGGATGGTAGCCTTGTCATTATAGAAGGTAGTCAGTTGTTCAGACTTTTGTTACTCCAATGCATGGTAGCCTTTTTATTATGCAAGGTAGTCTGTTGTTTTGATTTTTGTAACTCCAAGAGATGGTAGCCTTGTAATTATTAAAGGTAGTCTATTGTAGAGATTTTTGTTACTCCAAAGGATGGTAGCCTTGTCTATATGGAAGGTAGTCTATTGTCGACATTTTTGTTACTCCAATGGATGATATCCTTGTCATTATGGAACGTAGTCTATTGTCGAGATTTTTGTTACCCTAATGGATGGTAGCCTTGTCATTATGGAAGGTAGTTTGTTATCGAGATTTTTGTAATTCCAATAGATGGTAGCCTTGTCACTATGGAAGGTAGTCTATTGTCGAGAGTTTTGTTACTCCAATGATTGGTAGCCTTGTCATTATGAAAGGTTGTCCATTGTCGAGATATTTGTTACTCCAATGGATGGTAGCCTTGTCATTATAGAAGGTAGTCTGTTGTTGGGATTTTTGTTATTCCATTGGATGGTAGCCTTGTCATTATAGATGGATGTCTGTTGTCGAGATTTTTGTTATTCCAATGGATGGTAACCTTGTCATTATGGAAGGTAGTCTTTTGTCGATATTTTTATTACTCCAATGGATGGTAGCCTTGTCATTATTGAAGGTAGTCTGTTGTCGATATCTTTGTTACTCCAATGGATGATAGCCTTGTCATTATGCAAGGTAGTCTGTTATTCAGATTTTTGTTACTCCAATGGATGGTAGCCTTGTCATTATGGAAGGCAGTTTGTTATCGATATTTTTGTTATTCCAATGGATGGTAGCCTTGTCATTATGGAAGGTAGTCTATTGTCGAGACTTTTGTTAATCCAATGGATGGTAACCTTGTCACTATTTAAGGTAGTCTATTGTTGATATCTTTGTTACTCCAATGGATGACAACCTTGTCATTATGAAAGATAGTTTGTTGTCGAGATTTTTGTTACTCCAATGGATGGTAGCCTTGTCATTATGGAACATAGTATGGTGTCGATATTTTTGTTAATCCAATGGATGGTAGCCTTGTCATTATGGAAGGTAGTCTGTTGTCGATATTTTTGTCACTCCAATGGATGGTAGCCTTGTCATTATAGAAGGTAGTCTGTTGTTGACACTTTTTTTACTCCAATGGATGGTAGCCTTGTCATTATGCAAGGTAGTCTGTTGTTTAGATTTTAGTAACTCCAAAGGATGGTAGCCTTGTCATTATGGAAGATAGTCTGTTGTAGAGATTTTTGTTACACCAATGGATGGTAGCCTTGTTATTATGGAAGGTAGTCTGTTGTCGAGATTTTTGTTACCCCAATGGATGGTAGCCTTGTAATTAGGGAAGGTAGTTTGTTATCGAGATTTTTGTTATTCCAATGGATGGTAGCCTTGTCATTATGGAAGGTAGTCTGTTGTCGAGAGATTTGTTAATCCAATGATTGGTATCCTTGTCATTACTAAAGGTTGTCTATTGCCTAGATTTTTGTTACTCCAATGGATGGTAGCCTTATCATTATAGAAGGTAGTTTGTTGTCGAGATTTTTGTTATTCCATCGGATGGTAGTCTTGTCATTATGGATTGTAGTCTATTATCGAGATTTTTGTTATTCCAATGGATGGTAGCCTTGTCATTATGCAATGTAGTCTTTTGTTTAGATTTTTGTTACTCCAAAGGATGGTTACCTTGTCATTATGGAAGGTAGTCTATTGTCGACATTTTTGTTACTCCAATGGATGGTAGCCTTGTCATTATGGAAGGTAGTATGTTGTAAAGATTTTTGTTACCCCAATGGATGGTAGCCTTGTCATTATAGAAGGTAGTTTGTTATCGAGATTTTTGTTATTCCAATGGATGGTAGCCTTGTCATTATGGAAGGTAGTCTGTTGTCGAAAGTTTTATTACTCTAATGATTGGTAGCCTTGTCATTATGAAAGGTTGTCTATTGTCAAGATTTTTTTTACTCCAATGGATGGTAGCCTTGTCATTATAGAAGGTAGTCTGTTGTCGAGATTTTTTTTAGCCCATTGGATGGTAGCCTTGTCATTATGGATGGTAGTCTGTTGTCGAGATTTTTGTTATTCCAATGGATGGTAACCTTGTCATTATGGAAGGTAGACTTTTGTCGATATTTTTTTTACTCCAATGGATGGTAGCCTTGTCATTATGGAAGGTAGTCTATTGTCGAGACTTTTGTTATTCCAATGGGAGGTAGTCTTTTGTCAATATTTTTCTTACTCCAATGGATGGTAGTCTTGTCATTATTGAAGGTAGTCTATTGTCGATATCTTTGTTACTCCAATGGATGATAGCCTTGTCATTATGGAAGGTAGTCTATTGTCGAGATTTTTGTTACACCATTGGATGTTAGCCCTGTCATTATGGAAGATAGTCTGTTGTAGAGATTTTTGTTACCCCAACGGATGGTAGTCTTTTCATTATAGAAGGTAGTCTGTTGTCGAGATTTTTCTTATTCCATTGGATGGTAGCCTTGTCATTATGGAAGGTAGTCTATTGTCGATATTTTTGTTACTCCAATGGATGGTAGCCTTGTCATTATAAAAGGTAGTCTGTTGTCGAGATTTTTGTTACTCCAATGGATGTTAGCCTTATCATTATGGAAGGTAGTCTGTTGTAGATATTATTGTTACTCCAATGGATGGTAGCCTTGTCATTATTGAAGGTAGTCTGTTGTCGAGAGTTTTATTACTCTAATGATTGGTAGCCTTGTCATTATGCAAGGTAGTATGTTGTTTAGATTTTTGTTACACCAAAGGATGGTTGCCTTGTCATTATAGAAGGTAGTCTATTGTCGACATTTTTGTTACTCCAATGGATGGTAGCCTTGTCATTATGGAACATAGTATGGTGTCGATATTTTTGTTAATCCAATGGATGGTAGCCTTGTCATTATGGAAGGTAGTCTGTTGTCGATATTTTTGTCACTCCAATGGATGGTAGCCTTGTCATTATAGAAGGTAGTCTGTTGTTGACACTTTTTTTACTCCAATGGATGGTAGCCTTGTCATTATGCAAGGTAGTCTGTTGTTTAGATTTTAGTAACTCCAAAGGATGGTAGCCTTGTCATTATGGAAGATAGTCTGTTGTAGAGATTTTTGTTACACCAATGGATGGTAGCCTTGTCATTATGGAAGGTAGTCTGTTGTCGAGATTTTTGTTACCCCAATGGATGGTAGCCTTGTAATTAGGGAAGGTAGTTTGTTATCGAGATTTTTGTTATTCCAATGGATGGTAGCCTTGTCATTATGGAAGGTAGTCTATTGTCGAGAGATTTGTTAATCCAATGATTGGTATCCTTGTCATTACTAAAGGTTGTCTATTGCCTAGATTTTTGTTACTCCAATGGATGGTAGCCTTATCATTATAGAAGGTAGTTTGTTGTCGAGATTTTTGTTATTCCATCGGATGGTAGTCTTGTCATTATGGATTGTAGTCTATTATCGAGATTTTTGTTATTCCAATGGATGGTAGCCTTGTCATTATGCAAGGTAGTCTTTTGTTTAGATTTTTGTTACTCCAAAGGATGGTTACCTTGTCATTATGGAAGGTAGTCTATTGTCGACATTTTTGTTACTCCAATGGATGGTAGCCTTGTCATTATGGAAGGTAGTATGTTGTAAAGATTTTTGTTACCCCAATGGATGGTAGCCTTGTCATTATAGAAGGTAGTTTGTTATCGAGATTTTTGTTATTCCAATGGATGGTAGCCTTGTCATTATGGAAGGTAGTATGTTGTCGAAAGTTTTATTACTCTAATGATTGGTAGCCTTGTCATTATGAAAGGTTGTCTATTGTCAAGATTTTTTTTACTCCAATGGATGGTAGCCTTGTCATTATAGAAGGTAGTCTGTTGTCGAGATTTTTTTTAGCCCATTGGATGGTAGCCTTGTCATTATGGGTGGTAGTCTGTTGTCGAGATTTTTGTTATTCCAATGGATGGTAACCTTGTCATTATGGAAGGTAGACTTTTGTCGATATTTTTTTTACTCCAATGGATGGTAGCCTTGTCATTATGGAAGGTAGTCTATTGTCGAGACTTTTGTTATTCCAATGGGAGGTAGTCTTTTGTCAATATTTTTCTTACTCCAATGGATGGTAGTCTTGTCATTATTGAAGGTAGTCTATTGTCGATATCTTTGTTACTCCAATGGATGATAGCCTTGTCATTATGGAAGGTAGTCTATTGTCGAGATTTTTGTTACACCATTGGATGTTAGCCCTGTCATTATGGAAGGTAGTCTGTTGTAGAGATTTTTGTTACCCCAACGGATGGTAGTCTTTTCATTATAGAAGGTAGTCTGTTGTCGAGATTTTTCTTATTCCATTGGATGGTAGCCTTGTCATTATGGAAGGTAGTCTATTGTCGATATTTTTGTTACTCCAATGGATGGTAGCCTTGTCATTATAAAAGGTAGTCTGTTGTCGAGATTTTTGTTACTCCAATGGATGTTAGCCTTATCATTATGGAAGGTAGTCTGTTGTAGATATTATTGTTACTCCAATGGATGGTAGCCTTGTCATTATTGAAGGTAGTCTGTTGTCGAGAGTTTTATTACTCTAATGATTGGTAGCCTTGTCATTATGCAAGGTAGTATGTTGTTTAGATTTTTGTTACACCAAAGGATGGTTGCCTTGTCATTATAGAAGGTAGTCTATTGTCGACATTTTTGTTACTCCAATGGATGGTAGCCTTGTCATTATGGAACATAGTATGGTGTCGATATTTTTGTTAATCCAATGGATGGTAGCCTTGTCATTATGGAAGGTAGTCTGTTGTCGATATTTTTGTCACTCCAATGGATGGTAGCCTTGTCATTATATTAGGTAGTCTGTTGTTGACACTTTTGTTACTCCAATGGATGGTAGCCTTGTCATTATGCAAGGTAGTCTGTTGTTTAGATTTTAGTAACTCCAAAGGATGGTAGCCTTGTCATTATGGAAGATAGTTTGTTGTCGAGATTTTTGTTACTCCAATGGATGGTAGCCTTGTCATTATGGAAGGTAGTCGGTTGTCGAGATTTTTTTTACCCCAATGGATGGTAGCCTTGTCATTAGGGAAGGTAGTTTGTTATCGAGATTTTTGTTATTCCAATGGATGGTAGCCTTGTCATTATGGAAGGTAGTCTGTTGTCCAGAGTTTTGTTAATCCAATGATTGGTATCCTTGTCATTACTAAAGGCTGTCTATTGTCTAGATTTTTGTTACTCCAATGGATGGTAGCCTTATCATTATAGAAGGTAGTTTGTTGTCGAGATTTTTGTTATTCCATCGGATGGTAGTCTTGTCATTATGGATTGTAGTCTATTATCGAGATTTTTGTTATTCCAATGGATGGTAGCCGTGTCATTATGGAAGGTAGTCTATTGTCGAGATTTTTGTTACTCCATTGGATGTTAGCCCTGTCATTATGGAAGGTAGTCTGTTGTAGAGATTTTTGTTACCCCAATGGATGGTAGTCTTTTCATTATATAAGGTAGTCTGTTGTCGAGATTTTTCTTATTCCGTTGGATGGTAGCCTTGTCATTATGGAAGGTAGTCTATTGTCGATATTTTTGTTACTCCAATGGATGGTAGCCTTGTCATTATAAGAGGTAGTCTGTTGTCGAGATTTTTATTACTCCAATGGATGTTAGCCTTATCATTATGGAAGGTAGTCTATTGTAGATATTATTGTTACTCCAATGGATGGTAGCCTTGTCATTATTGAAGGTAGTCTGTTGTCGAGAGTTTTATTACTCTAATGATTGGTAGCCTTGTCATTATGCAAGGTAGTCTGTTGTTTAGATTTTTGTTACTCCAAAGGATGGTTGCCTTGTCATTATAGAAGGTAGTCTATTGTCGACATTTTTGTTACTCCAATGGATGGTAGCCTTGTCATTATGGAACATAGTATGGTGTCGATATTTTTGTTAATCCAATGGATGGTAGCCTTGTCATTATGGAAGGTAGTCTATTGTCGATATTTTTGTCACTCCAATGGATGGTAGCCTTGTCATTATAGAAGGTAGTCTGTTGTTGACACTTTTGTTACTCCAATGGATGGTAGCCTTGTCATTATGCAAGGTAGTCTGTTGTAGATATTATTGTTACTCCAATGGATGGTAGCCTTGTCATTATTGAAGGTAGTCTGTTGTCGAGAGTTTTATTACTTTAATGATTGGTAGCCTTGTCATTATGCAAGGTAGTCTGTTGTTTAGATTTTTGTTACTCCAAAGGATGGTTGCCTTGTCATTATAGAAGGTAGTCTATTTTCGACATTTTTGTTACTCCAATGGATGGTAGCCTTGTCATTATGGAACATAGTATGGTGTCGATATTTTTGTTAATCCAATGGATGGTAGCCTTGTCATTATGGAAGGTAGTCTGTTGTCGATATTTTTGTCACTCCAATGGATGGTAGCCTTGTCATTATAGAAGGTAGTCTGTTGTTGACACTTTTGTTACTCCAATGATTGGTAGCCTTGTCATTATGCAAGGTAGTCTTTTGTTTAGATTTTAGTAACTCCAAAGGATGGTAGCCTTGTCATTATGGAAGATAGTCTGTTTTCGAGATTTTTGTTACTCCAATGGATGGTAGCTTTGTCATTATGGAAGGTAGTCTGTTGTCTAGATTTTTGTTACCCCAATAGATGGTAGCCTTGTCATTATGGAAGGTAGTTTGTTATCGAGATTTTTGTTATTCCAATGGATGGTAGCCTTGTCATTATGGAAGGTAGTCTGTTGTCGAGAGTTTTGTTAATCCAATGATTGGTATCCTTGTAATTACTAAAGGTTGTCTATTGTCTAGATTTTTGTTACTCTAATGGATGGTAGCCTTGTCATTATAGAAGGTAGTTTATTGTCGAGATTTTTTTTATTCCATCGGATGGTATGCTTGTCATTATGTATGGTAGTCTGTTGTCGAGATTTTTGTTATTCCAATGGATGGTAAACTTGTCATTATAGAAGGTAGTCTTTTGTAGATATTTTTGTTACTCCAATGGATGGTAGCCTTGTCATTATGGAAGGTAGTCTATTGTCGATATTTTTGTTACTCCAATGGATGGTAGCCTTGTCATTATAAAAGGTAGTCTGTTGTGGAGAGTTTTGTTACTCCAATGGATGTTAGCCTTGTCATTATGGAAGGTAGTCTATTGTAGAGATTTTGGTTACCCCAATGGATGGTAGCCTTGTCATTATAGAAGGTAGTTTGTTATCGATATTTTTGTTATTCCAATGGATGGTAGCCTTGTCATTATGAAAGGTAGTCTAATGTCGAGATTTTTGTTAGTCCAATGGATGGTAGCCTTGTCATTATAGAAGGTAGTCTATTGTCGAGATTTTTGTTATTCCATTGGATGGTAGGCTTGTTATTATGGATGGTAGTCTGTTGTCGAGATTTTTGTTATTCCAATGGATGGTAACCTTGTCATTATGGAAGGTAGTCATTTGTCGATATTTTTGTTAATCCAATGGATGGTAGCCTTGTCAATATTGAAGGTAGCCTGTTGTCGATATCTTTGTTACTCCAATGGATGATAGCCTTGTCAATATGCAAGGAAGGCTATTGTTCAGATTTTTGTTACTCCAATGGATGGTAGCCTTGTCATTATGGAAGGTAGTTTTTTATCGATATTTTTCTTATTCCAATGGATGGTAGCCTTGTCATTATGGAAGGTAGTCAATTGTCTAGAGTTTTGTTACTCCAATGATTGGTAGCCTTGTCATTATGAAAGGTAGTCTGTTGTCGAGATTTTTGTTACTCCAATGGATGGTGGCCTAGTCATTATGGAAGGTAGTCTGTTGTTCAGACTTTTGTTACTCCAATGCATGGTAGCCTTTTCATTATGCAAGGTAGTCTGTTGTTTAGATTTTTGTAACTCCAAAGGATGGCAGCCTTGTAATTATTAAAGGTAGTCTGTTGTCGAGATTTTTGTTACTCCAATGGATGGTAGCCTTGTCATTATGGAAGGTAGTCTGTTGTCGAGAGTTTTGTTAATCCAATGATTGCTATCCTTCTCATTACTAAAGGTGGTCTATTGTCTATATTTTTGTAACTCCAATGGATGGTAGCCTTGTCATTATAGAAGGAAGTTTGTTGTCGAGATTTTTGTTATTCCATTGGATGGTAGTCTTGTCATTATGGATGGTAGTCTGTTGTCGAGATATTTGTTATTCCAATAGATGGTAACCTTGTCATTATGGAAGGTAGTCTTTTGTAGATATTTTTGTTACTCCAATGGATGGTAGCCTTATCATTATGGAAGGTAGTCTATTGTCGATATTTTTGTTACTCCAATGGATGGTAGCCTTGTCATTATAAAAGGTAGTCTGTTGTCGAGAGTTTTGTTACTCCAATGGATGTTAGCCTTGTCATTATGGAAGGTAGTTTGTTATCGAGATTTTTGTTATTCCAATGGATGGTAGCCTTGTCATTATGGAAGGTAGTCTGTTGTCGAGAGTTTTGTTAACCCAATGATTGGTAGCCTTGTCATTATGGAAGGTAGTCTGTTGTCGAGAGTTTTGTTAATCCAATAATTGGTAGCCTTGTCATTATGAAAGGTAGTCTATTGTCGAGATTTTTGTCACTCCAATAGATGGTAGCCTGGTCATTATAGAAGGTAGTCTATTGTCGAGATTTTTGTTACTCCAATGGATGGTAGCCTTGTCATTATAGAAGGTAGTTTGTTGTCGAGATTTTTGTTATTCCATTGGATGGTAGGCTTGATATTATGGATGGTAGTCTGTTGTCGAGATTTTTGTTATTCCAATGGATGGTAACCTTGTCATTATGGAAGGTCGTCTTTTGTGGATATTATTGTTACTCCAATGGATGGTAGCCTTGTCATTATTGAAGGTAGTCTTTTATCAATATCTTTGTTACTCCAATGGATGATAGCCTTGTCAATATGTAAGGTAGTCTGTTGTTTAGATTTTTGTTACTACAATTGATGGTAGCCTTGTCATTATGGAAGGTAGTCTGTTGTCGAGATTTTGTTACTCCAATGGATGGTAGCCTTGTCGTTATGGAACATAGTTTGGTGTCGATATTTTTGTTAATCCAATGGATGGTAGCCTTTTTATTATGGAATGTAGTCTGTTGTCGATATTTTTGTCACTCCAATGGATGGTAGCCTTGTCATTATAGAAGGTAGTCTGTTGTTCAGACTTTTGTTACTCCAATGCATGGTAGCCTTTTTATTATGCAAGGTAGTCTGTTGTTTTGATTTTTGTAACTCCAAGAGATGGTAGCCTTGTAATTATTAAAGGTAGTCTATTGTAGAGATTTTTGTTACTCCAAAGGATGGTAGCCTTGTCTATATGGAAGGTAGTCTATTGTCGACATTTTTGTTACTCCAATGGATGATATCCTTGTCATTATGGAACGTAGTCTATTGTCGAGATTTTTGTTACCCTAATGGATGGTAGCCTTGTCATTATGGAAGGTAGTTTGTTATCGAGATTTTTGTAATTCCAATAGACTGTAGCCTTGTCACTATGGAAGGTAGTCTATTGTCGAGAGTTTTGTTACTCCAATGGATGGTAGCCTTGTCATTATAGAAGGTAGTCTGTTGTCGGGATTTTTGTTATTCCATTGGATGGTAGCCTTGTCATTATAGATGGATGTCTGTTGTCGAGATTTTTGTTATTCCAATGGATGGTAACCTTGTCATTATGGAAGTTAGTCTTTTGTCGATATTTTTATTACTCCAATGGATGATAGCCTTGTCATTATTGAAGGTAGTCTGTTGTCGATATCTTTGTTACTCCATGGGATGATAGCCTTGTCATTATGCAAGGTAGTCTGTTATTCAGATTTTTGTTACTCCAATGGATGGTAGCCTTGTCATTATGGAAGGTAGTTTGTTATCGATATTTTTGTTATTCCAATGGATGGTAGCCTTGTCATTATGGAAGGTAGTCTATTGTCGAGACTTTTGTTAATCCAATGGATGGTAACCTTGTCACTATTGAAGGTAGTCTATTGTTGATATCTTTGTTACTCCAGTGGATGACAACCTTGTCATTATGAAAGATAGTTTGTTGTCGAGATTTTTGTTACTCCAATGGATGGTAGCCTTGTCATTATGGAACATAGTATGGTGTCGATATTTTTGTTAATCCAATGGATGGTAGCCTTGTCATTATGGAAGGTAGTGTGTTGTCGATATTTTTGTCACTCCAATGGATGGTAGCCTTGTCATTTTAGAATGTAGTCTGTTGTTGACACTTTTTTTACTCCAATGGATGGTAGCCTTGTCATTATGCAAGGTAGTCTGTTGTTTAGATTTTAGTAACTCCAAAGGATGGTAGCCTTGTCATTATGGAAGATAGTCTGTTGTAGAGATTTTTGTTACACCAATGGATGGTAGCCTTGTCATTATGGAAGGTAGTCTGTTGTCGAGATTTTTGTTACCCCAATGGATGGTAGCCTTGTAATTAGGGAAGGTAGTTTGTTATCGAGATTTTTGTTATTCCAATGGATGGTAGCCTTGTCATTATGGAAGGTAGTCTGTTGTCGAGAGTTTTGTTAATCCAATGATTGGTATCCTTGTCATTACTAAAGGTTGTCTATTGTCTAGATTTTTGTTACTCCAATGGATGGTAGCCTTATCATTATAGAAGGTAGTTTGTTGTTGAGATTTTTGTTATTCCATCGGATGGTAGTCTTGTCATTATGGATTGTAGTCTATTATCGAGATTTTTGTTATTCCAATGGATGGTAGCCTTGTCATTATGCAAGGTAGTCTTTTGTTTAGATTTTTGTTACTCCAAAGGATGGTTACCTTGTCATTATGGAAGGTAGTCTATTGTCGACATTTTTGTTACTCCAATGGATGGTAACCTTGTCATTATGGAAGGTAGTATGTTGTAAAGATTTTTGTTACCCCAATGGATGGTAGCCTTGTCATTATAGAAGGTAGTTTGTTATCGAGATTTTTGTTATTCCAATGGATGGTAGCCTTGTCATTATGGAAGGTAGTCTGTTGTCGAGAGTTTTATTACTCTAATGATTGGTAGCCTTGTCATTATGAAAGGTATTCTATTGTCAAGATTTTTGTTACTCCAATGGATGGTAGCCTTGTCATTATAGAAGGTAGTCTGTTGTCGAGATTTTTTTTAGCCCATTGGATGGTAGCCTTGTCATTATGGATGGTAGTTTGTTGTCGAGATTTTTGTTATTCCAATGGATGGTAACCTTGTCATTATGGAAGGTAGTCTTTTGTCGATATTTTTTTTACTCCAATGGATGGTAGCCTTGTCATTATAGAAGGTAGTCTGTTGTCGAGATTTTTCTTATTCCATTGGATGGTAGCCTTGTCATTATGGAATGTAGTTTATTGTCGAGACTTTTGTTATTCCAATGGGAGGTAGTCTTTTGTCAATGTTTTTCTTACTCCAATGGATGGTAGTCTTGTCATTATTGAAGGTAGTCTATTGTCGATATCTTTGTTACTCCAATGGATGATAGCCTTGTCATTATGGAAGGTAGTCTATTGTCGAGATTTTTGTTACTCCATTGGATGTTAGCCCTGTCATTATGGAAGGTAGTCTGTTGTAGAGATTTTTGTTACCCCAATGGATGGTAGTCTTTTCATTATAGAAGGTAGTCTGTTGTCGAGATTTTTCTTATTCCATTGGATGGTAGCCTTGTCATTATGGAAGGTAGTCTATTGTCGATATTTTTGTTACTCCAATGGATGGTAGCCTTGTCATTATAAAAGGTAGTCTGTTGTCGATATTTTTGTTACTCCAATGGATGTTAGCCTTATAATTATGGAAGGTAGTCTGTTGTAGATATTATTGTTACTCCAATGGATGGTAGCCTTGTCATTATTGAAGGTAGTCCGTTGTCGAGAGTTTTATTACTCTAATGATTGGTAGCCTTGTCATTATGCAAGGTAGTCTGTTGTTTAGATTTTTGTTACTCCAAAGGATGGTTGCCTTGTCATTATAGAAGGTAGTCTATTGTCGACATTTTTGTTACTCCAATGGATGGTAGCCTTGTCATTATGGAACATAGTATGGTGTTGATATTTTTGTTAATCCAATGGATGGTAGCCTTGTCATTATGGAAGGTAGTATGTTGTCGATATTTTTGTCACTCCAATGGATGGTAGCCTTGTCATTATAGAAGGTAGTCTGTTGTTGACACTTTTGTTACTCCAATGGATGGTAGCCTTGTCATTATGCAAGGTAGTCTGTTGTTTAGATTTTAGTAACTCCAAAGGATGGTAGCCTTGTCATTATGGAAGATAGTCTGTTGTCGAGATTTTTGTTACTCCAATGGATGGTAGCCTTGTCATTATGGAAGGTAGTCGGTTGTCGAGATTTTTGTTACCCCAATGGATGGTAGCCTTGTCATTAGGGAAGGTAGTTTGTTATCGAGATTTTTGTTATTCCAATGGATGGTAGCCTTGTCATTATGGAAGGTAGTCTGTTGTCGAGAGTTTTGTTAATCCAATGATTGGTATCCTTGTCATTACTAAAGGTTGTCTATTGTCTAGATTTTTGTTACTCCAATGGATGGTAGCCTTATCATTATAGAAGGTAGTTTGTTGTTGAGATTTTTGTTATTCCATCGGATGGTAGTCTTGTCATTATGGATTGTAGTCTATTATCGAGATTTTTGTTATTCCAATGGATGGTAGCCTTGTCATTATGCAAGGTAGTCTTTTGTTTAGATTTTTGTTACTCCAAAGGATGGTTACCTTGTCATTATGGAAGGTAGTCTATTGTCGACATTTTTGTTACTCCAATGGATGGTAACCTTGTCATTATGGAAGGTAGTATGTTGTAAAGATTTTTGTTACCCCAATGGATGGTAGCCTTGTCATTATAGAAGGTAGTTTGTTATCGAGATTTTTGTTATTCCAATGGATGGTAGCCTTGTCATTATGGAAGGTAGTCTGTTGTCGAGAGTTTTATTACTCTAATGATTGGTAGCCTTGTCATTATGAAAGGTATTCTATTGTCAAGATTTTTGTTACTCCAATGGATGGTAGCCTTGTCATTATAGAAGGTAGTCTGTTGTCGAGATTTTTTTTAGCCCATTGGATGGTAGCCTTGTCATTATGGATGGTAGTTTGTTGTCGAGATTTTTGTTATTCCAATGGATGGTAACCTTGTCATTATGGAAGGTAGTCTTTTGTCGATATTTTTTTACTCCAATGGATGGTAGCCTTGTCATTATAGAAGGTAGTCTGTTGTCGAGATTTTTCTTATTCCATTGGATGGTAGCCTTGTCATTATGGAATGTAGTTTATTGTCGAGACTTTTGTTATTCCAATGGGAGGTAGTCTTTTGTCAATGTTTTTCTTACTCCAATGGATGGTAGTCTTGTCATTATTGAAGGTAGTCTATTGTCGATATCTTTGTTACTCCAATGGATGATAGCCTTGTCATTATGGAAGGTAGTCTATTGTCGAGATTTTTGTTACTCCATTGGATGTTAGCCCTGTCATTATGGAAGGTAGTCTGTTGTAGAGATTTTTGTTACCCCAATGGATGGTAGTCTTTTCATTATAGAAGGTAGTCTGTTGTCGAGATTTTTCTTATTCCATTGGATGGTAGCCTTGTCATTATGGAAGGTAGTCTATTGTCGATATTTTTGTTACTCCAATGGATGGTAGCCTTGTCATTATAAAAGGTAGTCTGTTGTCGATATTTTTGTTACTCCAATGGATGTTAGCCTTATAATTATGGAAGGTAGTCTGTTGTAGATATTATTGTTACTCCAATGGATGGTAGCCTTGTCATTATTGAAGGTAGTCCGTTGTCGAGAGTTTTATTACTCTAATGATTGGTAGCCTTGTCATTATGCAAGGTAGTCTGTTGTTTAGATTTTTGTTACTCCAAAGGATGGTTGCCTTGTCATTATAGAAGGTAGTCTATTGTCGACATTTTTGTTACTCCAATGGATGGTAGCCTTGTCATTATGGAACATAGTATGGTGTTGATATTTTTGTTAATCCAATGGATGGTAGCCTTGTCATTATGGAAGGTAGTATGTTGTCGATATTTTTGTCACTCCAATGGATGGTAGCCTTGTCATTATAGAAGGTAGTCTGTTGTTGACACTTTTGTTACTCCAATGGATGGTAGCCTTGTCATTATGCAAGGTAGTCTGTTGTTTAGATTTTAGTAACTCCAAAGGATGGTAGCCTTGTCATTATGGAAGATAGTCTGTTGTCGAGATTTTTGTTACTCCAATGGATGGTAGCCTTGTCATTATGGAAGGTAGTCGGTTGTCGAGATTTTTGTTACCCCAATGGATGGTAGCCTTGTCATTAGGGAAGGTAGTTTGTTATCGAGATTTTTGTTATTCCAATGGATGGTAGCCTTGTCATTATGGAAGGTAGTCTGTTGTCGAGAGTTTTGTTAATCCAATGATTGGTATCCTTGTCATTACTAAAGGTTGTCTATTGTCTAGATTTTTGTTACTCCAATGGATGGTAGCCTTATCATTATAGAAGGTAGTTTGTTGTTGAGATTTTTGTTATTCCATCGGATGGTAGTCTTGTCATTATGGATTGTAGTCTATTATCGAGATTTTTGTTATTCCAATGGATGGTAGCCTTGTCATTATGCAAGGTAGTCTTTTGTTTAGATTTTTGTTACTCCAAAGGATGGTTACCTTGTCATTATGGAAGGTAGTCTATTGTCGACATTTTTGTTACTCCAATGGATGGTAACCTTGTCATTATGGAAGGTAGTATGTTGTAAAGATTTTTGTTACCCCAATGGATGGTAGCCTTGTCATTATAGAAGGTAGTTTGTTATCGAGATTTTTGTTATTCCAATGGATGGTAGCCTTGTCATTATGGAAGGTAGTCTGTTGTCGAGAGTTTTATTACTCTAATGATTGGTAGCCTTGTCATTATGAAAGGTATTCTATTGTCAAGATTTTTGTTACTCCAATGGATGGTAGCCTTGTCATTATAGAAGGTAGTCTGTTGTCGAGATTTTTTTTAGCCCATTGGATGGTAGCCTTGTCATTATGGATGGTAGTTTGTTGTCGAGATTTTTGTTATTCCAATGGATGGTAACCTTGTCATTATGGAAGGTAGTCTTTTGTCGATATTTTTTTACTCCAATGGATGGTAGCCTTGTCATTATAGAAGGTAGTCTGTTGTCGAGATTTTTCTTATTCCATTGGATGGTAGCCTTGTCATTATGGAATGTAGTTTATTGTCGAGACTTTTGTTATTCCAATGGGAGGTAGTCTTTTGTCAATGTTTTTCTTACTCCAATGGATGGTAGTCTTGTCATTATTGAAGGTAGTCTATTGTCGATATCTTTGTTACTCCAATGGATGATAGCCTTGTCATTATGGAAGGTAGTCTATTGTCGAGATTTTTGTTACTCCATTGGATGTTAGCCCTGTCATTATGGAAGGTAGTCTGTTGTAGAGATTTTTGTTACCCCAATGGATGGTAGTCTTTTCATTATAGAAGGTAGTCTGTTGTCGAGATTTTTCTTATTCCATTGGATGGTAGCCTTGTCATTATGGAAGGTAGTCTATTGTCGATATTTTTGTTACTCCAATGGATGGTAGCCTTGTCATTATAAAAGGTAGTCTGTTGTCGATATTTTTGTTACTCCAATGGATGTTAGCCTTATAATTATGGAAGGTAGTCTGTTGTAGATATTATTGTTACTCCAATGGATGGTAGCCTTGTCATTATTGAAGGTAGTCCGTTGTCGAGAGTTTTATTAGTCTAATGATTGGTAGCCTTGTCATTATGCAAGGTAGTCTGTTGTTTAGATTTTTGTTACTCCAAAGGATGGTTGCCTTGTCATTATAGAAGGTAGTCTATTGTCGACATTTTTGTTACTCCAATGGATGGTAGCCTTGTCATTATGGAACATAGTATGGTGTTGATATTTTTGTTAATCCAATGGATGGTAGCCTTGTCATTATGGAAGGTAGTATGTTGTCGATATTTTTGTCACTCCAATGGATGGTAGCCTTGTCATTATAGAAGGTAGTCTGTTGTTGACACTTTTGTTACTCCAATGGATGGTAGCCTTGTCATTATGCAAGGTAGTCTGTTGTTTAGATTTTAGTAACTCCAAAGGATGGTAGCCTTGTCATTATGGAAGATAGTCTGTTGTCGAGATTTTTGTTACTCCAATGGATGGTAGCCTTGTCATTATGGAAGGTAGTCGGTTGTCGAGATTTTTGTTACCCCAATGGATGGTAGCCTTGTCATTAGGGAAGGTAGTTTGTTATCGAGATTTTTGTTATTCCAATGGATGGTAGCCTTGTCATTATGGAAGGTAGTCTGTTGTCGAGAGTTTTGTTAATCCAATGATTGGTATCCTTGTCATTACTAAAGGCTGTCTATTGTCTAGATTTTCGTTACTCCAATGGATGGTAGCCTTATCATTATAGAAGGTAGTTTGTTGTCGAGATTTTTGTTATTCCATCGGATGGTAGTCTTGTCATTATGGATTGTAGTCTATTATCGAGATTTTTGTTATTCCAATGGATGGTAGCCGTGTCATTATGGAAGGTAGTCTATTGTCGAGATTTTTGTTACTCCATTGGATGTTAGCCCTGTCATTATGGAAGGTAGTCTATTGTCGACATTTTTGTTACCCCAATGGATGGTAGTCTTTTCATTATAGAAGGTAGTCTGTTGTCGAGATTTCTCTTATTCCATTGGATGGTAGCCTTGTCATTGTGGAAGGTAGTCTATTGTCGACATTTTTGTTACTCCAATGGATGGTAGCCTTGTCATTATAAGAGGTAGTCTGTTGTCGAGATTTTTATTACTCCAATGGATGTTAGCCTTATCATTATGGAAGGTAGTCTGTTGTAGATATTATTGTTACTCCAATGGATGGTAGCCTTGTCATTATTGAAGGTAGTCTGTTGTCGAGAGTTTTATTACTCTAATGATTGGTAGCCTTGTCATTATGCAAGGTAGTCTGTTGTTTAGATTTTTGTTACTCCAAAGGATGGTTGCCTTGTCATTATAGAAGGTAGTCTATTGTCGACATTTTTGTTACTCCAATGGATGGTAGCCTTGTCATTATGGAACATAGTATGGTGTCGATATTTTTGTTAATCCAATGGATGGTAGCCTTGTCATTATGGAAGGTAGTCTGTTATCGATATTTTTGTCACTCCAATGGATGGTAGCCTTGTCATTATAGAAGGTAGTCTGTTGTTGACACTTTTGTTACTCCAATGGATGGTAGCCTTGTTATTATGCAAGGTAGTCTGTTGTAGATATTATTGTTACTCCAATGGATGGTAGCCTTGTCATTATTGAAGGTAGTCTGTTGTCGAGAGTTTTATTACTCTAATGATTGGTAGCCTTGTCATTATGCAAGGTAGTCTGTTGTTTAGATTTTTGTTACTCCAAAGGATGGTTGCCTTGTCATTATAGAAGGTAGTCTATTTTCGACATTTTTGTTACTCCAATGGATGGTAGCCTTGTCATTATGGAACATAGTATGGTGTCGATCTTTTTGTTAATCCAATGGATGGTAGCCTTGTCATTATGGAAGGTAGTCTGTTGTCGATATTTTTGTCACTCCAATGGATGGTAGCCTTGTCATTATAGAAGGTAGTCTGTTGTTGACACTTTTGTTACTCCAATGGATGGTAGCCTTGTCATTATGCAAGGTAGTCTGTTGTTTAGATTTTAGTAACTCCAAAGGATGGTAGCCTTGTCATTATGGAAGATAGTCTGTTGTCGAGATTTTTGTTACTCCAATGGATGGTAGCCTTGTCATTAAGGAAGGTAGTCTGTTGTCGAGATTTTTGTTACCCCAATGGATGGTAGCCTTGTCATTAGGGAAGGTAGTTTGTTATCGAGATTTTTGTTATTCCAATGGATGGTAGCCTTGTCATTATGGAAGGTAGTCTGTTGTCGAGAGTTTTGTTAATCCAATGATTGGTATCCTTGTCATTACTAAAGGATGTCTATTGTCTAGATTTTTGTTACTCCAATGGATGGTAGCCTTATCATTATAGAAGGTAGTTTGTTGTCGAGATTTTTGTTATTCCATCGGATGGTAGTCTTGTCATTATGGATTGTAGTCTATTATCGAGATTTTTGTTATTCCAATGGATGGTAGCCTTGTCATTATGCAAGGTAGTCTTTTGTTTAGATTTTTGTTACTCCAAAGGATGGTTACCTTGTCATTATGGAAGGTAGTCTATTGTCGACATTTTTGTTACTCCAATGGATGGTAGCCTTGTCATTATGGAACATAGTTTGGTGACGATATTTTTGTTAATCCAATGGATGGTAGCCTTTTTATTATGGAATGTAGTCTGTTGTCGATATTTTTGTCACTCCAATGGATGGTAGCCTTGTCATTATAGAAGGTAGTTTGTTGTTCAGACTTTTGTTACTCCAATGCATGGTAGCCTTTTTATTATGCAAGGTAGTCTGTTGTTTTGATTTTTGTAACTCTAAGAGATGGTAGCCTTGTAATTATTAAAGGTAGTCTATTGTAGAGATTTTTGTTACTCCAAAGGATGGTAGCCTTGTCTATATGGAAGGTAGTCTATTGTCGACATTTTTGTTACTCCAATTGATGATATCCTTGTCATTATGGAACGTAGTCTATTGTCGAGATTTTTGTTACCCTAATGGATGGTAGCCTTGTCATTATGGAAGGTAGTTTGTTATCGAGATTCTTGTAATTCCAATAGATGGTAGCCTTGTCACTATGGAAGGTAGTCTATTGTCGAGAGTTTTGTTACTCCAATGATTGGTAGCCTTGTCATTATGAAAGGTTGTCAATTGTCGATATTTTTGTTACTCCAATGGATGGTAGCCTTGTCATTATAGAAGGTAGTCTGTTGTCGGGATTTTTGTTATTCCATTGGATGGTAGCCTTGTCATTATAGATGGATGTCTGTTGTCGAGATTTTTGTTATTCCAATGGATGGTAACCTTGTCATTATGGAAGGTAGTCTTTTGTCGATATTTTTATTACTCCAATGGATGGTAGCCTTGTCATTATTGAAGGTAGTCTATTGTCGATATCTTTGTTACTCCAATGGATGATAGCCTTGTCATTATGCAAGGTAGTCTGTTATTCAGATTTTTGTTACTCCAATGGATGGTAGCCTTGTCATTATGGAAGGTAGTTTGTTATCGATATTTTTGTTATTCCAATGGATGGTAGCCTTGTCATTATGGAAGGTAGTCTATTGTCGAGACTTTTGTTAATCCAATGGATGGTAACCTTGTCACTATTGAAGGTAGTCTATTGTCGATATCTTTGTTACTCCAATGGATGACAACCTTGTCATTATGAAAGATAGTTTGTTGTCGAGATTTTTGTTACTCCAATGGATGGTAGCCTTGTCATTATGGAACATAGTATGGTGTCGATATTTTTGTTAATCCAATGGATGGTAGCCTTGTCATTATGGAAGGTAGTCTATTGTCGATATTTTTGTCACTCCAATGGATGGTAGCCTTGTCATTATAGAAGGTAGTCTGTTGTTGACACTTTTGTTACTCCAATGGATGGTAGCCTTGTCATTATGCAAGGTAGTCTCTTGTTTAGATTTTAGTAACTCCAAAGGATGGTAGCCTTGTCATTATGCAAGGTAGTCTGTTGTAGATATTATTGTTACTCCAATGGATGGTAGCCTTGTCATTATGGAAGGTAGTCTGTTGTCGAGATTTTTGTTACCCCAATGGATGGTAGCCTTGTAATTAGGGAAGGTAGTTTGTTATCGATATTTTTGTTATTCCAATGGATGGTAGCCTTGTCATTATGAAAGGTAGTCTGTTGTCGAGAGTTTTGTTAATCCAATGATTGGTATCCTTGTCATTACTAAAGGTTGTCTATTGTTTAGATTTTTGTTACTCCAATGGATGGTAGCCTTATCATTATAGAAGGAAGTTTGTTGTCGAGATTTTTGTTATTTCATCGGATGGTAGTCTTGTCATTATGGATTGTAGTCTATTATCGAGATTTTTGTTATTCCAATGGATGGTAGCCTTGTCATTATGCAAGGTAGTCTTTTGTTTAGATTTTTGTTACTCCAAAGGATGGTTACCTTGTCATTATGGAAGGTAGTCTATTGTCGACATTTTTGTTACTCCAATGGATGGTAGCCTTGTCATTATGGAAGGTAGTATGTTGTAAAGAATTTTGTTACCCTAATGGATGGTAGCCTTGTCATTATAGAAGGTAGTTTGTTATCGAGATTTTTGTTATTCCAATGGATGGTAGCCTTGTCATTATGGAAGGTAGTCTGTTGTCGAGAGTTTTATTACTCTAATGATTGGTAGCCTTGTCATTATGAAAGGTTGTCTATTGTCAATATTTTTGTTACTCCAATGGATGGTAGCCTTGTCATTATAGAAGGTAGTCTATTGTCGAGATTTTTTTTAGCCCATTGGATGGTAGCCTTGTCATTATGGATGGTAGTCTGTTGTCGAGATTTTTGTTATTCCAATGGATGGTAACCTTGTCATTATGGAAGGTAGTCTTTTGTCGATATTTTTTTTACTCCAATGGATGGTAGCCTTGTCATTATAGAAGGTAGTCTGTTGTCGAGATTTTTCTTATTCCATTGGATGGTAGCCTTGTCATTATGGAAGGTAGTCTATTGTCGAGACTTTTGTTATTCCAATGGGAGGTAGTCTTTTGTCAATATTTTTCTTACTCCAATGGATGGTAGTCTTGTCATTATTGAAGGTAGTCTATTGTCGATATCTTTGTTACTCCAATGGATGATAGCCTTGTCATTATGGAAGGTAGTCTATTGTCGAGATTTTTGTTACTCCATTGGATGTTAGCCCTGTCATTATGGAAGGTAGTCTGTTGTAGAGATTTTTGTTACCCCAATGGATGGTAGTCTTTTCATTATAGAAGGTAGTCTGTTGTCGAGATTTTTCTTATTCCATTGGATGGTAGCCTTGTCATTATGGAAGGTAGTCTATTGTCGATATTTTTGTTACTCCAATGGATGGTAGCCTTGTCATTATAAAAGGTAGTCTGTTGTCGAGATTTTTGTTACTCCAATGGATGTTAGCCTTATCATTATGGAAGGGAGTCTGTTGTAGATATTATTGTTACTCCAATGGATGGTAGCCTTGTCATTATTGAAGGTAGTCTGTTGTCGAGAGTTTTATTACTCTAATGATTGGTAGCCTTATCATTATGCAAGGTAGTCTGTTGTTTAGATTTTTGTGACTCCAAAGGATGGTTGCCTTGTCATTATAGAAGGTAGTCTATTGTCGACATTTTTGTTACTCCAATGGATGGTAGCCTTGTCATTATGGAACATAGTATGGTGTCTATATTTTTGTTAATCCAATGGATGGTAGCCTTGTCATTATGGAAGGTAGTATGTTGTCGATATTTTTGTCACTCCAATGGATGGTAGCCTTGTCATTATAGAAGGTAGTCTGTTGTTGACACTTTTGTTACTCCAATGGATGGTAGCCTTGTCATTATGCAAGGTAGTCTGTTGTTTGGATTTTAGTAACTCCAAAGGATGTTAGCCTTGTCATTATGGAAGATAGTCTGTTGTCGAGATTTTTGTTACTCCAATGGATGGTAGCCTTGTCATTATGGAAGGTAGTCTGTTGTCGAGATTTTTGTTACCCCAATGGATGGTAGCCTTGTCATTAGGGAAGGTAGTTTGTTATCGAGATTTTTGTTATTCCAATGGATGGTAGCCTTGTCATTATGGAAGGTAGTCTGTTGTCGAGAGTTTTGTTAATCCAATGATTGGTATCCTTGTCATTACTAAAGGCTGTCTATTGTCTAGATTTTTGTTACTCCAATGGATGGTAGCCTTATCATTATAGAAGGTAGTTTGTTGTCGAGATTTTTGTTATTCCATCGGATGGTAGTCTTGTCATTATGGATTGTAGTCTATTATCGAGATTTTTGTTATTCCAATGGATGGTAGCCTTGTCATTATGCAAGGGAATCTTTTGTTTAGATTTTTGTTACTCCAAAGGATGGTTACCTTGTCATTATGGAAGGTAGTCTATTGTCGACATTTTTGTTACTCCAATGGATGGTAATCTTGTCATTATGGAAGGTAGTATGTTGTAAAGATTTTTGTTACCCCAATGGATGGTAGCCTTGTCATTATAGAAGGTAGTTTGTTATCGAGATTTTTGTTATTCCAATGGATGGTAGCCTTGTCATTATGGAAGGTAGTTTGTTGTCGAGAGTTTTATTACTCTAATGATTGGTAGCCTTGTCATTATGAAAGGTTGTCTATTGTCAAGATTTTTGTTACTCCAGTTGATGGTAGCCTTGTCATTATAGAAGGTAGTCTGTTGTCGAGATTTTTTTTAGCCCATTGGATGGTAGCCTTGTCATTATGGATGGTAGTTTGTTGTCGAGATTTTTGTTATTCCAATGGATGGTAACCTTGTCATTATGGAAGGTAGTCTTTTGTCGATATTTTTTTTACTCCAATGGATGGTAGCCTTGTCATTATAGAAGGTAGTCTGTTGTCGAGATTTTTCTTATTCCATTGGATGGTAGCCTTGTCATTATGGAAGGTAGTCTATTGTCGAGACTTTTGTTATTCCAATGGGAGGTAGTCTTTTGTCAATATTTTTCTTACTCCAATGGATGGTAGTCTTGTCATTATTGAAGGTAGTCTATTGTCGATATCTTTGTTACTCCAATGTATGATAGCCTTGTCATTATGGAAGGTAGTCTATTGTCGAGATTTTTGTTACTCCATTGGATGTTAGCCATGTCATTATGGAAGGTAGTCTGTTGTAGAGATTTTTGTTACCCCAATGGATGGTAGTCTTTTCATTATAGAAGGTAGTCTGTTGTCGAGATTTTTCTTATTCCATTGGATGGTAGCCTTGTCATTATGGAAGGTAGTTTATTGTCGATATTTTTGTTACTCCAATGGATGGTAGCCTTGTCATTATAAAAGGTAGTCTGTTGTCGAGATTTTTGTTACTCCAATGGATGTTAGACTTATCATTATGGAAGGTAGTCTGTTGTAGATATTATTGTTACTCCAATGGATGGTAGCCTTGTCATTATGCAAGGTAGTCTGTTGTTTAGATTTTTGTTACTCCAAAGGATGGTTGCCTTGTCATTATAGAAGGTAGTCTATTGTCGACATTTTTGTTACTCCAATGGATGGTAGCCTTGTCATTATGGAAGGTAGTATGTTGTAAAGAGTTTTGTTACCCCAATGGATCGTAGCCTTGTCATTATAGAAGGTAGTTTGTTATCGAGATTTTTGTTATTCCAATGGATGGTAGCCTTGTCATTATGGAAGGTAGTCCGTTGTCGAGAGTTTTATTACTCCAATGATTGGTAGCCTTGTCATTATGAAAGGTTGTCTATTGTCAAGACTTTTGTAACTCCAATGGATGGTAGCCTTCTCATTATAGAAGGTAGTATGTTGTCGAGATTTTTGTTATCCCGTTAGATGGTAGCCTTGTCATTATGGGTGGTAGTCTGTTGTCGAGATTTTTGTTATTCCAATGGATGGTAACCTTATCATTATGGAAGGTAGTCTTTTGTTGATATTTTTATTACTCCAATGGATGGTAGCCTTGTCATTATAAAAGGTAGTCTGTTGTAAAGATTTTTCTTATTCCATTGTATGGTAGCCTTGTCATTATGGAAGGTAGTCTATTGTCGAGACTTTTGTTATTCCAATGGATGGTAACCTTGTCATTATGGGAGGTAGTCTTTTGTCTATATTTTTGTTACTCTAATGGATGGTAGTCTTGTCGTTATTGAAGGTAGTCTATTATCGATATCTTTGTTACTCCAATGGATGATAGCCTTGTCATTATGGAAGGTAGTCTCTTGTCGAGATTTTTGTTACTCCATTGGATGTTAGCCTTGTCATTATGGAAGGTAGTCTGTTGTAGAGATTTTTGTTACCCCAATGGATGGTAGTCTTTTCATTATAGAAGGTAGTCTGTTGTCGAGATTTTTCTTATTCCATTGGATGGTAGCCTTGTCATTATGGAAGGTAGTCTGTTGTAGATATTATTGTTACTCCAATGGATGGTAGCCTTGTCATTATGGAAGGTAGTCTGTTGTTGAGAGTTTTATTACTCTAATGATTGGTAGCCTTGTCATTATGAAAGGTTGTCTATTGTCAAGATTTTTGTTACTCCAATGGATGGTAGCCTTGTCATTATAGAAGGTAGTCTGTTGTCGAGATTTTTTTTAGCCCATTGGATGGTAGCCTTGTCATTATGGATGGTAGTCTGTTGTCGAGATTTTTGTTATTCAAATGGATGGTAACCTTGTCATTATGGAAGGTAGTCTTTTATCGATATTTTTTTTACTCCAATGGATGGTAGCCTTGTCATTATAGAAGGTAGTCTGTTGTCGATATCTTTGTTACTCCAATGGATGGTAGCCTTGTCATTATGGAAGGTAGTCTATTGTCGAGACTTTTGTTATTCCAATGGGAGGTAGTCTTTTGTCAATATTTTTCTTACTCCAATGGATGGTAGTCTTGTCATTATTGAAGGTAGTCTATTGTCGATATCTTTGTTACTCCAATGGATGATAGCCTTGTCATTATGGAAGGTAGTCTGTTGTCGAGATTTTTGTTACTCCATTGGATGTTAGCCATGTCATTATGGAAGGAAGTCTGTTGTAGAGATTTTTGTTACCCCAATGGATGGTAGTCTATTCATTATAGAAGGTAGTCTGTTGTCGAGATTTTTCTTATTCCATTGGATGGTAGCCTTGTCATTATGGAAGGTAGTCTATTGTCGATATTTTTGTTACTCCAATGGATGGTATCCTTGTCATTATAAAAGGTAGTCTGTTGGCGAGATTTTTGTTATTCCAATGGATGTTAGCCTTATCATTATGGAAGGTAGTCTGTTGTAGATATTATTGTTACTCCAATGGATGGTAGCCTTGTCATTATTGAAGGTAGTCTATTGTCGATATCTTTGTTACCCCAATGGATGATAGCCTTGTCATTATGCAAGGTAGTCTGTTGTTTAGATTTTTGTTACTCCAAAGGATGGTTGCCTTGTCATTATGGAAGGTAGTTTATTGTCGACATTTTTGTTACTCCAATGGATGGTAGCCTTGTCATTATGGAAGGTAGTATGTTGTAAAGAGTTTTGTTACCCCAATGGATCGTAGCCTTGTCATTATAGAAGGTGGTTTGTTATCGAGATTTTTGTTATTCCAATGGATGGTAGCCTTGTCATTATGGAATGTAGTCTGTTGTCGAGAGTTTTATTACTCCAATGATTGGTAGCCTTGTCATTATGAAAGGTTGTCTATTGTCAAGATTTTTGTAACTCCAATGGATGGTAGCCTTGTCATTATAGAAGGTAGTCTGATATCGAGATTTTTTTTATCCCATTGGATGGTAGCCTTGTCATTTTGGATGGTAGTCTGTTGTCGAGATTTTTGTTATTCCAATGGATGGTAACCTTGTCATTATGGAAGGTAGTCTTTTGTCGATATTTTTTTTACTCCAATGGATAGTAGCCTTGTCATTATAGAAGTTAGTTTGTTGTCGATATTTTTATTATTCCATTGGATGGTAGCCTTGTCATTATGGAAGGTAGTCTATTGTCGACACTTTTGTTATTGCAATGGATGGTAAACTTGTCATTATGGGAGGTAGTCTTTTGTCAATATTTTTCTTACTCCAATGGATGGTAGTCTTGTCATTATTGAAGGTAGTCTATTGTCGATATCTTTGTTACTCCAATGGATGATAGCCTTGTCATTATGGAAGGTAGTCTGTTGTCGAGATTTTTGTTACTCCATTGGATGTTAGCCTTGTCATTATGGAAGGTAGTCTATTGTAGAGATTTTTGTTACCCCAATGGATGGTAGAATTTTAATTATAGAAGGTAGTCTGTTGTCGAGATTTTTCTTATTCCATTGGATGGTAGCCTTGTCATTATGGAAGGTAGTCTATTGTTGATATTTTTGTTACTCCAATTGATGGTAGCCTTCTCATTATAAAAGGTAGTCTGTTGTCGAGATTTTTGTTACTCCAATGGATGTTAGCCTTCTCATTATGGAAGGTAGTCTTTTGTAGATATTATTGTTACTCCAATGGATTTAAGCCTTGTCATTATTGAAGTTAGTCTGTTGTCGATATCTTTGTTACTGCAATGGATGATAGCGTTGTCATTATGCAAGGTAGTCTGTTGTTTAGATTTTTGTTACTCCAAAGGATGGTTGCCTTGTCATTATGGAAGGTAGTCTATTGTCAACATTTTTGTTACTCCAATGGATGGTAGCCTTGTCATTATGGAAGGTAGTTTATTGTCAAGATTTTTGTTACCCCAATGGATGGTAGCCTTGTCATTATGGATGGTAGTCTGTTGTCGAGATTTTTGTTATTCCAATGGATGGTAACCTTGTCATTATAGAAGGTAGTCTTTTATCGTTATTTTTTTTACTCCAATGGATAGTAGCCTTGTCATTATAGAAGGTAGTTTGTTGTCGAGATTTTTCTTATTCCATTGGATGGTAGCCTTGTCATTATGGAAGGTAGTCTATTGTCGAGACTTTTGTTATTCCGATGGATGGTAACCTTGTCATTATGGGAGGTAGTCTTTTTCAATATTTTTCTTACTCCAATGGATGGTATTCTTGTCATTATTGAAGGTAGTCTATTGTCGATATCTTTGTTACTCCGATAGATGATAGCCTTGTCATTATGGAAGGTAGTTTGTTGTTGAGATTTTTGTTACTCCATTGGATGTTAGCCTTGTCATTATGGAAGGTAGTCTATTGTAGAGATTTTTGTTACCCTAATGGATGGTAGTCTTTTGATTATAGAAGGTAGTCAGTTGTCGAGATTTTTCTTATTCCATTGGATGGTAGCCTTGTCATTATGGAAGGTAGTCTATTGTCGAGACTTTTATTATTCCAATGGATGGTAACCTTGTCATTATGGGAGGTAGTCTTTTGTCAATATTTTTGTTACTCCAATGGATGTTAGTGTTGTGATTATTGAAGGTAGTCTATTATCGATATGTTTGTTACTCCAATGGATGATAGCGTTGTCATTATGGAAGGTAGTCTCTTGTCGAGATTTTTGTTACTCCAATTGATGGTAGCCTTGTCATTATGGAAGGTAGTATGTTGTAAAGAGTTTTGTTACCCCAATGGATCGTAGCCTTGTCATTATAGAAGGTAGTTTGTTATCGAGATTTTTGTTATTCCAATGGATGGTAGCCTTGTCATTATGGAAGGTAGTCCGTTGTCGAGAGTTTTATTACTCCAATGATTGGTAGCCTTGTCATTATGAAAGGTTGTCTATTGTCAAGACTTTTGTAACTCCAATGGATGGTAGCCTTCTCATTATAGAAGGTAGTATGTTGTCGAGATTTTTGTTATCCCGTTAGATGGTAGCCTTGTCATTATGGGTGGTAGTCTGTTGTCGAGATTTTTGTTATTCCAATGGATGGTAACCTTATCATTATGGAAGGTAGTCTTTTGTTGATATTTTTATTACTCCAATGGATGGTAGCCTTGTCATTATAAAAGGTAGTCTGTTGTAAAGATTTTTCTTATTCCATTGTATGGTAGCCTTGTCATTATGGAAGGTAGTCTATTGTCGAGACTTTTGTTATTCCAATGGATGGTAACCTTGTCATTATGGGAGGTAGTCTTTTGTCTATATTTTTGTTACTCTAATGGATGGTAGTCTTGTCGTTATTGAAGGTAGTCTATTATCGATATCTTTGTTACTCCAATGGATGATAGCCTTGTCATTATGGAAGGTAGTCTCTTGTCGAGATTTTTGTTACTCCATTGGATGTTAGCCTTGTCATTATGGAAGGTAGTCTGTTGTAGAGATTTTTGTTACCCCAATGGATGGTAGTCTTTTCATTATAGAAGGTAGTCTGTTGTCGAGATTTTTCTTATTCCATTGGATGGTAGCCTTGTCATTATGGAAGGTAGTCTGTTGTAGATATTATTGTTACTCCAATGGATGGTAGCCTTGTCATTATGGAAGGTAGTCTGTTGTTGAGAGTTTTATTACTCTAATGATTGGTAGCCTTGTCATTATGAAAGGTTGTCTATTGTCAAGATTTTTGTTACTCCAATGGATGGTAGCCTTGTCATTATAGAAGGTAGTCTGTTGTCGAGATTTTTTTTAGCCCATTGGATGGTAGCCTTGTCATTATGGATGGTAGTCTGTTGTCGAGATTTTTGTTATTCAAATGGATGGTAACCTTGTCATTATGGAAGGTAGTCTTTTATCGATATTTTTTTTACTCCAATGGATGGTAGCCTTGTCATTATAGAAGGTAGTCTGTTGTCGATATCTTTGTTACTCCAATGGATGGTAGCCTTGTCATTATGGAAGGTAGTCTATTGTCGAGACTTTTGTTATTCCAATGGGAGGTAGTCTTTTGTCAATATTTTTCTTACTCCAATGGATGGTAGTCTTGTCATTATTGAAGGTAGTCTATTGTCGATATCTTTGTTACTCCAATGGATGATAGCCTTGTCATTATGGAAGGTAGTCTGTTGTCGAGATTTTTGTTACTCCATTGGATGTTAGCCATGTCATTATGGAAGGAAGTCTGTTGTAGAGATTTTTGTTACCCCAATGGATGGTAGTCTATTCATTATAGAAGGTAGTCTGTTGTCGAGATTTTTCTTATTCCATTGGATGGTAGCCTTGTCATTATGGAAGGTAGTCTATTGTCGATATTTTTGTTACTCCAATGGATGGTATCCTTGTCATTATAAAAGGTAGTCTGTTGGCGAGATTTTTGTTATTCCAATGGATGTTAGCCTTATCATTATGGAAGGTAGTCTGTTGTAGATATTATTGTTACTCCAATGGATGGTAGCCTTGTCATTATTGAAGGTAGTCTATTGTCGATATCTTTGTTACCCCAATGGATGATAGCCTTGTCATTATGCAAGGTAGTCTGTTGTTTAGATTTTTGTTACTCCAAAGGATGGTTGCCTTGTCATTATGGAAGGTAGTTTATTGTCGACATTTTTGTTACTCCAATGGATGGTAGCCTTGTCATTATGGAAGGTAGTATGTTGTAAAGAGTTTTGTTACCCCAATGGATCGTAGCCTTGTCATTATAGAAGGTGGTTTGTTATCGAGATTTTTGTTATTCCAATGGATGGTAGCCTTGTCATTATGGAATGTAGTCTGTTGTCGAGAGTTTTATTACTCCAATGATTGGTAGCCTTGTCATTATGAAAGGTTGTCTATTGTCAAGATTTTTGTAACTCCAATGGATGGTAGCCTTGTCATTATAGAAGGTAGTCTGATATCGAGATTTTTTTTATCCCATTGGATGGTAGCCTTGTCATTTTGGATGGTAGTCTGTTGTCGAGATTTTTGTTATTCCAATGGATGGTAACCTTGTCATTATGGAAGGTAGTCTTTTGTCGATATTTTTTTTACTCCAATGGATAGTAGCCTTGTCATTATAGAAGTTAGTTTGTTGTCGATATTTTTATTATTCCATTGGATGGTAGCCTTGTCATTATGGAAGGTAGTCTATTGTCGACACTTTTGTTATTGCAATGGATGGTAAACTTGTCATTATGGGAGGTAGTCTTTTGTCAATATTTTTCTTACTCCAATGGATGGTAGTCTTGTCATTATTGAAGGTAGTCTATTGTCGATATCTTTGTTACTCCAATGGATGATAGCCTTGTCATTATGGAAGGTAGTCTGTTGTCGAGATTTTTGTTACTCCATTGGATGTTAGCCTTGTCATTATGGAAGGTAGTCTATTGTAGAGATTTTTGTTACCCCAATGGATGGTAGAATTTTAATTATAGAAGGTAGTCTGTTGTCGAGATTTTTCTTATTCCATTGGATGGTAGCCTTGTCATTATGGAAGGTAGTCTATTGTTGATATTTTTGTTACTCCAATTGATGGTAGCCTTCTCATTATAAAAGGTAGTCTGTTGTCGAGATTTTTGTTACTCCAATGGATGTTAGCCTTCTCATTATGGAAGGTAGTCTTTTGTAGATATTATTGTTACTCCAATGGATTTAAGCCTTGTCATTATTGAAGTTAGTCTGTTGTCGATATCTTTGTTACTGCAATGGATGATAGCGTTGTCATTATGCAAGGTAGTCTGTTGTTTAGATTTTTGTTACTCCAAAGGATGGTTGCCTTGTCATTATGGAAGGTAGTCTATTGTCAACATTTTTGTTACTCCAATGGATGGTAGCCTTGTCATTATGGAAGGTAGTTTATTGTCAAGATTTTTGTTACCCCAATGGATGGTAGCCTTGTCATTATGGATGGTAGTCTGTTGTCGAGATTTTTGTTATTCCAATGGATGGTAACCTTGTCATTATAGAAGGTAGTCTTTTATCGTTATTTTTTTTACTCCAATGGATAGTAGCCTTGTCATTATAGAAGGTAGTTTGTTGTCGAGATTTTTCTTATTCCATTGGATGGTAGCCTTGTCATTATGGAAGGTAGTCTATTGTCGAGACTTTTGTTATTCCGATGGATGGTAACCTTGTCATTATGGGAGGTAGTCTTTTTCAATATTTTTCTTACTCCAATGGATGGTAGTCTTGTCATTATTGAAGGTAGTCTATTGTCGATATCTTTGTTACTCCGATAGATGATAGCCTTGTCATTATGGAAGGTAGTTTGTTGTTGAGATTTTTGTTACTCCATTGGATGTTAGCCTTGTCATTATGGAAGGTAGTCTATTGTAGAGATTTTTGTTACCCTAATGGATGGTAGTCTTTTGATTATAGAAGGTAGTCAGTTGTCGAGATTTTTCTTATTCCATTGGATGGTAGCCTTGTCATTATGGAAGGTAGTCTATTGTCGAGACTTTTATTATTCCAATGGATGGTAACCTTGTCATTATGGGAGGTAGTCTTTTGTCAATATTTTTGTTACTCCAATGGATGTTAGTGTTGTGATTATTGAAGGTAGTCTATTATCGATATGTTTGTTACTCCAATGGATGATAGCGTTGTCATTATGGAAGGTAGTCTCTTGTCGAGATTTTTGTTACTCCAATTGATGGTAGCCTTGTCATTATGGAAGGTAGTCTGTTGTCGAGATTTTTATTACCCCAATGGATGGTAGCCATGTCATTATGGAAGGTTGTTTGTTATCAAGACTTTTGTTATTCCAATGGATGGTAGCCTTGTCATTATGGAAGGTAGTTTGATGTCGAGAGTTTTATTACACCAATGATTGGTAGCCTTGTCATTATGGAAGGTAGTCTTATATAGATATTTTTGTTACTCCAATGGATGGTAGCCTTGTCATTATTGAAGGTTGTCTGTTGTCGATATCTTTGTTACTCCAATGGATGATAGCCTTGTTATTATGCAAGGTAGTCTGTTGTTTATATTTTTGTTACTCCAAAGGATGGTAGCCTTGTCATTATGGAAGGTTGTCTATAGTCGACATTTTTGTTACTCCAATGGATGGTAGCCTTTTCATTATGGAAGGTAGTCTGTTGTCGATATTTTTGTTACTCCAATGGATGTTAGCCTTGTAATTATGGAAGGTAGTCTGTTGTAGATATTATTATTACTCCAATGGATGGTAGCCTTGTCTTTATTGAAGGTAGTCTGTTGTCGATATCTTTGTTACTCCAATGGATGATAGCCTTATCATTATGCAAGGTAGTTTGTTGTTTATATTTTTGTTACTCCAAAGGATGGTAGCCTTGTCATTATGGAAGGTAGTCTGTCATTGTGATTTTTGTTACTCCAATGGATGGTAGCCTTGTTATTATGGAAGGTAGTCTGTCATTGAGATTTCTGTTACTCCAATGGATAGTAGCCTTGTCATTATGGAATGTAGTCTGTTGTTTAGATTTTTGTTATTTCAATGGATGGTAACCTTGTCAAATGAATGGCAGTCTGTTGTCGAGATTTTTGTTATTCCATTGGATGGTAGCCTTGTCATTATGGAAGGTAGTCTATTGTCGAGATTTTTATAATTCCAATGGAAGGTAACCTTGTCGTTAAGGAAGGTAGTCTTTTGTCGAGATTTTTTTTACTCCAATGGATGGTACCCTTGTCATTAATGAAGGTAGTCAGTTGTCGAGATTTTTGTTATTCCAACAGATGGTAACCTTGTCATTAAGGAAGGTAGTCTATTGTCAAGATTTTTATTTCTCCAATGGATGGTAGCCTTGTCATTATGGAAGGTATTCTATTGTCGAGATAGTTTTACTCCAATGGATGGTAGCCTTGTCATTATGCAAGGTAGTCTGTTGTCGAGATTTTTGTTATTCAAATGGATCATAACCTTGTCATTATGGAACGTAGTCTATTGTCGAGATTTTTGTGACTCCAATGGATGGTAGCCTTGTCATTTTGGAAGGTAGATTGTTGTCGATATTTTTGTTACTCCAATGGATGGTAGCCTTGTCCTTATGGAAGGTAGTCTGTTGTCGAGATTTTTGTTACTCCAATGGATGGTAGCCTTGTCATTATGGAACATAGTCTGTTGTCGACATTTTTTTTACTTTAATGGATGGTAGCCTTGTCATTATGGAACATAGTATATTGTCCAGATTTTTGTTACTTCAATGGATGGTAGCCTTGTCATTATGGAAGGTAGTCTGTCATTGAGATTTCTGTTACTCCAATGGATGGTAGCCTTGTCATTATGGAACATAGTCTGTTGTTCAGATTTTTGTTATTTTAATAGATGGTAACCTTGTCAATATTAATGGTTGTCTGTTGTCGATATTTTTTTACTCCAATAGATGGTATCCATGTCATTATGGAAGGTAGTCTTTTGTCGATATCTTTGTTATTCTAATGGATGGTAACCTTGTCATTATGGAAGGTAGTCTGTTGTCGAGATTTTTGTTAGTCTAATGGATGGTAGCCTTCTCATTATGGAATATAGTCTATTGTAAAGATTTTTGTTATTCCAATGGATGGTAACCTTGTCATTAAGGAATGTAGTCTATTGTCAAGATTTTTATTTCTCCAATGGATGGTAGCCTTGTCATTATGGAAGGTAGTCTGTTGTCGAGATTTTTTTATTCCAATGGATGGTAGCCTTGTCATTATGGAAGGTAATTTGTTGTCGATATCTTTTTTACTCCAATGGATGGTAGCCTTGTCATTATGGAAGGTAGTCTGTTGTCGAGATTTTTGTTATTCAAATGGATCGTAACCTTGTCATTATGGAACATAGTCTATTATCGAGATTTTTGTGACTCCAATGGATGGTTGCCTTGTCATTATGGAAGGTAGTCTGTTGTCGAGATTTTTGTTACTCCAATGGATAGTAGCCTTGTCATTATGGAAGGTAGTCTTGTCATTATGGACCATAGTATATTGTCCAGATTTTTGTTACTCCAATGGATGGCAGCCTTGTCATTATGGAAGGTAGTCTGCCATTGAGATTTTTGTTACTCCAATGGATGGTAGCCATGTCATTATGGAAGGTAGTCTGTTGTCGAGATTTTTGTTACTCTAATGGATCTTAGCCTTGTCATTATGGAACATAGTCTATTTTCGATATTTTTGTTACTCTAATGGATGGTAGCCTTGTCATTATGGAACATAGTATATTGTCCAGATTTTTGTTACTCCAATGGATGGCAGCCTTGTCATTATGGAAGGTAGTCTGTCATTGAGATTTCTGTTACTCCAATGGATGGTAGCCTTGTCATTATGGAACATAGTCTGTTGTTCAGATTTTTGTTATTTCAATGGATGGTAACCTTGTCAATATTAATGGTAGTCTATTGTCGAGATTTTTGTTATTCCATTGGGTGGTAGCCTTGTCATTATGGAAGGTAGATTGTTGTCGAGATTTTTGTTATTCCAATGGATGGTAACCTTGTCATTACGGAAGGTAGTCTGTTGTCTAGATTTTTATTACTCCAATGGATGGAAGCCTTGTTATTATGGAATGTAGTCTGTTGTCGATATTTTTTTACTCCAATGGATGGTAACCATGTCATTATGGAAGGTAGTCTTTTGTCAATATCTATGTTATTCCAATGGATGGTAACCTTGTCATTATGGAAGGTAGTCTATTGTCGCGATTTTTGTTAGTCTAATGGATGGTAGCCTTGTCATTATGGAAGGTAGTCTATTGTCAAGATTTTTGTTATTCCAATGGATGGTAACCTTGTCATTAAGGAATGTAGTCTATTGTCAAGATTTTTATTTCTCCAATGGATGGTAGCCTTGTCATTATGGAAGGTAGTCTATTGTCGAGATTTCTTTATTCCAATGAATGGTGGCCTTGTCATTATGGAAGGTAATCCGTTGTCGATATCTTTTTTACTCCAATGGATGGTAGCCTTGTCATTATGGAAGGTAGTCTGTTGTCGAGATTTTCTTTATTCAAATGGATCGTAACCTTGTCATTATGGAACGTAGTCTATTGTCGAAATTTTTGTTACTCCAATGGATGGTAGCCTTGTCATTTTGGAAGGTAGACTGTTGTCGATATTTTTGTTACTCCAATGGATGGTAGCCTTGTCATTATAGAAGGTAGTCTGTTGTTGAGATTTTTGTTACTCTAATGGATGGTATCCTTGTCATTATGGAACGTAGTCTGTTGTCGAGATTTTTGTTACTCCAATGGATGGTAGCCTTGTCATTATTGAACATAGTCTGTTGTCGATATTTTTGTTATTCCAGTGGATGGTAGCCATGTCATTATGGAAGGTAGTCTGTTGTCGAGATTTTTGTTACTCTAATGGATCATAGCCTTGTCATTATGGAACGTAGTCTATTGTCAAGATATTTGTTACTCCAATGGATGGTAGCTTTGTCTTTATGGAACATAGTCTTTTGTTCAACTTTTTGTTACTCCAATGGATGGTAGCCTTGTCATTATGGAACATAGTCTGTTGTCGAGATTTTTGTTACTCCAATGGATGGTAACCTTGTTATTATGGAAGGTAGCTTGTTGTCAAGATTTTTATTATTCCAATGGATGGTAGCCTTGTCATTATGGAAGGTAGTCTGTTGTCGAGATTTTTTTACTCCAATGGATGGTAACCATGTCATTATGGAAGGAAGTCTTTTGTCGATATCTTTTTTATTCCAATGGATGGTAACCTTGTCATTATGGAAGGTGCTCTGTTGTTGAGATTTTTATTACTCCAATGGATGGTAGCCTTGTCATTATGGAAGGTAGTCTGTTGTCGAGATTTTTGTTATTCAAATGGATCGTAACCTTTTCATTATGAAAGGTAGTCTGTTGTAGAGATTTTTGTAACTCCAATGGATGGTAGCCTTGCCATTATGGAAGGTAGTCTATTGTCAATATCTTTGTTTCTCAATGGATGGTAGCCTTGTCATTATGTAAGGTAGTCTGTTGTCGAGATTTTTGTTACTCCAATGGATGGTAGCTTTGTCATTATGGAAGGTAGTCTATTGTCGATATTTTTGTTACTCCAATGGATGGTAGCCTTGTCATTATGGAAGGTAGTCTGTTTTCGAGATTTTTGTTATTCCAATGGATGGTAACCTTATCATTAAGGAAGGTAGTCTATTGCCAAGATTTTTATTACTCCAATGGATGGTAGCCTTGCCATTATGGAAGGTAGTCTGTTATCGAGACTTTTTTACTCCAATGGATGGTAGCCTTGTCATTATGGAAGGTAGTCTATTATTGATATCTTTTTTATTCCAATGGATGGTAACCTTTTCTTTATGGAAGTTAGTATGTCATTGAGATTTTTGTTACTCCAATGGATGGTAGCTTTGTCATTATGGATCATAGTCTATTGTCGATATTTTTGGTACTCCAATGGATGGTAGCCTTGTAATTATGGAACATAGTATATTGTCGAGATTTTTGTTACTCCAATGGATGGTAGCCTTGTTATTATGGAAGGTAGTCTGTCATTTAGATTTCTGTTACTCCAATGGATAATAGCCTTGTCATTATGGAACGTAGTCTGTTGTTTATATTTTTGTTATTTCAATGGATGGTAACCTTGTCAAATGAATGGCAGTCTGTTGTCGAGATTTTTGTTATTCCATTGGATGGTAGCCTTGTCATTGTGGAAGGTAGTCTATTGTCGATATTTTTGTTATTCAAATGGATGGTAACCTTGTCGTTAAGGAAGGTAGTGTTTTGTCGAGATTTTTTTTACTCCAATGGCTGGTAGCCTTGTCATTATGGAAGGTAGTCAGTTGTCGAAATTTTTGTTATTCCAACGGATGGTAACCTTGTCATTAAGGAAGGTAGTCTATTGTCAAGATTTTTATTTCTCCAATGGATGGTAGCCTTGTCATTATGGAAGGTAGTCTGTTGTCGAGATTTTTTTACTCCAATGGATGGTAGCCTTGTCATTATGGAAGGTAATTTGTTATCGATATCTTTTTTACTCCAATGGATGGTAGCCTTGTCATTATGGAAGGTAGTCTATTGTCGAGATTTTTGTTATTCAAATGGATCGTAACCTTGTCATTATGGAACGTAGTCTATTGTCGAGATTTTTGTTACTCCAATGGATGGTAGCCTTGTCATTTTGGAAGGTAGACTGTTGTCGATATTTTTGTTACTCCAATGGATGGTAGCCTTGTCATTATGGAAGGTAGTCTGTCATTGAGATTTTTGTTACTCCAATGGATGGTAACCTTTTCATTACGGAAGGTAGTCTGTTGTCGAGATTTTTATTACTCCAATGGATGGTAGCCTTGTCGTTATGGAAGGTAGTCTGTTGTCGATATTTTTTTACTCCAATGGATAGTAACCATGTCATTATGGAAGGTAGTCTTTTGTCGAAATCTTTGTTATTCCAATGGATGGTAACCTTGTCATTATGGAAGGTAGTCTGTTGTCGAGATTTTTGTTAGTCTAATGGATGGTAGCCTTCTCATTATGGAACATAGTCTATTGTAAAGATTTTTGTTATTCCAATGGATGGTAACCTTGTCATTAAGGAATGTAGTCTATTGTCAAGATTTTTATTTCTCCAATGGATGGTAGCCTTGTCATTATGGAAGGTAGTCTGTTGTCGAGATTTTTTTATTCCAATGGATGGTAGCCTTGTCATTATGGAAGGTAATTTGTTGTCGATATCTTTTTTACTCCAATGGATGGTAGCCTTGTCATTATGGAAGGTAGTCTGTTGTCGAGATTTTTGTTATTCAAATGGATCGTAACCTTGCCATTATGGAACGTAGTCTATTGTCGAGATTTTTGTTACTCCAATGGATGGTAGCCTTGTCATTTTGGAAGGTAGACCGTTGTCGATATTTTTGTTACTCCAATGGATGGTAGCCTTGTCATTATAGAAGGTAGTCTGTTGTTGAGATTTTTGTTACTCTAATGGATGGTATCCTTGTCATTATGGAACGTAGTCTGTTGTCGAGATTTTTGTTATTCCAATGGATGGTAGCCTTGTCATTATTGAACATAGTCTGTTGTCGATATTTTTGTTATTCCAGTGGATGGTAGCCATGTCATTATGGAAGGTAGTCTGTTGTCGAGATTTTTGTTACTCTAATGGATCATAGCCTTGTCATTATGGAACGTAGTCTATTGTCAAGATATTTGTTACTCCAATGGATGGTAGCTTTGTCTTTATGGAACAAAGTCTTTTGTTCAACTTTTTGTTACTCCAATGGATGGTAGCCTTGTCATTATGGAACATAGTCTGTTGTCGAGATTTTTGTTACTCCAATGGATGGTAACCTTGTCATTTTGGAAGGTAGACTGTTGTCGATATTTTTGTTACTCCAATGGATGGTAGCCTTGTCATTATAGAAGGTAGTCTGTTGTTGAGATTTTTGTTACTCTAATGGATGGTATCCTTGTCATTATGGAACGTAGTCTGTTGTCGAGATTTTTGTTACTCCAATGGATGGTAGCCTTGTCATTATTGAACATAGTCTGTTGTCGATATTTTTGTTATTCCAGTGGATGGTAGCCATGTCATTATGGAAGGTAGTCTGTTGTCGAGATTTTTGTTACTCTAATGGATCATAGCCTTGTCATTATGGAACGTAGTCTATTGTCAAGATATTTGTTACTCCAATGGATGGTAGCTTTGTCTTTATGGAACATAGTCTTTTGTTCAACTTTTTGTTACTCCAATGGATGGTAGCCTTGTCATTATGGAACATAGTCTGTTGTCGAGATTTTTGTTACTCCAATGGATGGTAACCTTGTTATTATGGAAGGTAGCTTGTTGTCAAGATTTTTATTACTCCAATGGATGGTAGCCTTGTCATTATGGAAGGTAGTCTGTTGTCGAGATTTTTTTACTCCAATGGATGGTAACCATGTCATTATGGAAGGAAGTCTTTTGTCGATATCTTTGTTATTCCAATGGATGGTAACCTTGTCATTATGGAAGGTACTCTGTTGTTGAGATTTTTATTACTCCAATGGATGGTAGCCTTGTCATTATGGAAGGTAGTCTGTTGTCGAGATTTTTGTTATTCAAATGGATCGTAACCTTGTCATTATGAAAGGTAGTCTGTTGTAGAGATTTTTGTAACTCCAATGGATGGTAGCCTTGCCATTATGGAAGATAGTCTATTGTCAATATCTTTGTTTCTCAATGGATGGTAGCCTTGTCATTATGTAAGGTAGTCTGTTGTCGAGATTTTTGTTACTCCAATGGATGGTAGCTTTGTCATTATGGAAGGTAGTCTATTGTCGATATTTTTGTTACTCCAATGGATGGTAGCCTTGTCATTATGGAAGGTAGTCTGTTTTCGAGATTTTTGTTATTCCAATGGATGGTAACCTTATCATTAAGGAAGGTAGTCTATTGCCAAGATTTTTATTACTCCAATGGATGGTAGCCTTGCCATTATGGAAGGTAGTCTGTTATCGAGAATTTTTTACTCCAATGGATGGTAGCCTTGTCATTATGGAAGGTAGTCTATTATTGATATCTTTTTTATTCCAATGGATGGTAACCTTTTCTTTATGGAAGTTAGTATGTCATTGAGATTTTTGTTACTCCAATGGATGGTAGCTTTGTCATTATGGATTATAGTCTATTGTCGATATTTTTGGTACTCCAATGGATGGTAGCCTTGTAATTATGGAACATAGTATATTGTCGAGATTTTTGTTACTCCAATGGATGGTAGCCTTGTTATTATGGAAGGTAGTCTGTCATTTAGATTTCTGTTACTCCAATGGATAATAGCCTTGTCATTATGGAACGTAGTCTGTTGTTTATATTTTTGTTATTTCAATGGATGGTAACCTTGTCAAATGAATGGCAGTCTGTTGTCGAGATTTTTGTTATTCCATTGGATGGTAGCCTTGTCATTGTGGAAGGTAGTCTATTGTCGATATTTTTGTTATTCAAATGGATGGTAACCTTGTCGTTAAGGAAGGTAGTGTTTTGTCGAGATTTTTTTTACTCCAATGGCTGGTAGCCTTTTCATTATGGAAGGTAGTCAGTTGTCGAAATTTTTGTTATTCCAACGGATGGTAACCTTGTCATTAAGGAAGGTAGTCTATTGTCAAGATTTTTATTTCTCCAATGGATGGTAGACTTGTCATTATGGAAGGTAGTCTATTGTCGAGATTTTTTTACTCCAATGGATGGTAGCCTTGTCATTATGGAAGGTAATTTGTTGTCGATATCTTTTTTACTCCAATGGATGGTAGCCTTGTCATTATGGAAGGTAGTCTATTGTCGAGATTTTTGTTATTCAAATGGATCGTAACCTTGTCATTATGGAACGTAGTCTATTGTCGAGATTTTTGTTACTCCAATGGATGGTAGCCTTGTCATTTTGGAAGGTAGACTGTTGTCGATATTTTTGTTACTCCAATGGATGGTAGCCTTGTCATTATGGAAGGTAGTCTGTCATTGAGATTTTTGTTACTCAAATGGATGGTAACCTTGTCATTACGGAAGGTAGTCTGTTGTCGAGATTTTTATTACTCCAATGGATGGTAGCCTTGTCATTATGGAAGGTAGTCTGTTGTCGATATTTTTTTACTCCAATGGATGGTAACCATGTCATTATGGAAGGTAGTCTTTTGTCGAAATCTTTGTTATTCCAATGGATGGTAACCTTGTCATTATGGAAGGTAGTCTGTTGTCGAGATTTTTGTTAGTCTAATGGATGGTAGCCTTCTCATTATGGAATATAGTCTATTGTAAAGATTTTTGTTATTCCAATGGATGGTAACCTTGTCATTAAGGAATGTAGTCTATTGTCAAGATTTTTATTTCTCCAATGGATGGTAGCCTTGTCATTATGGAAGGTAGTCTGTTGTCGAGATTTTTTTATTCCAATGGATGGTAGCCTTGTCATTATGGAAGGTAATTTGTTGTCGATATCTTTTTTACTCCAATGGATGGTAGCCTTGTCATTATGGAAGGTAGTCTGTTGTCGAGATTTTTGTTATTCAAATGGATCGTAACCTTGTCATTATGGAACGTAGTCTATTGTCGAGATTTTTGTGACTCCAATGGATGGTTGCCTTGTCATTATGGAAGGTAGTCTGTTGTCGAGATTTTTGTTACTCCAATGGATAGTAGCCTTGTCATTATGGAAGGTAGTCTATTATCGATATTTTTGTTACTCTAATGGATGGTAGCCTTGTCATTATGGAACATAGTATATTGTCCAGATTTTTGTTACTCCAATGGATGGCAGCCTTGTCATTATGGAAGGTAGTCTGCCATTGAGATTTTTGTTACTCCAATGGATGGTAGCCATGTCATTATGGAAGGTAGTCTGTTGTCGAGATTTTTGTTACTCTAATGGATCTTAGCCTTGTCGTTATGGAACATAGTCTATTTTCGATATTTTTGTTACTCTAATGGATGGTAGCCTTGTCATTATGGAACATAGTATATTGTCCAGATTTTTGTTACTCCAATGGATGGCAGCCTTGTGATTATGGAAGGTAGTCTGTCATTGAGATTTCTGTTACTCCAATGGATGGTAGCCTTGTCATTATGGAACATAGTCTGTTGTTCAGATTTTTGTTATTTCAATGGATGGTAACCTTGTCAATATTAATGGTAGTCTGTTGTCGAGATTTTTGTTATTCCATTGGGTGGTAGCCTTGTCATTATGGAAGGTAGATTGTTGTCGAGATTTTTGTTATTCCAATGGATGGTAACCTTGTCATTACGGAAGGTAGTCTGTTGTCGAGATTTTTATTACTCCAATGGATGGAAGCCTTGTCATTATGGAATGTAGTCTGTTGTCGATATTTTTTTACTCCAATGGATGGTAACCTTGTCATTATGCAAGGTGGTCTTTTGTCAATATCTATATTATTCCAATGGATGGTAACCTTGTCATTATGGAAGGTAGTCTATTGTCGCGATTTTTTGTTAGTCTAATGGATGGTAGCCTTGTCATTATGGAAGGTAGTCTATTGTCAAGATTTTTGTTATTCCAATGGATGGTAACCTTGTCATTAAGGAATGTAGTCTATTGTCAAGATTTTTATTTCTCCAATGGATGGTAGCCTTGTCATTATGGAAGGTAGTCTGTTGTCGAGATTTCTTTATTCCAATGAATGGTGGCCTTGTCATTATGGAAGGTAATCCGTTGTCGATATCTTTTTTACTCCGATGGATGGTAGCCTTGTCATTATGGAAGGTAGTCTGTTGTCGAGATTTTTGTTATTCAAATGGATCGTAACCTTGTCATTATGGAACATAGTCTATTGTCGAGATTTTTGTTACTCCAATGGATGGTAGCCTTGTCATTTTGGGAGGTAGACTGTTGTCGATATTTTTGTTACTCCAATGGATGGTAGCCTTGTCATTATAGAAGGTAGTCTGTTGTTGAGATTTTTGTTACTCTAATGGATGGTATCCTTGTCATTATGGAACGTAGTCTGTTATCGAGATTTTTGTTACTCCAATGGATGGTAGCCTTGTCATTATTGAACATAGTCTGTTGTCGATATTTTTGTTATTCCAGTGGATGGTAGCCATGTCATTATGGAAGGTAGTCTGTTGTCGAGATTTTTGTTACTCTAATGGATCATAGCCTTGTCATTATGGAACGTAGTCTATTGTCAAGATATTTGTTACTCCAATGTATGGTAGCTTTGTCTTTATGGAACATAGTCTTTTGTTCAACTTTTTGTTACTCCAATGGATGGTAGCCTTGTCATTATGGAACATAGTCTGTTGTCGAGATTTTTGTTACTCCAATGGATGGTAACCTTGTTATTATGGAAGGTAGCTTGTTGTCAAGATTTTTATTACTCCAATGGATGGTAGCCTTGTCATTATGGAAGGTAGTCTGTTGTCAAGATTTTTTTACTCCAATGGATGGTAACCATGTCATTATGGAAGGAAGTCTTTTGTCGATATCTTTGTTATTCCAATGGATGGTAACCTTGTCATTATGGAAGGTACTCTGTTGTTGAGATTTTTATTACTCCAATGGATGGTAGCCTTGTCATTATGGAAGGTAGTCTGTTGTCGAGATTTTTGTTATTCAAATGGATCGTAACCTTGTCATTATGAAAGGTAGTCTGCTGTAGAGATTTTTGTAACTCCAATGGATGGTAGCCTTGCCATTATGGAAGGTAGTCTATTGTCAATATCTTTGTTTCTCAATGGATGGTAGCCTTGTCATTATGTAAGGTAGTCTGTTGTCGAGATTTTTGTTACTCCAATGGATGGTAGCTTTGTCATTATGGAAGGTAGTCTATTGTCGATATTTTTGTTACTCCGATGGATGGTAGCCTTGTCATTATGGAAGGTAGTCTGTTTCCGAGATTTTTGTTATTCCAATGGATGGTAACCTTATCATTAAGGAAGGTAGTCTATTGCCAAGATTTTTATTACTCCAATGGATGGTAGCCTTGCCATTATGGAAGGTAGTCTGTTATCGAGACTTTTTTACTCCAATGGATGGTAGCCTTGTCATTATGGAAGGTAGTCTATTATTGATATCTTTTTTATTCCAATGGATGGTAACCTTTTCTTTATGGAAGTTAGTATGTCATTGAGATTTTTGTTACTCCAATGGATGGTAGCTTTGTCATTATGGATCATAGTCTATTGTCGATATTTTTGGTACTCCAATGGATGGTAGCCTTGTAATTATGGAACGTAGTATATTGTCGAGATTTTTGTTACTCCAATGGATGGTAGCCTTGTTATTATGGAAGGTAGTCTGTCATTTAGATTTCTGTTAATCCAATGGATAATAGCCTTGTCATTATGGAACGTAGTCTGTTGTTTAGATTTTTGTTATTTTAATGGATGGTAACCTTGTCAAATGAATGGCAGTCTGTTGTCGAGATTTTTGTTATTCCATTGGATGGTAGCCTTGTCATTGTGGAAGGTAGTCTATTGTCGATATTTTTGTTATTCAAATGGATGGTAACCTTGTCGTTAAGGAAGGTAGTGTTTTGTCGAGATTTTTTTTACTCCAATGGCTGGTAGCCTTGTCATTATGGAATAGAGTCAGTTGTCGAAGTTTTTGTTATTCCAACGGATGATAACCTTGTCATTAAGGAAGGTAGTCTATTGTCAAGATTTTTATTTCTCCAATGGATGGTAGCCTTGTCATTATGGAAGGTAGTCGGTTGTCGATATTTTTTTACTCCAATGGATGGTAGCCTTGTCATTATGGAAGGTAATTTGTTGTCGATATCTTTTTTATTCCAATGGATGGTAGCCTTGTCATTATGGAAGGTAGTCTATTGTCGAGATTTTTGTTATTCAAATGGATCGTAACCTTGTCATTATGGAACGTAGTCTATTGTCGAGATTTTTGTTACTCCAATGGATGGTAGCCTTGTCATTTTGGAAGGTAGACTGTTGTCGATATTTTTGTTACTCCAATGGATGGTAGTCTTGTCATTATGGAAGGTAGTCTGTCATTGAGATTTTTGTTACTCCAATGGATGGTAACCTTGTCATTACGGAAGGTAGTCTGTTGTCGAGATTTTTATTACTCCAATGGATGGTAGCCTTGTCATTATGGAAGGTAGTCTGTTGTCGATATTTTTTTACTCCAATGGATGGTAACCATGTCATTATGGAAGGTAGTCTTTTGTCGAAATCTTTGTTATTCCAATGGATGGTAACCTTGTCATTATGGAAGGTAGTCTGTTCTCGAGATTTTTGTTAGTCTAATGGATGGTAGCCTTGTCATTATAGAAGGTAGTCTATTGTCAAGATTTTTGTTATTCCAATGGATGGTAACCTTGTCATTAAGGAATGTAGTCTATTGTCAAGAGTTTTATTTCTCCAATGGATGGTAGCCTTGTCATTATGGAAGGTAATCTGTTGTCGATATCTTTTTTACTCCAATTGATGGTAGCCATGTCATTATGGAAGGTAGTCTGTTGTCGAGATTTTTGTTACTCTAATGGATCATAGCCTTGTCATTATGGAACGTAGTCTATTGTCAAGATATTTGTTACTCCAACGGATGGTAGCTTTGTCTTTATGGAACATAGTCTTTTGTTCAACTTTTTGTTACTCCAATGGATGGTAGCCTTGTCATTATGGAACATAGTCTGTTGTCGAGATTTTTGTTACTCCAATGGATGGTAACCTTGTTATTATGGCAGGTAGCTTGTTGTCAAGATTTTTATTACTCCAATGGATGGTAGCCTTGTCATTATGGAAGGTAGTCTGTTGTCCAGATTTTTTTACTCCAATGGATGGTAACCATGTCATTATGGAAGGAAGTCTTTTGTCGATATCTTTGTTATTCCAATGGATGGTAACCTTGTCATTATGGAAGGTACTCTGTTGTTGAGATTTTTATTACTCCAATGGATGGTAGCCTTGTCATTATGGAAGGTAGTCTGTTGTCGAGATTTTTGTTATTCAAATGGATCGTAACCTTGTCATTATGAAAGGTAGTCTGTTGTAGAGATTTTTGTAACTCCAATGGATGGTAGCCTTGCCATTATGGAAGGTAGTCTATTGTCAATATCTTTGTTTCTCAATGGATGGTAGCCTTGTCATTATGTAAGGTAGTCTGTTGTCGAGATTTTTGTTACTCTAATGGATGGTAGCTTTGTCGTTATGGAAGGTAGTCTATTGTTGATATTTTTGTTACTCCAATGGATGGTAGCCGTGTCATTATGGAAGGTAGTCTGTTTTCGAGATTTTTGTTATTCCAATGGATGGTAACCTTGTCATTAAGGACGGTAGTCTATTGCCAAGATTTTTATTACTCCAATGGATGGTAGCCTTGGCATTATGGAAGGTAATCTGTTATCGAGACTTTTTTACTCCAATGGATGGTAGCCTTGTCATTATGGAAGGTAGTCTATTATTGATATCTTTTTTATTCCAATGGATGGTAACCTTTTCTTTATGGAAGTTAGTATGTAATTGAGATTTTTGTTACTCCAATGGATGGTAGCTTTGTCATTATGGATCATAGTCTATTGTCGATATTTTTGGTACTCCAATGGATGGTAGCCTTGTAATTATGGAACGTAGTATATTGTCGAGATTTTTTTTACTCCAATGGATGGTAGCCTTGTTATTATGGAAGGTAGTCTGTCATTTAGATTTCTGTTACTCCAATGGATAATAGCCTTGTCATTATGGAACGTAGTCTGTTGTTTAGATTTTTGTTATTTCAATGGATGGTAACCTTGTCAAATGAATGGCAGTCTGTTGTCGAGATTTTTGTTATTCCATTGGATGGTAGCCTTGTCATTGTGGAAGGTAGTCTATTGTCGATATTTTTGTTATTCAAATGGATGGTAACCTTGTCGTTAAGTAAGGTAGTCTTTTGTCGAGATTTTTTTTACTCCAATGGCTGGTAGCCTTGTCATTATGGAAGGTAGTCAGTTGTCGAAATTTTTGTTATTCCAACGGATGGTAACCTTGTCATTAAGGAAGGTAGTCTATTGTCAAGATTTTTATTTCTCCAATGGATGGTAGCCTTGTCATTATGGAAGGTAGTCTGTTGTCGAGATTTTTTTACTCCAATGGATGGTAGCCTTGTCATTATGGAAGGTAATTTGTTGTCGATATCTTTTTTACTCCAATGGATGGTAGCCTTGTCATTATGGAAGGTAGTCTATTGTCGAGATTTTTGTTATTCAAATGGATCGTAACCTTGTCATTATGGAACATAGTCTATTGTCGAGATTTTTGTTACTCCAATGGATGGTAGCCTTGTCATTTTGGAAGGTAGACTGTTGTCGATATTTTTGTTACTCCAATGGATGGTAGCCTTGTCATTATGGAAGGTAGTCTGTCATTGAGATTTTTGTTACTCCAATGGATGGTAACCTTGTCATTACGGAAGGTAGTCTGTTGTCGAGATTTTTATTACTCCAATGGATGGTAGCCTTGTCCTTATGGAAGGTAGTCTGTTGTCGATATTTTTTTACTCCAATGGATGGTAACCATGTCATTATGGAAGGTAGTCTTTTGTCGAAATCTTTGTTATTCCAATGGATGGTAACCTTGTCATTATGGAAGGTAGTCTGTTCTCGAGATTTTTGTTAGTCTAATGGATGGTAGCCTTGTCATTATGGAAGGTAGTCTATTGTCAAGATTTTTGTTATTCCAATGGATGGTAACCTTGTCATTAAGGAATGTAGTCTATTGTCAAGATTTTTATTTCTCCAATGGATGGTAGCCTTGTCATTATGGAAGGTAATCTGTTGTCGAGATTTTTTTATTCCAATGGATGGTAGCCTTGTCATTATGGAAGGTAATCTGTTGTCGATATCTTTTTTACTCCAATGGATGGTAGCCTTGTCATTATGGAAGGTAGTCTGTTGTCGAGATTTTTGTTATTCAAATGGATCGTAACCTTGTCATTATGGAACGTAGTCTATTGTCGAGATTTTTGTTACTCCAATGGATGGTAGCCTTGTCATTATGGAACATAGTCTTTTGTTCAACTTTTTGTTACTCCAATGGATGGTAGCCTTGTCATTATGGAACATAGTCTGTTGTCTAGATTTTTGTTACTCCAATGGATGGTAACCTTGTTATTATGGCAGGTAGCTTGTTGTCAAGATTTTTATTACTCCAATGGATGGTAGCCTTGTCATTATGGAAGGTAGTCTGTTGTCCAGATTTTTTTACTCCAATGGATGGTAACCATGTCATTATGGAAGGAAGTCTTTTGTCGATATCTTTGTTATTCCAATGGATGGTAACCTTGTCATTATGGAAGGTACTCTGTTGTTGAGATTTTTATTACTCCAATGGATGGTAGCCTTCTCATTATGGAAGGTAGTCTGTTGTCGAGATTTTTGTTATTCAAATGGATCGTAACCTTGTCATTATGAAAGGTAGTCTGTTGTAGAGATTTTTGTAACTCCACTGGATGGTAGCCTTGCCATTATGGAAGGTAGTCTATTGTCAATATCTTTGTTTCTCAATGGATGGTAGCCTTGTCATTATGTAAGGTAGTCTGTTGTCGAGATTTTTGTTACTCTAATGGATGGTAGCTTTGTCGTTATGGAAGGTAGTCTATTGTTGATATTTTTGTTACTCCAATGGATGGTAGCCGTGTCATTATGGAAGGTAGTCTGTTTTCGAGATTTTTGTTATTCCAATGGATGGTAACCTTGTCATTAAGGACGGTAGTCTATTGCCAAGATTTTTATTACTCCAATGGATGGTAGCCTTGGCATTATGGAAGGTAATCTGTTATCGAGACTTTTTTACTCCAATGGATGGTAGCCTTGTCATTATGGAAGGTAGTCTATTATTGATATCTTTTTTATTCCAATGGATGGTAACCTTTTCTTTATGGAAGTTAGTATGTAATTGAGATTTTTGTTACTCCAATGGATGGTAGCTTTGTCATTATGGATCATAGTCTATTGTCGATATTTTTGGTACTCCAATGGATGGTAGCCTTGTAATTATGGAACGTAGTATATTGTCGAGATTTTTTTTACTCCAATGGATGGTAGCCTTGTTATTATGGAAGGTAGTCTGTCATTTAGATTTCTGTTACTCCAATGGATAATAGCCTTGTCATTATGGAACGTAGTCTGTTGTTTAGATTTTTGTTATTTCAATGGATGGTAACCTTGTCAAATGAATGGCAGTCTGTTGTCGAGATTTTTGTTATTCCATTGGATGGTAGCCTTGTCATTGTGGAAGGTAGTCTATTGTCGATATTTTTGTTATTCAAATGGATGGTAACCTTGTCGTTAAGTAAGGTAGTCTTTTGTCGAGATTTTTTTTACTCCAATGGCTGGTAGCCTTGTCATTATGGAAGGTAATCAGTTATCGAAATTTTTGTTATTCCAACGGATGGTAACCTTGTCATTAAGGAAGGTAGTCTATTGTCAAGATTTTTATTTCTCCAATGGATGGTAGCCTTGTCATTATGGAAGGTAGTCTGTTGTCGAGATTTTTTTACTCCAATGGATGGTAGCCTTGTCATTATGGAAGGTAATTTGTTGTCGATATCTTTTTTACTCCAATGGATGGTAGCCTTGTCATTATGGAAGGTAGTCTATTGTCGAGATTTTTGTTATTCAAATGGATCGTAACCTTGTCATTATGGAACATAGTCTATTGTCGAGATTTTTGTTACTCCAATGGATGGTAGCCTTGTCATTTTGGAAGGTAGACTGTTGTCGATATTTTTGTTACTCCAATGGATGGTAGCCTTGTCATTATGGAAGGTAGTCTGTCATTGAGATTTTTGTTACTCCAATGGATGGTAACCTTGTCATTACGGAAGGTAGTCTGTTGTCGAGATTTTTATTACTCCAATGGATGGTAGCCTTGTCCTTATGGAAGGTAGTCTGTTGTCGATATTTTTTTACTCCAATGGATGGTAACCATGTCATTATGGAAGGTAGTCTTTTGTCGAAATCTTTGTTATTCCAATGGATGGTAACCTTGTCATTATGGAAGGTAGTCTGTTCTCGAGATTTTTGTTAGTCTAATGGATGGTAGCCTTGTCATTATGGAAGGTAGTCTATTGTCAAGATTTTTGTTATTCCAATGGATGGTAACCTTGTCATTAAGGAATGTAGTCTATTGTCAAGATTTTTATTTCTCCAATGGATGGTAGCCTTGTCATTATGGAAGGTAATCTGTTGTCGAGATTTTTTTATTCCAATGGATGGTAGCCTTGTCATTATGGAAGGTAATCTGTTGTCGATATCTTTTTTACTCCAATGGATGGTAGCCTTGTCATTATGGAAGGTAGTCTGTTGTCGAGATTTTTGTTATTCAAATGGATCGTAACCTTGTCATTATGGAACGTAGTCTATTGTCGAGATTTTTGTTACTCCAATGGATGGTAGCCTTGTCATTATGGAACATAGTCTTTTGTTCAACTTTTTGTTACTCCAATGGATGGTAGCCTTGTCATTATGGAACATAGTCTGTTGTCTAGATTTTTGTTACTCCAATGGATGGTAACCTTGTTATTATGGCAGGTAGCTTGTTGTCAAGATTTTTATTACTCCAATGGATGGTAGCCTTGTCATTATGGAAGGTAGTCTGTTGTCCAGATTTTTTTACTCCAATGGATGGTAACCATGTCATTATGGAAGGAAGTCTTTTGTCGATATCTTTGTTATTCCAATGGATGGTAACCTTGTCATTATGGAAGGTACTCTGTTGTTGAGATTTTTATTACTCCAATGGATGGTAGCCTTCTCATTATGGAAGGTAGTCTGTTGTCGAGATTTTTGTTATTCAAATGGATCGTAACCTTGTCATTATGAAAGGTAGTCTGTTGTAGAGATTTTTGTAACTCCAATGGATGGTAGCCTTGCCATTATGGAAGGTAGTCTATTGTCAATATCTTTGTTTCTCAATGGATGGTAGCCTTGTCATTATGTAAGGTAGTCTGTTGTCGAGATTTTTGTTACTCTAATGGATGGTAGCTTTGTCGTTATGGAAGGTAGTCTATTGTTGATATTTTTGTTACTCCAATGGATGGTAGCCGTGTCATTATGGAAGGTAGTCTGTTTTCGAGATTTTTGTTATTCCAATGGATGGTAACCTTGTCATTAAGGAAGGTAGTCTATTGCCAAGATTTTTATTACTCCAATGGATGGTAGCCTTGGCATTATGGAAGGTAATTTGTTATCGAGACTTTTTTACTCCAATGGATGGTAGCCTTGTCATTATGGAAGGTAGTCTATTATTGATATCTTTTTTATTCCAATGGATGGTAACCTTTTCTTTATGGAAGTTAGTATGTAATTGAGATTTTTGTTACTCCAATGGATGGTAGCTTTGTCATTATGGATCATAGTCTATTGTCGATATTTTTGGTACTCCAATGGATGGTAGCCTTGTAATTATGGAACGTAGTATATTGTCGAGATTTTTGTTACTCCAATGGATGGTAGCCTTGTTATTATGGAAGGTAGTCTGTCATTTAGATTTCTGTTACTCCAATGGATAATAGCCTTGTCATTATGGAACGTAGTCTGTTGTTTAGATTTTTGTTATTTCAATGGATGGTAACCTTGTCAAATGAATGGCAGTCTGTTGTCGAGATTTTTGTTATTCCATTGGATGGTAGCCTTGTCATTGTGGAAGGTAGTCTATTGTCGATATTTTTGTTATTCAAATGGATGGTAACCTTGTCGTTAAGTAAGGTAGTCTTTTGTCGAGATTTTTTTTACTCCAATGGCTGGTAGCCTTGTCATTATGGAAGGTAGTCAGTTGTCGAAATTTTTGTTATTCCAACGGATGGTAACCTTGTCATTAAGGAAGGTAGTCTATTGTCAAGATTTTTATTTCTCCAATGGATGGTAGCCTTGTCATTATGGAAGGTAGTCTGTTGTCGAGATTTTTTTACTCCAATGGATGGTAGCCTTGTCATTATGGAAGGTAATTTGTTGTCGATATCTTTTTTACTCCAATGGATGGTAGCCTTGTCATTATGGAAGGTAGTCTATTGTCGAGATTTTTGTTATTCAAATGGATCGTAACCTTGTCATTATGGAACGTAGTCTATTGTCGAGATTTTTGTTACTCCAATGGATGGTAGCCTTGTCATTTTGGAAGGTAGACTGTTGTCGATATTTTTGTTACTCCAATGGATGGTAGCCTTGTCATTATGGAAGGTAGTCTGTCATTGAGATTTTTGTTACTCCAATGGATGGTAACCTTGTCATTACGGAAGGTAGTCTGTTGTCGAGATTTTTATTACTCCAATGGATGGTAGCCTTGTCATTATGGAAGGTAGTCTGTTGTCGATATTTTTTTACTCCAATGGATGGTAACCATGTCATTATGGAAGGTAGTCTTTTGTCGAAATCTTTGTTATTCCAATGGATGGTAACCTTGTCATTATGGAAGGTAGTCTGTTCTCGAGATTTTTGTTAGTCTAATGGATGGTAGCCTTGTCATTATGGAAGGTAGTCTATTGTCAAGATTTTTGTTATTCCAATGGATGGTAACCTTGTCATTAAGGAATGTAGTCTATTGTCAAGATTTTTATTTCTCCAATGGATGGTAGCCTTGTCATTATGGAAGGTAATCTGTTGTCGAGATTTTTTTATTCCAATGGATGGTAGCCTTGTCATTATGGAAGGTAATCTGTTGTCGATATCTTTTTTACTCCAATGGATGGTAGCCTTGTCATTATGGAAGGTAGTCTGTTGTCGAGATTTTTGTTATTCAAATGGATCGTAACCTTGTCATTATGGAACGTAGTCTATTGTCGAGATTTTTGTTACTCCAATGGATGGTAGCCTTGTCATTTTGGAAGGTAGTCGGTTGTCTAGATTTTTGTTACTCCAATGGATGGTAGCCTTGTCATTATGGAAGGTAGTCTGTTGTCGATATTTTTGTTACTCCAATGGATGGCAGCCTTGTCATTATGGAAGGTAGTCTGTCATTGAGATTTCTGTTACTCCAATGGATGGTAGCCTTGTCATTATGGAACGTAGTCTGTTGTTCAGATTTTTGTTATTTCAATGGAAGGTAACCTTGTCAATATTAATGGTAGTCTGTTGTCGAGATTTTTGTTATTCCATTGGATGGTAGCCTTGTCATTATGGAAGGTAGTTTGGTGTCGCGATTTTTGTTATTCCAATGGATGGTAACCTTGTCAATACGGAAGGTAGTCTGTTGTAGAGATTTTTATTACTCCAATGGATGGTAGCCTTGTCATTATGGAAGGTAGCCTGTTGTCGAGATTTTTTTATTCCAATGGATGGTAGCCTTGTCATTATGGAAGGTAATCTGTTGTCGATATCTTTTTTACTCCAATGGATGGTAGCCTTGTCATTATGGAAGGTAGTCTGTTGTCGAGATTTTTGTTATTCAAATGGATCGTAACCTTGTCATTATGGAACGTAGTCTATTTTCGAGATTTTTGTTACTCCAATGGATGGTAGCCTTGTCATTATGGAAGGTAGGCTGTTGTCTAGATTTTTGTTACTCCAATGGATGGTAGCCTTGTCATTATGGAAGGTAGTCTGTTGTCGATATTTTTGTTACTCTAATGGATGGTAGCCTTGTCATTATGGAACATAGTATATTGTCCAGATTTTTGTTACTCCAATGGATGGCAGCCTTGTAATTATGGAAGGTAGTCTGTCATTGATATTTCTGTTACTCCAATGGATGGTAGCCTTGTCATTATGGAACGTAGTCTGTTGTTCAGATTTTTGTTATTTCAATGGATGGTAACCTTGTCAATATTAATGGTAGTTTGTTGTCGAGATTTTTGTTATTCCATTGGATGGTAGCCTTGTCATTATGGAAGGTAGTTTGTTGTCGAGATTTTTGTTATTCCAATGGATGGTAACCTTGTCATTACGGAAGGTAGTCTGTTGTCGAGATTTTTATTAATCCAATGGATGGTAGCCTTGTCATTATGGAAGGTAGTCTGTTGTCGATATCTTTTTTACTCCAATGGATGGTATCAATGTCATTATGGAAGGTAGTATGTTGTCGAGATTTTTGTTATTCAAATGGATCATAACCTTGTCATTATGGAAGGTAGTCTGTTGTCGAGATTTTTGTTAGTCTAATGGATGGTAGCCTTGTCATTTTGGAAGGTAGACTGTTGTCGATGTTTTTGTTACTCCAATGGATGGTAGCCTTGTCATTATGGAAGGTAGTCTTTTGTCGAAATCTTTGTTATTCCAATGGATGGTAACCTTGTCATTATGGAAGGTAGTCTGTTGTCGAGATTTTTGTTAGTCTAATGGATGGTAACCTTGTCATTATGGAAGGTAGTCTATTGTCAAGTTTTTGTTATTCCAATGGATGGTAACCTTGTCATTAAGGAATGTAGTCTATTGTCAAGATTTTTATTTCTCCAATGGATTGTAGCCTTGTCATTATGGAAGGTAGTCTGTTGTCGATATTTTTTAATTCCAATGGATGGTAGCCTTGTCATTATGGAAGGTAATCCGTTGTCGATATCTTTTTTACTCCAATGGATGGTAGCCTTGTCATTATGGAAGGTAGTCTGTTGTCGAGATTTTTGTTATTCAAATGGAACGTAACCTTGTCATTATGGAACGTATTCTATTGTCGAGATTTTTGTTACTCCAATGGATGGTAGCCTTGTCATTTTGGAAGGTAGTCGGTTGTCTAGATTTTTGTTACTCCAATGGATGGTAGCCTTGTTATTATGGAAGGTAGTCTGTCATTTAGATTTCTGATACTCCAATGGATAATAGCCTTGTCATTATGGAACGTAGTCTGTTGTTTAGATTTTTGTTATTTCAATGGATGGTAACCTTGTCAAATGAATGGCAGTCTGTTGTCGAGATTTTTGTTATTCCATTGGATGGTAGCCTTGTCATTGTGGAAGGTAGTCTATTGTCGATATTTTTGTTATTCAAATGGATGGTAACCTTGTCGTTAAGGAAGGTAGTCTTTTGTCGAGATTTTTTTTACTCCAATGGCTGGTAGCCTTGTCATTATGGAATGTAGTCAGTTGTCGAAATTTTTGTTATTCCAACGGATGGTAAACTTGTCATTAAGGATTGTAGTCTATTGTCAAGATTTTTATTTCTCCAATGGATGGTAGCCTTGTCATTATGGAAGGTAGTCTGTTGTCGAGATTTTTTTACTCCAATGGATGGTAGCCTTGTCATTATGGAAGGTAATTTGTTGTCGATATCTTTTTTACTCCAATGGATGGTAGCCTTGTCATTATGGAAGATAGTCTATTGTCGAGATTTTTGTTATTCAAATGGATCGTAACCTTGTCATTATGGAACGTAGTCTATTGTCGAGATTTTTGTTACTCCAATGGATGGTAGCCTTGTCATTTTGGAAGGTAGACTGTTGTCGATATTTTTGTTACTCCAATGGATGGTAGCCTTGTCATTATGGAAGGTAGTCTGTCATTGAGATTTTTGTTACTCCAATGGATGGTAACCTTGTCATTACGGAAGGTAGTCTGTTGTCGAGATTTTTATTACTCCAATGGATGGTAGCCTTGTCATTATGGAAGGTAGTCTGTTGTCGATATTTTTTTACTCCAATGGATGGTACCCATGTCATTATGGAAGGTAGTCTTTTGACGAAATCTTTGTTATTCCAATGGATGGTAACCTTGTCATTATGGAAGGTAGTCTGTTCTCGAGATTTTTGTTAGTCTAATGGATGATAGCCTTGTCATTATGGAAGGTAGTCTATTGTCAAGATTTTTGTTATTCCAATGGATGGTAACCTTGTCATTAAGTAATGTAGTCTATTGTCAAGATTTTTATTTCTCCAATGGATGGTAGCCTTGTCATTATGGAAGGTAGTCTGTTGTCGAGATTTTTTTATTCCAATGGATGGTAGCCTTGTCATTATGGAAGGTAATCTGTTGTCGATATATTTTTTACTCCAATGGATGGTAGCCTTGTCATTATGGAAGGTAGTCTGTTGTCGAGATTTTTGTTATTCAAATGGATCGTAACCTTGTTATTATGGAACGTAGTCTATTGTCGAGATTTTTGTTACTCCAATGGATGGTAGCCTTGTCATTATGGAAGGTAGGTTGTTGTCTAGATTTTTGTTACTCCAATGGATGGTAGCCTTGTCATTATGGAAGGTAGTCTGTTGTCGATATTTTTGTTACTCTAATGGATGGTAGCCTTGTCATTATGGAAGATAGTATATTGTCCAGATTTTTGTTACTCCAATGGATGGCAGCCTTGTAATTATGGACGGTAGTCTGTCATTGATATTTCTGTTACTCCAATGGATGGTAGCCTTGTCATTATGGAACGTAGTCAGTTGTTCAGATTTTTGTTATTTCAATGGATGGTAACCTTGTCAATATTAATGGTAGTCTGTTGTCGAGATTTTTGTTATTCCATTGGATGGTAGCCTTGTCATTATGGAAGGAAGTTTGTTGTCGAGATTTTTGTTATTCCAATGGATGGTAACCTTGTCATTACGGAAGGTAGTCTGTTGTCGAGATTTTTATTACTCCAATGGATAGTAGCCTTGTCATTATGGAAGGTAGTATGTTGTCGATATCTTTTTTACTCCAATGGATGGTATCCATGTCATTATGGAAGGTAGTCTGTTGTCGAGATTTTTGTTATTCAAATGGATCATAACCTTGTCATTATGGAAGGTAGTCTGTTGTCGAGATTTTTGTTTGTCTAATGGATGGTAGCCTTGTCATTTTGGAAGGTAGACTGTTGTCGATATTTTTGTTACTCCAATGGATGGTAGCCTTGTCATTATGGAAGGTAGTCTTTTGTCGAAATCTTTGTTATTCCAATGGATGGTAACCTTGTCATTATGGAAGGTAGTCTGTTGTCGAGATTTTTGTTAGTCTAATGGATGGTAACCTTGTCATTATGGAAGGTAGTCTATTGTCAAGTTTTTGTTATTCCAATGGATGGTAACCTTGTCATTAAGGAATGTAGTCTATTGTCAAGATTTTTATTTCTCCAATGGATGGTAGCCTTGTCATTATGGAAGGTAGTTTGTTTTCGATATTTTTTAATTCCAATGGATGGTAGCCTTGTCATTATGGAAGGTAATCCGTTGTCGATATCTTTTTTACTCCAATGGATGGTAGCCTTGTCATTATGGAAGGTAGTCTGTTGTCGAGATTTTTGTTATTCAAATGGATCGTAACCTTGTCATTATGGAACGTATTCTATTGTCGAGATTTTTGTTACTCCAATGGATGGTAGCCTTGTCATTTTGGAAGGTAGTCGGTTGTCTAGATTTTTGTTACTCCAATGGATGGTAGCCTTGTCATTATGGAAGGTAGTCTGTTGTCGATATTTTTGTTACTCTAATGGATGGTAGCCTTGTCATTATGGAAGATAGCATATTGTCCAGATTTTTGTTACTCCAATGGATGGCAGCCTTGTCATTATGGAAGGTAGTCTGTCATTGAGATTTATGTTACTCCAATGGATGGTAGCCATGTCATTATGGAAGGTAGTCTGTTGTCGAAATTTTTGTTACTCTAATGGATCGTAGCCTTGTCATTATGGAACATAGTCTATTGTCGAGATATTTGTTACTCCAATGGATGGTAGCCTTGTAATTATGGAACCTAGTATATTGTCGATATTTTTGTTACTCTAATGGATGGTAGCCTTGTCATTATGGAACATAGTATATTGTCCAGATTTTTGTTACTCCAATGGATGGTAGCCTTGTCATTATGGAAGGTAGTATGTCATTGAGATTTCTGTTACTCCAATGGATGGTTTCCTTGTCATTATGGAATGTAATCTGTTGTTCAGATTTTTGTTATTTCAATGGATGGTAACCTTGTCAATATTAATGATAGTCTGTTGTCGAGATTTTTGTTATTCCATTAGATGGTAGCCTTGTCATTATGGAAGGTAGTTTGTTATCGATATTTATGTTATTCCAATGGATGGTAACCTTGTCATTACGGAAGGTAGTCTGTTGTTGAGATTTTTATTACTCCAATGGATGGTAGCCTTGTCATTATGGAAGGTGGTCTGTTGTCGATATTTTTTTACTCCAATGGATGGTAACCTTGTCATTATGGAACATAGTCTGTTGTTTAGATTTTTGTTATTTCAATGGATGGTAACCTTGTAAAATGAATGGCAGTCTGTTGTCGAGATTTTTGTTATTCCATTGGATGGTAGCCTTGTCATTGTGGAAGGTAGTCTATTGTCGAGATTTTTGTTATTCAAATGGATGGTAACCTTGTCGTTAAGGAAGGTAGTCTTTTGTCGAGATTTTTTTTACTCCAATGGCTGGTAGCCTTGTCATTATGGAAGGTAGTCAGTTGTCGAGATTTTTGTTATTCCAACGGATGGTAACCTTGTCATTAAGGAAGGTAGTCTATTGTCAAGATTTTTATTTCTCCAATGGATGGTAGCCTTGTCATTATGGAAGGTAGTCTGTTGTCGAGATTTTTTTACTCCAATGGATGGTAGCCTTGTCATTATGGAAGGTCATTTGTTGTCGATATCTTTTTTACTCCAATGGATGGTAGCCTTGTCATTATGGAAGGTAGTCTGTTATCGAGATTTTTGTTATTCAAATGGATCGTAACCTTGTCATTATGGAACGTTGTCTATTGTTGAGATTTTTGTTACTCCAATGGATGGTAGCCTTGTCATTTTGGAAGGTAGACTATTGTCGATATTTTTGTTACTCCAATGGATGGTAGCCTTGTCATTATGGAAGGTAGTCTGTCATTGAGATTTTTGTTACTCCAATGGATGGTAACCTTGTCATTACGGAAGGTAGTCTGTTGTCGAGATTTTTATTACTCCAATGGATGGTAGCCTTGTCATTATGGAAGGTAGTCTATTGTCGATATTTTTTTACTCCAATGGATGGTAACCATGTCATTATGGAAGATAGTCTTTTGTTGAAATCTTTGTTATTCCAATGGATGGTAACCTTGTCATTATGGAAGGCAGTCTGTTGTCGAGATTTTTGTTAGTCTAATGGATGGTAGCCTTGTCATTATGTGAGGTAGTCTATTGTCAAGATTTTTGTTATTCCAATGGATGGTAACCTTGTCATTAAGGAATGTAGTCTATTGTCAAGATTTTTATTTCTCCAATGGATGGTAGCCTTGTCATTATGGAAGGTAGTCTGTTGTCCAGATTTATTTATTCCAATGGATGGTAGCCTTGTCATTATGGAAGGTAATCTGTTTTCGATATCTTTTTTACTCCAATGGATGGTAGCCTTGTCATTATGGAAGGTAGTCTGTTGTCGAGATTTTTGTTATTCAAATGGATCGTAACCTTGTCATTATGGAATGTAGTTTATTGTCGAGATTTTTGTTACTCCAATGGATGGTAGCCTTGTCATTATGGAAGGTAGGCTGTTTTCAATATTTTCGTTACTCCAACGGATGTTAGCCTTGTCATTATAGAAGGTAGTCTATTGTCAAGATTTTTGTTACTCTAAGGGATGGTAGCCTTGTCATTATGGAACATAGTATATTGTCCAGATTTTTGTTACTCCAATGGATGGTAGCCTTGTCATTATGGAAGGTAGTCTGTCATCGAGATTTCTGTTACTCCAATAGATGGTAGCCATGTCATTATGGAACGTAGTATGTTGTTCAGATTTTTGTTACTCTAATGTATGGTAACCTTGTCAATATGGAACATAGTCTATTGGCGAGATATTTGTTACTCCAATGGATGGTAGCCTTCTCTTTATGGAACATAGTCTGTTGTTCAACTTTTTGTTACTCCAATGGATGGTAGCCTTGTCATTATGGAAGTTTGTCTGTTGTCGAGATTTTTGTTACTCCAATGGATGGTAACCTTGATATTATGGAAGGCAGTCTGTTGTCGAGATTTTTATTACTCCAATGGATGGTAGCCTTGTCATTATAGAAGGTAGTCTGTTGTCGAGATTTTTTTACTCCAATGGATGATAACCATGTCATTAAGGAAGGAAGTCTTTTGTTGATATCTTTGTTATTCCAATGGATGGTAACCTTGTCATTATGGAAGGTAGTCTATTGTCGAGATTTTTATTACTCCAATGGATGGTAGCCTTGTCATTATGGAAGGTAGTCTGTTGTCGAGATTTTTGTTATTAAAATGGATCATAACCTTCTCATTATGAAAGGTAGTCTGTTGTAGAGATTTTTGTTACTCCAATGGATGGTAGCCTTGCCATTATGGAAGGTAGTCTATTGTCAATATCTTTGTTTCTCAATGGATGGTAGCCTTGTCATTATGGAAGGTAGTCTGTTGTCGAGATTTTTGTTACTCCAATGGATGGTAGCTTTTTCATTATGGAAGGTAGTCTATTGTCGATAATTTAGTTACTCCAATGGATGGTAGCCTTGTCATTATGGTAGGTAGTCTGTTTTCCAGATTTATGTTATTCCAATGGATGGTAAGCTTGTCATTAAGGAAGGTAGTCTATTGCCAAGATTTTTATTACTCCAATGGATGGTAGCCTTGCTCCAATGGAAGGTAGTCTGTTGTCGAGATTTTTTTACTCCAATGGATTGTAGCCTTGTCATTATGGAAGGTAGTCTATTGTCGATATCTTTTTTATTCCAATGGATGGTAACCTTTTCATTATGGAAGGTAGTATGTCATTGATATATTTGTTACTCCAATGGATGGTAGCCTTGTCATTATGGAACATAGTCTATTGTCAATATTTTTGTTACTCCAATGAATGGTAGCCTTGTGATTATGGAACGTAGACTATGTCGAGATTTTTGTTACTCTAATGGATGGTAGCTATGTCATTATGGAATGTAGTATATTGTCGAGATTTTTGTTACTCCAATGGATGGTAGCCTTGTTATTATGGAAGGTAGTCTGTCATTGAGATTTTTGTTACTCCAATGGATAGTAGCCTTGTCATTATGGAACGTAGTCTGTTGTTTAGATTTTTGTTATTTCAATGGACGGTAACCTTGTCAATATGAATGGCAATCTGTTGTCGAGATTTTTGTTATTCCATTGGATGGTAGCCTTGTCATTATGGAAGGTAGTCTATTGTCCAGATTTTTGTTATTAAAATGGATGGTAACCTTGTCGTTAAGGAAGGTAGTCTTTTGTCGAGATTTTTTTTACTCCAATGGATGGTAGACTTGTCATTATGGAAGGTAGTCAGTTGTCGAGATTTTTGTTATTCAAACGGATGGTAACCTTGTCATTAAGGAAGGTAGTCTATTGTCAAGATTTTTATTTCTCCAATGGATTGTAGCCTTGTCATTATGGACGGTAGTCTGTTGTCGAGATTTTTTTACTCCAATGGATGGTAGCCTTGTCATTTTAGAAGGTAGACTGTTGTCGATATCTTTTTTACTCCAATGGATGGTAGCCTTGTCATTATAGAACATTGTTTATTGTCAATATTTTTGTTACTCCAATGGATGGTAGCCTTGTCATTATGTAAGGTAGTCTATTGTCGAGATTTTTGTTACTCTAAAAGATGGTAGCCTTGTTAATATGGAACGTAGTCTACTGTCGATATTTTTGTTACTCCAATGGATGGTAGCCTTTTCGTTATGGAACATAGTTTGTTTTCGATATTTTTGTCACTCCAATGGATGGTAGCCTTGTCATTATAGAAGGTAGTCTGTTGGCGATATTTTTGTTACTCTAATGGATCGTAGCCTTGTCATTATGGAACATAGTCTATTGTCAAGATTTTTGTTACTCCAATCGATGGTAGCCTTGTCATTATGAAACATATTCTGTTGTTTAACTTTTTGTTACTCTAATGGATGTGTAGTGATAAAAAATGTAGCGGGGTAAATCGGAGATCAAATTATTGATTAATTCGTCTCACAAAAGCAAGAGTCGCCACCGCGCTTTATTATTTCCAAGGGAAAAGGGGAAAGAGAGAAATAAAACCCTAAATATGCAATGTAAATAATACTTTTTAAAAGTAATAAAGATACAAGGCATTTTTGAAAAGATCTATGGTTCGGGGGTTGGTTATACAGTGGGAAGGTATTAGCACCCAATGTATCTATAGTACTCTATAGGAACCTTTTGAAATATCTGTTTATTAAAATTGATCGTTTGAAAAAAATGAATTGTTTTGGCCGAAAAGGGGTACGGACGGGTTTTTGAAGATGCGACGACCTAATGTCGATGTTTTTGCTTAAAGGGTATAAGTTTTGAAAAGATTGAATATTTAAGGAAAAATTATCCTAAGTTTTAATGAAATGCGAATGTTCGCACAATTAGACTTGAGGACATGAAGTCGACAAATTTAATCGTTTTCTCCCTTGGATGTAAAAGTAAACAGAATAAACAAGTAAATATGAAATAATTAAACAGAAAAATTATGCGGATAAGGATATATAACAATTAAATAAAAGACTAAGTGTGTGAACGTGCATTTTTATGATTTTTGTTTAATATTAATGAAAAAAAAATGTTTTAATAGTTTCCATTTTTTACGCATTTTTATATGGATAAAAGTAATGAGAATTATTTAAGGAAAACAAAAATATTTTTTAAGTTTTAAGTTTCTATTTTTTTTATATATTTGTATTAGTATTAACTAAAACGAGTGAATTAATTAAGAGAAATAAAATGTTTTTTTTTAAGTTTTATTTTATTTATTCCTTTTATGTGTTTTTAGTATTAATATACAAATAAAAAAACTTGATATTTTATACTAACTTAAATATTTTGACTAATTCTTATATAAAGTCCTAATTAATATATAATAAGGCATTTGTTCATTAGTTAATAGAAATAAATTTGAAAAGAAAAGGTTTATTACTTAAACATTAGAAAAAAAAAGTAAATTAAAAAGAATGGCTTATGAGTGTTAAAACAAAATGAAAGGGAAACAAAAAAGATGGGCCAAAGTTCTAAAGGGCCCAAGACAAAAGATAGAAAAGGGGGGGGGGGGGGGGGGGGGTATAGAACCAGCTCGTTTGGGCTCAGGGGCGGTTTGGTCCAATTATGCATTTCATAATTCTTGCTTTAGGTTAAACCTGTTTTGATAATTGAATTAGGGATTTAGGTTTTGTGACCACGGCGCTGTTCGCTTGTTTTGTCTTCTTCGTGTGATTCATCTCTTCGTCTCTTGCTTCGCTTCTATGGCTCCGAGTCTCCCTCTGTCCCAACGGCCACCAGCTCTTCACTTTCCTCGTCCCTCCAGCAAAACGTTAGGGGGCGACAGATTCGGTAAGTTCGTTTCGTATTCGTGGTATTTTCGTTACAATTGCATGCTGTGATTTTGGTTCTGATTTGATTCTTACTTCATTTTTTCACATGATTATTGAGGTATTATGAAGAAAAACAAAGAGGGTGAAAAAAGAGCTACCTGGAGAAGGAGGAGGGAAGGTGAGGAAAGCTAGGAGGCCGCGACGACGAGGTTCGACGCTGTGGGCTTGCTTCGGATTTACCGGTACTTCGTTCCTTTTGGCCCTTTTGTGATGAATTGAGCCTTTGATATTCACTTCTTTCTTCTTCTCGTTCATTGTATGCTGAACATGCTTGATATTCTTTGAAATGTTTGTTGCCTTTGGGTTGCCCTTGAACGTTTTGAATGCTATGTTGAAAAATTATTTTTGACTAGCTTGATGATATTGATGCTTTTTCTCTTCTTCTTTCTGATTTCGGTATGCTTTTGTTGGCCCGCGATGAGATAATCTGAGGCTTGATGGTATGCTTGTTATTGTTTTGACATTGGTATGAGGTTAAGGCTATTACAAGCTGCACTAGTTTTGGCTTTGATTGGATGGACAAGAGGTTATGGTTTTAGGCCATGGTTAATGTTTGACAGGTTATGGAATAGGCTTTGTGATGGTTGAGGTAATAGTTCTGCAGGTTGATGGTTGAAACTGGTATATGCAGATTATGTTCAGGACATATGAAATAGCAAGTTTTATGGACAGTATAGGTTTGGTATGGTTTGACAGTAGGTTCTATGGTTTTTGAAATGGTTATGGTTGATGGAAATTGGTTTATGCAGTGGGCTATGGTTTAGGCCAAGGTTGTTTTGTTTAGGCCATAAGGTTCGGTTTTGGCGGTGGTTTTAGGGATGGTACAGGTTTGGTATTGTTTGACATTAGGTTCTTGAAAAAAATGGTTCTATGCCGATTTTGAAATGGTTATATGCAGGTTTTGCACTATGACAGTATACTCTATTGGTTTTTGTTTTAGACTTGGAGAACAAAGGTTTTTTTGCTTCTTTGTTTTTCAGTTTTGAACGTGGAAGGCTTGCAGGTTATGAATTCTCTTCCTTTGAAGAGGTTTATGTTATGTTATACAATTGTTTGGCATCTCCTTTATACCACAGGTTTTTGAATTATTTACTATATCCTTGGCCTTCTGCATATTACTGTTACAGCAGTTTTGTTTTTATTCCTTATTCCATGCTTCTTCCTCTTACTGTGTTACTGCAGTAGTTTTGTTTTGTATCCACCTCTGCCTAAACCAAAACCTGTAAAACCATATTTCTTTCTCTCTTCTCTCTCCTAGTACATTTGATGCATAAAAATGATGTACTGTACTGTATTCTGAAATTGCAAACATGCTGGAAAATGATGAAATGGGAAATATGCCTTGCTTGCAAATTGGTTTTAAAATGCATGCTTATTTTTGTCAACCATGTGGTACAGTGTGGTGCCTATGTTTTTTGGCTTCTTCTTATATGGTTGCATGGTTTACGTTGCAATTTGAACATGTCATTTGTTTATGCATATGTTGTGGATTTTGTATGCTGTGTATATTTTGAAATATGCATTTTTTGACAAAAGAAATTATGCATACGCAGTTTTGAAAAATAAAATGAATTTGTGCATGTTTTAAATTGTGCATTCATTTATGAAAATAAAAATTCCTCCCTTTTTTGTGAACCGGGAGAAATCCCGTGATTTGCAAAAAAGGGTAAACTGATTCCAGCCGTTTGCTTTTAATGATGAACACTAATAAATAATTTTCTGCTTTTAATTTTTTATTCAATTCTGACTTTTCTTTTAATTGTTTTTGCAGGTAAAATTAAATGAGCAGACAAAAGCATTGGATAGAAGATTAGAATTAGAATCTTAGAAAAATAGTTCTATATTACTTTAAACTTTTATGTAATTAAATATTTTGTAAATAATACAATATTTAAATAACAATTGTAATGAAATAGAATAAAGTGAAATAAAATTCTATTCTTTCCCAGTCAATTCTTTTTCTTTCCAATTATTTATTTATCGTTTATAATTCTTTAAATTGTATAATAATTGAAAATCAATTTCAATCACTTAAATTCAGAATAATAAACGAATAAATAAACATCATTGATCAAATAATAATTTCAATTATTTAATTCGTTATTCATAATTTTCTAAATTATAATAATTAAAAATAGAATTTCAATTATTTAACTTAGAATGATAAATAATTAAATAATCATTATTGACCAATTAATGAACTTCTTTTCAAATATTTATTATATTATTCATAAATCTTTAAATTATGTAATAACTGAAAATAAATTCCAATTATTTAAATTTAAGATAATAAATAATAAATAAACACTGTCTGAACGATTAATATGCCTCTTTTCAAATATTTATTTTATTATTTATAGATCTTTGAATTATATAATAACTGAAAATAAATTCCAATTATTTAAATTTAAGATGATAAATAATTAATAAACATCATTTAAGTCTTGATCAGTTAATAAATTTAGCGTTAAAAAATAAACAGCTCTCGACCTGAAAAAGTTATGAATTTTTAAAAATCAAAAGATCAAAACGCTTGCAATGTAATGATGCAGATGGGAGATGGTATCTTAGGTCAAAATTTGGGGTACAACAGGATGGTAGCCTTGTCATTATGAAAGGCAGTCTCTTGTCGAGATTTTTGTTATTCCATTGGATGGTAGCCTTCTCTTTATTGAAGGTAGTCTGTTGTCGATATTTTTGTTACTCCAATGGATGGTAACCTTGTCATTATGGAAGGTAGTCTATTGTCGAGATTTTTATTACTCCAATGGATGGTAGCCTTGTCATTATGGAATGTAGTTTATTGTCGAGATTTTTTTACTCCAATGGATGGTAACCATATCATTATGGAAGGTAGTCTTTTGTCGATATCTTTGTTATTCCAATGGATGGTAACCTTGTCATTATGGAAGGTAGTCTGTTGTCGAGATTTTTATTACTCCAATGGATGGTAGCCTTGTCATTATGGAAGGTAGTCTGTTGTTGCGATTTTTGTTATTCAAATGGATCGTAACCTTGTCATTATGAAAGGAAGTCTGTTGTAGAGATTTTTGTTACTCCAATGGATAGTAGCCTTGCCATTATGAAAGGTAGTCTATTATCGATATCTTTGTTTCTCAATGGATGGTAGCCTTGTCATTATGGAAGGTAGTCTGTTGTCGAGATTTTTGTTACTCCAATTGATGGTAGCTTTGTCATTATGGAAGGTAGTCTATTATCGATAATTTTGATACTCCAATGGATGGTAGCCTTGTCATTATGGAAGGTAGTATGTTGTCGATATTTTTGTTACTCTAATGGATGGTAGCCTTGTCATTATGGAAGGTAGTCTGTTGTCGAGATTTTTGTTATTCCAATGGATGGTAACCTTGTCATTAAGGAAGGTAGTCTATTGCCGATATTTTTGTTACTCCAATGGATGGTAGCCTTATGATTATGGAAGGTAGTCTATGTCGAGATTTTTGTTACTCTAATGGATGGTAGCCTTGTCATTATGGAACGTAGTATATTGTCGAGATTTTTGTTACTCCAATGGATGGTAGCCTTGTCATTATGGAAGGTAGTCTGTCATTGAGATTTCTGTTACTCCAATGGATGGTAGCCTTGTCATTATGGAAAATAATCTGTTGTTCAGATTTTTGTTATTTTAATGGGTGGTAACCTTGTCAATATGAATGGCAGTCTGTTGTCGAGATTTTTGTTATTCCATTTGATGGTAGCCTTGTCATTATGGAAGGTAGTTTGTTGTCGAGATTTTTGTTACTCCATAGGAATGTAGCCTTGTCATTTTGGAAGGTACTCTGCTGTCGAGATTTTTGTTACTCGAATGGATGGTAGCCTTGTCATTGTGGAACGTAGTCTGTTGTCGATAATTTTGTTACTCCAATGGATGGTAGCCTTTTCATTATGGAAAGTAGTCTATTGTCGAGATTTTGGTTACTCCAATGGATGGTAGCCTTGTCATTATGGAGGTAATCTATTGTCGAGATCTTTGTTACTCAATGGATAGTAGCCTTGTCATTATGTAAGGTAGTTTGTTATAGAGATTTTTGTTACTCCATAGGAATGTAGCCTTGTCATTTTGGAAGGTACTCTACTGTCAAGATTTTTGTTTCTCGAATGGATGGTAGCCTTGTCATTATATAACATAGTCTGTTGTCGATATTTTTGTTACTCCAATGGATGGTAGCCTTGTCATTATGGAAAATAATCTGTTGTTCAGATTTTTGTTATTTTAATGGATGGTAACCTTGTCAATATGAATGGCAGTCTGTTGTTGAGATTTTTGTTATTCCATTGGATGGTAGCCTTTTCATTATGGAAGGTAGTTTGTTGTCGAGATTTTTGTTACTCCATAGGAATGTAGCCTTGTCATTTTGGAAGGTACTCTGCTGTCGAGATTTTTGTTACTCGAATGGATGGTAGCCTTGTCATTGTGTAACGTAGTCTGTTGTCGAGATTTTTTTTACTCGAATGGATGGTAGCCTTCTTATTATGTAACGTAGTCTGTTGTCGATATTTTTGTTACTCTAATGGATGGTAGGCTTTTCATTATGGAAGGTAGTCTATTTTCGAGATTTTTGTTACTCCAATGGATGGTAGCCTTGTCATTATGGAAGGTAGTTTGTTGTCGATATTTTTGTTGCTCTAATGGATGGTAGGCTTGTCATTATGGAAGGTAGTCTATGGTCGAGATCTTTGTTACTCAATGGATAGTAGCCTTGTCATTATGTAAGGTAGTTTGTTATAGAGATTTTTGTTACTCCATAGGAATGTAGCCTTGTCATTTTGGAAGGTACTCTACTGTCAAGATTTTTGTTACTCGAATGGATGGTAGCCTTGTCATTATATAACATAGTCTGTTGTCGATATTTTTGTTACTCCAATGGATGGTAGGCTTTTCATTATGGAAGGTAGTCTGTTTTCGAGATTTTTGTTACTCGAATGGATGGTAGGCTTGTCATTATGGAAGGTAGTTTGTTGTCGATATTTTTGTTACTCTAATGGATGGAAGCCTTGTCATTATGGAAGGTAGTCTATTGTCGAGATCTTTGTTACTCAATGGATAGTAGCCTTGTCATTATGTAAGGTAGTTTGTTATAGAGATTTTTGTTACTCCATAGGAATGTAGCCTTGTCATTTTGGAAGTTACTCTGCTGTCGAGATTTTTGTTACTCGAATGGATGGTAGCCTTGTCATTATGGAACGTAGTCTGTTGTCGATATTTTTGTTACTCCAATGGATGGTAGGCTTTTCATTATGGAAGGTAATCTGTTGTCGAGATTTTTGTTACTCCAATGGATGGTAGCCTTGTCATTATGGAAGGTAGTTTGTTGTCGATATTTTTGTTACTCCAATGGATGGTAGCCTTTTCATTATGGAAATTAGTCTATTGTCGATATTTTTGTTACTCAAATGGATGGTTGCCTTGTCATTATGGAAGGTAATCTGTTGTCGATATGTTTGTTACTCCAATGGATGGTAACCTTGTCATTATGGAAGGGTGTCTGTTGTGGAGATTTTTTTTACTCTAATGGATGGTAGACTTGTCATTATGGAAGGTAGTCTGTTGTCGATATCTTTGTTACTCAATGGCTGGTAGCCTTGTCATTATGGAAGGTAGTTTGTTGTAGAGATTTTTGTTACACCATAGGAATGTAGCCTTGTCATTTTTGAAGGTAGTCTACTGTCGAGATTTTTGTTACTCGAATGGATGGTAGCCTTGTCATTATATAACATAGTCTGTTGTCGATATTTTTGTTACTCCAATGGATGGTAGGCTTGTCATTATGGATCGTAGTCTGTGTCGATAATTTTGTTACTCCAATGGATGGTAGCCTTTTCATTATGCAAAGTAGTCTGTTGTCGAGATTTTTGTTACTCCAATGGATGGTAGCCTTGTCATTATGGAGGTAATCTATTGTCGAGATCTTTGTTACTCAATGGATAGAAGCCTTGTCATTATGTAAGGTAGTTTGTTATAGAGATTTTTGTTACTCCATAGGAATGTAGCCTTGTCATTTTGGAAGGTACTCTACTGTCAAGATTTTTGTTACTCGAATGGATAGTAGCCTTGTCATTATATAACATAGTCTGTTGTCGATATTTTTGTTACTCCAATGGATGGTAGCCTTGTCATTATGGAAAATAATATGTTGTTCAGATTTTTGTTATTTTAATGGATGGTAACCTTGTCAATATGAATGGCAGTCTGTTGCCGAGATTTTTGTTATTCCATTGGATGGTAGCCTTGTCATTATGGAAGGTAGTTTGTTGTCGAGATTTTTGTTACTCCATAGGAATGTAGCCTTGTCAATTTGGAAGGTACTCTGCTGTCGGGATTTTTGTTACTCGAATGGATGGTAGCCTTGTCATTATGGAACGTAGTCTGTTGTCGAGATTTTTGTTACTCGAATGGATGGTAGCCTTCTCATTATGTAACGTAGTCTGTTGTCGATATTTTTGTTACTCTAATGGATGGTAGGCTTTTCATTATGGAAGGTAGTTTGTTTTCGAGATTTTTGTTACTCCAATGGATGGTAGCCTTGTCATTATGGAAGGTAGTTTGTTGTCGATATTTTTGTTGCTCTAATCGATGGTAGGCTTGTCATTATGGAAGGTAGTATATTGTCGAGATCTTTGTTACTCAATGGATAGTAGCCTTGTCATTATGTAAGGTAGTTTGTAATAGAGATTTTTGTTACTCCATAGAAATGTAGCCTTGTCATTTTGGAAGGTACTCTACTGTCAAGATTTTTGTTACTCGAATGGATAGTAGCCTTGTCATTATATAACATAGTCTGTTGTCGATATTTTTGTTACTCCAATGGATGGTAGGCTTTTCATTATGGAAGGTAGTCTGTTTTCGAGATTTTTGTTACTCGAATGGATGGTAGCCTTATCATTATGGAAGGTAGTTTGTTGTCGATATTTTTGTTACTCTAATGGATGGAAGCCTTGTCATTATAGAAGGTAGTCTATTGTCGAGATCTTTGTTACTCAATGGATAGTAGCCTTGTCATTATGTAAGGTAGTTTGTTATAGAGATTTTTGTTACTCCATAGGAATGTAGCCTTGTCATTTTGGAAGGTACTCTGCTGTCAAGATTTTTGTTACTCGAATGGATGGTAGCCTTGTCATTATATAACATAGTTTGTTGTCGATATTTTTGTTACTCCAATGGATGGTAGGCTTTTCATTATGGAAGGTAGTCTGTTTTCGAGATTTTTGTTACTCGAATGGATAGTAGCCTTGTCATTATGGAAGGTAGTTTGTTGTCGATATTTTTGTTACTCTAATGGATGGAAGCCTTGTTATTATGGAAGGTAGTCTATTGTCGAGATCTTTGTTACTCAATGGATAATAGCCTTGTCATTATGTAAGGTAGTTTGTTATAGAGATTTTTGTTACTCCATAGGAATGTAGCCTTGTCATTTTGGAAGTTACTCTGCTGTCGAGATTTTTGTTACTCGAATGGATGGTAGCCTTGTCATTATGGAACGTAGTCTGTTGTCGATATTTTTGTTACTCCAATGGATGGTAGGCTTTTCATTATGGAAGGTAATCTGTTGTCGAGATTTTTGTTACTCCAATGGATGGTAGCCTTGTCATTATGGAAGGTAGTTTGTTGTCGATATTTTTGTTACTCCAATGGATGGTAGCCTTTTCATTATGGAAATTAGTCTATTGTCGATATTTTTGTTACTCAAATGGATGGTTGCCTTGTCATTATGGAAGGTAATCTGTTGTCGATATGTTTGTTACTCCAATGGATGGTAACCTTGTCATTATGGAAGGGTGTCTGTTGTGGAGATTTTTTTTACTCTAATGGATGGTAGACTTGTCATTATGGAAGGTAGTCTGTTGTCGATATCTTTGTTACTCAATGGCTGGTAGCCTTGTCATTATGGAAGGTAGTTTGTTGTAGAGATTTTTGTTACACCATAGGAATGTAGCCTTGTCATTTTTGAAGGTAGTCTACTGTCGAGATTTTTGTTACTCGAATGGATGGTAGCCTTGTCATTATATAACATAGTCTGTTGTCGATATTTTTGTTACTCCAATGGATGGTAGGCTTGTCATTATGGATCGTAGTCTGTGTCGATAATTTTGTTACTCCAATGGATGGTAGCCTTTTCATTATGGAAAGTAATCTGTTGTTGAGATTTTTGTTACTCCAATGGATGGTAGCCTTGTCATTATGGAGGTAATCTATTGTCGAGATCTTTGTTACTCAATGGATAGTAGCCTTGTCATTATGTAAGGTAGTTTGTTATAGAGATTTTTGTTACTCCATAGGAATGTAGCCTTGTCATTTTGGAAGGTACTCTACTGTCAAGATTTTTGTTACTCGAATGGATGGTATCCTTGTCATTATATAACATAGTCTGTTGTCGATATTTTTGTTACTCCAATGGATGGTAGCCTTGTCATTATGGAAAATAATCTATTGTTCAGATTTTTGTTATTTTAATGGATGGTAACCTTGTCAATATGAATGGCAGTCTGTTGCCGAGATTTTTGTTATTCCATTGGATGGTAGCCTTGTCATTATGGAAGGTAGTTTGTTGTCGAGATTTTTGTTACTCCATAGGAATGTAGCCTTGTCAATTTGGAAGGTACTCTGCTGTCGGGATTTTTGTTACTCGAATGGATGGTAGCCTTGTCATTGTGGAACGTAGTCTGTTGTCAAGATTTTTGTTACTCGAATGGATGGTAGCCTTCTCATTATGTAACGTAGTCTGTTGTCGATATTTTTGTTACTCTAATGGATGGTAGGCTTTTCATTATGGAAGGTAGTCTGTTTTCGAGATTTTTGTTACTCCAATGGATGGTAGCCTTGTCATTATGGAAGGTAGTTTGTTGTCAATATTTTTGTTGCTCTAATGGATGGTAGGCTTGTCATTATGGAAGGTAGTATATTGTCGAGATCTTTGTTACTCAATGGATAGTAGCCTTGTCATTATGTAAGGTAGTTTGTAATAGAGATTTTTGTTACTCCATAGAAATGTAGCCTTGTCATTTTGGAAGGTACTCTACTGTCAAGATTTTTGTTACTCGAATGGATGGTAGCCTTGTCATTATATAACATAGTCTGTTGTCGATATTTTTGTTACTCCAATGGATGGTAGGCTTTTCATTATGGAAGGTAGTCTGTTTTCGAGATTTTTGTTACTCGAATGGATGGTAGCCTTATCATTATGGAAGGTAGTTTGTTGTCGATATTTTTGTTACTCTAATGGATGGAAGCCTTGTCATTATAGAAGGTAGTCTATTGTCGAGATCTTTGTTACTCAATGGATAGTAGCCTTGTCATTATGTAAGGTAGTTTGTTATAGAGATTTTTGTTACTCCATAGGAATGTAGCCTTGTCATTTTGGAAGGTACTCTACTGTCAAGATTTTTGTTACTCGAATGGATGGTAGCCTTGTCATTATATAACATAGTCTGTTGTCGATATTTTTGTTACTCCAATGGATGGTAGGCTTTTCATTATGGAAGGTAGTCTGTTTTCGAGATTTTTGTTACTCGAATGGATGGTAGCCTTGTCATTATGGAAGGTAGTTTGTTGTCGATATTTTTGTTACTCTAATGGATGGAAGCCTTGTTATTATGGAAGGTAGTCGTATGTCGAGAACTTTGTTACTCAATGGATAGTAGCCTTGTCATTATGTAAGGTAGTTTGTTATATAGATTTTTGTTACTCCATAGGAATGTAGCCTTGTCATTTTGGAAGTTACTCTGCTGTCGAGATTTTTGTTACTCGAATGGATGGTAGCCTTGTCATTATGGAACGTAGTCTGTTGTCGATATTTTTGTTACTCCAATGGATGGTAGGCTTTTCATTATGGAAGGTAATCTGTTGTCGAGATTTTTGTTACTCCAATGGATGGTAGCCTTGTCATTATGGAAGGTAGTTTGTTGTCGATATTTTTGTTACTCCAATGGATGGTAGCCTTTTCATTATGGAAATTAGTCTATTGTCGATAATTTTGTTACTCAAATGGATGGTAGCCTTGTCATTATGGAAGGTAATCTGTTGTCGATATGTTTGTTACTCCAATAGATGGTAACCTTGTCATTATGGAAGGGTGTCTGTTGTTGAGATTTTTTTTACTCTAATGGATGGTAGCGTTGTCGTTATGGAAGGTAGTCTGTTGTCGATATCTTTGTTACTCAATGGCTGGTAGCCTTGTCATTATGGAAGGTAGTTTGTTGTAGAGATTTTTGTTACACCATAGGAATGTAGCCTTGTCATTTTTGAAGGTAGTCTACTGTCGAGATTTTTGTTACTCGAATGGATGGCAGCCTTGTCATTATATAACGTAGTCTGTTGTCGATATTTTTGTTACTCCAATGGATGGTAGGCTTGTCATTATGGATCGTAGTCTGTTGTCGATAATTTTGTTACTCCAATGGATGGTAGCCTTTTCATTATGGAAAGTAGTCTGTTGTCGAGATTTTTGTTACTCCAATGGATGGTAGCCTTGTCATTATGGAGGTAATCTATTGTCGAGATCTTTGTTACTCAATGGATAGTAGCCTTGTCATTATGTAAGGTAGTTTGTTATAGAGATTTTTGTTACTCCATAGGAATGTAGCCTTGTCATTTTGGAAGGTACTCTACTGTCAAGATTTTTGTTACTCGAATGGATGGTAGCCTTGTCATTATATAACATAGTCTGTTGTCGATATTTTTGTTACTCGAATGGATGGTAGCCTTGTCATTATGGAAAATAGTCTGTTGTTCAGATTTTTGTTATTTTAATGGATGGTAACCTTGTCAATATGAATGGCAGTCTGTTGTCGAGATTTTTGTTATTCCATTGGATGGTAGCCTTGTCATTATGGAAGGTAGTTTGTTGTCGAGATTTTTGTTACTCCATAGGAATGTAGCCTTGTCAATTTGGAAGGTACTCTGCTGTCGAGAATTTTGTTACTCGAATGGATGGTAGCCTTGTCATTGTGGAACGTAGTCTGTTGTCGAGATTTTTGTTACTCGAATGGATGGTAGCCTTCTCATTATGTAACGTAGTCTGTTGTCGATATTTTTGTTACTCTAATGGATGGTAGGCTTTTTATTATGGAAAGTAGTCTGTTTTCGAGATTTTTGTTACTCCAATGGATGTTAGCCTTGTCATTATGGAAGGTAGTTTGTTGTCGATATTTTTGTTGCTCTAATGGATGGTAGGCTTGTCATTATGGAAGGTAGTCTATTGTCGAGATCTTTATACTCAATGGATAGTAGCCTTGTCATTATGTAAGGTAGTTTGTAATAGAGATTTTTGTTACTCCATAGAAATGTAGCCTTGTCATTTTGGAAGGTACTCTACTGTCAAGATTTTTGTTACTCGAATGCATGGTAGCCTTGTCATTATATAACATAGTCTGTCGTCGATATTTTTGTTACTCCAATGGATGGTAGGCTTTTCATTATGGAAGGTAGTCTGTTTTCGAGATTTTTGTTACTCGAATGGATGGTAGCCTTGTCATTATGGAAGGTAGTTTATTGTCGATATTTTTGTTACTCTAATGGATGGAAGCCTTGTCATTATGGAAGGTAGTATATTGTCGAGATCTTTGTTACTCAATGGATAGTAGCCTTGTCATTATGTAAGGTAGTTTGTTATAGAGATTTTTGTTACTCCATAGGAATGTAGCCTTGTCATTTTGGAAGTTACTCTGCTGTCGAGATTTTTGTTACTCGAATGGATGGTAGCCTTGTCATTATGGAACGTAGTCTGTTGTCGATATTTTTGTTACTCCAATGGATGGTAGGCTTTTCATTATGGAAGGTAATCTGTTGGCGAGATTTTTGTTACTCCAATGGATGGTAGCCATGTCATTATGGAAGGTAGTCTATTGTCGATATTTTTGTTACTCCAATGGATGGTAGCCTTTTCATTATGGAAAGTAGTCTATTGTCGAGATTTTTGTTACTCAAATGGATGGTAGCCTTGTCATTATGGAAGGTAATCTGTTGTCGATATGTTTGTTACTCCAATGGATGGTAACCTTGTCATTATGGAAGGGTGTCTGTTGTGGAGATTTTTTTTACTCTAATTGATGGTAGCCTTGTCATTATGGAAGGTAGTCTGTTGACGATATCTTTGTTACTCAATGGCTGGTAGCCTTGTCATTATGGAAGGTAGTTTGTTGTAGAGATTTTTGTTACACCATAGGAATGTAGCCTTGTCATTTTTGAAGGTAGTCTACTGTCGAGATTTTTGTTACTCGAATGGATGGTAGCCTTGTCATTATATAACGTAGTCTGTTGTCGATATTTTTGTTACTCTAATGGATGGTAGGCTTTTCATTATGGAAGGTAGTCTGTTTTTGAGATTTTTGTTACTCCAATGGATGGTAGCCTTGTAATTATGGAAGGTAGTTTGTTGTCGATATTTTTGTTGCTCTAATGGATGGTAGGCTTGTCATTATGGAAGTTAGTCTATTGTCGAGATCTTTGTTACTCAATGGATAGTAGCCTTGTCATTATGTAAGGTAGTTTGTTATAGAGATTTTTGTTACTCCATAGGAATGTAGCCTTGTCATTTTGGAAGGTACTCTGCTGTCAAGATTTTTGTTACTCGAATGGATGGTAGCCTTGTCATTATATAACATAGTTTGTTGTCGATATTTTTGTTACTACAATGGATGGTAGGCTTTTCATTATGGAAGGTAGTCTGTTTTCCAGATTTTTGTTACTCGAATGGATGCTAGCCTTGTCATTATGGAAGGTAGTTTGTTGTCGATATTTTTGTTACTCTAATGGATGGTAGCCTTGTCATTATGGAAGGTAGTCTATTGTCTAGATCTTTGTTACTCAATGGATAGTATCCTTGTCATTATGTAAGGTAGTTTGTTATAGAGATTTTTGTTACTCCATAGGAATGTAGCCTTGTCATTTTGGAAGTTACTCTGCTGTCGAGATTTTTGTTACTCGAATGGATGGTAGCCTTGTCATTATGGAACGTAGTCTATTGTCGATATTTTTGTTACTCCAAGGGATGGTAGGCTATTCATTATGGAAGGTAATCTATTGTCGAGATTTTTGTTACTCCAATGGATGGTAGCCTTGTCATTATGGAACGTAGTCTGTTGACGAGATTTTTGTTACTCGAATGGATGGTAGCCTTCTCATTATGTAACGTAGTCTGTTGTCGATATTTTTGTTACTCTAATGGATGGTAGGCTTTTCATTATTGAAGGTAGTCTGTTTTCGAGATTTTTGTTACTCCAATGGATGGTAGCCTTGTCATTATGGAAGGTAGTTTGTTGTCGATATTTTTGTTGCTCTAATGGATGGTAGGCTTGTCATTATGGAAGGTAGTCTATTGTCGAGATCTTTGTTACTCAATGGATAGTAGCCTTGTCATTATGTAAGGTAGTTTGTAATAGAGATTTTTGTTACTCCATAGAAATGTAGCCTTGTCATTTTGGAAGGTACTCTACTGTCAAGATTTTTGTTACTCGAATGGATGGTAGCCTTGTCATTATATAACATAGTCTGTTGTCGATATTTTTGTTACTCCAATGGATGGTAGGCTTTTCATTATGGAAGGTAGTCTGTTTTCGAGATTTTTGTTACTCGAATGGATGGTAGCCTTGTCATTATGGAAGGTAGTTTGTTGTCGATATTTTTGTTACTCTAATGGATGGAAGCCTTGTCATTATGGAAGGTAGTATATTGTCGAGATCTTTGTTACTCAATGGATAGTAGCCTTGTCATTATGTAAGGTAGTTTGTTATAGAGATTTTTGTTACTCCATAGGAATGTAGCCTTGTCATTTTGGAAGTTACTCTGCTGTCGAGATTTTTATTACTCGAATGGATGGTAGCCTTGTCATTATGGAACGTAGTCTGTTGTCGATATTTTTGTTACTCCAATGGATGGTAGGCTTTTCATTATGGAAGGTAATCTGTTGTCGAGATTTTTGTTACTCCAATGGATGGTAGCCTTGTCATTATGGAAGGTAGTTTGTTGTCGATATTTTTGTTACTCCAATGGATGGTAGCCTTTTCATTATGGAAAGTAGTCTATTGTCGAGATTTTTGTTACTCAAAGGGATGGTAGCCTTGTCATTATGGAAGGTAATCTGTTGTCGATATGTTTGTTACTCTAATGGATGGTAACCTTGTCATTATGGAAGGGTGTCTGTTGTGGAGATTTTTTTTACTCGAATGGATGGTAGCCTTGTCATTATGGAAGGTAGTCTGTTGTCGATATCTTTGTTACTCAATGGCTGGTAACCTTGTCATTATGGAAGGTAGTTTGTTGTAGAGATTTTTGTTACACCATAGGAATGTAGCCTTGTCATTTTTGAAGGTAGTCTACTGTCGAGATTTTTGTTACTCGAATGGATGGTAGCCTTGTCATTATATAACGTAGTCTGTTGTCGATATTTTTGTTACTCTAATGGATGGTAGGCTTTTCATTATGGAAGGTAGTCTGTTTTTGAGATTTTTGTTACTCCAATGGATGGTAGCCTTGTCATTATGGAAGGTAGTTTGTTGTCAATATTTTTGTTGCTCTAATGGATGGTAGGCTTGTCATTATGGAAGTTAGTCTATTGTCGAGATCTTTGTTACTCAATGGATAGTAGCCTTGTCATTATGTAAGGTAGTTTGTTATAGAGATTTTTGTTACTCCATAGGAATGTAGCCTTGTCATTTTGGAAGGTACTCTGCTGTCAAGATTTTTGTTACTCGAATGGATGGTAGCCTTGTCATTATATAACATAGTTTGTTGTCGATATTTTTGTTACTCCAATGGATGGTAGGCTTTTCATAATGGAAGGTAGTCTGTTTTCCAGATTTTTGTTACTCGGATGGATGCTAGCCTTGTCATTATGGAAGGTAGTTTGTTGTCGATATTTTTGTTACTCTAATGGATGGTAGCCTTGTCATTATGGAAGGTAGTCTATTGTCGAGATCTTTGTTACTCAATGGATAGTATCCTTGTCATTATGTAAGGTAGTTTGTTATAGAGATTTTTGTTACTCCATAGGAATGTAGCCTTGTCATTTTGGAAGTTACTCTGCTGTCGAGATTTTTGTTACTCGAATGGATGGTAGCCTTGTCATTATGGAACGTAGTCTATTGTCGATATTTTTGTTACTCCAAGGGATTGTAGGCTTTTCATTATGGAAGGTAATCTGTTGTCGAGATTTTTGTTACTCCAATGGATGGTAGCCTTGTCATTATGGAACATAGTCTGTTGTCGAGATTTTTGTTACTCGAATGGATGGTAGCCTTCTCATTATGTAACGTAGTCTGTTGTCGATATTTTTGTTACTCTAATGGATGGTAGGCTTTTCATTATGGAAGGTAGTCTGTTTCAGAGATTTTTGTTACTCCAATGGATGGTAGCCTTGTCATTATGGAAGGTAGTTTGTTGTCGATATTTTTGTTGCTCTAATGGATGGTAGGCTTGTCATTATGGAAGGTAGTCTATTGTCGAGATCTTTGTTACTCAATGGATAGTAGCCTTGTCATTATGTAAGGTAGTTTGTAATAGAGATTTTTGTTACTCCATAGAAATGTAGCCTTGTCATTTTGGAAGGTACTCTACTATCAAGATTTTTGTTACTCGAATGGATGGTAGCCTTGTCATTATATAACATAGTCTGTTGTTGATATTTTTGTTACTCCAATGGATGGTAGGCTTTTCATTATGGAAGGTAGTCTGTTTTCGAGATTTTTGTTACTCGAATGGATGGTAGCCTTGTCATTATGGAAGGTAGTTTGTTGTCGATATTTTTGTTACTCTAATGGATGGAAGCCTTGTCATTATGGAAGGTAGTATATTGTCGAGATCTTTGTTACTCAATGGATAGTAGCCTTGTCATTATGTAAGGTAGTTTGTTATAGAGATTTTTGTTACTCCATAGGAATGTAGCCTTGTCATTTTGGAAGTTACTCTGCTGTCGAGATTTTTGTTACTCGAATGGATGGTAGCCTTGTCATTATGGAACGTAGTCTATTGTCGATATTTTTGTTACTCCAATGGATGGTAGGCTTTTCATTATGGAAGGTAATCTGTTGTCGAGATTTTTGTTACTCCAATGGATGGTAGCCTTGTCATTATGGAAGGTAGCCTGTTGTCGATATTTTTGTTACTCCAATGGATGGTAGCCTTTTCATTATGGAAAGTAGTCTATTGTCGAGATTTTTGTTACTAAAATGGATGGTAGCCTTGTCATTATGGAAGGTAATCTGTTGTCGATATGTTTGTTACTCCAATGGATGGTAACCTTGTCATTATGGAAGGGTGTCTGTTGTGGAGATTTTTTTTACTCTAATGGATGGTAGCCTTGTCATTATGGAAGGTAGTCTGTTGTCGATATCTTTGTTACTCAATGGCTGGTAGCCTTGTCATTATGGAAGGTAGTTTGTTGTAGAGATTTTTGTTACACCATAGGAATGTAGCCTTGTCATTTTTGAAGGTAGTCTACTGTCGAGATTTTTGTTACTCGAATGGATGGTAGCCTTGTCATTATATAACGTAGTCTGTTGTCGATATTTTTGTTACTCTAATGGATGGTAGGCTTTTCATTATGGAAGGTAGTCTGTTTTCGAGATTTTTGTTACTCCAATGGATGGTAGCCTTGTCATTATGGAAGGTAGTTTGTTGTCGATATTTTTGTTGCTCTAATGGATGGTAGGCTTGTCATTATGGAAGTTAGTCTATTGTCGAGATCTTTGTTACTCAATGGATAGTAGCCTTGTCATTATGTAAGGTAGTTTGTTATAGAGATTTTTGTTACTCCATAGGAATGTAGCCTTGTCATTTTGGAAGGTAATCTGCTGTCAAGATTTTTGTTACTCGAATGGATGGTAGCCTTGTCATTATATAACATAGTTTGTTGTCGATATTTTGGTTACTCCAATGGATGGTAGGCTTTTCATTATGGAAGGTAGTCTGTTTTCCAGATTTTTGTTACTCGAATGGATGCTAGCCTTGTCATTATGGAAGGTAGTTTGTTGTCGATATTTTTGTTACTCTAATGGATGGTAGCCTTGTCATTATGGAAGGTAGTCTATTGTCGAGATCTTTGTTACTCAATGGATAGTATCCTTGTCATTATGTAAGGTAGTTTGTTATAGAGATTTTTGTTACTCCATAGGAATGTAGCCTTGTCATTTTGGAAGTTACTCTGCTGTCGAGATTTTTGTTACTCGAATGGATGGTAGCCTTGTCATTATGGAACGTAGTCTATTGTCGATATTTTTGTTACTCCAAGGGATGGTAGGCTTTTCATTATGGAAGGTAATCTGTTGTCGAGATTTTTGTTACTCCAATGGATGGTAGCCTTGTCATTATGGAACGTAGTCTGTTGTCGAGATTTTTGTTACTCGAATGGATGGTAGCCTTCTCATTATGTAACGTAGTCTGTTGTCGATATTTTTGTTACTCTAATGGATGGTAGGCTTTTCATTATGGAAGGTAGTCTGTTTTCGAGATTTTTGTTACTCCAATGGATGGTAGCCTTGTCATTATGGAAGGTAGTTTGTTGTCGATATTTTTGTTGCTCTAATGGATGGTAGGCTTGTCATTATGGAAGGTAGTCTATTGTCGAGATCTTTGTTACTCAATGGATAGTAGCCTTGTCATTATGTAAGGTAGTTTGTAATAGAGATTTTTGTTACTCCATAGAAATGTAGCCTTGTCATTTTGGAAGGTACTCTACTGTCAAGATTTTTGTTACTCGAATGGATGGTAGCCTTGTCATTATATAACATAGTCTGTTGTCGATATTTTTGTTACTCCAATGGATGGTAGGCTTTTCATTATGGAAGGTAGTCTATTTTCGAGATTTTTGTTACTCGAATGGATGGTAGCCTTGTCATTATGGAAGGTAGTTTGTTGTCGATATTTTTGTTACTCTAATGGATGGAAGCCTTGTCATTATGGAAGGTAGTATATTGTCGAGATCTTTGTTACTCAATGGATAGTAGCCTTGTCATTATGTAAGGTAGTTTGTTATAGAGATTTTTGTTACTCCATAGGAATGTAGCCTTGTCATTTTTGAAGTTACTCTGCTGTCGAGATTTTTGTTACTCGAATGAATGGTAGCCTTGTCATTATGGAACGTAGTCTGTTGTCGATATTTTTGTTACTCCAATGGATGGTAGGCTTTTCATTATGGAAGGTAATCTGTTGTCGAGATTTTTGTTACTCCAATGGATGGTAGCCTTGTCATTATGGAAGGTAGTCTGTTGTCGATATTTTTGTTACTCCAATGGATGGTAGCCTTTTCATTATGGAAAGTAGTCTATTGTCGAGATTTTTGTTACTCAAATGGATGGTAGCCTTGTCACTATGGAAGGTAATCTGTTGTCGATATGTTTGTTACTCCAATGGATGGTAACCTTGTCATTATGGAAGGGTGTCTGTTGTGGAGATTTTTTTTACTCTAATGGATGGTAGCCTTGTCATTATGGAAGGTAGTCTGTTTTCGATATATTTGTTACTCAATGGCTGGTAGCCTTGTCATTATGGAAGGTAGTTTGTTGTAGAGATTTTTGTTACACCATAGGAATGTAGCCTTGTCATTTTTGAAGGTAGTCTACTGTCGAGATTTTTGTTACTCGAATGGATGGTAGTCTTGTCATTATATAACGTAGTCTGTTGTCGATATTTTTGTTACTCTAATGGATGGTAGGCTTTTCATTATGGAACGTAGTCTGTTTTCGAGATTTTTGTTACTCCAATGGATGGTAGCCTTGTCATTATGGAAGGTAGTTTGTTGTCGATATTTTTGTTGCTCTAATGGATGGTAGGCTTGTCATTATGGAAGTTAGTCTATTGTCGAGATCTTTGTTACTCAATGGATAGTAGCCTTGTCATTATGTAAGGTAGTTTGTTATAGAGATTTTTGTTACTCCATAGGAATGTAGCCTTGTCATTTTGGAAGGTACTCTGATGTCAAGATTTTTGTTACTCGAATGGATGGTAGCCTTGTCATTATATAACATAGTTTGTTGTCGATATTTTTGTTACTCCGATGGATGGTAGGCTTTTCATTATGGAAGGTAGTCAGTTTTCGAGATTTTTGTAACTCGAATGGATGGTAGCCTTGTCATTATGGAAGGTAGTTTGTTGTCAATATTTTTGTTACTCTAATGGATGGTAGCCTTGTCATTATGGAAGGTAGTCTATTGTCGAGATCTTTGTTACTCAATGGATAGTATCCTTGTCATTATGTAAGGTAGTTTGTTATAGAGATTTTTGTTACTCCATAGGAATGTAGCCTTGTCATTTTGGAAGTTACTCTGCTGTCGAGATTTTTGTTACTCGAATGGATGGTAGCCTTGTCATTATGGAATGTAGTCTATTGTCATTATTTTTGTTACTCCAAGGGGTGGTAGGCTTTTCATTATGGAAGGTAATTTGTTGTCGAGATTTTTGTTACTCCAAAGGATGGTAGCCTTGTCATTATGGAACGTAGTCTGTTGTCGATAATTTTGTTACTCTAATGGATGGTAGCCTTTTCATTATTGAAAGTAGTCTATTGTCGAGATTTTTGTTACTCAAATTGATGGTAGCCTTGTCATTATGGAAGGTAATCTGTTGTCGATATTTTTGTTCCTCCAATGGATGGTAGTCTGTTGTCGAGATTTTTATTACTCCAATGGATGGTAGCCTTGTCATTATGGAAGGTAGTCTGTTGTCGAGATTTTTTTTACTCCAATGAATGGTAACCATATCATTATGGAAGGTAGTCTTTTGTCGATATCTTTGTTATTCCAATGGATGGTAACCTTGTCATTATGGAAGGTAGTCTGTTGTCGAGATTTTTATTACTCCAATGGATGGTAGCCTTGTCATTATGGAAGGTTGTCTGTTGTCGATATTTTTTTACTCCAATGGATGGTAACCATGTCATTATGGAAGGTAGTCTTTTGTCGATATCTTTGTTATTCCAGTGGATGGTAACCTTGTCATTATGGAAAGTAGTCTGTTGTCGAGATTTTTGTTAGTCTAATGGATGGTAGCCTTGTCATTTTGGAAGGTAGTCTATTGTCGAGATTTTTGTTATTCAAATGGATGGTAACCTTGTCGTTAACGAAGGTAGTCTTTTGTCGAGATTCTTTTTACTCCAATGGATGGTAGCCTTGTCATTATGGAAGGTAGTTTGTTGTTGTTTTCTTTGTTACTCAATGGATGGTAGCCTTATCATTATGGAAGGTAGTTTGTTGTAGACATTTTTGTTACTCCATAGGATGGTAGCCTTGTCATTTTGGCAGGTAGTCTGTTGTTGAAATTTTTGTTACTCCAATGGATGGTAGCCTTGTCATTATGGAACATAGTCTGTTGTCGATGTTTTTGTTAGTCCAATGGATGGTAGCCTTGTCATTATGGAAGGCAGTTTGTTGTCGAGATTTTTGTTACTTTAATGGATGGTATCCTTGTCATTATGGAACGTAGTTTATTATCGAGATTTTTGTTACTCCAATGGATGGTAGCCTTTTCATTATGGAAAGTAGTTTGTTGTCGATAATTTTGTTACTCTAATGGATGGTAGCCTTTTCATTATGGAAAGTAGTTTGTTGTCGAGATTATTGTTACTCCAATGGATGGTAGCCTTGTCATTATGAAAGGTAGTTTGTTGTCGATATTTTTGTTACTCCAATGGATGGTAGCCTTGTCATTATGGAACATAGTTTGTTGTTTAGATTTTTGTTACTCTAATGGATGATTGCCTTGTCATTATGAAAGGTAGTCTGTTGTCGAGATTTTTGTTATTCCATTGGATGGAAGCCTTGTCATTATGGAAGGTAGTATGTTGTCGAGATTTTTGTTACTCCAATGGATGGTAACCTTGTGATTATGGAAGGTAGTTTGTTGTTGAGATTTTTATTACTCCAATGGATGGTAGCCTTCTCATTATGAAAGGTAGTCTGTTGTCGAGATTTTTATACTCCAATGGATGGTAACCGTGTCATTATGGAAGGTAGTCTTTTGTCGATATCTTTGTGATTCCAATGGATGGTAAACTTGTCATTATGGAAGGTAGTCTATTGTCGAGATTTTTTTTACTCCTATGGATGGTAGCCTTGTCATTATGGAACATGGTCTATTGTCGAGATTTTTGTTATTCCATTGGATGGTAGCCTTGTCATTAGGGAAGGTAGTCTGTTGTCGAGACTTTTGTTACTCCAATGGATGGTAGCCTTTTCATTATGGAAGGTAGTCTGTTGTCGAGATTTCTGTTACTCCAATGGATGGTAACCTTGTCATTATGGAAGGTAATATGTTGTCAATATTTTTGTTACTCTATTGGATGGTAGCCTTGTCATTATGGAAGGTAGTTCGTTTTCGAGATTTCTATTACTCTAATGGATGGTAGCCTTGTCATTATGGAAGGTAGTCTGTTGTCGATATTCTTGTTACTCCAATGGATGGTAGCCTTTTCATTCTGGAATGTAGTCTGTTGTCGAGATTTTTTTACTCCAATGGATGGTAGCCTTGTCATTATGGAAGGTAGTCTGTTGTTGATATCTTTTTTATTCCAATGGATGATATCCTTTTCATTATGGAAGGTTGTCTGTTGTGGAGAATTTTTTTACTTAAATGGATGGTAGCCTTTTCATTATGGAGGGTAGTCTGTTGTCGATATCTTTGTTACTCAATGGATTGTAGCCTTGTCACTATGGAAGTTTGTCGGTTGTAGAGATTTTTGTTACTCCATAGGATGGTAGCCTTGTCATTTTGGAAGGTAATCTTTTGTCGATATCTTTGTTACTCAATGGATGGTAGCCTTGTCATTATGGAAGGTAGTCTATTGTCAAGATTTTTGTTACTCCAATGGATGGTAGCCTTGTCATTACGAAACATAGTTTGTTATCGAGATTTTTGTTATTCCAATGGATGGTAGCCTTGTCATTATGGAAGGTAGTCTGTCATTGAGGTTTATGTTACTCCAATGGATGGTAGCCTTGTCATTATGGAACATAGTTTGTTGTTTAGATTTTTGTTACTCTAATGGATGATAGCCTTGTCATTATGAAAGGTAGTCTGTTGTCGAGATTTTTGTTATTCCATTGGATGGTAGCCTTGTCATTATGGAAGGTAGTATGTTGTCGAGATTTTTGTTACTCCAATGGATGGTAACCTTGTGATTATGGAAGGTAGTTTGTTGTCGAGATTTTTATTACTCCAATGGATGGTAGCCTTCTCATTATGGAAGGTAGTCTGTTGTCAAGATTTTTATACTCCAATGGATGGTAACCGTGTCATTATGGAAGGTAGTCTTTTGTCGATATCTTTGTGATTCCAATGGATGGTAAACTTGTCATTATGGAAGGTAGTCTATTGTCGAGATTTTTTTTACTCCTATGGATGGTAGCCTTGTCATTATGGAACATGGTCTATTGTCGAGATTTTTGTTATTCCATTGGATGGTAGCCTTGTCATTAGGGAAGGTAGTCTGTTGTCGAGAGTTTTGTTACTCCAATGGATGGTAGCCTTTTCATTATGGAAGTTAGTCTGTTGTCGAGATTTTTGTTACTCCAATGGATGGTAACCTTGTCATTATGGAAGGTAATATGTTGTCAATATTTTTGTTACTCCAATGGATGGTAGCCTTGTCATTACGGAACGTAGTCCGTTTTCGAGATTTCTATTACTCTAATGGATGGTAGCCTTGTCATTATGGAAGGTAGTCTGTTGTCGATATTTTTGTTACTCCAATGGATGGTAGCCTTTTCATTATGGAAGGTAGTCTGTTGTCGAGATTAATTTACTCCAATGGATGGTAGCCTTGTCATTATGGAAGGTAGTCTGTTGTCGATATCTTTTTTATTCCAATGGATGATATCCTTTTCATTATGGAAGGTTGTCTGTTGTGGAGATTTTTTTTACTCTAATGGATGGTAGCCTTGTCATTATGGAGGGTAGTCTGTTGTCGATATCTTTGTTACTCAATGGATTGTAGCCTTGTCATTATGGAAGTTTGTCTGTCGTAGAGATTTTTGTTACTCCATAGGATGGTAGCCTTGTCATTTTGGAAGGTAATCTTTTGTCGATATCTTTGTTACTCAATGGATGGTAGCCTTGTCATTATAGAAGGTAGTCTATTGTCGAGATTTTTGTTACTCCAATGGATGGTAGCCTTGTCATTACGAAACATAGTTTGTTATCGAGATTTTTGTTATTCCAATGGATGGTAGCCTTGTGATTATGGAAGGTAGTCTGTCATTAAGATTTATGTTACTCCAATGGATGGTAGCCTTGTCATTATGGAACATAGTTTGTTGTTTAGATTTTTGTTACTCTAATGGATGATAGCCTTGTCATTATGAAAGGTTGTCTGTTGTCGAGATTTTTGTTATTCCATTGGATGGTAGCCTTGTCATTATGGAAGGTAGTTTGTTGTCGAGATTTTTATTACTCCAATGGATGGTAGCCTTCTCATTATGGAAGGTAGTCTGCTGTCGAGATTTTTATACTCCAATGGATGGTAACCGTGTCATTATGGAAGGTAGTCTTTTGTCGATATCTTTGTGATTCCAATGGATGGTAAACTTGTCATTATGGAAGGTAGTCTATTGTCGAGATTTTTTTTACTCCTATGGATCGTAGCCTTGTCATTATGGAAAATGGTCTATTGTCGAGATTTTTGTTATTCCATTGGATGGTAGCCTTGTCATTAGGGAAGATAGTCTGTTGTCGAGACTTTTGTTACTCCAATGGATGGTAGCCTTTTCATTATGGAAGGTAGTCTGTTGTCGAGATTTTTGTTACTCCAATGGATGGTAACCTTGTCATTATGGAAGGTAATATGTTGTCAATATTTTTGTTACTCCAATGGATGGTAGCCTTGTCAATACGGAAGGTAGTCCGCTTTCGAGATTTTTATTACTCTAATGGATGGTAGCCTTGTCATTATGGAAGGTAGTCTGTTGTCGATATTTTTGTTACTCCAATGGATGGTAGCCTTTTCATTATGGAAGGTAGTCTGTTGTCGAGATGTTTTTACTCCAATGGATGGTAGCCTTGTCATTATGGAAGGTAGTCTGTTGTCGATATCTTTTTTATTCCAATGGATGATATCCTTTTCATTATGGAAGGTTGTCTGTTGTGGAGATTTTTTTTACTCTAATGGATGGTAGCCTTGTCATTATGGAGGGTAGTCTGTTGTCGATATCTTTGTTACTCAATGGATTGTAGCCTTGTCATTATGGAAGTTTGTCTTTTGTAGAGATTTTTGTTACTCCATAGGATGGTAGCCTTGTCATTTTGGAAGGTAATCTTTTGTCGATATCTTTGTTACTCAATGGATGGTAGCCTTGTCATTATGGAAGGTAGTCTATTGTCGAGATTTTTGTTACTCCGATGGATGGTAGCTTTGTCATTACGAAACATAGTTTGTTATCGATATTTTTGTTATTCCATTGGATGGTAGCCTTTTCATTATGGAAGTTAGTTTGTTGTCGAGATTTTTGTTACTCCAATGGATGGTAGCCTTTTCATTATGGAAGGTAGTCTGTTGTCGAGATTTTTGTTACTCCAATGGATGGTAGCCTTGTCATTATAGAACGTAGTTTGTTGTCGATATTTTTGTTACTCCAATGGATGGTAGGCTTTTCATTTTGGAAGATAGTCTGTTTTCGAGATTTTTGTTACTCCAATGTATGGTAGCCTTGTCATTATGGAAGGTAGTCTGTTGTCGAGATTTTTGTTACTCCAATGGATGGTAGGCTTGTCTTTATGGAAGGTAGTCTGATGTCGATATTTTTGTTACTCCAATAGATGGTAGCCTTGTCTTTATGGAAGGTAGTCTTTTTTCGATATTTTTGTCACTCCAATGGATGATAGCATTGTCATTATGGAAGGTAGTCTGTTTTCGAGATTTCTATTACTCTAATGAATGGTAGCCTTGTCATTATGGAACGTTGTCTGTTGTCGAGATTTTTGTTACTCCAATGGATGGTAGCCTTGTCATTATGGAACGTAGTCTATTGTTGATATTTTTGTTACTCCAATGGATGGTAGCCTTGTAATTATGGAAGGTAGTCTGTTGCCGATATCTTTGTTACTCAATGGATGGTAGCCTTGTCATTATGGAAGGTAGTCTGTTGTAGAGATTATTGTTACTCCATAGGATGGTAGCCTTCTCATTTTGGAAGGTAATCTATTGTCGATATCTTTGTTACTCAATGGATGGTAGCCTTGTCATTATGGAAGGTAGTCTATTGTCGAGATTTTTGTTACTCCAATGGATGGTAGCCTTGTCATTACAGAACATAGTTTGTTATCGAGATTTTTGTTATTCCATTGGATGGTAGCCTTGTCATTATGGATGTTAGTTTGTTGTCGAGATTTTTGTTACTCCAATGGATGGTAGGCTTTGCATTATGGAAGGTAGTTTGTTGTCGAGATTTTTGTTACTCCAATGGATGGTAGCCTTGTCATTATAGAACGTAGTCTGTTGTCGATATTTTTGTTACTCCAATGGATGGTAGGCTTTTCATTATGGAAGTGTTTACCGTGAAAAATGGTAAACAACCGCTGATCTTCCAAAAGGTAACTTATTTGGTGACTCGCTGGATCGATCAGATTGATCCTAAGACATGGTTGATTTTTGGAGTTTAAATGCTTTGAAATAAAGAGTTTCGACTAATCCTAATGGTGATTAATGCAAGTAAAGTAGAGACACTTTAAGTAAATTGCATGGAGAAAAGCTTGATAAAGTAAATAAAAGCATTAAAGGGTTGTTAAATAAATGACTTCGGCTGAGGTAAATAAGTGAAAGTGATAAATTGCTTGAATGTAAAATATTTTGATTAAGGTAAATGGTGTTTCACACATACATTCTCAATGATTCTTTCTCTCACATTGGGTACTTGAATCTAAATGAGTGACTTGTATACAATGATGAACACACTTAATAACTACGTGAACACTTAGTATTTATACTAAAAAATCCTAAGTAACTGCTGGGCAGTCACACCGCTTCGTGATGACACCACATGGCACGCTCACAACCTTCGACGCCTACTTTCACGACACGTTGCGCTTGGTAACATCTGGTAACTATCTTCCCTCCAACAATTCAAAATTCAAACCGTTCTATCTTGGGCATCAGGGACCTTGGTCGAAAGGTTGCTCCTTCGACATCGAAGACAACATGATTCCAACTTAGAGGAATTTCTCTAAGTATGTTGTCAATATTTGATGAGCCTTCAATGTGATCAGCTGATCGAAGCCTTCTTGTGTAGGAAACTCTTCTGACTCATAATTAATGATCTATATGATAATAGAACGCGGGTGTCGAATTTAGGAGACAACAAATTGCCCCCCAAGAATGTATTATTTTGACTCTTAGAAGAAAGAGGCATTCTTTGATATTCCATTCGACATATGTCCTTCACTCTCAGCCACAAATTAGTTTGTGTGCTTTTCGTCTCCTACCAACCATCTGACAATCTCAAAAAATCATCATTTCAACTTTTCCCAAGACGTCACTTCAGTAAGGCACTTCGCACGCACGATGGCCTTTCATACACTGTCATCATGACCATTCTCTGAAATCAAGGAAGCATGCTGCAACGTTTCCGTTTTTCAGAACGGTTACATCGCCAAATACGTGCCACGTGCCCCACTCCCGTCTGTGGCATTAAATTACCTCGAGCCCTGTGATTTTTCAATCACTATAAATAGCACTAAGTGCTTCATTTGGACTCTTTACGCTTTCTTGCATCCAAATTTTCGATCGAACGAAATTTTCTACAAACAACCCTTTGCTTCTTCCTCTCCAAACCCAATAATCTTTATTCTTCATCCATCCTCATCTCAAACCAAAAATGGATTTCCTTCCGTGGGTTAAGAACAAGAGCCACGCTTAACGAACCTTCCTTCTTTCTCTTCCTCTCACTAGCATACCTCTTCAGTAAAGCATCCTTTTGACGAAGTTTCTCATCGTGATCAATGAACCAGCCGTCTCCTCCTTTTCTTTTAACTGTCGAGTCAGGACTCGATTCTCATATTCAGACATATGGTACTTTTCTTTCCAAGCATCCCTCTCGGACTTCATCCTAGCCAGATTTCCTTGGTATTCTCCTATATTCGCGATAGGGATAACAACAGATGATGGTGCAACGGTGGGGAATAAAGGTTTCTCAAGTTTATAGGGCATCTTGAGAGCACAAGCCCTAGCACGGACCCACTATAGGTAAGGCTCCAAAGAAACGGCACCTCTATGTCCTAACATATCTCTCCCTTTCCTATGGATGTGGCGCCAAGCTCTTTCGATCTCCCTCTTAGCTGCCTGATGATCTTGTCCTTCCTGTAGAAAGAAACCACTCACATGGATGTTGTTTGGCTTGTCCCTCATTGGGTACCCAAACTGACGGCGCGCGAGAACAGGGTTATAGTTAATTCCACCTCTCGTACCAAGAAGAGGCACATTAGGAAAAGCACCACAGCTATCGATGATCTTCACGTCGTAGTAAACTCGATTATACCAATCAATGTCGAAATGAGTGAGAGCCATAATCTTTGGCGCCCATCGCGGCTCCTTCTCGAGATCCCAGAAAATATCAGACCCAGGCAGATGCGAAACATACCACTGATACAACAGCGGTGCACAACAAATAATCATTCCTCCTTGATAAGAGTTTCGGAGATGAATGGAGTAGTAGGTATCTCCTAGTAGCGTAGGGACCGAATTTCCAATCAAGAAAATTTTGATGGCGTTGATATCCACAAATTTATCAATGTTAGGGAACAAGAATAGACCATAAGCGAGTAAAGCAAACACGTCTTCGAAGGCAACAATATCTTTTATCTCAGCAAAATGACGAGCTTTCCTCAACAAAAACTGCGCAGACAAACCTCGGATTCCCCCTTTTGTAGTCATGTTCTCCTCTATCTTTGATTTCTTCAAGTGGTTGATAGTCGCTATCTCGTGAGATTTTGGCTCCTCTTCTAATCCAGAAAAAGGAACACAGTCGGTGATCGGCAAACCAAGTATGTAGGAATACTCTTCTAAGTTGGGCATCAACTGGTAATCCGGAAGGGTGAAACATCGGTACAGAGGATCGTAGAATTGAACCAGCGTATTGAGGATGCCTTCCTTCATCTTGCGCTTCATGAGAGGTATAATGGACCCATAATTCTTCTGAAAATCTGTCGGGTTCTCGATCTTCGGAATCAAACTCTTCAGTTCTTCAATCTCGGGCTCCTTAAAACTAAAGCTTCGAGTGTTTCTCCTTCCAAATTCCATGATGACCTGAGATGTCTTCAAAAATCATTCCGAAGTTCCTTGAAAAACAAGTTTTTTACAAAGATGTTGATGAATGCATGGATGAATGATAATGCAACAGTTACACACAAGTTTGCAAACATGGGGTTCAAAGGTTCAATGTTCAGCATGGAGTCAAGGGTAAAGCCCACCCAAAGGTATGTACTAACGGTTCAATCGCACCTGTAAGACAATGTTCTAAGAGTTCCCAGAGTCTACATTCCTCCTTCGGATATTACCAACGTCTTGATTACTCAATAATTAGCAATATTCTCAGGAGAAACTCGTCCGAGCGTAGCATCGCGTAACAACTACTTCGGAATTACTCCGTTATAGTCTTCGCGCTACACCTAAAAAGGCCAAGAGGGGTTAGGGTTCTATGGTCCTCAACTTCTCGGGCTCCTAGGTCGAAAATAATAATGTCTTCCCGGTTACTCGGTAAACAAATATTAAGTTCAAGAGGGCCTTCCATTGAGTGGGGGGATCTCATGCCTCCTTCTTCGGGATTACTCCTTCAAAGTTAACATGACCGTACCGCCCGTCATATTACTTAAGTGTTACTTAATCCGAGTATAGGATTCGTCCTTGGCAAAAAACCCAAACACCCCAATTTAAACACATAATCAAACAAATAAAATAATAATAAATAGATAAGACAAATTAGGCTTAACCCACTTAGGGATGGACCAGCAAGAGGTCAATCTGTCCCCAGCAGAGTCGCCAATTCTGTAGCAATAAAAAATGTAGCGGGGTAAATCAGAGATCAAATTATTGATTAATTCGTCTCACAAAAGCAAGAGTCGCCACCACGCTTTATTATTTCCAAGGGAAAAGGGGATAGAGCGAAATAAAACCCTAAATATGCAATGTAAATAATACTTTTTAAAAGTAATAAAGATACAAGGCGTTTTTGAAAAGATCTATGGTTCGGGGGTTGGTTATACAGTGGGAAGGTATTAGCACCCAATGTATCTATAGTACTCTATAGGAACCTTTTGAAATATCTGTTTATTAAAATTGATCGTTTGAAAAAAATGAATTGTTTTGGCCGAAAAGGGGTACAGACGGGTTTTTGAAGATGCGACGACCTAATGTCGAAGTTTTTGCTTAAAGGGTATAAGTTTTGAAAAGATTGAATATTTAAGGAAAAATTATCCTAAGTTTTAATGAAATGCGAATGTTCGCGCAATTAAACTTGAGGACATGAAGTCGACAAATTTAATTGTTTTTTCCCTTGGATGTAAAAGTAAACAGAATAAACAAGTAAATATGAAATAATTAAACAGAAAAATTATGCGGATAAGGATATATAACAATTAAATAAAAGACTAAGTGTGTGAACGTGCATTTTTATGATTTTTGTTTAATATTAATGAAAAGAAAATGTTTTAATAGTTTCCATTTTTTACGCATTTTTATATGGATAAAAGTAATGAGAATTAATTAAGGAAAACAAAAATATTTTTTAAGTTTTAAGTTTCTATTTTTTTTATATATTTGTATTAGTATTAACTAAAACGAGTGAATTAATTAAGAGAAATAAAATGTTTTTTTTTAAGTTTTATTTTATTTATTCCTTTTATGTGTTTTTAGTATTAATATACAAATAAAAAAACTTGATATTTTATACTAACTTAAATATTTTGACTAATTCTTATATAAAGTCCTAATTAATATATAATAAAGCATTTGTTCATTAGTTAATAGAAATAAATTTGAAAAGAAAAGGTTTATTACTTAAACATTAGAAAAAAAAGTAAATTAAAAAAAATGGCTTATGAGTGTTAAAACAAAATGAAAGGGAAACAAAAAAGATGGGCCAAAGTTCTAAAGGGCCCAAGACAAAAGATAGAAAAGGGGGGGGGGGGGGGGGGGGGGTATAGAAGCAGCTCGTTTGGGCTCAGGGGCGGTTGGGTCCAATTATGCATTTCATAATTCTTGCTTTAGGTTAAACCTGTTTTGATAATTGAATTAGGGATTTAGGTTTTGTGACCACGGCGCCGTTCGCTTGCTTTGTCTTCTTCGCGTGATTCATCTCTTCGTCTCTTGCTTCGCTTCTATGGCTCCGAGTCTCCCTCTGTCCCAACGGCCACCAGCTCTTCACTTTCCGCTTCCCTCCAGCAAAACGTTAGGGGGCGACAGATTCGGTAAGTTCGTTTCGTATTCGTGGTATTTTCGTTACAATTGCATGCTGTGATTTTGGTTCTGATTTGATTCTTACTTCATTTTTTCACATGATTATTGAGGTATTATGAAGAAAAACAAAGAGGGTGAAAAAAGAGCTACCTGGAGAAGGAGGAGGGAAGGTGAGGAAAGCTAGGAGGCCGGGACGGCGAGGTTCGACGCTGTGGGCTTGCTTCGGATTTACCGGTACTTCGTTCCTTTTGGCCCTTTTGTGATGAATTGAGCCTTTGATATTCACTTCTTTCTTCTTCTCGTTCATTGTATGCTGAACATGCTTGATATTCTTTGAAATGTTTGTTGCCTTTGGGTTGCCCTTGAACGTTTTGAATGCTATGTTGAAAAATGATTTTTGACTAGCTTGATGATATTGATGCTTTTTCTCTTCTTCTTTCTGATTTCGGTATGCTTTTGTTGGCCCGTGATGAGATAATCTGAGGCTTGATGGTATGCTTGTTATTGTTTTGACATTGGTATGAGGTTAAGGCTATTACAAGCTGTACTAGTTTTGGCTTTGATTGGATGGACAAGAGGTTATGGTTTTAGGCCATGGTTAATGTTTGACAGGTTATGGAATAGGCTTTGTGATGGTTGAGGTAATAGTTCTGCAGGTTGATGGTTGAAACTGGTATATGCAGATTATGTTTAGGACATATGAAATAGCAGGTTTTATGGACAGTATAGGTTTGGTATGGTTTGACAGTAGGTTCTATGGTTTTTGAAATGGTTATGGTTGATGGAAATTGGTTTATGCAGTGGGCTATGGTTTAGGCCAAGGTTGTTTTGTTTAGGCCATAAGGTTCGGTTTTGGCGGTGGTTTTAAGGATGGTACAAGTTTGGTATTGTTTGACATTAGGTTCTTGAAAAAAATGGTTCTATGCAGATTTTGAAATGGTTATATGCAGGTTTTGCTCTATGACAGTATACTCTATTGGTTTTTGTTTTAGACTTGGAGAACAAAGGTTTTTTTGCTTCTTTGTTTTTCAGTTTTGAACGTGGAAGGCTTGCAGGTTATGAATTTTCTTCCTTTGAAGGGGTTTATGTTATGTTATACAATTGTTTGGCATCTCCTTTATGCCACAGGTTTTTGAATTATTTACTATATCCTTGGCCTTCTGCATATTACTGTTACAGCAGTTTTGTTTTTATTCCTTATTCCATGCTTCTTCCTCTTACTGTGTTACTGCAGTAGTTTTGTTTTGTATCCACCTCTGCCTAAACCAAAACCTGTAAAACCATATTTCTTTCTCTCTTCTCTCTCCTAGTACATTTGATGCATAAAAATGATGTACTGTACTGTATTCTGAAATTTCAAACATGCTGGAAAATGATGAAATGGGAAATATGCCTTGCTTGCAAATTGGTTTTAAAATGCATGCTTCTTTTTGTCAACCATGTGGTACAGTGTGGTGCCTATGTTTTTTGGCTTCTTCTTATATGGTTGCATGGTTTACGTTGCAATTTGAACATGTCATTTGTTTATGCATATGTTGTGGATTTTGTATGCTGTGTATATTTTGAAATATGCATTTTTTGACAAAAGAAATTATGCATACGCAGTTTTGAAAAATAAAATGAATTTGTGCATGTTTTAAATTGTGCATTCATTTATGAAAATAAAAATTCCTCCCTTTTTTGTGAACCGGGAGAAATCCTGTGATTTGCAAAAAAGGGTAAACTGATTCCAGCCGTTTGCTTTTAATGATGAACACTAATAAATAATTTTCTGCTTTTAATTATCTATTCAATTCTGACTTTTCTTTTAATTGTTTTTGCAGGTAAAATTAAATGAGCAGACAAAAGCATTGGATAGAAGATTAGAATTAGAATCTTAGAAAAATAGTTCTATATTACTTTAAACTTTTATGTAATTAAATATTTTGTAAATAATACAATATTTAAATAACAATTGTAATGAAATAGAATAAAGTGAAATAAAATTCTATTCTTTCCCAGTCAATTCTTTTTCTTTCCAATTATTTATTTATCGTTTATAATTCTTTAAATTGTATAATAATTGAAAATCAATTTCAATCACTTAAATTCAGAATAATAAACGAATAAATAAACATCATTGATCAATTAATAATTTCAATTATTTAATTCGTTATTCAAAATTTTCTAAATTATAATAATTAAAAATAGAATTTCAATTATTTAACTTAGAATGATAAATAATTAAATAATCATTATTGACCAATTAATGAACTTCTTTTCAAATATTTATTATATTATTCATAAATCTTTAAATTATGTAATAACTGAAAATAAATTCCAATTATTTAAATTTAAGATAATAAATAATAAATAAACATTGTCTGAACGATTAATATGCCTCTTTTCAAATATTTATTTTATTATTTATAGATCTTTGAATTATATAATAACTGAAAATAAATTCCAATTATTTAAATTTAAGATGATAAATAATTAATAAACATCATTTAAGTCTTGATCAGTTAATAAATTTAGCGTTAAAAAATAAACAGCTCTCGACCTGAAAAAGTTATGAATTTTTAAAAATCAAAAGATCAAAACGCTTGCAATGTAATGATGCAGATGGGAGATGGTATCTTAGGTCAAAATTTGGGGTACAACAGGATGGTAGCCTTGTCATTATGAAAGGCAGTCTCTTGTCGAGATTTTTGTTATTCCATTGGATGGTAGCCTTCTCTTTATTGAAGGTAGTCTGTTGTCGATATTTTTGTTACTCCAATGGATGGTAACCTTGTCATTATGGAAGGTAGTCTATTGTCGAGATTTTTATTACTCCAATGGATGGTAGCCTTGTCATTATGGAAGGTCGTTTATTGTCGAGATTTTTTTACTCCAATGGATGGTAACCATATCATTATGGAAGGTAGTCTTTTGTCGATATCTTTGTTATTCCAACGGATGGTAACCTAGTCATTATGGAAGGTAGTCTGTTGTCGAGATTTTTATTACTCCAATGGATGGTAGCCTTGTCATTATGGAAGGTAGTCTGTTGTTGAGATTTTTGTTATTCAAATGGATCGTAACCTTATCATTATGAAAGGAAGTCTGTTGTAGAGATTTTTGTTACTCCAATGGATAGTAGCCTTGCCATTATGAAAGGTAGTCTATTATCGATATCTTTGTTTCTCAATGGATGGTAGCCTTGTCATTATGGAAGGTAGTCTATTATCGATAATTTTGTTACTCCAATGGATGGTAGCCTTGTCATTATGGAAGGTAGTATGTTGTCGATATTTTTGTTACTCTAATGGATGGTAGCCTTGTCATTATGGAAGGTAGTCTGTTGTCGAGATTTTTGTTATTCCAATGGATGGTAACCTTGTCATTAAGGAAGGTAGTCTATTGCCGATATTTTTGTTACTCCAATGGATGGTAGCCTTATGATTATGAAAGGTAGTCTATGTCGAGATTTTTGTTACTCTAATGGATGGTAGCCTTGTCATTATGGAACGTAGTATATTGTCGAGATTTTTGTTACTCCAATGGATGGTAGCCTTGTCATTATGGAAGGTAGTCTGTCATTGAGATTTCTGTTACTCCAATGGATGGTAGCGTTGTCATTATGGAAAATAATCTGTTGTTCAGATCTTTGTTATTTTAATGGGTGGTAACCTTGTCAATATGAATGGCAGTCTGTTGTCGAGATTTTTGTTATTCCATTGGATGGTAGCCTTGTCATTAGGGAAGGTAGTTTGTTGTCGAGATTTTTGTTACTCCATAGGAATGTAGCCTTGTCATTTTGGAAGGTACTCTGCTGTCGAGATTTTTGTTACTCGAATGGATGGTAGCCTTGTCATTGTGGAACGTAGTCTGTTGTCGATATTTTTGTTACTCCAATGGATGGTAGGCTTTTCATTATGGAAGGTAATCTGTTGTCGAGATTTTTGTTACTCCAATGGATGGTAGGCTTGTCATTATGGATCGTAGTCTGTTGTCGATAATTTTGTTACTCCAATGGATGGTAGCCTTTTCATTAGGGAAAGTAGTCTGTTGTCGAGATTTTTGTTACTCCAATGGATGGTAGCCTTGTCATTATGGAGGTAATCTATTGTCGAGATCTTTGTTACTCAATGGATAGTAGCCTTGTCATTATGTAAGGTAGTTTGTTATAGAGATTTTTTTTACTCCATAGGAATGTAGCCTTGTCATTTTGGAAGGTACTCTACTGTCAAGATTTTTGTTACTCGAATGGATGGTAGCCTTGTCATTATATAACATAGTCTGTTGTCGATATTTTTGTTACTCCAATGGATGGTAGCCTCGTCATTATGGAAAATAATCTGTTGTTCAGATTTTTGTTATTTTAATGGATGGTAACCTTGTCAATATGAATGGCAGTCTATTGTTGAGATTTTTGTTATTCTATTGGATGGTAGCCTTATCATTAAGGAAGGTAGTTTGTTGTCGAGATTTTTGTTACTCCAGGAATGTAGCCTTGTCATTTTGGAAGGTACTCTGCTGTCGCGATTTTTGTTACTAGAATGGATGGTAGCCTTGTCATTGTGGAACGTAGTCTGTTGTCGAGATTTTTTTTACTCGAATGGATTGTAGCCTTCTTATTATGTAACGTAGTCTGTTGTCGATATTTTTGTTACTCTAATGGATGGTAGGCTTTTCATTATGGAAGGTAGTCTGTTTTCGAGATTTTTGTTACTCCAATGGATGGTAGCCTTGTCATTATGGAAGGTAGTTTGTTGTCGATATTTTTGTTGCTCTAATGGATGGTAGGCTTGTCATTATGGAAGGTAGTCTATTGTCGAGATCTTTGTTACTCAATGGATAGTAGCCTTGTCATTATGTAAGGTAGTTTGTTATAGAGATTTTTGTTACTCCATAGGAATGTAGCCTTGTCATTTTGGAAGGTACTCTACTGTCAAGATTTTTGTTACTCGAATGGATGGTAGCCTTGTCATTATATAACATAGTCTGTTGTCGATATTTTTGTTACTCCAATGGATGGTAGGCTTTTCATTATGGAAGGTAGTCTGTTTTCGAGATTTTTGTTACTCGAATGGATGGTAGCCTTGTCATTATGGAAGGTAGTTTGTTGTCGATATTTTTGTTACTCTAATGGATGGAAGCCTTGTCATTATGGAACGTAGTCTATTGTCGAGATCTTTGTTACTCAATGGATAGTAGCCTTGTCATTATGTAAGGTAGTTTGTTATAGATATTTTTGTTACTCCATAGGAATGTAGCCTTGTCATTTTGGAAGTTACTCTGCTGTCGAGATTTTTGTTACTCGAATGGATGGTAGCCTTGTCATTATGGAACGTAGTCTGTTGTCGATATTTTTGTTACTCCAATGGATGGTAGCCTTTTCATTATGGAAATTAGTCTATTGTCTATATTTTTGTTACTCAAATGGATGGTTGCCTTGTCATTATGGAAGGTAATTTGTTGTCGATATGTTTGTTACTCCAATGGATGGTAACCTTGTCATTATGGAAGGGTGTCTGTTGTGGAGATTTTTTTTACTCTAATGGATGGTAGCCTTGTCATTATGAAAGGTAGTCTGTTGTCGATATCTTTGTTACTCAATGGCTGGTAGCCTTGTCATTATGGAAGGTAGTTTGTTGTAGAGATTTTTGTTACACCATAGGAATGTAGCCTTGTCATTTTTGAAGGTAGTCTACTGTCGAGATTTTTGTTACTCGAATGGATGGTAGCCTTGTCATTATATAACGTAGTCTGTTGTCGATATTTTTGTTACTCCAATGGATGGTAGGCTTGTCATTATGGATCATAGTCTGTTGTCGATAATTTTGTTACTCCAATGGATGGTAGCCTTTTCATTATGGAAAGTAGTCTGTTGTCGAGATTTTTGTTACTTCAATGGATGGTAGCCTTGTCATTATGGAGGTAATCTATTGTCGAGATCTTTGTTACTCAATGGATTGTAGCCTTGTCATTATGTAAGGTAGTTTGTTATAGAGATTTTTGTTACTCCATAGGAATGTAGCCTTGTCATTTTGGAAGGTACTCTACTGTCAAGATTTTTGTTACTCGAATGGATGGTAGCCTTGTCATTATATAACATAGTCTGTTGTCGATATTTTTGTTACTCCAATGGATGGTAGCCTTGTCATTATGGAAAATAATCTGTTGTTCAGATTTTTGTTATTTTAATGGATGGTAACCTTGTCAATATGAATGGCAGTCTGTTGTCGAGATTTTTGTTATTCCATTGGATGGTAGCCTTGTCATTATGGAAGGTAGTTTGTTGTCGAGATTTTTGTTACTCCATAGGAATGTACCCTTGTCAATTTGGAAGGTACTCTGCTGTCGGGATTTTTGTTACTCGAATGGATGGTAGCCTTGTCATTGTGGAACGTAGTCTGTTGTCGAGATTTTTGTTACTCGAATGGATGGTAGCCTTCTCATTATGTAACGTAGTCTGTTGTCGATATTTTTGTTACTCTAATGGATGGTAGGCTTTTCATTATGGAAGGTAGTCTGTTTTCGAGATTTTTGTTACTCCAATGGATGGTAGCCTTGTCATTATGGAAGGTAGTTTGTTGTCGATATTTTTGTTGCTCTAATGGATGGTAGGCTTGTCATTATGGAAGGTAGTCTATTGTCGAGATCTTTGTTACTCAATGGTTAGTAGCCTTGTCATTATGTAAGGTAGTTTGTAATAGAGATTTTTGTTACTCCATAGAAATGTAGCCTTGTCATTTTGGAAGGTACTCTACTGTCAAGATTTTTGTTACTCGAATGGATGGTAGCCTTGTCATTATATAACATAGTCTGTTGTCGATATTTTTGTTACTCCAATGGATGGTAGGCTTTTCATTATGGAAGGTAGTCTGTTTTCGAGATTTTTGTTACTCGAATGGATGGTAGCCTTGTCATTATGGAAGGTAGTTTGTTGTCGATATTTTTGTTACTCTAATGGATGGAAGCCTTGTCATTATGGAAGGTAGTCTATTGTCGAGATCTTTGTTACTCAATGGATAGTAGCCTTGTCATTATGTAAGGTAGTTTGTTATAAAGATTTTTGTTACTCCATAGGAATGTAGCCTTGTCATTTTGGAAGTTACTCTTGTGTCGAGATTTTTGTTACTCGAATGGATGGTAGCCTTGTCATTATGGAACGTAGTCTGTTGTCGATATTTTTGTTACTCCAATAGATGGTAGGCTTTTCATTATGGAAGGTAATCTGTTGTCGAGATTTTTGTTACTCCAATGGATGGTAGCCTTGTCATTATGGAAGGTAGCTTGTTGTCGATATTTTTGTTACTCCAATGGATGGTAGCCTTTTCATTATGGAAATTAGTCTATTGTCGATATTTTTGTTACTCAAATGGATGGTTGCCTTGTCATTATGGAAGGTAATCTGTTGTCGATATGTTTGTTACTCCAATGGATGGTAACCTTGTCATTATGGAAGGGTGTCTGTTGTGGAGATTTTTTTTACTCTAATGGATGGTAGCCTTGTCATTATGGAAGGTAGTCTGTTGTCGATATCTTTGTTACTCAATGGCTGGTAGCCTTGTCATTATGGAAGGTAGTTTGTTGTAGAGATTTTTGTTACACCATAGGAATGTAGCCTTGTCATTTTTGAAGGTAGTCTACTGTCGAGATTTTTGTTACTCGAATGGATGGTAGCCTTGTCATTATATAACGTAGTCTGTTGTCGATATTTTTGTTACTCCAATGGATGGTAGGCTTGTTATTATGGATCGTAGTCTGTTGTCGATAATTTTGTTACTCCAATGGATGGTAGCCTTTTCATTATGGAAAGTAGTCTGTTGTCGAGATTTTTGTTACTCCAATGGATGGTAGCCTTGTCATTATGGAGGTAATCTATTGTCGAGATCTTTGTTACTCAATGGATAGTAGCCTTGTCATTATGTAAGGTAGTTTGTTATAGAGATTTTTGTTACTCCATAGGAATGTAGCCTTGTCATTTTGGAAGGTACTCTACTGTCAAGATTTTTGTTACTCGAATGGATGGTAGCCTTGTCATTATATAACATAGTCTGTTGTCGATATTTTTGTTACTCCAATGGATGGTAGCCTTGTCATTATGGAAAATAATCTGTTGTTCAGATTTTTGTTATTTTAATGGATGGTAACCTTGTCAATATGAATGGCAGTCTGTTGTCGAGATTTTTGTTATTCCATTGGATGGTAGCCTTGTCATTATGGAAGGTAGTTTGTTGTCAAGATTTTTGTTACTCCATAGGAATGTAGCCTTGTCAATTTGGAAGGTACTCTGCTGTCGGGATTTTTGTTACTCGAATGGATGGTAGCCTTGTCATTGTGGAACGTAGTCTGTTGTCGAGATTTTTGTTACTCGAATGGATGGTAGCCTTCTCATTATGTAACGTAGTCTGTTGTCGATATTTTTGTTACTCTAATGGATGGTAGGCTTTTCATTATGGAAGGTAGTCTGTTTTCGAGATTTTTGTTACTCCAATGGATGGTAGCCTTATCATTATGGAAGGTAGTTTGTTGTCGATATTTTTGTTGCTCTAATGGATGGTAGGCTTGTCATTATGGAAGGTAGTCTATTGTCGAGATCTTTGTTACTCAATGGTTAGTAGCCTTGTCATTATGTAAGGTAGTTTGTAATAGAGATTTTTGTTACTCCATAGAAATGTAGCCTTGTCATTTTGGAAGGTACTCTACTGTCAAGATTTTTGTTACTCGAATGGATGGTAGCCTTGTCATTATATAACATAGTCTGTTGTCGATATTTTTGTTACTCCAATGGATGGTAGGCTTTTCATTATGGAAGGTAGTCTGTTTTCGAGATTTTTGTTACTCGAATGGATGGTAGCCTTGTCATTATGGAAGGTAGTTTGTTGTCGATATTTTTGTTACTCTAATGGATGGAAGCCTTGTCATTATGGAAGGTAGTCTATTGTCGAGATCTTTGTTACTCAATGGATAGTAGCCTTGTCATTATGTAAGGTAGTTTGTTATAAATATTTTTGTTACTCCATAGGAATGTAGCCTTGTCATTTTGGAAGTTACTCTGCTGTCGAGATTTTTGTTACTCGAATGGATGGTAGCCTTGTCATTATGGAACGTAGTCTGTTGTCGATATTTTTGTTACTCCAATAGATGGTAGGCTTTTCATTATGGAAGGTAATCTGTTGTCGAGATTTTTGTTACTCCAATGGATGGTAGCCTTGTCATTATGGAAGGTAGCTTGTTGTCGATATTTTTGTTACTCCAATGGATGGTAGCCTTTTCATTATGGAAATTAGTCTATTGTCGATATTTTTGTTACTCAAATGGATGGTTGCCTTGTCATTATGAAAGGTAATCTGTTGTCGATATGTTTGTTACTCCAATGGATGGTAACCTTGTCATTATGGAAGGGTGTCTGTTGTGGAGATTTTTTTTACTCTAATGGATGGTAGCCTTGTCATTATGGAAGGTAGTCTGTTGTCGATATCTTTGTTACTCAATGGCTGGTAGCCTTGTCATTATGGAAGGTAGTTTGTTGTAGAGATTTTTGTTACACCATAGGAATGTAGCCTTGTCATTTTTGAAGGTAGTCTACTGTCGAGATTTTTGTTACTCGAATGGATGGTAGCCTTGTCATTATATAACATAGTCTGTTGTCGATATTTTTGTTACTCCAATGGATGGTAGGCTTGTTATTATGGATCGTAGTCTGTTGTCGATAATTTTGTTACTCCAATGGATGGTAGCCTTTTCATTATGGAAAGTAGTCTGTTGTCGAGATTTTTGTTACTCCAATGGATGGTAGCCTTGTCATTATGGAGGTAATCTATTGTCGAGATCTTTGTTACTCAATGGATAGTAGCCTTGTCATTATGTAAGGTAGTTTGTTATAGAGATTTTTGTTACTCCATAGGAATGTAGCCTTGTCATTTTGGAAGGTACTCTACTGTCAAGATTTTTGTTACTCGAATGGATGGTAGCCTTGTCATTATATAACATAGTCTGTTGTCGATATTTTTGTTACTCCAATGGATGGTAGCCTTGTCATTATGGAAAATAATCTGTTGTTCAGATTTTTGTTATTTTAATGGATGGTAACCTTGTCAATATGAATGGCAGTCTGTTGTCGAGATTTTTGTTATTCCATTGGATGGTAGCCTTGTCATTATGGAAGGTAGTTTGTTGTCAAGATTTTTGTTACTCCATAGGAATGTAGCCTTGTCAATTTGGAAGGTACTCTGCTGTCGGGATTTTTGTTACTCGAATGGATGGTAGCCTTGTCATTGTGGAACGTAGTCTGTTGTCGAGATTTTTGTTACTCGAATGGATGGTAGCCTTCTCATTATGTAACGTAGTCTGTTGTCGATATTTTTGTTACTCTAATGGATGGTAGGCTTTTCATTATGGAAGGTAGTCTGTTTTCGAGATTTTTGTTACTCCAATGGATGGTAGCCTTGTCATTATGGAAGGTAGTTTGTTGTCGATATTTTTGTTGCTCTAATGGATGGTAGGCTTGTCATTATGGAAGGTAGTCTATTGTCGAGATCTTTGTTACTCAATGGTTAGTAGCCTTGTCATTATGTAAGGTAGTTTGTAATAGAGATTTGTGTTACTCCATAGAAATGTAGCCTTGTCATTTTGGAAGGTACTCTACTGTCAAGATTTTTGTTACTCGAATGGATGGTAGCCTTGTCATTATATAACATAGTCTGTTGTCGATATTTTTGTTACTCCAATGGATGGTAGGCTTTTCATTATGGAAGGTAGTCTGTTTTCGAGATTTTTGTTACTCGAATGGATGGTAGCCTTATCATTATGGAAGGTAGTTTGTTGTCGATATTTTTGTTACTCTAATGGATGGAAGCCTTGTCATTATGGAAGGTAGTCTATTGTCGAGATCTTTGTTACTCAATGGATAGTAGCCTTGTCATTATGTAAGGTAGTTTGTTATAGAGATTTTTGTTACTCCATAGGAATGTAGCCTTGTCATTTTGGAAGGTACTCTACTGTCAAGATTTTTGTTACTCGAATGGATGGTAGCCTTGTCATTATATAACATAGTCTGTTGTCGATATTTTTGTTACTCCAATGGATGGTAGGCTTTTCATTATGGAAGGTAGTCTGTTTTCGAGATTTTTGTTACTCGAATGGATGGTAGCCTTGTCATTATTGAAGGTAGTTTGTTGTCGATATTTTTGTTACTCTAATGGATGGAAGCCTTGTCATTATGGAAGGTAGTCTATTGTCGAGATCTTTGTTACTCAATGGATAGTAGCCTTTTTATTATGTAAGGTAGTTTGTTATAGAGATTTTTGTTACTCCATAGGAATGTAGCCTTGTCATTTTGGAAGTTACTCTGCTGTCGAGATTTTTGTTACTCGAATGGATGGTAGCCTTGTCATTATGGAACATAGTCTGTTGTCGATATTTTTGTTACTCCAATGGATGGTAGGCTTTTCATTATGGAAGGTAATCTGTTGTCGAGATTTTTGTTACTCCAATGGATGGTAGCCTTGTCATTATGGAAGGTAGTTTGTTGTCGATATTTTTGTTACTCCAATGGATGGTAGCCTTTTCATTATGGAAATTAGTCTATTGTCGATATTTTTGTTACTCAAATGTATGGTAGCCTTGTCATTATGGAAGGTAATCTGTTGTCGATATGTTTGTTACTCTAATGGATGGTAACCTTGTCATTATGGAAGGGTGTCTGTTGTGGAGATTTTTTTTACTCTAATGGAAGGTAGCCTTGTCATTATGGAAGGTAGTCTGTTGTCGATATCTTTGTTACTCAATGGCTGGTAGCCTTGTCATTATGGAAGGTAGTTTGTTGTAGAGATTTTTGTTACACCATAGGAATGTAGCCTTGTCATTTTTGAAGGTAGTCTACTGTCGAGATTTTTGTTACTCGAATGGATGGTAGCCTTGTCATTATATAACGTAGTCTGTTGTCGATATTTTTGTTACTCCAATGGATGGTAGGCTTGTCATTATGGATCGTAGTCTGTTGTCGATAATTTTGTTACTCCAATGGATGGTAGCCTTTTCATTATGGAAAGTAGTCTGTTGTCGAGATTTTTGTTACTCCAATGGATGGTAGCCTTGTCATTATGGAGGTAATCTATTGTCGAGATCTTTGTTACTCAATGGATAGTAGCCTTGTCATTATGTAAGGTAGTTTGTTATAGAGATTTTTGTTACTCCATAGTAATGTAGCCTTGTCATTTTGGAAGGTACTCTACTGTCAAGATTTGTGTTACTCGAATGGATGATAGCCTTGTCATTATATAACATAGTTTGTTGTCGATATTTTTGTTACTCCAATGGATGGTAGCCTTGTCATTATGGAAAATAATCTGTTGTTCAGATTTTTGTTATTTTAATGGATGGTAACCTTGTCAATATGAATGGAAGTCTGTTGTCGAGATTTTTGTTACTCGAATGGATGGTAGCCTTGTCATTATGGAAGGTAGTTTGTTGTCGAGATTTTTGTTACTCCATAGGAATGTAGCCTTGTCATTTTGGAAGTTACTCTGCTGTCGAGATTTTTGTTACTCGAATGGATGGTAGCCTTGTCATTATGGAACGTAGTCTGTTGTCGATATTTTGGTTACTCCAATGGATGGTAGGCTTTTCATTATGGAAGGTAATCTGTTGTCGAGATTTTTGTTACTCCAATGGATGGTAGCCTTGTCATTATGGAAGGTAGTCTGTTGTCGATATTTTTGTTACTCCAATGGATGATAGCCTTTTCATAATGGAAAGTAGTCTATTGTCGAGATTTTTGTTACTCAAATGGATGGTAGCCTTGTCATTATGGAAGGTAATCTGTTGTCGATATGTTTGTTACTCCAATGGATGGTAACCTTGTCATTATGGAATGGTGTCTGTTGTGGAGATTTTTTTTACTCTAATGGATGGTAGCCTTGTCATTATGGAAGGTAGTCTGTTGTCGATATCTTTGTTACTCAATGGCTGGTAGCCTTGTCATTATGGAAGGTAGTTTGTTGTAGAGATTTTTGTTACACCATAGCAATGTAGCCTTGTCATTTTTGAAGGTAGTCTACTGTCGAGATTTTTGTTACTCGAATGGATGGTAGCCTTGTCATTATATAACATAGTCTGTTGTCGATATTTTTGTTACTCTAATGGATGGTAGGCTTTTCATTATTGAAGGTAGTCTGTTTTCGAGATTTTTGTTACTCCAATGGATGGTAGCCTTGTCATTATGGAAGGTAGTTTGTTGTCGATATTTTTGTTGCTCTAATGGATGGTAGGCTTGTCATTATGGAAGTTAGTCTATTGTCGAGATCTTTGTTACTCAATGGATAGTAGCCTTGTCATTATGTAAGGTAGTTTGTTATAGAGATTTTTGTTACTCCATAGGAATGTAGCCTTGTCATTTTGGAAGGTACTCTGCTGTCAAGATTTTTGTTACTCGAATGGATGGTAGCCTTGTCATTATATAACATAGTTTGTTGTCGATATTTTTGTTACTCCAATGGATGGTAGGCTTTTCATTATGGAAGGTAGTCTGTTTTCCAGATTTTTGTTACTCGAATGGATGCTAGCCTTGTCATTATGGAAAGTAGTTTGTTGTCGATATTTTTGTTACTCTAATGGATGGTAGCCTTGTCATTATGGAAGGTAGTCTATTGTCGAGATCTTTGTTACTCAATGGATAGTATCCTTGTCATTATGTAAGGTAGTTTGTTATAGAGATTTTTGTTACTCCATAGGAATGTAGCCTTGTCATTTTGGAAGTTACTCTGCTGTCGAGATTTTTGTTACTCGAATGGATGGTAGCCTTGTCATTATGGAACGTAGTCTATTGTCGATATTTTTGTTACTCCAAGGGATGGTAGGCTTTTCATTATGGAAAGTAATCTGTTGTCGAGATTTTTGTTACTCCAATAGATGGTAGCCTTGTCATTATGGAACGTAGTCTGTTGTCGAGATTTTTGTTACTCGAATGGATGGTAGCCTTCTCATTATGTAACGTAGTCAGTTGTCGATATTTTTGTTACTCTAATGGATGGTAGGCTTTTCATTATGGAAGGTAGTCTGCTTTCGAGATTTTTGTTACTCCAATGGATGGTAGCCTTGTCATTATGGAAGGTAGTTTGTTGTCGATATTTTTGTTGCTCTAATGGATGGTAGGCTTGTCATTATGGAAGGTAGTCTATTGTCGAGATCTTTGTTACTCAATGGATAGTAGCCTTGTCATTATGTAAGGTAGTTTGTAATAGAGATTTTTGTTACTCCATAGAAATGTAGCCTTGTCATTTTGGAAGGTACTCTACTATCAAGATTTTTGTTACTCGAATGGATGGTAGCCTTGTCATTATATAACATAGTCTGTTGTCGATATTTTTGTTACTCCAATGGATGGTAGGCTTTTCATTATGGAAGGTAGTCTGTTCTCGAGATTTTTGTTACTCGAATGGATGGTAGCCTTGTCATTATGGAAGGTAGTTTGTTGTCGATATTTTTGTTACTCTAATGGATGGAAGCCTTGTCATTATGGAAGGTAGTATATTGTCGAGATCTTTGTTACTCAATGGATAGTAGCCTTGTCATTATGTAAGGTAGTTTGTTATAGAGATTTTTGTTACTCCATAGGAATGTAGCCTTGTCATTTTGGAAGTTACTCTGCTGTCGAGATTTTTGTTACTTGAATGGATGGTAGCCTTGTCATTATGGAACATAGTCTGTTGTCGATATTTTGGTTACTCCAATGGATGGTAGGCTTTTCATTATGGAAGGTAATCTGTTGTCGAGATTTTTGTTACTCCAATGGATGGTAGCCTTGTCATTATGGAAGGTAGTCTGTTGTCGATATTTTTGTTAATCCAATGGATGGTAGCCTTTTCATTATGGAAAGTAGTCTATTGTCGAGATTTTTGTTACTCAAATGGATGGTAGCCTTGTCATTATGGAAGGTAATCTGTTGTCGATATGTTTGTTACTCCAATGGATGGTAACCTTGTCATTATGGAATGGTGTCTGTTGTGGAGATTTTTTTTACTCTAATGGATGGTAGCGTTGTCATTATGGAAGGTAGTCTGTTGTCGATATCTTTGTTACTCAATGGCTGGTAGCCTTGTCATTATGGAAGGTAGTTTGTTGTAGAGATTTTTGTTACACCATAGGAATGTAACCTTGTCATTTTTGAAGGTAGTCTACTGTCGAGATTTTTGTTACTCGAATGGATGGTAGCCTTGTCATAATATAACGTAGTCTGTTGTCGATATTTTTGTTACTCTAATGGATGGTAGGCTTTTCATTATGGAAGGTAGTCTGTTTTCGAGATTTTTGTTACTCCAATGGATGGTAGCCTTGTCATTATGGAAGGTAGTTTGTTGTCGATATTTTTGTTGCTCTAATGGATGGTAGGCTTGTCATTATGGAAGTTAGTCTATTGTCGAGATCTTTGTTACTCAATGGATAGTAGCCTTGTCATTATGTAAGGTAGTTTGTTATAGAGATTTTTGTTACTCCATAGGAATGTAGCCTTGTCATTTTGGAAGGTACTCTGCTGTCAAGATTTTTGTTACTCGAATGGATGGTAGCCTTGTCATTATATAACATAGTTTGTTGTCGATATTTTTGTTACTCCAATGGATGGTAGGCTTTTCATTATGGAAGGTAGTCTGTTTTCCAGATTTTTGTTACTCGAATGGATGCTAGCCTTGTCATTATGGAAGGTAGTTTGTTGTCGATATTTTTGTTACTCTAATGGATGGTAGCCTTGTCATTATGGAAGGTAGTCTATTGTCGAGATCTTTGTTACTAAATGGATAATATCCTTGTCATTATGTAAGGTAGTTTGTTATAGAGATTTTTGTTACTCCATAGGAATGTAGCCTTGTCATTTTGGAAGTTACTCTGCTGTCGAGATTTTTGTTACTCGAATGGATGGTAGCCTTGTCATTATGGAACATAGTCTATTATCGATATTTTTGTTACTCCAAGGGATGGTAGGCTTTTCATTATGGAAGGTAATCTGTTGTCGAGATTTTTGTTACTCCAATGGATGGTAGCCTTGTCATTATGGAACATAGTCTATTGTGGAGATTTTTGTTACTCGAATGGATGGTAGCCTTCTCATTATGTAACGTAGTCTGTTGTCGATATTTTTGTTACTCTAATGGATGGTAGGCTTTTCATTATGGAAGGTAGTCTGTTTCAGAGATTTTTGTTACTCCAATGGATGGTAGCCTTGTCATTATGGAAGGTAGTTTGTTGTCGATATTTTTGTTGCTCTAATGGATGGTAGGCTTGTCATTATGGAAGGTAGTCTATTGTCGAGATCTTTGTTACTCAATGGATAGTAGCCTTGTCATTATGTAAGGTAGTTTGTAATAGAGATTTTTGTTACTCCATAGAAATGTAGCCTTGTCATTTTGGAAGGTACTCTACTGTCAAGATTTTTGTTACTCGAATGGATGGTAGCCTTGTCATTATATAACATAATCTGTTGTCGATATTTTTGTTACTCCAATGGATGGTAGGCTTTTCATTATGGAAGGTAGTCTGTTTTCGAGATTTTTGTTACTCGAATGGATGGTAGCCTTGTCATTATGGAAGGTAGTTTGTTGTCGATATTTTTGTTACTCTGATGGATGGAAGCCTTGTCATTATGGAAGGTAGTATATTGTCGAGATCTTTGTTACTCAATGGATAGTAGCCTTGTCATTATGTAAGGTAGTTTGTTATAAAGATTTTTGTTACTCCATAGGAATGTAGCCTTGTCATTTTGGAAGATACTCTGCTGTCGAGATTTTTGTTACTCGAATGGATGGTAGCCTTGTCATTATGGAATGTAGTCTGTTGTCGATATTTTTGTTACTCCAATGGATGGTAGGCTTTTCATTATGGAAGGTAATCTGTTGTCGAGATTTTTGTTACTCCAATGGATGGTAGCCTTGTCATTATGGAAGGTAGTCTGTTGTCGATATTTTTGTTACTCCAATGGATATTAGCCTTTTCATTATGGAAAGTAGTCTATTGTCGAGATTTTTGTTACTCAAATGGATGGTAGCCTTGTCATTATGGAAGGTAATCTGTTGTCGATATGTTTGTTACTCCAATGGATGGTAACCTTGTCATTATGGAATGGTGTCTGTTGTGGAGATTTTTTTTACTCTAATGGATGGTAGCGTTGTCATTATGGAAGGTAGTCTGTTGTCGATATCTTTGTTACTCAATGGCTGGTAGCCTTGTCATTATGGAAGGTAGTTTGTTGTAGAGATTTTTGTTACACCATAGGAATGTAGCCTTGTCATTTTTGAAGGTAGTCTACTGTCGAGATTTTTGTTACTCGAATGGATGGTAGCCTTGTCATTATATAACGTAGTCTGTTGTCGATATTTTTGTTACTCTAATGGATGGTAGGCTTTTCATTATGGAAGTTAGTCTATTTTCGAGATTTTTGTTACTCCAATGGATGGTAGCCTTGTCATTATGGAAGGTAGTTTGTTGTCGATATTTTTGTTGCTCTAATGGATGGTAGGCTTGTCATTATGGAAGTTAGTCTATTGTCGAGATCTTTGTTACTCAATGGATAGTAGCCTTGTCATTATGTAAGGTAGTTTGTTATAGAGATTTTTGTTACTCCATAGGAATGTAGCCTTGTCATTTTGGAAGGTACTCTGCTGTCAAGATTTTTGTTACTCGAATGGATGGTAGCCTTGTCATTATATAACATAGTTTGTTGTCGATATTTTTGTTACTCCAATGGATGGTAGGCTTTTCATTATGGAAGGTAGTCTGTTTTCCAGATTTTTGTTACTCGAATGGATGCTAGCCTTGTCATTATGGAAGGTAGTTTGTTGTCGATATTTTTGTTACTCTAATGGATGGTAGCCTTGTCATTATGGAAGGTAGTCTATTGTCGAGATCTTTGTTACTCAATGGATAATATCCTTGTCATTATGTAAGGTAGTTTGTTATAGAGATTTTTGTTACTCCATAGGAATGTAGCCTTGTCATTTTGGAAGTTACTCTGTTGTCGAGATTTTTGTTACTCGAATGGATGGTAGCCTTGTCATTATGGAACGTAGTCTATTGTCGATATTTTTGTTACTCCAAGGGATGGTAGGCTTTTCATTATGGAAGGTAATCTGTTGTCGAGATTTTTGTTACTCCAATGGATGGTAGCCTTGTCATTATGGAACGTAGTCTATTGTCGAGATTTTTGTTACTCGAATGGATGGTAGCCTTCTCATTATGTAACGTAGTCTGTTGTCGATATTTTTGTTACTCTAATGGATGGTAGGCTTTTCATTATGGAAGGTAGTCTGTTTCAGAGATTTTTGTTACTCCAATGGATGTTAGCCTTGTCATTATGGAAGGTAGTTTGTTGTCGATATTTTTGTTGCTCTAATGGATGGTAGGCTTGTCATTATGGAAGGTAGTCTATTGTCGAGATCTTTGTTACTCAATGGATAGTAGCCTTGTCATTATGTAAGGTAGTTTGTAATAGAGATTTTTGTTACTCCATAGAAATGTAGCCTTGTCATTTTGGAAGGTACTCTACTGTCAAGATTTTTGTTACTCGAATGGATGGTAGCCTTGTCATTATATAACATAATCTGTTGTCGATATTTTTGTTACTCCAATGGATGGTAGGCTTTTCATTATGGAAGGTAGTCTGTTTTCGAGATTTTTGTTACTCGAATGGATGGTAGCCTTGTCATTATGGAAGGTAGTTTATTGTCGATATTTTTGTTACTCTGATGGATGGAATCCTTGTCATTATGGAAGGTAGTATATTGTCGAGATCTTTGTTACTCAATGGATAGTAGCCTTGTCATTATGTAAGGTAGTTTGTTATAGAGATTTTTGTTACTCCATAGGAATGTAGCCTTGTCATTTTGGAAGTTACTCTGCTGTCGAGATTTTTGTTACTCGAATGGATGGTAGCCTTGTCATTATGGAACGTAATCTGTTGTCGATATTTCTGTTACTCCAATGGATGGTAGGCTTTTCAGTATGGAAGGTAATCTGTTGTCGAGATTTTTGTTACTCCAATGGATGGTAGCCTTGTCATTATGGAAGGTAGTCTGTTGTCGATATTTTTGTTACTCCAATGGATGGTAGCCTTTTCATTATGGAAAGTAGTCTATTGTCGAGATTTTTGTTACTCAAATGGATGGTAGCCTTGTCATTATGGAAGGTAATCTGTTGTCGATATGTTTGTTACTCCAATGGATGGTAACCTTGTCATTATGGAAGGGTGTCTGTTGTGGAGATTTTTTTTACTCTAATGGATGGTAGCCTTGTCATTATGGAAGGTAGTCTATTGTCGATATCTTTGTTACTCAATGGCTGGTAGCCTTGTCATTATGGAAGGTAGTTTGTTGTAGAGATTTTTGTTACACCATAGGAATGTAGCCTTGTCATTTTTGAAGGTAGTCTACTGTCGAGATTTTTGTTACTCGAATGGATGGTAGCCTTGTCATTATATAACATAGTCTGTTGTCGATATTTTTGTTACTCCAATGGATGGTAGGCTTTTCATTATGGAAGGTAGTCTGTTTTCGAGATTTTTGTTACTCGAATGGATGGTAGCCTTGTCATTATGGAAGGTAGTTTGTTGTCGATATTTTTGTTACTCTAATGGATGGAAGCCTTGTCATTATGGAAGGTAGTATATTGTCGAGATCTTTGTTACTCAATGGATAGTAGCCTTGTCATTATGTAAGGTAGTTTGTTATAGAGATTTTTGTTACTCCATAGGAATGTAGCCTTGTCATTTTGGAAGTTACTCTGCTGTCGAGATTTTTGTTACTCAAATGGATGGTAGCCTTGTCATTATGGAACGTAGTCTGTTGTCGATATTTTTGTTACTCCAATGGATGGTAGGCTTTTCATTATGGAAGGTAATCTGTTGTCGAGATTTTTGTTACTCCAATGGATGGTAGCCTTGTCATTATGGAAGGTAGTCTGTTGTCGATATTTTTGTTAGTCCAATGGATGGTAGCCTTTTCATTATGGAAAGTAGTCTATTGTCGAGATTTTTTTTACTCAAATGGATGGTAGCCTTGTCATTATGGAAGGTAATCTGTTGTCGATATGTTTGTTACTCCAATGGATGGTAACCTTGTCATTATGGAAGGGTGTCTGTTGTGGAGATTTTTTTTACTCTAATGGATGGTAGCCTTGTCATTATGGAAGGTAGTCTGTTGTCGATATCTTTGTTACTCAATGGCTGGTAGCCTTGTCATTATGGAAGGTAGTTTGTTGTAGAGATTTTTGTTACACCATAGGAATGTAGCCTTGTCATTTTTGAAGGTAGTCTACTATCGAGATTTTTGTTACTCGAATGGATGGTAGCCTTGTCATTATATAACGTAGTCTGTTGTCGATATTTTTGTTACTCTAATGGATGGTAGGCTTTTCATTATGGAAGGTAGTCTGTTTTCGAGATTTTTGTTACTCCAATGGATGGTAGCCTTGTCATTATGGAAGGTAGTTTGTTGTCGATATTTTTGTTTCTCTAATGGATGGTAGGCTTGTCATTATGGAAGTTAGTCTATTATCGAGATCTTTGTTACTCAATGGATAGTAGCCTTGTCATTATGTAAGGTAGTTTGTTATAGAGATTTTTGTTACTCCATAGGAATGTAGCCTAGTCATTTTGGAAGGTACTCTGCTGTCAAGATTTTTGTTACTCGAATGGATGGTAGCCTTGTCATTATATAACATAGTTTGTTGTCAATATTTTTGTTACTCCAATGGATGGTAGGCTTTTCATTATGGAAGGTAGTCTGTTTTCGAGATTTTTGTTACTCGAATGGATGGTAGCCTTGTCATTATGGAAGGTAGTTTGTTGTCGATATTTTTGTTACTCTAATGGATGGTAGCCTTGTCATTATGGAAGGTAGTCTATTGTCGAGATCTTTGTTACTCAATGGATAGTATCCTTGTCATTATGTAAGGTAGTTTGTTATAGAGATTTTTGTTACTCCATAGGAATGTAGCCTTGTCATTTTGGAAGTTACTCTGCTGTCGAGATTTTTGTTACTCGAATGGATGGTAGCCTTGTCATTATGGAACGTAGTCTATTGTCGATATTTTTGTTACTCCAAGGGATGGTAGGCTTTTCATTATGGAAGGTAATTTGTTGTCGAGATTTTTGTTACTCCAATGGATGGTAGCCTTGTCATTATGGAACGTAGTCTGTTGTCGATAATTTTGTTACTCTAATGGATGGTAGCCTTTTCATTATTGAAAGTAGTCTATTGTCGAGATTTTTGTTACTCAAATTGATGGTAGCCTTGTCATTATGGAAGGTAATCTGTTGTCGATATTTTTGTTCCTCCAATGGATGTTAACCTTGTCATTATGGAAGGTAGTCTGTTGTCTAGATTTTTATTACTCCAATGGATGGTAGCCTTGTCATTATGGAAGGTAGTCTGTTGTCGAGATTTTTTTACTCCAATGAATGGTAACCATATCATTATGGAAGGTAGTCTTTTGTCGATATCTTTGTTATTCCAATGGATGGTAACCTTGTCATTATGGAAGGTAGTCTGTTGTCGAGATTTTTATTACTCCAATGGATGGTAGCCTTGTCATTATGGAAGGTTGTTTGTTGTCGATATTTTTTTACTCCAATGGATGGTAACCATGTCATTATGGAAGGTAGTATTTTGTCGATATCTTTGTTATTCCAGTGGATGGTAACCTTGTCATTATGGAAAGTAGTCTATTGTCGAGATTTTTGTTAGTCTAATGGATGGTAGCCTTGTCATTATGGAAGGTAGTCTATTGTCGAGATTCTTTTTACTCCAATGGATGGTAGCCTTGTCATTATGGAAGGTAGTTTGTTGTAGACATTTTTGTTACTCCATAAGATGGTAGCCTTGTCATTTTGGCAGGTAGTCTGTTGTTGAAATTTTTGTTACTCCAATGGATGGTAGCCTTGTCATTATGGAACATAGTCTGTTGTCGATGTTTTTGTTAGTCCAATGGATGGTAGCCTTGTCATTACGGAAGGCAGTTTGTTGTCGAGATTTTTGTTACTTTAATGGATGGTATCCTTGTCATTATGGAACGTAGTTTATTATCGAGATTTTTGTTACTCCAATGGATGGTAGCCTTTTCATTATGGAAAGTAGTTTGTTGTCGATAATTTTGTTACTCTAATGGATGGTAGCCTTTTCATTATGGAAAGTAGTCTGTTGTCGAGATTATTGTTACTCCAATGGATGGTAGCCTTGTCATTATGAAAGGTAGTTTGTTGTCGATATTTTTGTTACTCCAATGGATGGTAGCCTTGTCATTATGGAACATAGTTTGTTATCGAGATTTTTGTTATTCCAATGGATGGTAGCCTTGTCATTATGGAAGGTAGTCTGTCATTGAGATTTATGTTACTCCAATGGATGGTAGCCTTGTCATTATGGAACATAGTTTGTTGTTTAGATTTTTGTTACTCTAATGGATGATTGCCTTGTCATTATGAAAGGTAGTCTGTTGTCGAGATTTTTGTTATTCCATTGGATGGTAGCCTTGTCATTATGGAAGGTAGTATGTTGTCGAGATTTTTATTACTCCAATGGATGGTAACCTTGTGATTATGGAAGGTAGTTTGTTGTCGAGATTTTTATTACTCCAATGGATGGTAGCCTTCTCATTATGGAAGGTAGTCTGTTGTCGAGATTTTTATACTCCAATGGATGGTAACCGTGTCATTATGGAAGGTAGTCTTTTGTCGATATCTTTGTGATTCCAATGGATGGTAAACTTGTCATTATGGAAGGTAGTCTATTGTCGAGATTTTTTTTACTCCTATGGATGGTAGCCTTGTCATTATGGAACATGGTCTATTGTCGAGATTTTTGTTATTCCATTGGATGGTAGCCTTGTCATTAGGGAAGGTAGTCTGTTGTCGAGACTTTTGTTACTCCAATGGATGGTAGCCTTTTCATTATGGAAGTTAGTCTGTTGTCGAGATTTTTGTTACTCCAATGGATGGTAACCTTGTCATTATGGAAGGTAATATGTTGTCAATATTTTTGTTACTCCAATGGATGGTAGCCTTGTCATTATGGAAGGTAGTCCGTTTTCGAGATTTCTATTACTCTAATGGATGGTAGCCTTGTCATTATGGAAGGTAGTCTGCTGTCGATATTTTTGTTACTCCAATGGATGGTAGCCTTTTCATTATGGAAGGTAGTTTGCTGTCGAGATTTTTTTACTCCAATGGATGGTAGCCTTGTCATTATGGAAGGTAGTTTGTTGTCGATATCTTTTTTATTCCAATGGATGATATCCTTTTTATTATGGAAGGTTGTCTGTTGTGAAGATTTTTTTTACTCTAATGGATGGTAGCCTTGTCATTATGGAGGGGAGTCTGTTGTCGATATCTTTGTTACTCAATGGATTGTAGCCTTGTCATTATGGAAGTTTGTCTATTGTAGATATTTTTGTTACTCCATAGGATGGTAGCCTTGTCATTTTGGAAGGTAATCTTTTGTCGATATCTTTGTTACTCAATGGATGGTAGCCTTGTCATTATGGAAGGTAATCTATTGTCGAGATTTTTGTTACTCCAATGGATGGTAGCCTTGTCATTACGAAACATAGTTTGTTATCGAGATTTTTGTTATTCCATTGGATGGTAGCCTTGTCATTATGGAAGTTAGTTTGTTGTCGAGATTTTTGTTACTCCAATGGATGGTAGCCTTTTCATTATGGAAGGTAGTCTGTTGTCGAGATTTTTGTTACTCCAATGGATGGTAGCCTTGTCATTATAGAAAGTAGTCTGTTGTCGATATTTTTGTTACTCCAATGGATGGTAGGCTTTTCATTATGGAAGGTAGTCTATTTTCGATATTTTTGTTACTCCAATGGATGGAAGCCTTGTCATTATGGAAGGTAGTTTGTTGTCGATATTTTTGTTACTCTAATGGATAGTAGCCTTGTCATTATGGAAGTTAGTCTATTATCGAGATCTTTGTTACTCAATGGATAGTTGCCTTGTCATTATGTAAGGTAGTTTGTTGTAGAGATTTTTGGTACTCCATAGGAATGTAGCCTTGTCATTTTGGAAGGTACTCTGCTGTCAAGATTTTTGTTACTCGAATTGATGGTAGCCTTGTCATTATGGAACATAGTCTGTTGTCGATATTTTTGTTACTCCAATGGATGGTAGCCTTGTCATTATGGAAGGTAGTTTGTTGTCGAGATTTTTGTTACTCCAATGGATGGTAGCCATGTCATTATGGAAGGTAGTCCTTTGTCGATATCTTTGTTATTCCAGTGGATGGTAACCTTGTCATTATGGAAAGTAGTATGTTGTCGAGATTTTTGTTAGTCTAATGGATGGTAGCCTTGTCATTATGGAAGGTAGTCTATTATCGAGATTTTTGTTATTCATATGGATGGTAACCTTGTCGTTAAGGAAGGTAGTCTTTTGTCGAGATTCTTTTTACTCCAATGGATGGTAGCCTTATCATTATGGAAGGTAGTTTGTTGTTGTTTTCTTTGTTACTCAATGGATGGTAGCCTTATCATTATGGAAGGTAGTTTGTTGTAGAGATTTTTGTTACTCCATAGGATGGTAGCCTTGTCATTTTGGCAGGTAGTCTGTTGTTGAAATTTTTGTTACTCCAATGGATGGTAGCCTTGTCATTATGGAACATAGTCTGTTGTCGATGTTTTTGTTAGTCCAATGAATGGTAGCCTTGTCATTATGGAAGGCAGTTTGGTGTCGAGATTATTGTTACTTTAATGGATGGTATCCTTGTCATTATGGAACATAGTTTATTATCGAGATTTTTGTTACTCCAATAGATGGTAGCCTTGTCATTATGGAACATAGTCTGTTGTCGATAATTTTGTTACTCTAATGGATGGTAGCCTTTTCATTATGGAAAGTAGTATGTTGTGGAGATTATTGTTACTCCAATGGATGGTAGCCTTGTCATTATGAAAGGTAGTTTGTTGTTGATATTTTTGTTACTCCAATGGATGGTAGCCTTGTCATTATGGAACATAGTTTGTTATCGAGATTTTTGTTATTCCAATGGATGGTAGCCTTGTCATTATGGAAGGTAGTCTGTCATTGAGATTTATAATACTCCAATGGATGGTAGCCTTGTCATTATGGAACATAGTTTGTTGTTTAGATTTTTGTTACTCTAATGGATGATAGCCTTGTCACTATGAAAGTAGTCTGTTGTCGAGATTTTTGTTATTCCATTGGATGGTATCCTTGTCATTATGGAAGGTAGTATGTTGTCGAGATTTTTGTTACTCCAATGGATGGTAACCTTGTGATTATGGAAGGTAGTTTGTTGTCGAGATTTTTATTACTCCAATGGATGGTAGCCTTCTCATTATGGAAGGTAGTCTGTTGTCGAGATTTTTATACTCCAATGGATGGTAACCGTGTCATTATAGAAGGTAGTCTTTTGTCGATACCTTTGTGATTCCAATGGATGGTAAACTTGTCATTATGGAAGGTAGTCTATTGTCGAGATTTTTGTTACTCCAATGGATGGTAGCCTTGTCATTATAGAAAGTAGTCTGTTGTCGATATTTTTGTTACTCCAATGGATGGTAGGCTTTTCATTATGGAAGGTAGTCTATTTTCGATATTTTTGTTACTCCAATGGATGGAAGCCTTGTCATTATGGAAGGTAGTTTGTTGTCGATATTTTTGTTACTCTAATGGATAGTAGCCTTGTCATTATGGAAGTTAGTCTATTATCGAGATCTTTGTTACTCAATGGATAGTTGCCTTGTCATTATGTAAGGTAGTTTGTTGTAGAGATTTTTGGTACTCCATAGGAATGTAGCCTTGTCATTTTGGAAGGTACTCTGCTGTCAAGATTTTTGTTACTCGAATTGATGGTAGCCTTGTCATTATGGAACATAGTCTGTTGTCGATATTTTTGTTACTCCAATGGATGGTAGCCTTGTCATTATGGAAGGTAGTTTGTTGTCGAGATTTTTGTTACTGCAATGGATGGTAGCCATGTCATTATGGAAGGTAGTCCTTTGTCGATATCTTTGTTATTCCAGTGGATGGTAACCTTGTCATTATGGAAGGTAGTCTGTTGTCGAGATTTTTGTTAGTCTAATGGATGGTAGCCTTGTCATTATGGAAGGTAGTCTATTATCGAGATTTTTGTTATTCATATGGATGGTAACCTTGTCGTTAAGGAAGGTAGTCTTTTGTCGAGATTCTTTTTACTCCAATGGATGGTAGCCTTATCATTATGGAAGGTAGTTTGTTGTTGTTTTCTTTGTTACTCAATGGATGGTAGCCTTATCATTATGGAAGGTAGTTTGTTGTAGAGATTTTTGTTACTCCATAGGATGGTAGCCTTGTCATTTTGGCAGGTAGTCTGTTGTTGAAATTTTTGTTACTCCAATGGATGGTAGCCTTGTCATTATGGAACATAGTCTGTTGTCGATGTTTTTGTTAGTCCAATGAATGGTAGCCTTGTCATTATGGAAGGCAGTTTGGTGTCGAGATTATTGTTACTTTAATGGATGGTATCCTTGTCATTATGGAACATAGTTTATTATCGAGATTTTTGTTACTCCAATAGATGGTAGCCTTGTCATTATGGAACGTAGTCTGTTGTCGATAATTTTGTTACTCTAATGGATGGTAGCCTTTTCATTATGGAAAGTAGTATGTTGTGGAGATTATTGTTACTCCAATGGATGGTAGCCTTGTCATTATGAAAGGTAGTTTGTTGTTGATATTTTTGTTACTCCAATGGATGGTAGCCTTGTCATTATGGAACATAGTTTGTTATCGAGATTTTTGTTATTCCAATGGATGGTAGCCTTGTCATTATGGAAGGTAGTCTGTCATTGAGATTTATAATACTCCAATGGATGGTAGCCTTGTCATTATGGAACATAGTTTGTTGTTTAGATTTTTGTTACTCTAATGGATGATAGCCTTGTCACTATGAAAGGTAGTCTGTTGTCGAGATTTTTGTTATTCCATTGGATGGTATCCTTGTCATTATGGAAGGTAGTATGTTGTCGAGATTTTTGTTACTCCAATGGATGGTAACCTTGTGATTATGGAAGGTAGTTTGTTGTCGAGATTTTTATTACTCCAATGGATGATAGCCTTCTCATTATGGAAGGTAGTCTGTTGTCGAGATTTTTATACTCCAATGGATGGTAACCGTGTCGTTATAGAAGGTAGTCTTTTGTCGATACCTTTGTGATTCCAATGGATGGTAAACTTGTCATTATGGAAGGTAGTCTATTGTCGAGATTTTTTTTACTCCTATGGATCGTAGCCTTGTCATTATGGAACATGGTCTATTGTCGAGATTTTTGTTATTCCATTGGATGGTAGCCTTGTCATTAGGGAAGGTAGTCTGTTGTCGAGACTTTTGTTACTCCAATGGATGGTAGCCTTTTCATTATGGAAGGTAGTCTGTTGTCGAGATTTTTGTTACTCCAATGGATGGTAACCTTGTCATTATGGAAGGTAATATGTTGTCAATATTTTTGTTACTCCAATGGATGGTAGCCTTGTCAATATGGAAGGTAGTCCGTTTTCGAGATTTCTATTACTCTAATGGATGGTAGCTTTGTCATTATGGAAGGTAGTCTGTTGTCGATATTTTTGTTACTCCAATGGATGGTAGCCTTTTCATTATGGAAGGTAGTCTGTTGTCGAGATTAATTTACTCCAATGGATGGTAGCCTTGTCATTATGGAAGGTAGTCTGTTGTCGATATCTTTTTTATTCCAATGGATGATATCCTTTTCATTATGGAAGGTTGTCTGTTGTAGAGATTTTTTTTACTCTAATGGATGGTAGCCTTGTCATTATGGAGGGTAGTCTGTTGTCGATATCTTTGTTACTCAATGGATTGTAGCCTTGTCATTATGGAAGCTTTTCTGTCGTAGAGATTTTTGTTACTCCATAGGATGGTAGCCTTGTCATTTTGGAAGGTAATCTTTTGTCGATATCTTTGATACTCAATGGATGGTAGCCTTGTCATTATGGAAGGTAGTCTATTGTCGAGATTTTTGTTACTCCAATGGATGGTAGCCTTGTCATTACGAAACATAGTTTGTTATCGAGATTTTTGTTATTCCAATGGATGGTAGCCTTGTCATTATGGAAGGTAGTCTGTCATTAAGATTTATGTTACTCCAATGGATGGTAGCCTTGTCATTATGGAACATAGTTTGTTGTTTAGATTTTTGTTACTCTAATGGATGATAGCCTTGTCATTATGAAAGGTTGTCTGTTGTCGAGATTTTTGTTATTCCATTGGATGGTAGCCTTGTCATTATGGAAAGTAGTTTGTTGTCGAGATTTTTATTACTCCAATGGATGGTAGCCTTCTCATTATGGAAGGTAGTCTGCTGTCGAGATTTTTATACTCCAACGGATGGTAACCGTGTCATTATGGAAGGTAGTCTTTTGTCGATATCTTTGTGATTCTAATGGATGGTAAACTTGTCATTATGGAAGGTAGTCTATTGTCGAGATTTTTTTTACTCCTATGGATCGTAGCCTTGTCATTATGGAACATGGTCTATTGTCGAGATTTTTGTTATTCCATTGGATGGTAGCCTTGTCATTAGGGAAGGTAGTCTGTTGTCGAGAAGTTTGTTACTCCAATGGATGGTAGCCTTTTCATTATGGAAGGTAGTCTGTTGTCGAGATTTTTGTTACTCCAATGGATGGTAACCTTGTCATTATGGAAGGTAATATGTTGTCAATATTTTTGTTACTCCAATGGATGGTAGCCTTGTCAATACGGAAGGTAGTCCGTTTTCGAGATTTTTATTACTCTAATGGATGGTAGCCTTGTCATTATGGAAGGTAGTCTGTTGTCGATATTTTTGTTACTCCAATGGATGGTAGCCTTTTCATTATGGAAGGTAGTCTGTTGTCGAGATTTTTTTACTCCAATGGATGGTAGCCTTGTCATTATGGAAGGTAGTCTGTTGTCAATATCTTTTTTATTCCAATGGATGATATCCTTTTCATTATGGAAGGTTGTCTGTTGTGGAGATTTTTTTTACTCTAATGGATGGTAGCCTTGTCATTATGGAGGGTAGTCTGTTGTCGATATCTTTGTTACTCAATGGATTGTAGCCTTGTCATTATGGAAGTTTGTCTGTTGTAGAGATTTTTGTTACTCCATAGGATGGTAGCCTTGTCATTTTGGAAGGTAATCTTTTGTCGATATCTTTGTTACTCAATGGATGGTAGCCTTGTCATTAGGGAAGGTAGTCTATTGTCGAGATTTTTGTTACTCCAATGGATGGTAGCTTTGTCATTATGAAACATAGTTTGTTATCGAGATTTTTGTTATTCCATTGGATGGTGGCCTTGTCATTATGGAAGTTAGTTTGTTGTCGAGATTTTTGTTACTCCAATGGATGGTAGCCTTTTCATTATGGAAGGTAGTCTGTTGTCGAGATTTTTGTTACTCCAATGGATGGTAGCCTTGTCATTATAGAACGTAGTCTGTTGTCGATATTTTTGTTACTCCAATGGATGGTAGGCTCTTCATTTTGGAAGATAGTTTGTTTTCGAGATTTTTGTTACTCCAATGTATGGTAGCCTTGTCATTATGGAAGGTAGTTTGTTGTAGAGATTTTTGTTACTCCAATGGATGGTAGGCTTGTCTTTATGGAAGGTTGTCTGATGTCGATATTTTTGTTACTCCAATAGATGGTAGCCTTGTCTTTATGGAAGGTAGTCTGTTTTCGATATTTTTGTCACTCCAATGGATGATAGCCTTGTCATTATGGAAGGTAGTCTGTTTTCGAGATTTCTATTACTCTAATGAATGGTAGCCTTGTCATTATGGAACGTTGTCTGTTGTCGAGATTTTTGTTACTCCAATGGATGGTAGCCTTGTCATTATGGAACGTAGTCTATTGTTGATATTTTTGTTACTCCAATGGATGGTAGCCTTGTAATTATGGAAGGTAGTCTGTTGCCGATATCTTTGTTACTCAATGGATGGTAGCCTTGTCATTATGGAAGGTAGTATGTTGTAGAGATTTTTGTTACTCCATAGGATGGTAGTCTTCTCATTTTGGAAGGTAATCTGTTGTCGATATCTTTGTTACTCAATGGATGGTAGCCTTGTCATTATGGAAGGTAGTCTATTGTCGAGATTTTTGTTACTCCAATGGATGGTAGCCTTGTCATTACGGAACATAGTTTGTTATCGAGATTTTTGTTATTCCATTGGATGGTAGCCTTGTCATTATGGATGTTAGTTTGTTGTCGAGATTTTTGTTACTCCAATGGATGGTAGGCTTTGCATTATGGAAGGTAGTCTGTTGTCGAGATTTTTGTTACTCCAATGGATGGTAGCCTTGTCATTATAGAACGTAGTCTGTTGTCGATATTTTTGTTACTCCAATGGATGGTAGGCTTTTCATTATGGAAGTGTTTACCGTGAAAAATGGTAAACAACCGCTGATCTTCCAAAAGGTAACTTATTTGGAGACTCGCTGGATCGATTAGATTGATCCTAAGACATGGTTGATTTTTGGAGTTTAAATGCTTTGAAATAAAGAGTTTCGACTAATCCTAATGGTGATTAATGCAAGTAAAGTAGAGACACTTTAAGTAAATTGCATGGAGAAAAGCTTGATAAAGTAAATAAAAGCATTAAAGGGTTGTTAAATAAATGACTTCGGCTGAGGTAAATAAGTGAAAGTGATAAATTGTTTGAATGTAAAAGATTTTGATTAAGGTAAATGGTGTTTCACACATACATTCTCAATGATTCTTTCTCTCACATTGGGTACTTGAATCTAAATGAGTGACTTGTATACAATGATGAACACACTTAATAACTACGTGAACACTTCGTATTTATACTAAAAAATCCTAAGTAACTGCTGGGCAGTCACACCGCTTCGTGATGACACCACATGGCACGCTCACAACCTTCGACGCCTACTTTAACGACAAGTTGCGCTTGGTAACTGCTGGTAACTATCTTCCCTCCAACAATTCAAAATTCAAACCGTTCTATCTTGGGCATCAGGGACCTTGGTCGAAAGGTTGCTCCTTCGACATCGAAGACAACATGATTCCAACTTAGAGGAATTTCTCTAAGTATGTTGTCAATATTTGATGAGCCTTCGATGTGATCAGCTGATCGAAGCCTTCTTGTGTAGGAAACTCTTCTGACTCATAATTAATGATCTATATGATAATAGAACGCGGGTGTCGAATTTAGGAGCCAACAAATTGCCCCCCAAGAATGTATTATTTCGACGCTTAGAAGAAAGAGGCATTCTTTGATATTCCATTCGACATATGTCCTTCACTCTCAGCCACAAATTAGTTTGTGTGCTTTTCGTCTCCTACCAACCATCTGACAATCTCAAAAAATCATCATTTCAACTTTTCCCAAGACGTCACTTCAGTAAGGCACTTCGCACGCACGATGGCCTTTCATACGCTGTCATCATGACCATTCTCTGAAATCAAGGAAGCATGCTGCAACGTTTCCGTTTTTCAGAACGGTTACAGCGCCAAATACGTGCCACGTGCCCCACTCCCGTCTGTGGCATTAAATTACCTCGAGCCCTGTGATTTTTCAATCACTATAAATAGCACTAAGTGCTTCATTTGGACTCTTTACGCTTTCTTGCATCCAAATTTTCGATCGAACGAAATTTTCTACAAACAACCCTTTGCTTCTTCCTCTCCAAACCCAGTAATCTTTATTCTTCATCCATCCTCATCTCAAACCAAAAATGGATTTCCTTCCGTGGGTTAAGAACAAGAGCCACGCTTAACGAACCTTCCTTCTTTCTCTTCCTCTCACTAGCATACCTCTTCAGTAAAGCATCCTTTTGACGAAGTTTCTCATCGTGATCAATGAACCAGCCGTCTTGAATAAACATCAACTCCTCCTTTTCTTTTAACTGTCGAGTCAGGACTCGATTCTCATATTCAGACATATGGTACTTTTCTTTCCAAGCATCCCTCTCGGACTTCATCCTAGCCAGATTTCCTTGGTATTCTCCTATATTCGCGATAGGGATAACAACAGATGATGGTGCAACGGTGGGGAATAAAGGTTTCTCAAGTTTATAGGGCATCTTGAGAGCACAAGCCCTAGCACGGACCCACTATAGGTAAGGCTCCAAAGAAACGGCACCTCTATGTCCTAACATATCTCTCCCTTTCCTATGGATGTGGCGCCAAGCTCTTTCGATCTCCCTCTTAGCTGCCTGATGATCTTGTCCTTCTTGTAGAAAGAAACCACTCACATGGATGTTGTTTGGCTTGTCCCTCATCGGGTACCCAAACTGACGGCACGCGAGAACAGGGTTATAGTTAATTCCACCTCTCGTACCAAGAAGAGGCACGTTAGGAAAAGCACCACAACTATCGATGATCTTCACGTCGTAGTAAAATCAATTATACCAATCAATGTCGAAATGAGTGAGAGCCATAATCTTTGGCGCCCATCGCGGCTCCTTCTCGAGATCCCAGAAAATATCAGACCCAGGCAGATGCGAAACATACCACTGATACAACAACGGTGCACAACAAATAATCATTCCTCCTTGATAAGAGTCTCGGAGATGAATGGAGTAGTAGGTATCTCCTAGTAGCGTAGGGACCGGATTTCCAATCAAGAAAATTTTGATGGCGTTGATATCCACAAATTTATCAACGTTAGGGAACAAGAATAGACCATAAGCGAGTAAAGAAAACACGTCTTCAAAGGCAACAATATCTTTTATCTCAGCAAAATGACGAGCTTTCCTCAACAAAAACTGTGCAGACAAACCTCGGATTCCCCCTTTTGTAGTCATTTTCTCCTCTATCTCTGATTTCTTCAAGTGGGTGATAGTCGCTATCTCGTGATATTTGGGCTCCTCTTCTAATCCAGAAAAAGGAACACAGTCGGTGATTGGCAAACCAAGTATGTAGGAATACTCTTCTAAGTGTTAGAACAAAGTTTGAATCTACTACCCTATATTTAAGTTTTGATGATAACAAAGTGAAAAGATATAGTATTTTTAAATTTCATGTATGAACTATCTGCTGCCTAAAATTATTATGTTCTGACTTGCAGATACACTGATTGAAATAAGCAAGATCACATCTATTCAGCATCAGAACTTGATTTCAAACACCAGCATCAGAAGTTGCTATATCAGAATATTAAAATCAGATGATCAACTCACGTACATGCTGAAGCCTGATGAACAAGACTGCGCTCAACATTCTGATAAAGGAACACAATAGTTCATCAGCAGCGAAGCAGAGTCAGAATGAGCCAAGCCAGAACTTGCATTAAGTAAGCAACGGTACTGTGCATTGAAAGCAATTTAATTCCAACGGCCTCATTCCAGACAAGATCTGCTCAATAAGGAAAGCTTGTTATTAGCATTGAATCAAGAATATTGCATCCAACGTTCATCATCTCAGTGCTATATAAACAAGGCTTTGAAGATTGAAATGGCTAATGCTCTCCAAATCTCTACACGCACAAAAGCTAAACCATAATCTTCGTTCTCTCAGTTTTGCTAAACCACACACTCTGATATTCTATTACTGTTTAGCAATCTAGTTTCTAAGCTTCAATTTGTGTATACATCACAGTTGTGATACAGTTTTGTAGAAAACATCCACACACATAGTTTTATCTCTTTGTAAGAAAGTGTTACCTTGACAAACCGGGTTGTGGTTTGAATCAAGAAGGCTTTAGCAGTTGTTAAAGCAGTCTGTAATATTCAGTTGAATATAGTGGATTAAGACCTCGTTGGAGAGAGGCGAAATCACCTTGACGGGTGGACTGGAGTAGTTTGAGATCAAACGAACCAGGATAAAAATATCTTGTTTATTGCATTAGATTTCAGTTTTACAATTCAACCCCCCTTCTTGTGTTTTTCACCACTTCAATTGGCATCAGAGCGCCTGGTTCTGAGCTAAAACACTTAACCGTGTCAGTACAAGATCCAGCGTCAGAAAAACACAATGGCAGGAAACAATTCTCACATCAGCAATGACAACAATGAGGACAGAGACAGATTCAGTGGCAAACCTCCAGTCTTTGATGGAGAAAACTTTGATTACTGGAAAGACAGAATTGAAAGCTTCTTTCTGGCACATGATGCTGATCTGTGGGATATGGTGACAGATGGATACACGCACCCTGTGAATGCAAGTGGTCAGAAGATTGATAGAAAAACAATGTCTGATCAACAAAAGCGTGACCTCAAGAATCACCACAAGGCCAGAACCATCCTCCTCAGTGCCATATCCTATACTGAATATGAAAAGATCTCCAACAGAGACACAGCAAAGAATATTTTTGATTCTCTCAGAATGACGCATGAGGGCAACGTCCAGGTCAAAGAAACAAAAGCTCTGGCGCTCATTCAGAAGTATGAGGCGTTCAAAATGGAAGAATCTGAATCCATTGAAACTATGTTCTCTAGATTCCAGATTCTGGTAGCTGGTCTCAAAGTTCTGGACAAAGGATACTCTACTGCTGACCATGTCAAGAAAATCGTCAGAAGTTTACCCAAGCAGTGGAGGCCTATGGTTACTGCTCTGAAGCTAGCTAAAGATCTCAACAAAATCACTCTGGAGGAACTTATCAGCTCCCTCAGAAGTCATGAGATAGAGCTAGAAGCTGATGAGCCTCAGAAGCAAGGTAAGCCTTTAGCATTAAAATCTAACAGAAAATTTGAGTCTAAAGTTTTGCAGGCAGTTGAAGAAACATCTGATGGATCCTCATCAGAAGAAGACGAACTTTCCCTTCTCTCCAGAAGAGTAAATCAACTGTGGAAACAAAGACAAAGGAAGTTCAGGAATCCCAGAAGATCTGATCAGAACGAGTCCTCTTCCAGATACAGAAGGACAGATTCTTCCTCTGGATACAGGAGATCTGAAGGCTCCTCCAGTAGCAAAAAGCCAAACACCAAAGACATCATCTGCTATGAGTGCAATGAGCAAGGACACTACAAGAGTGACTGCCCAAAGCTTCAGAGGGAAAAGCCCAAAAAGAAGTTTGGAAGAGAGAAGAAGAAAAGTCTCATGGCTACATGGGATGACTCTGACTCGTTTGAAGCTGACTCAGAATCAGATGATGAAAGGGCAAACATAGCTCTCATGGCTAACATTTCAGAAGATAGTGAAGCTTCTGAATCAGACTCAGAATCAGACACTGAAGAGGTATTTCCTAACTTTGTTGTTAACTTTACAAAGGCTGAACTTGCTGAAAGCCTTAATGAGATTCTGGAACGTTATCAGCAAATTAGAGATAAATTCAGAGACCTGAAAAGGAATCTTGAATCCGACTCTAATAAGAATGAGAGTCTCAAATTGGAAAATTCTGAGCTGAGAAATAAGATTTCAAAATTAGAAAACACTTTACAAAACTCTCAAAAGGAACCAATTTCTGAAACTCCCAGCAACGCTGATGAGATCATCAAGGAGTATGATCACAGTTTCCAGAAGTTCCTAGCTAAAAGCATAGATAGAAGCAGAATGGCCTCAATGATCTATGGAGTTAGCAGAAACGGCAGGAAAGGAATAGGATACCAAGGTAAGGTTCCTACACCAAAGAATGTCATGGACTTAACCATTAAACACACTCCTCTGAATTCACATTTTGTGTATGGTCACACACATGATATCAAATATACTAGCAGTAAGCACTCTGTGAAACCAAAATTCAACCATAGTTTTGGTAAAACTAACAAACCAGGACCCAAGAAAATCTGGGTACCTAAGGATAAAATAATACATGTTGCAGATATCTTTAGCAGCAAGTCAGAAACACCAGTCATGGTACCTGGACTCTGGCTGCTCATGACACATGACGGGAAGAAGGCATATGTTCCAAAGCCTGGAACTTAAGCCTGGAGGCCACGTTGGCTTTGGAGGCAATTAGAGGGGAAAGATAATTGGCTCTGGAACTGTAGGTAATGGAAATATTCCCTCTATTAATAATGTTCTGCTAGTAGATGGATTGATGCATAATCTGTTATCCATAAGTCAATTAAGTGATAACGGTTATGATATAATCTTTAATCAAAAATCATGTAAAGCTGTTAGTCAGAAAGATGGGACTATCCTGTTTAATGGTAAGAGGAAAAACAACATTTACAAAATCAAACTTTCTGAACTAAAGAGTCAGAATGTAAAATGTCTTCTGTCTGTTAACAACGAGCAGTGGATCTGGCACAGAAGATTGGGGCATGTTAGTATGAGAAGAATATCTCAGATTAACAAACTCAATCTGGTCAGAGGACTTCCTAATTTGAAGTTCAATTCAGATGCTCTGTGTGAAGCATGTCAGAAAGGCAAATTTGCTAAACCTTCTTTTAAATCCAAAAATGTTGTTTCTACCTCTAAGCCATTAGAACTTCTGCACATTGACTTATTTGGACCAGTTAAAACTGCTTCAGTCAGTGGTAAGAAGTATGGGTTAGTAATCGTAGATGACTATAGCAGATGGACATGGGTAAAGTTCTTAAGACACAAGGACGAGTCACACTCTGTGTTTGCTACCTTCTGTAACCAAGTTCAGAATGAAAAGGATCTTAGAATCGTTAAAGTCAGAAGTGATCATGGTGGAGAATTTGAAAATAAAGATTTTGAGTCATTCTTTAATGACAGAGGCATTCTGCATGATTTCTCTTGTCCTAGAACTCCCCAACAAAATGGAGTTGTAGAACGAAAGAACAGAACATTGCAAGAAATGGCCAGAACCATGATCAATGAGACAAACGTTGCTAAGATCTTCTGGGCAGAGGCAATAAACACAGCGTGCTACATTCAGAATAGAATCTCAATAACACCTATTCTGGAAAAGACTCCATATAAATTGTGGAAGAACAGAAAGCCCAACATTTCATATTTTCATCCATTTGGATGTACTTTCTTTATATTAAATACAAAGAATTATTTGAACAAGTTTGACTCTAAAGCACAGAAGTGTATTATGTTAGGATACTCTAAACGCTCAAGAGGGTACAGAGTATACAATACAGAAACACAGATTGTGGAAGAATCAATCAGTGTTCGTTTTGATGACAAGCTTGACTCCGAAAAGTCAAAGCAGAATGAAGTCTTTGCAGGTACAGAAATTGAATTTACAGGTTCTGAAGACAAGTCATCAGAAGCTCTCAACACAGACATTCCTTCAACGTCTGAAAGGAGCACTGCTAGAAATCCTACAACAGCTGCTGATCAACCTCAGAAGAGATTACCCAGAAGCAGCTTGGATCACCCAGAAGAGACTATCCTAGGAAGAAAGGAAGATCCAATCAGAACAAGAGCAAGCTTCAGAAACTATGAAGAAACACTTATGGGACTGGTGTCTCTGATTGAACCTTCTTCAATTGATGAAGCACTTCTGGATAATGACTGGATTCTGGCAATGCAAGAAGAGCTGAATCAATTCACCAGAAACGACGTATGGGATCTAGTTCCCAGACCAAAAGGATTCAACGTCATTGGAACAAGATGGGTGTTCAGAAACAAGCTAAATGAACAAGGTGAAGTCATCAGAAACAAGGCACGACTGGTTGCACAAGGTTATAGTCAGCAAGAGGGGATAGACTATACAGAAACCTTTGCCCCAGTCGCCAGGTTAGAATCTATCAAACTTTTAATTTCATTTGCTGTTAATAGAGGCATCACTCTGTATCAGATGGATGTCAAAAGTGCATTCTTAAATGGTTATATAGAAGAAGTTTATGTACACCAACCCCCAGGTTTTGAAAATACAAAACATCCAGAACATGTTTTCAAACTAAAGAAGTCACTGTATGGTCTGAAACAAGCTCCCAGAGCTTGGTATGAAAGGCTAAGTAACTTTCTGCTGGAAAATGAATTCACCAGAGGGAAAGTGGACACTACTCTATTCTGTAAATCAGTTAAGAGTGACATCTTAGTATGTCAAATTTATGTTGATGATATTATTTTTGGTTCTACTCATCCTTCTCTTGGAAGAAAATTTGCTAAGTGTATGCAGACAGAATTTGAGATGAGCCTCATGGGGGAACTGAAATTCTTTCTAGGAATTCAGATCAATCAAACTCCAGAAGGAACTTACATTCATCAGAGCAAATACATCAGAGATCTTCTGAAGAAATTTGACCTCTCAGAATGTAAGCCATCAAAGATTCCAATGCATCCCACGTGCATTCTGGAAAGAGAAGAGGTAAGCAAAAATGTAGAACAGAAAGTCTACAGAAGTATGATTGGTTCTCTCCTCTATCTGACGGCTTCAAGACCTGACATATTATTCAGTGTTTGTATCTGTGCTAGATTCCAATCAGATCCTAGAGAATCTCACTTAACAGCTGTTAAGCGAATTTTCAAGTATCTGAAAGGTACTACTAATCTGGGTTTGTTTTATAGAAAATCTAGTGATTACAGCTTAGTAGGCTATTGTGATGCTGATTTTGCTGGAGACAGAGTGGAACGTAAAAGTAATTCTGGAAGCTGCCAGTTTCTGGGAGAAAATCTGATTTCTTGGTCCAGCAAAAGGCAATCAACAATTGCTCTGTCAACAGCAGAAGCTGAGTACATAGCAGCAGCAGGATGTAGCACACAAATGCTCTGGATGAAAAGTCAGCTTGAAGACTTCCAGATTTTTGAGAGTAACATTCCTATACTTTGTGATAATACTTCTGCTATTTGCTTAAGTAAGAATCCCATTTTACATTCTAGAGCTAAGCATATAGAAATAAAACATCACTTCATTAGGGACTATATTCAGAAAGGTATTTTGAACTTAAAATTTATAGATACAGACCATCAATGGGCTGATATCTTTACTAAACCCCTTTCAGAAGATAGGTTTAATTTCATTCTGAAACATCTCAGCATGAAAGTGTGCCCAGAGTGAAAATGTTTTAATTCCATATATTTACCTTCAGAATGTAATTATTTTACTGTGAACTTCTGATCAATCTCCTTTCAGAAAGATAGAACATGCAGATTGTATCAGATGCAAGTCTAAAGATCTGAGAGTCTAAAGCTCAAAGAAAGACGTGCTGATCACTACATCAAACAAGTGTCATCCAATCATCAGCATATCTCTGAAGCAGAACGCGTGCACGCTTCTGAGAAGGCAAAGCGCTGATTGGGTGCATTGAGACACATGTCTGGTAACCGTTTTTAAGTATCTTTCTCAAATCCCCTAAAATCAGCAAGCACTTAATGAAAAGTAATCATGCTTTTAAATGGCAATCATGATTTTTCTCTCTCTTAAAAACGTTTATCTTTTCAAAATAGTTTTGAAAACTCTATTTAAGCACATTAATCTCTCATTCTTATTCTTTACGCTTTCTCACTAATACTCAAGCATTTTCTGCATATTTCTGTGTTCATCTCTTGCAACCTATTTTCCTCAGTTTATTCTCAAAACCCCTTTAGCGTGAACATGGCAACCTCCAGCAGCGTTTCTGCAGGTACTCAGAAGAAAGCATCATCTGAGCAATATCAAGTGCCACTCAGAACTCTCCTCACTCCAGTGAAGAATCTTGAAGTGCTTTCTGAATTAATCATTGACTTTGAAAGCTTGAAGGAGAACGATTTTGACCTAACTGAAGAAGTTAGGGCTCAAAAGTGGGATAGGTATTTCGATAGGTTGGTTGGACCAACATTCCCAATGCTGGTCAAGGAATTTTGGATTCACGCCAAGGCTTCAACACATCTATTCACCTCCTTTGTTATGGGGAAGAAGATTGTGATTACTGAAGATCACATTGCAAGGCTAATCGGTCAAAGTGGTGGTGGCGTCCGTTGTGTGGACATGGCTGAAAGATGTGCTGATATAGGTGTGGTAGCTGACAGGATTTTCACTCTTGGGATGCCCAGCAGCAAGATTAAAGATCTGAAGGATCATTGCAGAGTGTGGGCTAAGATTATTCTGGGGTGCTTCAACCACAGGAAACCAACCAGTTCTCCTGATTACATAAATGTGGATCAGCAGTTTCTGATCTACTTTATTGATCAGAAGGTAAAGATCAATCTGGCTCACTTCCTGTTCAACCACCTCAGAACAAGTGTGAAAGAAACAAGGGAAGAAGAAAGAACCAAGAGGGATTGGATACCTTTTGGAAGGTTGATATCAGATATTCTAACAGAGAATAGGCTGATTGAGCATCTAATAGAAGCTCAAGAGCTAAACGTTATTGAACCAACAATTGGGAAACCTCTGAACGCAAAGAACCTGAAAAAGATGAAGCTGATAGAGAATATTCAGAAGGAACCCAGAACTACTCCCCTTGCTGATATCTCCAGCAGAAGAGTGCCTCTGAGTGATTTTCTGTTATTTTCTGAAATTGAATCCAAACCAGAGGTGATTCTCAGGTACCTGGATGCGTGCAAGGCAGATGGTACAGATCCAAAGCTGAATATCAGAGATCTGCATCAACCTCAACCAGAAGTGACTCTGAAGAAGACCAAGAAGAGGAAGGCGCCATCAGAAGGATCATCTCAGCAGACTCCCAAGAAAAGAGGTAATTCATCTGCTGCCCCTGTTTTAAATTCTTCTACTATTCCAGCATCTATCCCTCCTCAAACCTCTCATAGAATCTCAATCCCCATCCCTACCATAGATGAAACTGTACAAGAAGAAGACCCTTCTGAGGCATTAAAACTCAGAAGACCCAGAACCAAACACCCCAAACAACCAATAATTTCAACAACATCAGCACTTAACCAAGTGCTGTCTGATATTGATCAACATACCTCTGATCAACCAAACTCTGAACCACAAAATGTTCCTCCTCCACAACCAGAACAACAGCAATCTGCTGAAGAACCAGAACAACAGCAATCTGCTGAAGAACCAGAACAACAGCAATCTACTGCAGAACCAGAACAACAACAACCACTCTCAGAAGAACCTCTGATCCCTGAGCAATCAGAGATTCCAACTCCCTCTCCCCAACCAGAAATTAATCCACCATCACCACAAACAGAGTTTCACCACTCTGAAACTCCTTCCCCTCACCAGTCTGAACCTCATTCACCTCAACCATCACCACTGGCAATCCAGCTGCCATGTGGAACAACTGTTATCATGCCCCAGTTACCATCCTCATCAGAATCGACACCACCAAATACTCCCAAAACACCACCCAGTCCAATCATAATATCTGACTCTGATACTCCTTCTCCAAAACAAACAGCTTCTCAGAAAACCTCTGAAAACCCCAGCAGGACCTTCATAGACTTAACCAGTCTTGACCGTCTTGCTGATCTGAAACACAAAATTGCCATCCCAAAACCAAAGCAACCAGATGTTGGCTCTGGTATTATGAATTTTGAAACAGGTGTGCTGCAATGGATTGCTTCTTTGAAGCAAGTCTGTCCTGGAATGATTGACCCAGCTGCTTCTGATCAGCTCTGGTCACAATTCAGACTTTGGGTACGTGCTGAAGCCCTCAAGTTGCAGGATATCAACTATGAGCAGGCACAACAAAATTTCAGCAAGCTTCTGAATGAAGTTGGAAGTCAGCTCCTGAAAGAGGACGTGCTCCCTCTGGACAGTGAACCTTGGTCCGAGAAACAGCAAGCTGCAAAGGTGCAATCATCAGAAGAAGACAAGACCATTCAAGCTGAAGAAAGTCAAGCAGAGGATGTTGCTGAAAGTTCTCAGAAGCCTCCTGTTTCTGATGCTTCTCAAGCTGCCTTGGACAGGCAGACTCTGGAAGAACTAAGGCTGAATGACATGCGTCTGCAGCAGCGGATGGATGAAAGCGATCAGAAGATGAAAGAGAGAATGGATGTGCAGGACAGCAAGATTGACACTGTTGTCAGCATGGTGCATAAGCAGAATGAGACTGCTGAAAAGATCCAAGCCATGTTGGAGAACCTGTTCACACGCTTGCCTCCTCAACCTTAGTCTCCTTTTTTCATGCATGACCTTTTTCATGTTTTCCTTGATTTTCTGATGCACTGATTGAATATGTTTTGTAATATTTTCTTGTTTTGATTCTGAACTATCTTAATATGATTAGTTTTTCTGATCTTAATTGTTTTAGCACATCACCAACACTTTTTGATTGCTGACAAAAAGGGGGAGAACAAGAATGATATTTTAATCAATAACGGCTGACTAGACAGAAATTCTCAAACATTCTAACTCTATTACTTGAAATGTTTTTTTTTTTTTTTTTGCTTAAAGTCTACAGGCACAAGGAAGCTCCTGGACACTCTGAAGACTAGAAGCTCTGATCACTATGAAGTTCTGATCCGCTCTAATATTCTGATCCAAAGCAAAGCTCTGACAAGATAAGCTCTGAAGCTCTGCTCTGACATAAAGCTTCTGATAAGGCAAAGACTCTGATACTCTGATGTTCAAAGAAAGGCAAAAAGATCTGATCCTGAAGAAAACGTATAATCAAAGGGAAGTAATAAACTCAGGGGGAGTATCTCCTTACTCCTTATTCTTTTGCTTCTTATTCTGATACATATTCCAGATACCTTTTCACGTTATTTTCATTTAAAATATCTAGTTTTTGTCATCATCAAAAAGGGGGAGATTGTTAGAACAAAGTTTGAATCTACTATCCTATATTTAAGTTTTGATGATAACAAAGTGAAAAGATATAGTATTTATAAATTTCATGTATGAACTATCTGCTGCCTAAAATTATTATGTTCTGACTTGCAGATACACTGATTGAAATAAGCAAGATCACATCTATTCAGCATCAGAACTTGATTTCAGACACCAGCATCAGAAGTTGCTATATCAGAATGTTAAAATCAGATGATCAACTCACGTACATGCTGAAGCCTGATGAACAAGACTGCGCTCAACACTCTGATAAAGGAACACAATAGTTCATCAGCATCGAAGCAGAGTCAGAATGAGCCAAGCCAGAACTTGCATTAAGTAAGCAACGGTACTGTGCATTGAAAGCAAATTAATTCCAACGGCCTCATTCCAGACAAGATCTGCTCAATAAGGAAAGCTTGTTATTAGCATTGAATCAAGAATATTGCATCCAACGTTCATCATCTCAGTGCTATATAAACAAGGCTTTGAAGATTGAAATGGCTAATGCTCTCCAAATCTCTACACGCACAAAAGCTAAACCATAATCTTCGTTCTCTCAGTTTTGCTAAACCACACACTCTGATATTCTATTACTGTTTAGCAATCTAGTTTCTAAGCTTCAATTTGTGTATACATCACAGTTGTGATACAGTTTTGTAGAAAACATCCACACACATAGTTTTATCTCTTTGTAAGAAAGTGTTACCTTGACAAACCGGGTTGTGGTTTGAATCAAGAAGGCTTTAGCAGTTGTTAAAGCAGTCTGTAATATTCAGTTGAATATAGTGGATTAAGACCTCGTTGGAGAGAGGCGAAATCACCTTGACGGGTGGACTGGAGTAGTTTGAGATCAAACGAACCAGGATAAAAATATCTTGTTTATTGCATTAGATTTCAGTTTTACAATTCAACCCCCCTTCTTGTGTTTTTCACCACTTCACTAAGTTGGGCATCAACTGGTAATCCGGAAAGGTGAAACATCGGTACAGAGGATCGTAGAATTGAACCAGCGTATTGAGGATGCCTTCCTTCATCTTGCGCTTCATGAGAGGTATAATGGACCCATACTTCTTCTGAAAATCCGTCGGGTTCTCGATCTTCTGAATCAAACTCTTCAGTTCTTCAATCTCGGGCTCCTTAAAACTAAAGCTTCGAGTGTTTCTCCTTCCAAATTCCATGATGACCTGAGATGTCTTCAAAAATCATTCCGAAGTTCCTTGAAAAACAAGTTTTTTACAAAGATGTTGATGAATGCATGGATGAATGATAATGCAACAGTTACACACAAGTTTGCAAACATGGGGTTCAAAGGTTCAACGTTCAGCATGGAGTCAAGGGTAAAGCCCACCCAAAGGTATGTACTAATGGTTCAATCGCACCTGTAAGACAATGTTCTAAGAGTTCCCAGAGTCTAAATTCCTCCTTCGGATATTACCAACGTCTTGATTACTCAATAATTAGCAATATTCTCAGGAGAAACTCGTCCGAGCGTAGCATCGCGTAACTACTACTTCGGAATTACTCCGTTATAGTCTCCGCGCTACACCTAAAAAGGCCAAGAGGGGTTAGGGTTCTACGGTCCTCAACTTCTCGGGCTCCTAGGTCGAAAATAATAATGTCTTCCCGGTTACTCGGTAAACAAATATTAAGTTCAAGAGGGCCTTCCATTGAGTGGGGGGATCTCATGCCTCCTTCTTCGGGATCACTCCCTCAAAGTTAACATGACCGTACCGCCCGTCCTATTCCTTAAGTGTTACTTAATCCGAGTATAGGATTCGTCCTTCGCAAAAAACCCAAACACCCCAATTTAAACACATAATCAAACAAATCAAATAATAATAAACAGATAAGACAAATTAGGCTTAACCCACTTAGGGATGGACCAGCAAGAGGTTAATCTGTCCCCAGCAGAGTCGCCAATTCTGTAGCGATAAAAAATGTAGCGGGGTAAATCGGAGATCAAATTATTGATTAATTCGTCTCAAAAAAGCAAGAGTCGCCACCGCGCTTTATTATTTCCAAGGGAAAAGGGGAAAGAGCGAAATAAAACCCTAAATATGCAATGTAAATAATACTTTTTAAAAGTAATAAAGATACAAGGCGTTTTTGAAAAGATCTATGGTTCGGGGGTTGGTTATACAGTGGGAAGGTATTAGCACCCAATGTATCTATAGTACTCTATAGGAACCTTTTGAAATATCTGTTTATTAAAATTGATCGTTTGAAAAAAATGAATTGTTTTGGCCGAAAAGGGGTACGGACGGGTTTTTAAAGATGCGACGACCTAATGTCGAAGTTTTTGCTTAAAGGGTATAAGTTTTGAAAAGATTGAATATTTAAGGAAAAATTATCCTAAGTTTTAATGAAATGCGAATGTTCGCGCAATTAGACTTGAGGACATGAAGTCGACAAATTTAATCGTTTTTTCCCTTGGATGTAAAAGTAAACAGAATAAACAAGTAAATATGAAATAATTAAACAGAAAAATTATGCGGATAAGGATATATAACAATTAAATAAAAGACTAAGTGTGTGAACGTGCATTTTTATGATTTTTGTTTAATATTAATGAAAAGAAAATGTTTTAATAGTTTCCATTTTTTACGCATTTTTATATGGATAAAAGTAATGAGAATTAATTAAGGAAAACAAAAATATTTTTTAAGTTTTAAGTTTCTATTTTTTTTATATATTTGTATTAGTATTAACTAAAACGAGTGAATTAATTAAGAGAAATAAAATGTTTTTTTTTTAAGTTTTATTTTATTTATTCCTTTTATGTGTTTTTAGTATTAATATACAAATAAAAAAACTTGATATTTTATACTAACTTAAATATTTTGACTAATTCTTATATAAAGTCCTAATTAATATATAATAAGGCATTTGTTCATTAGTTAATAGAAATAAATTTGAAAAGAAAAGGTTTATTATTTAAACATTAGAAAAAAAAGTAAATTAAAAAAAATGGCTTATGAGTGTTAAAACAAAATGAAAGGGAAACAAAAAAGATGGGCCAAAGTTCTAAAGGGCCCAAGACAAAAGATAGAAAAGGGGGGGGTATAGAAGCAGCTCGTTTGGGCTCAGGGGCGGTTGGGTCCAATTATGCATTTCATAATTCTTGCTTTAGGTTAAACCTGTTTTGATAATTGAATTAGGGATTTAGGTTTTGTGACCACGGCGCCGTTCGCTTGCTTTGTCTTCTTCGCGTGATTCATCTCTTCGTCTCTTGCTTCGCTTCTATGGCTCCGAGTCTCCCTCTGTCCCAACGGCCACCAGCTCTTCACTTTCCTCTTCCCTCCAGCAAAACGTTAGGGGGCGACAGATTCGGTAAGTTCGTTTCGTATTCGTGGTATTTTCGTTACAATTGCATGCTGTGATTTTGGTTCTGATTTGATTCTTACTTCATTTTTTCACATGATTATTGAGGTATTATGAAGAAAAACAAAGAGGGTGAAAAAAGAGCTACCTGGAGAAGGAGGAGGGAAGGTGAGGAAAGCTAGGAGGCCGGGACGACGAGGTTCGACGTTGTGGGCTTGCTTCGGATTTACCGGTACTTCGTTCCTTTTGGCCCTTTTGTGATGAATTGAGCCTTTGATATTCACTTCTTTCTTCTTCTCGTTCATTGTATGCTGAACATGCTTGATATTCTTTGAAATGTTTGTTGCCTTTGGGTTGCCCTTGAACGTTTTGAATGCTATGTTGAAAAATGATTTTTGACTAGCTTGATGATATTGATGCTTTTTCTCTTCTTCTTTCTGATTTCGGTATGCTTTTGTTGGCCCGTGATGAGATAATCTGAGGCTTGATGGTATGCTTGTTATTGTTTTGACATTGGTATGAGGTTAAGGCTATTACAAGCTGCACTAGTTTTGGCTTTGATTGGATGGACAAGAGGTTATGGTTTTAGGCCATGGTTAATGTTTGACAGGTTATGGAATAGGCTTTGTGATGGTTGAGGTAATAGTTCTGCAGGTTGATGGTTGAAACTGGTATATGCAGATTATGTTCAGGACATATGAAATAGCAGGTTTTATGGACAATATAGGTTTGGTATGGTTTGACAGTAGGTTCTATGGTTTTTGAAATGGTTATGGTTGATGGAAATTGGTTTATGCAGTGGGCTATGGTTTAGGCCAAGGTTGTTTTGTTTAGGCCATAAGGTTCGGTTTTGGCGGTGGTTTTAGGGATGGTACAGGTTTGGTATTGTTTGACATTAGGTTCTTGAAAAAAATGGTTCTATGCAGATTTTGAAATGGTTATATGCCGGTTTTGCACTATGACAGTATACTCTATTGGTTTTTGTTTTAGACTTGGAGAACAAAGGTTTTTTTGCTTCTTTGTTTTTCAGTTTTGAACGTGGAAGGCATGCAGGTTATGAATTTTCTTCCTTTGAAGGGGTTTATGTTATGTTATACAATTGTTTGGCATCTCCTTTATGCCACAGGTTTTTGAATTATTTACTATATCCTTGGCCTTCTGCATATTACTGTTACAGCAGTTTTGTTTTTATTCCTTATTCCATGCTTCTTCCTCTTACTGTGTTACTGCAGTAGTTTTGTTTTGTATCCACCTCTGCCTAAACCAAAACCTGTAAAACCATATTTCTTTCTCTCTTCTCTCTCCTAGTACATTTGATGCATAAAAATGATGTACTGTATTGTATTCTGAAATTGCAAACATGCTGGAAAATGATGAAATGGGAAATATGCCTTGCTTGCAAATTGGTTTTAAAATGCATGCTTCTTTTTGTCAACCATGTGGTACAGTGTGGTGCCTATGTTTTTTGGCTTCTTCTTATATGGTTGCATGGTTTACGTTGCAATTTGAACATGTCATTTGTTTATGCATATGTTGTGGATTTTGTATGCTGTGTATATTTTGAAATATGCATTTTTTGACAAAAGAAATTATGCATACGCAGTTTTGAAAAATAAAATGAATTTGTGCATGTTTTAAATTGTGCATTCATTTATGAAAATAAAAATTCCTCCCTTTTTTGTGAACCGGGAGAAATCCCGTGATTTGCAAAAAAGGGTAAACTGATACCAGCCGTTTGCTTTTAATGATGAACACTAATAAATAATTTTCTGCTTTTAATTATCTATTCAATTCTGACTTTTCTTTTAATTGTTTTTGCAGGTAAAATTAAATGAGCAGACAAAAGCATTGGATAGAAGATTAGAATTAGAATCTTAGAAAAATAGTTCTATATTACTTTAAACTTTTATGTAATTAAATATTTTGTAAATAATACAATATTTAAATAACAATTGTAATGAAATAGAATAAAGTGAAATAAAATTCTATTCTTTCCCAGTCAATTCTTTTTCTTTCCAATTATTTATTTATCGTTTATAATTCTTTAAATTGTATAATAATTGAAAATCAATTTCAATCACTTAAATTCAGAATAATAAACGAATAAATAAACATCATTGATCAATTAATAATTTCAATTATTTAATTCGTTATTCATAATTTTCTAAATTATAATAATTAAAAATAGAATTTCAATTATTTAACTTAGAATGATAAATAATTAAATAATCATTATTGACCAATTAATGAACTTCTTTTCAAATATTTATTATATTATTCATAAATCTTTAAATTATGTAATAACTGAAAATAAATTCCAATTATTTAAATTTAAGATAATAAATAATAAATAAACACTGTCTGAACGATTAATATGCCTCTTTTCAAATATTTATTTTATTATTTATAGATCTTTGAATTATATAATAACTGAAAATAAATTCCAATTATTTAAATTTAAGATGATAACTAATTAATAAACATCATTTAAGTCTTGATCAGTTAATAAATTTAGCGTTCAAAAATAAACAGCTCTCGACCTGAAAAAGTTATGAATTTTTAAAAATCAAAAGATCAAAACGCTTGCAATGTAATGATGCAGATGGGAGATGGTATCTTAGGTCAAAATTTGGGGTACAACAGGATGGTAGCCTTGTCATTATGAAAGGCAGTCTCTTGTCGAGATTTTTGTTATTCCATTGGATGGTAGCCTTCTCTTTATTGAAGGTAGTCTGTTGTCGATATTTTTGTTACTCCAATGGATGGTAACCTTGTCATTATGGAAGGTAGTCTATTGTCGAGATTTTTATTACTCCAATGGATGGTAGCCTTGTCATTATGGAAGGTAGTTTATTGTCGAGATTTTTTTACTCCAATGGATGGTAACCATATCATTATGGAAGGTAGTCTTTTGTCGATATCTTTGTTATTCCAATGGATTGTAACCTTGTCATTATGGAAGGTAGTCTGTTGTCGAGATTTTTATTACTCCAATGGATGGTAGCCTTTTCATTATGGAAGGTAGTCTGTTGTTGAGATTTTTGTTATTCAAATGGATCGTAACCTTGTCATTATGAAAGGAAGTCTGTTGTAGAGATTTTTGTTACTCCAATGGATAGTAGCCTTGCCATTATGAAAGGTAGTCTATTATCGATATCTTTGTTTCTCAATGGATGGTAGCCTTGTCATTATGGAAGGTAGTATGTTGTCGAGATTTTTGTTACTCCAATGGATGGTAGCTTTGTCATTATGGAAGGTAGTCTATTATCGATAATTTTGTTACTCCAATGGATGGTAGCCTTGTCATTATGGAAGGTAGTATGTTGTCGATATTTTTGTTACTCTAATGGATGGTAGCCTTGTCATTATGGAAGGTAGTCTGTTGTCGAGATTTTTGTTATTCCAATGGATGGTAACCTTGTTATTAAGGAAGGTAGTCTATTGCCGATATTTTTGTTACTCCAATGGATGGTAGCCTTATGATTATGGAAGGTAGTCTATGTCGAGATTTTTGTTACTCTAATGGATGGTAGCCTTGTCATTATGGAACGTAGTATATTGTCGAGATTTTTGTTACTCCAATGGATGGTAGCCTTGTCATTATGGAAGGTAGTCTGTCATTGAGATTTCTGTTACTCCAATGGATGGTAGCCTTGTCATTATGGAAAATAATCTGTTGTTCAGATTTTTGTTATTTTAATGGGTGGTAACCTTGTCAATATGAATGGCAGTCTGTTGTCGAGATTTTTGTTATTCCATTGGATGGTAGCCTTGTCATTATGGAAGGTAGTTTGTTGTCGAGATTTTTGTTACTCAATAGGAATGTAGCCTTGTCATTTTAGAAGGTACTCTGCTGTCGAGATTTTTGTTACTCGAATGGATGGTAGCCTTGTCATTCTGGAACGTAGTCTGTTGTCGATATTTTTGTTACTCCAATGGATGGTAGGCTTTTCATTATGGAAGGTAATCTGTTGTCGAGATTTTTGTTACTCCAATGGATGGTAGGCTTGTCATTATGAATCGTAGTCTGTTGTCGATAATTTTGTTACTCCAATGGATGGTAGCCTTTTCATTATGGAAAGTAGTCTGTTGTCGAGATTTTTGTTACTCCAATGGATGGTAGCCTTGTCATTATGGATGTAATCTATTGTCGAGATCTTTGTTACTCAATGGATAATAGCCTTGTCATTATGTAAGGTAGCTTGTTATAGAGATTTTTGTTACTCCATAGGAATGTAGCCTTGTCATTTTGGAAGGTACTCTACTGTCAAGATTTTTGTTACTCGAATGGATGGTAGCCTTGTCATTATATAACATAGTCTGTTGTCGATATTTTTGTTACTCCAATGGATGGTAGCCTTGTCATTATGGAAAATAATCTGTTGTTCAGATTTTTGTTATTTTAATGGATGGTAACCTTGTCAATATGAATGGCAGTCTGTTGTCGAGATTTTTGTTATTCCATTGGATGGTAGCCTTATCATTATGGAAGGTAGTTTGTTGTCAAGATTTTTGTTACTCCATAGGAATGTAGCCTTGTCATTTTGGAAGGTACTCTGCTGTCGAGATTTTTGTTACTCGAATGGATGGTAGCCTTGTCATTGTGGAACATAGTCTGTTGACGAGATTTTTTTTACTCGAATGGATGGTAGCCTTCTTATTATGTAATGTAGTCTATTGTCGATATTTTTGTTACTCTAATGGATGGTAGGCTTTTCATTATGGAAGGTAGTCTGTTTTCGAGATTTTTGTTACTCCAATGGATGGTAGCCTTGTCATTATGGAAGGTAGTTTGTTGTCGATATTTTTGTTGCTCTAATGGATGGTAGGCTTGTCATTATGGAAGGTAGTCTATTGTCGAGATCTTTGTTACTCAATGGATAGTAGCCTTGTCATTATGTAAGGTAGTTTGTTATAGAGATTTTTGTTACTCCATAGGAATGTAGCCTTGTCATTTTGGAAGGTACTCTACTGTCAAGATTTTTGTTACTCGAATGGATGGTATCCTTGTCATTATATAAAATAGTCTGTTGTCGATATTTTTGTTACTCCAATGGATGGTAGGCTTTTCATTATGGAAGGTAGTCTGTTTTCGTGATTTTTGTTACTCGAATGGATGGTAGCCTTGTCATTATGGAAGGTAGTTTGTTGTCGATATTTTTGTTACTCTAATGGATGGTAGCCTTGTTAACATGGAAGGTAGTCTATTGTCGAGATCTTTGTTACTCAATGGATAATAGCCTTGTCATTATGTAAGGTAGTTTGTTATAGAGATTTTTGTTACTCCATAGGAATGTAGCCTTGTCATTTTGGAAGTTACTCTGCTGTCGAGATTTTTGTTACTCGAATGGATGGTAGCCTTGTCATTATGGAACGTAGTCTGTTGTCGATATTTTTGTTACTCCAATGGATGGTAGGCTTTTCATTATGGAAGGTAATCTGTTGTCGAGATTTTTGTTACTCCAATGGATGGTAGCCTTGTCATTATGGAAGGTAGTTTGTTGTCGATATTTTTGTTACTCCAATGGATGGTAGCCTTTTCATTATGGAAATTAGTCTATTGTCGATATTTTTGTTACTCAAATGGATGGTAGCCTTGTCATTATGGAAGGTAATCTGTTGTCGATATGTTTGTTACTCCAATGGATGGTAACCTTGTCATTATGGAAGGGTGTCTGTTGTGGAGATTTTTTTTACTCTAATGGATGGTAGCCTTGTCATTACGGAAGGTAGTCTGTTGTCGATATCTTTGTTACTCAATGGCTGGTAGCCTTGTCATTATGGAAGGTAGTTTGTTGTAGAGATTTTTGTTACACCATAGGAATGTAGCCTTGTCATTTTTGAAGGTAGTCTACTGTCGAGATTTTTGTTACTCGAATGGATGGTAGCCTTGTCATTATATAATGTAGTCTGTTGTCGATATTTTTGTTACTCTAATGGATGGTAGGATTTTCATTATGGAAGGTAGTCTGTTTTCGAGATTTTTGTTACTCGAATGGATGGTAGCCTTGTCATTATGGAAGGTAGTTTGTTGTCGATATCTTTGTTACTCAATGGATAGTATCCTTGTCATTATGTAAGGTAGTTTGTTATAGAGATTTTTGTTACTCCATAGGAATGTAGCCTTGTCATTTTGGAAGTTACTCTGCTGTCGAGATTTTTGTTACTCGAATGGATGGTAGCCTTGTCATTATGGAACGTAGTCTATTGTCGATATTTTTGTTACTCCAAGGGATGGTAGGCTTTTCATTATGGAAGGTAATCCGTTGTCGAGATTTTTGTTACTCCAATGGATGGTAGCCTTGTCATTATGGAACGTAGTCTGTTGTCGATAATTTTGTAACTCTAATGGATGGTAGCATTTTCATTATTTAAAGTAGTCTATTGTCGAGATTTTTGTTACTCAAATTGATGGTAGCCTTGTCATTATGGAAGGTAATCTGTTGTCGATATTTTTGTTCCTCCAATGGATGGTAACCTTGTCATTATGGAAGGTAGTCTGTTGTCGATATTTTTATTACTCCAATGGATGGTAGCCTTGTCATTATGGAAGGTAGTCTGTTGTCGAGATTTTTTTACTCCAATGAATGCTAACCATATCATTATGGAAGGTAGTCTTTTGTCGATATCTTTGTTATTCCAATGGATGGTAACCTTGTCATTATGGAAGGTAGTCTGTTGTCGAGATTTTTATTACTCCAATGGATGGTAGCCTTGTCATTATGGAAGGTTGTCTGTTGTCGATATTTTTTTACTCCAATGGATGGTAACCATGTCATTATGGAAGGTAGTCTTTTGTCGATATCTTTGTTATTCCAGTGGATGGTAACCTTGTCATTATGGAAAGTAGTATGTTGTCGAGATTTTTGTTAGTCTAATGGATGGTAGCCTTGTCATTATGGAAGGTAGTCTATTGTCGAGATTTTTGTTATTCAAATGGATGGTAACCTTGTCGTTAAGGAAGGTAGTCTTTTGTCGAGATTCTTTTTTCTCCAATGGATGGTAGCCTTGTCATTATGGAAGGTAGTTTGTTGTTGTTTTCTTTGTTACTCAATGGATGGTAGCCTTATCATTATGGAAGGTAGTTTGTTGTAGACATTTTTGTTACTCCATAGGATGGTAGCCTTGTCATTTTGGCAGGTAGTCTGTTGTTGAAATTTTTGTTACTCCAATGGATGGTAGCCTTGTCATTATGGAACATAGTCTGTTGTCGATGTTTTTGTTAGTCCAATGGATGGTAGCCTTGTCATTATGGAAGGCAGTTTGTTGTCGAGATTTTTGTTACTTTAATGGATGGTATCCTTGTCATTATGGAACGTAGTTTATTATCGATATTTTTGTTACTCCAATGGATGGTAGCCTTTTCATTATGGAAAGTAGTTTGTTGTCGATAATTTTGTTACTCTAATGGATGGTAGGCTTTTCATTATGGAAAGTAGTTTGTTGTCGAGATTATTGTTACTCCAATGGATGGTAGCCTTGTCATTATGAAAGGTAGTTTGTTGTCGATATTTTTGTTACTCCAATGGATGGTAGCCTTGTCATTATGGAACATAGTTTGTTATCGAGATTTTTGTTATTCCAATGGATGGTAGCCTTGTCATTATGGAAGGTAGTCTGTCATTGAGATTTATGTTACTCCAATGGATAGTAGCCTTGTCATTATGGAACATAGTTTGTTGTTTAGATTTTTGTTACTCTAATGGATGATTGCCTTGTCATTATGAAAGGTAGTCTGTTGTTGAGATTTTTGTTATTCCATTGGATGGTAGCCTTGTCATTATGGAAGGTAGTATGTTGTCGAGATTTTTGTTACTCCAATGGATGGTAACCTTGTGATAATGGAAGGTAGTTTGTTGTTGAGATTTTTATTACTCCAATGGATGGTAGCCTTCTCATTATGAAAGGTAGTCTGTTGTCGAGATTTTTATACTCCAATGGATGGTAACCGTGTCATTATGGAAGGTAGTCTTTTGTCGATATCTTTGTGATTCCAATGGATGGTAAACTTGTCATTATGGAAGGTAGTCTATTGTCGAGATTTTTTTTACTCCTATGGATGGTAGCCTTGTCATTATGGAACATGGTCTATTGTCGAGATTTTTGTTATTCCATTGGATGGTAGCCTTGTCATTAGGGAAGGTAGTCTGTTGTCGAGACTTTTGTTACTCCAATGGATGGTAGCCTTTTCATTATGGAAGGTAGTCTGTTGTCGAGATTTCTGTTACTCCAATGGATGGTAACCTTGTCATTATGGAAGGTAATATGTTGTCAATATTTTTGTTACTCTAATGGATGGTAGCCTTGTCATTATGGAAGGTAGTTCGTTTTCGAGATTTCTATTACTCTAATGGATGGTAGCCTTGTCATTATGGAAGATAGTTTGTTGTCGATATTCTTGTTACTCCAATGGATGGTAGCCTTTTCATTCTGGAAGGTAGTCTGTTGTCGAGATTTTTTTACTCCAATGGATGGTAGCCTTGTCATTATGGAAGGTAGTCTGTTGTCGATATCTTTTTTATTCCAATGGATGATATCCTTTTCATTATGGAAGGTTGTCTGTTGTGGAGAATTTTTTTACTTAAATGGATGGTAGCCTTGTCATTATGGAGGGTAGTCTGTTGTCGATATCTTTGTTACTCAATGGATTGTAGCCTTGTCACTATGGAAGTTTGTCTGTTGTAGAGATTTTTGTTACTCCATAGGATGGTAGCCTTGTCATTTTGGAAGGTAATCTTTTGTCGATATCTTTGTTACTCAATGGATGGTAGCCTTGTCATTATGGAAGGTAGTCTATTGTCAAGATTTTTGTTACTCCAATGGATGGTAGCCTTGTCATTACGAAACATAGTTTGTTATCGAGATTTTTGTTATTCCAATGGATGGTAGCCTTGTCATTATGGAAGGTAGTCTGTCATTGAGATTTATGTTACTCCAATGGATGGTAGCCTTGTCATTATGGAACATAGTTTGTTGTTTAGATTTTTGTTACTCTAATGGATGATAGCCTTGTCATTATGAAAGGTAGTCTGTTGTCGAGATTTTTGTTATTCCATTGGATGGTAGCCTTGTCATTATGGAAGGTAGTATGTTGTCGAGATTTTTGTTACTCCAATGGATGGTAACCTTGTGATTATGGAAGGTAGTTTGTTGTCGAGATTTTTATTACTCCAATGGATGGTAGCCTTCTCATTATGGAAGGTAGTCTGTTGTCGAGATTTTTATACTCCAATGGATGGTAACCGTGTCATTTTGGAAGGTAGTCTTTTGTCGATATCTTTGTGATTCTAATGGATGGTAAACTTGTCATTATGGAAGGTAGTCTATTGTCGAGATTTTTTTTACTCCTATGGATGGTAGCCTTGTCATTATGGAACATGGTCTATTGTCGAGATTTTTGTTATTCCATTGGATGGTAGCCTTGTCATTAGGGAAGGTAGTCTGTTGTCGAGACTTTTGTTACTCCAATGGATGGTAGCCTTTTCATTATGGAAGTTACTCTGTTGTCGAGATTTTTGTTACTCCAATGGATGGTAACCTTGTCATTATGGAAGGTAATATGTTGTCAATATTTTGGTTACTCCAATGGATGGTAGCCTATTCATTATGGAAGGTAGTCCGTTTTCGAGATTTCTATTACTCTAATGGATGGTAGCCTTGTCATTATGGAAGGTAGTCTGTTGTCGATATTTTTGTTACTCCAATGGATGGTAGCCTTTTCATTATGGAAGGTAGTCTACTGTCGAGATTTTTTTACTCCAATGGATGGTAGCCTTGTCATTATGGAAGGTAGTCTGTTATCGATATCTTTTTTATTCCAATGGATGATATCCTTTTCATTATGGAAGGTTGTCTGTTGTGGAGATTTTTTTTACTCTAATGGATGGTAGCCTTGTCATTATGGACGGTAGTCTGTTGCCGATATCTTTGTTACTCAATGAATTGTAGCCTTGTCATTATGGAAGTTTGTCTGTTGTAGATATTTTTGTTACTCCATAGGATGGTAGCCTTGTCATTTTGGAAGGTAATCTTTTGTCGATATCTTTGTTACTCAATGGATGGTAGCCTTGTCATTATGGAAGGTAGTCTATTGTCGAGATTTTTGTTACTCCAATGGATGGTTGCCTTGTCATTACGAAACATAGTTTGTTATCGAGATTTTTCTTATTCCATTGGATGGTAGCCTTGTCATTATGGAAGTTAGTTTGTTGTCGAGATTTTTGTTACTCCAATAGATGGTAGCCTTTTCATTATGGAAGGTAGTCTGTTGTCGAGATTTTTGTTACTCCAATGGATTGTAGCCTTGTCATTATAGGAAGTAGTCTGTTGTCGATATTTTTGTTACTCCAATGGATGGTAGGCTTTTCATTATGGAAGGTAGTCTATTTTCGAGATTTTTGTTACTCCAATGGATGGAAGCCTTGTCATTATGGAAGGTAGTTTGTTGTTGATATTTTTGTTACAATAATGGATGGTAGCCTTGTCATTATGGAAGGTAGTCTATTATCAAGATCTTTGTTACTCAATGGATAGTAGCCTTGTCATTATGTAAGGTAGTTTGTTGTAGAGATTTTTGGTACTCCATAGGAATGTAGCCTTGTCATTTTGGAAGGTACTCTGCTGTCGAGATTTTTGTTACTCGAATGGGTGGTAGCCTTGTCATTATGGAACGTAGTCTGTTGTCGATATTTCTGTTACTCCAATGGATGGTAGCCTTGTCATTATGGAAGGTAGTTTGTTGTCGAGATTTTTGTTACTCCAATGGATGGTAGCCATGTCATTATGGAAGGTAGTCTTTTGTCGATATCTTTGTTATTCCAGTGGATGGTAACCTTGTCATTATGGAAGGTAGTCTGTTGTCGAGATTTTTGTTAGTCTAGTGGTAGGTAGCCTTGTCATTATGGAAGGTAGTCTATTATCGAGACTTTTGTTATTCAATTGGATGGTAACCTTGTCGTTAAGGAAGGTAGTCTTTTGTCGAGATTCTTTTTACTCCAATGGATGGTAGCCTTATCATTATGGAAGGTAGTTTTTTGTTGTTTTCTTTGTTACTCAATGGATGGTAGCCTTATCATTATGGAAGGTAGTTAGTTGTAGAGATTTTTGTTACTCCATAGTATGGTAGCCTTGTCATTTTGGCAGGTAGTCTGTTGTTGAAATTTTTGTTACTCCAATGGATGGTAGCCTTGTCATTATGGAACATAGTCTGTTGTCGATGTTTTTGTTAGTCCAATGAATGGTAGCCTTGTCATTATGGAAGGCAGTTTGTTGTCGTGATTTTTGTTACTTTAATGAATGGTATCCTTGTCATTATGGAACGTAGTTTATTATCGAGATTTTTGTTACTCCAATGGATGGTAGCCTTGTCATTATGGAACGTAGTCTGTTGTCGATAATTTTGTTACTCTAATGGATGGTAGCCTTTTCATTATGGAAAGTAGTCTGTTGTCGAGATTATTGTTACTCCAATGGATGGTAGCCTTGTCATTATGAAAGGTAGTTTGTTGTTGATATTTTTGTTACTCCAATGGATGGTAGCCTTGTCATTATGGAACATAGTTTGTTATCGAGATTTTTTTTATTCCAATGGATGGTAGCCTTGTCATTATGGAAGGTAGTCTGTCATTGAGATTTATAATACTCCAATGGATGGTAGCCTTGTCATTATGGAACATAGTTTGTTGTTTAGATTTTTGTTACTCTAATGGATGATAGCCTTGTCATTATGAAAGGTAGTCTATTGTCGAGATTTTTGTTATTCCATTGGATGGTAGCCTTGTCATTATGGAAGGTAGTATGCTGTCGAGATTTTTGTTACTCCAATGGATGGTAACCTTGTGATTATGGAAGGTAGTTTGTTGTCGAGATTTTTATTACACCAATGGATGGTAGCCTTCTCATTATGGAAGGTAGTCTGTTGTCGAGATTTTTATACTCCAATGGATGGTAACCGTGTCATTATGGAAGGTAGTCTTTTGTCGATACCTTTGTGATTCCAATGGATGGTAAACTTGTCATTATGGAAGGTAGTCTATTGTCGAGATTTTTTTTACTCCTATGGATCGTAGCCTTGTCATTATGGAACATGGTCTATTGTCGAGATTTTTGTTATTCCATTGGATGGTAGCCTTGTAATTAGGGAAGGTAGTCTATTGTCGAGACTTTTGTTACTCCAATGGATGGTAGCCTTTTCATTATGGAAGGTAGTCTGTTGTCGAGATTTTTGTTACTCCAATGGATGGTAACCTTGTCATTATGGAAGGTAATATGTTGTCAATATTTTTGTTACTCCAATGGATGGTAGCCTTGTCAATATGGAAGGTAGTCCGTTTTCGAGATTTCTATTACTCTAATGGATGGTAGCCTTGTCATTATGGAAGGTAGTCTGTTGTCGATATTTTTGTTACTCCAATGGATGGTAGCCTTTTCATTATGGAAGGTAGTCTGTTGTCGAGATTAATTTACTCCAATGGATGGTAGCCTTGTCATTATGGAAGGAAGTCTGTTGTCGATATCTTTTTTATTCCAATGGATGATATCCTTTTCATTATGAAGGTTGTCTGTTGTGGAGATTTTTTTTACTCTAATGGATGGTAGCCTTGTCATTATGGAGGGTAGTCTGTTGTCGATGTCTTTGTTACTCAATGGATTGTAGCCTTGTCATTATGGAAGTTTGTCTGTCGTAGAGATTTTTGTTACTCCATAGGATGGTAGCCTTGTCATTTTAGAAGGTAATCTTTTGTCGATATCTTTGTTACTCAATGGATGGTAGCCTTGTCATTATGGAAGGTAGTCTATTGTCGAGATTTTTGTTACTCCAATGGATGGTAGCCTTGTCATTATGAAACATAGTTTGTTATCGAGATTTTTGTTATTCCAATGGATGGTAGCCTTGTCATTATGGAAGTTAGTTTGTTGTCGAGATTTTTGTTACTCCAATGGATGGTAGCCTTTTCATTATGGAAGGTAGTCTGTTGTCGAGATTTTTGTTACTCCAATGGATGGTAGCCTTGTCATTATAGAACGTAGTTTGTTGTCGATATTTTTGTTACTCCAATGGATGGTAGGCTTTTCATTTTGGAAGATAGTCTGTTTTCGAGATTTTTGTTACTCCAATGTATGGTAGCCTTGTCATTATGGAAGGTAGTCTGTTGTCGAGATTTTTGTTACTCCAATGGATGGTAGGCTTGTCTTTATGGAAGGTAGTCTGATGTCGATATTTTTGTTACTCCAATAGATGGTAGCCTTGTCTTTATGGAAGGTAGTCTGTTTTCGATATTTTTATCACTCCAATGGATTATAGCCTTGTCATTATGGAAGGTAGTCTATTTTCGAGATTTCTATTACTCTAATGAATGGTAGCCTTGTCATTATGGAACGTTGTCTGTTGTCGAGATTTTTGTTACTCCAATGGATGGTAGCCTTGTCATTATGGAACGTAGTCTATTGTTGATATTTTTGTTACTCCAATGGATGGTAGCCTTGTAATTATGGAAGGTAGTCTGTTGCCGATATCTTTGTTACTCAATGGATGGTAGCCTTGTCATTATGGAAGGTATTCTGTTGTAGAGATTATTGTTACTCCATAGGATGGTAGCCTTCTCATTTTGGAAGGTAATCTGTTGTCGATATCTTTGTTACTCAATGGATGGTAGCCTTGTCATTATGGAAGGTAGTCTATTGTCGAGAATTTTGTTACTCCAATGGATGGTAGCCTTGTCATTACGGAACATAGTTTGTTATCGAGATTTTTGTTATTCCATTGAATGGTAGCCTTGTCATTATGGATGTTAGTTTGTTGTCGAGATTTTTGGTACTCCAATGGATGGTAGGCTTTGCATTATGCAAGGTAGTCTGTTGTCGAGATTTTTGTTACTCCAATGGATGGTAGCCTTGTCATTATAGAACGTAGTCTGTTGTCGATATTTTTGTTACTCCAATGGATGGTAGGCTTTTCATTATGGAAGTGTTTACCGTGAAAAATGGTAAACAACCGCTGATCTTCCAAAAGGTAACTTATTTGGTGACTCGCTGGATCGATCAGATTTATCCTAAGACATGGTTGATTTTTGGAGTTTAAATGCTTTGAAATAAAGAGTTTCGACTAATCCTAATGGTGATTAATGCAAGTAAAGTAGAGACACTTTAAGTAAATTGCATGGAGAAAAGCTTGATAAAGTAAATAAAAGCATTAAAGGGTTGTTAAATAAATGACTTCGACTGAGGTAAATAAGTGAAAGCGATAAATTGCTTGAATGTAAAAGATTTTGATTAAGGTAAATGGTGTTTCACACATACATTCTCAATGATTCTTTCTCTCATGCTGGGTACTTGAATATAAATGAGTGACTTGTATACAATGATGAACACACTTAAAAACTACGTGAACACGTAGTATTTATACTAAAAAATCCTAAGTAACTGCTGGGCAGTCACACTGCTTCGTGATGACACCACATGGCACGCTCACAACCTTCGACGCCTACTTTCACGACACGTTGCGCTTGGTAACTGTTGGGAACCGTCTTCCCTCCAAAAATTCAAAATTCAAACCGTTCGATCTTTGGCATCAGGGACCTTGGTCGAAAGGTTTCTCCTTCGACATTGAAGACAACATGATTCCAACTTAGAGGAATTTCTCTAAGTATGTTGTCATTCTTTTATGAGCCTTCGATGTGATCAGCTGATCGAAGCCTTCTTGTGTAGGAAACTCTTCTGACTCATAATTAATGATCTATATGATAATAGAATGTGGGTGTCGAATTTAGGAGCCAACAACAAGGTAGTCTATTTTCGAGATTTTTGTTACTCCAATGGATGGTAGCCTTGTCATTATGGAAGGTAGTTTATTGTCGATATTTTTGTTACTCTAATGGATGGTAGACTTGTCATTATGGAAGGTAGTCTATTGTCGAGATCTTTGTTACTCAATGGATAATAGCCTTGTCATTATGTAAGGTAGTTTGTTGTAGAGGTTTTTGGTACTCCATAGGAATGTAGCCTTGTAATTTTGGAAGGTACTCTACTGTCGAGATTTTTGTTACTCGAATGGATGGTAGCCTTGTCATTATGGAAGGTAGTCTTTTGTCGATATTTTTGTTAATCCAATGGATGGTAGCCTTGTCATTATGGAAGGTAGTTTGTTGTCGATTTTTTTGTTACTCCAATGGATGGTAGCCTTGTCATTATGGAAGGTAGTCTGTTGTTTAGATTTTTGTTACTCCAATGGATGGTAGCCTTGTAATTATGGAAGGTAGTCTGTTGTCGGGATTTTTGTTATTCCATTGGATGGTAGCCTTGTCATTATGGAAGGTAGTATGTTGTCCAGATTTTTGTTACTCCAATGGATGGTAACCTTGTCATTATGAAAGGTAGTCTGTTGTCGAGATTTTTATTACTCCAATGGTAGCCTTCTCATTATGGAAGGTTGTCTGTTGTCGAGATTTTTATACTCCAATGCATGGTAACCGTGTGATTATAGAAGGTAGTCTTTTTTCGATATCTTTGTTATTCCAATGGATGGTAAACTTGTCATTATGGAAGGTAGTCTGTTGTCGAGATTTTTTTTCTCCAATGGATGCTAGCCTTGTCATTATGGAACATGGTCTATTGTCGAGATTTTTGTTATTCCATTGGATGGTAGCCTTGTCTTTAGGGAAGGTAGTTCATTGTCGAGACTTTTGTTACTCCAATGGATGGTAGCCTTTTCATTGTGAAAGGTAGTCGGTTGTCGAGATTTTTGTTACTCCAATGGATGGTAACCTTGTCATTATGGAAGGTAATATGTTGTCAATATTTTTGTTACTTTAATGGATGGTAGCCTTGTCATTATTGAAGGTAGTCTGTTGTAGATATTTTTGTTACTCCAATGGATGGTAGCCTTGTCATTATGGAACATAGTTTGTTATCGAGATTTTTGTTATTCCATTTGATGGTAGCCTTGTCATTATGGAAGTTACTTTATTGTCGAGATTTTTGTTACTCCAATGGATGGTAGCCTTTTCATTATGGAAGGTAGTCTATTGTCGTTATCTTTTTTATTCCAATGGATGACATCCTTTTCATTATGGAAGGTTGTCTGTTGTCGAGATTTTTTTACTCTAACGGATGGTAGCCTTGTCATTATGGAAGGTAGTCTATTTTCGATATCTTTGTTACTCAATGGATGGTAGCCTTGTCATTATGGAAGGTAGTTTGTTGTAGAGATTTTTATTACTCCATAGGAATGTAGCCTTGTCATTTTTAAAGGTAGTCTTCTGTCGAGTTTTTTGTTACTCGAATGGATGGTAGCCTTGTCATTATAGAACGTAGTATGTTGTCGATATTTTTGTTATTCCAATGGATGGTAGCCTTGTCAATATGGAAGTTAGTTTGTTGTCGAGATTTTTGTTACTCCAATGGATTGTTGCCTTTTATTATGGAAGGTAGTCTGTTGTCGTGATTTTTGTTACTCCAATGGATGGTAGCCTTGTCAATATAGAACGTAGTCTGTTGTCGATATTTTTGTTACTCTAATGGATGGTAGGCTTTTCATTATGGAAGGTAGTCTGTTTTTGAGATTTTTGGTACTCCAATGGATGGTAGCCTTGTCATTATGGAAGGTAGTTTTTTGTCGAGATCTTTGTTACTCAATGGATAGTAGCTTTGTCATTTTGTAAGGTATTTTGTTGTAGAGATTTTTGTTACTCCATAGGAATGTAGCCTTGTCATTTTGATAGGTACTCTGCTGTCGAGATTTTTGTTACTCGAATGGATTGTAGCCTTGTCATTATGGAACATAGTCTGTTGTCGATATTTTTGTTATTCCAATGGATGGTAGGCTTTTCATTATGGAAGGTAATCTGTTGTCGAGATTTTTGTTACTCCAATGGATGGTAGGCTTTTCATTATGGAAGGTAGTCTGTTGTCGAGATTTTTGTTACTCCAATGGATGGTAGCCTGGTCATTATGGAAGGTAGTTTGTTTTCGATATTTTTGTTACTCTAATGGATGGTAGCCTTGTCATTATGGAAGGTAGTCTATTATCGATATCTTTGTTACTCAATGGATTGTAGCCTTGTCATTATGTAAGGTAGTCTGTTGTCAAGATTTTTTTTACTCCAATGGATGGTAGCCTTGTCATTATGGAAGGTAGTCTGTTGTCGAGATTTTTGTTACTCCAATGGATGGTAGCCTTGCCTTTATGGAAGGTAGTCTATTGTCGATATTTTTGTTACTCCAATGGATGGTAGCCTTGTCTTTATGGAAGGTAGTCTGTTTTCGATATTTTTGTTACTCCAATGGATGGTAGCCTTGTCATTATTGAAGGTAGTCTGTTTCCGAGATTTCTATTACTCTAATGGATGGTAGCCTTGTCATTATGGAACGTTATCTATTGTCGACGTTTTTTGTTACTCGAATGGATGGTAGCCTTGTCATTATAGAACATAGTCTATTATTGATATTTTTGTTACTCCAATGGATGGTAGCCTTGTAATTATGGAAGGTAGTATGTTGCCGATATCTTTGATACTCAATGGATGGTAGCCTTGTCATTATGGAAGGTAGTCTGTTGTAGAAATTTTTGTTACTCCATAGGATGGTAGCCTTGTCATTTTGGAAGGTAATCTGTTGTCGATATCTTTGTTACTCAATGGATGGTAGCCTTGTCATTATGGAAGGTAGTCTATTGTCGAGATTTTTGTTACTCCAATGGATGGTAGACTTGTCATTATGGAAGGTATTTTGTTGTCGAGATTTTTTTTACTCCTATGGATGGTAGCCTTGTCATTATGGAACATGGTCTATTGTCGACATTTTTGTTATTCCATTGGATGGTTGCCTTGTCATTATGGAAGGAAGTCAGTTGTCGAGACTTTTGTTACTCCAATGGATGGTAGCCTTTTCATTATGGAAGGTAGTCTGTTGTCGATATTTTGGTTACTCAAATGGATGGTAGCCTTGTCATTATCGAAGGTAATATGTTGTCAATATTTTTGTTACTCCAATGGATGGTAGCCTTGTCATTTTGGAAGGTAGTCTGTTGTCGATAATTTTTTTACTCCAATGGATGGTAGCCTTGTCGTTATGGAAGGTAGTATGTTGTCAATATTTTTGTTACTCCAATGGATGGTAGCATTGTCATTATCGAAGATAGTCTGTTGTAGAGATTTTTGTTACTCCAATGGATGTTATCCTTTTCATTTTGGAAGGTAGTATATTGTATATATTTTGTTACTCCATTTGATGGTAGCCTTGCCATTATGGAAGGTAGTCTGTCGTTGAGACTTCGGTTACTCCAATGGATGGTAGCTTTGTCATTATGGAAGGTAGTCTGTTGTTCAGATTTTTGTTACTCCAATGGATGGTAGCCTTGTCATTACGAAAGGTAGTCTGTTGTCGAGATTTTTGTTATTCCATTGGATGGTAGCCTTGTCATTATGGAAGGTAGTCTCTTGTCGAGATTTTTGTTATTCCAATGGATGGTAACCTTGTCATTATGGAAGGTAGTCTATTGTCAAGATTTTTATTACTCCAATGGATGGTAGCCTTTTCATTATGGAAGGTAGTCCGTTGTCGAGATTTTTTTACTCCAATGGATGGTAGCCTTGTCATTATGGAAGGTAGTCTATTGTCGATATCTTTTTTATTCCAACGGCTTGTATCCTTTTCATTATGGAAGTTTGTTTGTTGTCGAGATTTTTTTTACTCCAATGGATTATAGCCTTGTCATTATGGAAGGTAGTTTGTTGTCGATATCTTTGTTACTCCAATGGATGGTAACCTTGTCATTATGGAAGGTAATATGTTATCAATATTTTTGTTACATCAATGGATGGTAGCCTTGTCATTATTGAAGGTAGTCTGTTGTAGAGATTTTTGTTACTCCAATGGATGGTAGCCTTGTCATTATGGAACATAGTTTGTTATCGAGATTTTTGTTATTCCATTTGATGGTAGCCTTGTCATTATGGAAGTTAGTTTATTGTCGAGATTTTTGTTACTCCAATGGATGGTAGCCTTTTCATTATGGAAGGTAGTCTATTGTCGTTATCTTTTTTATTCCAATGGATGACATCCTTTTCATTATGGAAGGTTGTCTGTTGTCGAGATTTTTTTACTCTAACGGATGGTAGCCTTGTCATTATGGAAGGTAGTCTGTTTTCGATATCTTTGTTACTCAATGGATGGTAGCCTTGTCATTATGGAAGGTAGTTTGTTGTAGAGATTTTTGTTACTCCATAGGAATGTAGCCTTGTCATTTTTAAAGGTAGTCTTCTGTCGAGATTTTTGTTACTCGAATGGATGGTATCCTTGTCATTATAGAACGTAGTCTGTTGTTGATATATTTGTTATTCCAATGGATGGTAGCCTTGTCAATATGGAAGTTAGTTTGTTGTTGAGATTTTTGTTACTCCAATGGATTGTAGCCTTTTTATTATGGAAGGTAGTATGTTGTCGAGATTTTTGTTACTCCAATGGATGGTAGCCTTGTCATTATAGAACGTAGTCTGTTGTCGATATTTTTGTTACTCTAATGGATGGTAGGCTTTTCATTATGGAAAGTAGTCTGTTTTTGAGATTTTTGGTACTCCAATGGATGGTAGCCTTGTCATTATGGAAGGTAGTTTTTTGTCGAGATCTTTGTTACTCAATGGATAGTAGCTTTGTCATTATGTAAGGTATTTTGTTGTAGAGATTTTTGTTACTCCATAGGAATGTAGCCTTGTCATTTTGGAAGGTACTCTGCTGTCGAGATTTTTGTTACTCGAATGGATTGTAGCCTTGTCATTATGGAACATAGTCTGTTGTCCATATTTTTGTTACTCCAATGGATGGTAGGCTTTTCGTTATGGAAGGTAATCTGTTGTCGAGATTTTTGTTACTCCAATGGATGGTAGCCTGGTCATTATGGAAGGTAGTTTGTTTTCAATATTTTTGTTACTCTAATGGATGGTAGCCTTGTCATTATGGAAGGTAGTCTATTATCGATATCTTTGTTACTCAATGGATTGTAGCCTTGTCATTATGTAAGGTAGTCTGTTGTCAATATTTTTTTTACTCCAATGGATGGTAGCCTTGTTATTATGGAAGGTAGTCTGTTGTCGAGATTTTTGTTACTCCAATGGATGGTAGCCTTGCCTTTATGGAAGGTAGTATATTGTCGATATTTTTGTTACTCCAATGGATGGTAGCCTTGTCTTTATGGAAGGTAGTATGTTTTCGATATTTTTGTTACTCCAATGGATGGTAGCCTTGTCATTATTGAAGGTAGTCTGTTTCCGAGATTTCTATTACTCTAATGGATGGTAGCCTTGTCATTATGGAACATTATCTGTTGTCGAGATTTTTGTTACTCCAATGGATGGTAGCCTTGTCATTATAGAACATAGTCTATTATTGATATTTTTGTTACTCCAATGGATGGTAGCCTTGTAATTATGGAAGGTAGTATGTTGCCGATATCTTTGTTACTCAATGGATGGTAGCCTTGTCATTATGGAAGGTAGTCTGTTGTAGAGATTTTTGTTACTCCATAGGATGGTAGCCTTGTAACTTTGGAAGGTAATTTGTTGTCGATATCTTTGTTACTCAATGGATGGTAGCCTTGTCATTATGGAAGGTAGTCTATTGTCGAGATTTTTGTTACTCCAATGGATGGTAGACTTGTCATTATGGAAGGTTTTTTGTTGTCGAGATTTTTTACTCCTATGGATGGTAGCCTTGTCATTATGGAACATGGTCTATTGTCGAGATTTTTGTTATTCCACTGGATGGTTGCCTTGTCATTATGGAAGGAAGTCAGTTGTCGAGACTTTTGTTACTCCAATGGATGGTAGCCTTTTCATTATGGAAGGTAGTCTGTTGTCGATATTTTGGTTACTCAAATGGATGGTAGCCTTGTCATTATCGAAGGTAATATGTTGTCAATATTTTTGTTACTCCAATGGATGGTAGCCTTGTCATTATCGAAGATAGTATGTTGTAGAGATTTTTGTTACTCCAATGGATGGTAGCCTTGTCATTTTGGAAGGTAGTCTGTTGTCGATATTTTTTTTACTCCAATGGATGGTAGCCTTGTCGTTATGGAAGGTAGTATGTTGTCAATATTTTTGTTACTCCAATGGATGGTAGCATTGTCATTATCGAAGATAGTCTGTTGTAGAGATTTTTGTTACTCCAATGGATGTTATCCTTTTCATTTTGGAAGGTAGTATGTTGTATATATTTTTGTTACTCCATTTGATGGTAGCCTTGCCATTATGGAAGGTAGTCTGTCGTTGAGACTTCGGTTACTCCAATGGATGGTAGCCTTGTCATTATGGAAGGTAGTCTGTTGTTCAGATTTTTGTTACTCCAATGGATGGTAGCCTTGTCATTACGAAAGGTAGTCTGTTGTCGAGATTTTTGTTATTCCATTGGATGGTAGCCTTGTCATTATGGAAGGTAGTCTGTTGTCGAGATTTTTGTTATTCCAATGGATGGTAACCTTGTCATTATGGAAGGTAGTCTATTGTCAAGATTTTTATTACTCCAATGGATGGTAGCCTTTTCATTATGGAAGGTAGTCTGTTGTCGAGATTTTTTTACTCCAATGGATGGTAGCCTTGTCATTATTGAAGGTAGTCTATTGTCGATATCTTTTTTATTCCAACGGATTGTATCCTTTTCATTATGGAAGGTTGTTTGTTGTCGAGATTTTTTTTACTCCAATGGATTATAGCCTTGTCATTATGCAAGGTAGTTTGTTGTCGATATCTTTGTTACTCCTTGGATGGTAACCTTGTTATTATGGAAGGTAGTTTGTTATAGACATTTTTTTTAATCCATAGGAATGTAGCCTTGTCATTTTGGAAGGTAGTCTGCTGTCGAGATTTTTGTTACTCGAATGGATGGTAGCCTTGTCATTATGGAATGTAGTCTGTTGTCGATATTTTTGTTACTCCAATGGTTGGTAGGCTTTTCATTATTGATGGTAATCTGTTGTTGAGATTTTCGTTACTCTAATGGATGGTAGGCTTTTCATTATGGAAGGTAGTTCGTTGTCGAGATTTTTGTTACTCCAACGGATGGTAGCCTTGTCATTATGGAAGATAGTTAGTTGTCGATATTTTTGTTACTCTAATGGATGGTAGCCTTGTCATTATGGAAGGTAGTCTATTGTCGAGATCTTTGTTACTCAATGAATGGTAGCCTTGTCATTATGTAAGGTAGTCGGTTCTCGAGATTTTGTTTACTCCAATGGATGGTAGCCTTGTCATTATGGAAGGTAGTCAGTTGTCGAGATTTTTGTTACTCCAATGGATGGTAGCCTTGTCATTATAGAACGTAGTCTATAGTATATTTTTTGTTACTCCAATGGATGGTAGCTTTGTCATTATGGAAGGTAGTCTATTATCGATATCATTGTAACTCAATGGATGGTAGCCTTGTCATTATGGAAGGTAGTCTATTGTAGAGATTTTTGTTACTCCATGGGATGGTAGCCTTGTCATTTTGGATGGTAATCTGTTGTCGATATCTTTGTTACTCAATGGATGCTAGCCTTGTCATTATGGAAGGTAGTCTGTTGTCGAGATTTTTGTTACTCCAATGGATGGTAGGCTTGCAATTATGGAAGGTATTTTGTTGTTGTGATTTTTTTTACTCCAATAGATGGTATCCTTTTCATTATGGAAGGTTGTCTGTTGTCGAGATTTTTGTTACTCCAATGGATGGTAGCCTTGTCATTATGGAACATAGTCTATTGTTGATATTTTTGTTACTCCAATGGATGGTAGCCTTGTCATTATGGAAGGTAGTCTGTTACCGATATCTTTGTAACTCAATGGATGGTAACCTTGTCATTATGGAAGGTAGTCTATTGTAGAGATTTTTGTTACTCCATAGGATGGTAGCCTTGTCATTTTGGAAGGTAATCTGTTTTCGATATCTTTGTTACTCAATGGATGGTAGTCTGGTCATTATGGAAAGTAGTCTGTTGTCGGTATTTGTGTTACCCCAATGGATGGTAGCCTTGTCATTATGGAAGGTATTTTGTTGTCGAGATTTTTTTACTCCTATGGATGGTAGCCTTATCATTATGGAACATGGTCTATTGTCGAGATTTTTGTTATTCCATTGGATGGTTGACTTGTCATTATGGAAGGTAGTCTGTTGTCGAGATTTTTGTTACTACAATGGATGGTAGCCTTGTCTTTCTGGAAGGTAGTCTGTTGTCGATATTTTTGTTACTCCATTGGATGGTAGCCTTATCTTTATGGAAGGTAGTCTGTTTTCGAGATTTTTGTTACTCCAATGGATGGTAGCCTCGTCATTATGGAAGGTATTTTGTTGTCGAGATTTTTTTTACTCCAATGGATGGTAGCCTTCTCATTATGGAACATGGTCTATTGTCGAGATTGTTGTTATTCCATTGGATGGTTGCCTTGTCATTATGGAAGGAAGTCAGTTGTCGAGACTTTTGTTACTCCAATGGATGGTAGCCTTTTCATTATGGAAGGTAGTCTATTTTCGATATTTTTGTTACTCCAATGGATGGTAGCCTTGTCATTATGGAAGGTAATATGTTGTCAATATTTTTGTACTCCAATGGATGGTAGACTTGTCATTATCGAAGATAGTCTGTTGTAGAGAATTTTGTTACTCCAATGGATGTTATCCTTGTCATTGTGAAAGGTAGTCGGTTGTCGAGATTTTTGTTACTCCAATGGATGGTAACCTTGTCATTATGGAAGGTAATATGTTGTCAATATTTTTGTTACTTCAATGGATGATAGCCTTGTCATTATTAAAGGTAGTTTGTTATAGAGATTTTTGTTACTCCAATGGATGGTAGCCTTGTCATTATGGAACATAGTTTGTTATCGAGACTTTTGTTAATCCATTTGATGGTAGCCTTGTCATTATGGAAGTTAGTTTATTGTCGAGATTTTTGTTACTCCAATGGATGGTAGCCTTTTCATTATGGAAGGTAGTATGTTATCGTTATCTTTTTTATTCTAATGGATGACATCCTTTTCGTTATGGAAGGTTGTATGTTGTCGAGACTTTTTTACTCTAGCGGATGGTAGCCTTGTCATTATGGAAGGTAGTTTGTTTTCGATATCTTTGTTACTCAATGGATGGTAGCCTTGTCATTATGGAAGGTAGTTTGTTGTAGAGATTTTTATTACTCCATAGCAATGTAGCCTTGTCATTTTTAAAGGTAGTCTTCTGTCGAGATTTTTGTTACTCGAATGGATGGTAGCCTTGTCATTATAGAACGTAGTCTGTTGTCGATATTTTTGTTATTCCAATGGATGGTAGCCTTGTCAATATGGAAGTTAGTTTGTTGTCGATATTTTTGTTACTCCAATGGATTGTTGCCTTTTTATTATGGAAGGTAGTCTGTTGTCGTGATTTTTGTTACTCCAATGGATGGTAGCCTTGTCAATATAGAACGTAGTCTGTTGTCGATATTTTTGTTACTCTAATGGATGGTAGGCTTTTCATTATGGAAGGTAGTATGTTTTTGAGATTTTTGGTACTCCAATGGATGGTAGCCTTGTCATTATGGAAGGTAGTTTTTTGTCGAGATCTTTGTTACTCAATGGATAGTAGCTTTGTCATTATGTAAGGTATTTTGTTGTAGAGATTTTTGTTACTCCATAGGAATGTAGCCTTGTCATTTTGGAAGGTACTCTGCTGTCGAGATTTTTGTTACTCAAATGGATTGTAGCCTTGTCATTATGGAACATAGTCTGTTGTCGATATTTTTGTTACTCCAATGGATGGTAGGCTTTTCATTATGGAAGGTAATATGTTGTCGAGATTTTTGTTACTCCAATGGATGGTAGGCTTTTCATTATGGAAGGTAGTCTGTTGTCGAGATTTTTGTTACTCCAATGGATGGTAGCCTGGTCATTATGGAAGGTAGTTTGTTTTCGATATTTTTGTTACTCTAATGGATGGTAGCCTTGTCATTATGGAAGGTAGTCTATTATTGATATTTTTGTTACTCAATGGATTGTAGCCTTGTCATTATGTAAGGTAGTCTGTTGTCGAGATTTTTTTACTCCAATGGATGGTAGCCTTGTCATTATGGAAGGTAGTCTGTTGTCGAGATTTTTGTTACTCCAATGGATGGTAGCCTTGCCTTTATGGAAGGTAGTATATTGTCGATATTTTTGTTACTCCAATGGATGTTAGCCTTGTCATTATTGAAGGTAGTCTGTTTCCGAGATTTCTATTACTCTAACGGATGGTAGCCTTGTCATTATGGAACGTTATCTGTTGTCGAGATTTTTGTTACTCCAATGGATGGTAGCCTTGTCATTATAGAACATAGTCTATTATTGATATTTTTGTTACTCGAATGGATGGTAGCCTTGTAATTATGGAAGGTAGTATGTTGCCGATATCTTTGTTACTCAATGGATGGTAGCCTTGTCATTATGGAAGGTAGTCTGTTGTAGAGATTTTTGTTACTCCATAGGATGGTAGCCTTGTCATTTTGGAAGGTAATCTGTTGTCGATATCTTTGTTACTCAATGGATGGTAGCCTTGTCATTGTGGAAGGTAGTCTATTGTCGAGATTTTTGTTACTCCAATGGATGGTAGCCTTTTCATTATGGAAGGTAGTCTGTTGTCGATATTTTTTTTACTCCAATGGATGGTAGCCTTGTCATTATGGAAGGTAATATGTTGTCAATATTTTTGTTACTCCAATGGATGGTAGCCTTGTCATTATCGAAGATAGTTTGTTATAGAGATTTTTGTTACTCCAATGGATGGTAGCCTTATCATTTTGTTAGGTAGTCTGTTGACGATATTATTTTTACTCCAATGGATGGTAGCCTTGTCATTATGGAAGGTAGTATGTTGTCAATATTTTTGTTACTCCAATGGATGGTAGCATTGTCATTATCGAAGATAGTCTGTTGTAGAGATTTTTGTTACTCCAATGGATGTTAGCCTTGTCATTTAGGAAGGTAGTATGTTGTCGATATTTTTGTTACTCCAATGGATGGTAGCCTTGCCATTATGGAAGGTAGTCTGTTTTTGAGACTTCGGTTACTCCAATGGATGGTAGCCTTGTCATTATGGAAGGTAGTCTGTTGTTAAGATTTTTGTTACTCCAATGGATGGTAGCCTTGTCATTATGAAAGGTAGTCTGTTTTCGAGATTTTTGTTATTCCATTGGATTGTAGCCTTGTCATTATGGAATGTAGTCTATTGTCGAGATTTTTTTTATTCCAATGGATGGTAACCTTGTCATTATGGAAGGTAGTCTATTGTCGAGATTTTTATTACTCCAATGGATGGGGTCTTTTTCATTATGGAAGGTAGTCTGTTTTTGAGATTTTTGGTACTCCAATGGATGGTAGCCTTGTCATTATGGAAGGTAGTTTTTTGTCGAGATCTTTGTTACTCAATGGATAGTAGCTTTGTCATTATGTAAGGTATTTTGTTGTAGAGATTTTTGTTACTCCATAGGAATGTAGCCTTGTCATTTTGGAAGGTACTCTGCTGTCGAGATTTTTGTTACTCGAATGGATTGTAGCCTTGTCATTATGGAACATAGTCTGTTGTCGATATTTTTGTTACTCCAATGGATGGTAGGCTTTTCATTATGGAAGGTAATCTGTTGTCGAGATTTTTGTTACTCCAATGGATGGTAGGCTTTTCATTATGGAAGGTAGTCTGTTGTCGAGATTTTTGTTACTCCGATGGATGGTAGCCTGGTCATTATGGAAGGTAGTTTGTTTTCGATATTTTTGTTACTCTAATGGATGTTAGCCTTGTCATTATGGAAGGTAGTCTATTATCGATATTTTTGTTACTCAATGGATTGTAGCCTTCTCATTATGTAAGGTAGTCTGTTGTCGAGATTTTTTTACTCCAATGGATGGTAGCCTTGTCATTATGGAAGGTAGTCTGTTGTCGAGATTTTTGTTACTCCAATGGATGGTAGCCTTGCCTTTATGGAAGGTAGTCTATTGTCGATATTTTTGTTACTCCAATGGATGGTAGCCTTGTCTTTATGGAAGGTAGTCTGTTTTCGATATTTTTGTTACTCCAATGGATGGTAGCCTTGTCATTATTGAAGGTAGTCTGTTTCCGAGATTTCTATTACTCTAATGGATGGTAGCCTTGTCATTATGGAACGTTATCTATTGTCGAGATTTTTGTTACTCCAATGGATGGTAGCCTTGTCATTATAGAACATAGTCTATTATTGATATTTTTGTTACTCGAATGGATGGTAGCCTTGTAATTATGGAAGGTAGTATGTTGCCGATATCTTTGTTACTCAATGGATGGTAGCCTTGTCATTATGGAAGGTAGTCTATTGTCGAGATTTTTGTTACTCCAATGGATGGTAGACTTGTCATTATGGAAGGTATTTTGTTGTCGAGATTTTTTTACTCCTATGGATGGTAGCCTTGTCATTATGGAACATGGTCTATTGTTGAGATTTTTGTTATTCCATTGGATGGTTGCCTTGTCATTATGGAAGGAAGTCAGTTGTCGAGACTTTTGTTACTCCAAAGGATGGTAGAATTTTCATTATGGAAGGTAGTCTGTTGTCGATATTTTGGTTACTCAAATGGATGGTAGCCTTGTCATTATCGAAGGTAATATGTTGTCAATATTTTTGTTACTCCAATGGATCGTAGCCTTGTCATTATCGAAGATAGTTTGTTGTAGAGAATTTTGTTACTCCAATGGATGGTAGCCTTGTCATTTTGGAAGGTAGTCTGTTGTCGATATTTTTTTTACTCCAATTGATTGTAGCCTTGTCGTTATGGAAGGTAGTATGTTGTCAATATTTTTGTTACTCCAATGGATGGTAGCATTGTCATTATCGAAGATAGTCTATTGTAGAGATTTTTGTTACTCCAATGGATGTTATCCTTTTCATTTTGGAAGGTAGTATGTTGTCGATATTTTTGTTACTCCATTTGATGGTAGCCTTGCCATTATGGAAGGTAGTCTGTCGTTGAGACTTCGGTTACTCCATTGGATGGTAGCCTTATCATTATGGAAGGTAGTCTGTTGTTCAGATTTTTGTTACTCCAATGGATGGTAGCCTTGTCATTACGAAAGGTAGTCTGTTGTCGAGATTTTTGTTATTCCATTGGATGGTAGCCTTGTCATTATGGAAGGTAGTCTGTTGTCGAGATTTTTGTTATTCCAATGGATGGTAACCTTGTCATTATGGAAGGTAGTCTATTGTCAAGATTTTTATTACTCCAATGGATGGTAGCCTTTTCATTATGGAAGGTAGTCTGTTTTCGAGATTTTTTTACTCCAATGGATGGTAGCCTTGTCATTATGGAAGATAGTCTATTGTCGATATCTTTTTTATTCCAACGGATTGTATCATTTTCATTATGGAAGGTTGTCTGTTATCGATATTTTTTTTACTCCAGTGGATTATAGCCTTTTCATTATGGAAGGTAGTCTGTTGTCCAGATTTTTTTACTCCAATGGATGGTAGCCTTGTCAATATGGAAGGTAGTCTATTGTCAATATCTTTTTTATTCCAACGGATGGTATCCTTTTCATTATGGAAGGTTGTTTGTTGTCGAGATTTTTTTTACTCCAATGGATTATAGCCTTGTCATTATGGAAGGTAGTTTGTTGTCGAGATTTTTGTTAATCCATAGGAATGTAGCCTTGTCATTTTGGAAGGTAGTCTGCTGTCGAGATTTTTGTTACTCAAATGGATGGTAGCCTTGTGATTATGGAACGTAGTCTGTTGTCGATAATTTTGTTACTCCAATGGATGGTAGCCTTGTCATTATGGAACATAGTCTATTGTTGATATTTTTGTTACTCCAATGGATGGTAGCCTTGTAATTATCGAAGGTAGTCTGTTGCCAATATCTTTGTTACTCAATGGATGGTAGCCTTGTCATTATGGAAGGTAGTCTGTTGTAGAGATTTTTGTTACTCGAATGGATGGTAGCCTTGTCATTTTGGAAGGTAATCTGTTGTCGTTATCTTTGTTACTCAATGGATGGTAGCCTTGTCATTATGGAAGGTTGTCTGTTGTCGAGATTTTTGTTACTCCAATGGATGGTAGCCTCGTCATTATGGAAGGTATTTTGTTGTCGAGATTTATTTTACTCTAATGGATGGTAGCCTTGTCATTATGGAACATGGTCTATTGTCGAGATTGTTGTTATTCCATTGGATGGTTTCCTTGTCATTATGGAAGGAAGTGAGTTGTCGAGACTTTTGTTACTCCAATGGATGGTAGCCTTTTCATTATAGAAGGTAGTCTATTTTCAATATTTTTGTTACTCCAATGGATGGTAGCCTTGTCATTATGGAAGGTAATATGTTGTCAATATTTTTGTTACTCCAATTGATGGTAGACTTGTCATTATCGAAGATAGTTTGTTATAGAGATTTTTGTTACTCCAATGGATGGTAGCCATGTCATTTTGGAAGGTAGTCTGTTGTCGATATTTTTTTTACTCCAATGGAGGGTAGCCTTGTCATTATGGAAGGTAGTATGTTGTCAATATTTTTGTTACTCCAATGGATGGTAGCATTGTCATTATCGAAGATAGTCTGTTGTAGAGATTTTTGTTACTCCAATGGATGTTAGCCTTGTCATTTTGGAAGGTAGTATGTTGTCGATATTTTTGATACTCCAATGGATGGTAGCCTTGCAATTATGGAAAGTAGTCTGTCGTTGAGAGTTCGGTTACTCCAATGGATGGTAGCCTTGTCATTATGGAAGGTAGTCTGTTGTTCAGATTTTTGTTACTCCAATGGATGGTAGCCTTGTCATTATGGAACATGGTCTATTGTCGAGATTTTTGTTATTCCATTGGATGGTTTCCTTGTCATTATGGAAGGAGGTCTATTGTCGAGACTTTTGTTACTCCAATGGATGGTAGCCTTTTCATTATGGAGGTAGTCTGTTGTCAAGATTTTTGTTATTCCAATGGATGGTAGCCATGTCATTATGGAAGGTAGTCTGTTCTCGAGATTTTTTTACTCCAATGGATGGTAGCCTTGTCATTATGGAAGGTAGTCTATTGTCGATATCTTTTTTATTCCAACGGATGGTATCCTTTTCATTATGTAAGGTTGTCTGTTGTCGAGAATTTTTTTACTCCAATGGATTATAGCCTTGTCATTAGGGAAGGTAGTCTGTTGTCGATATCTTTGTTACTCCATGGATGGTAGCCTTGTCATTATGGAAGGTAGTTTGTTGTCGAGATTTTTGTTACTCGAATGAATGGTAGCCTTGTCATTATGGAACGTAGTCTGTTATTGATATTTTTGTTACTCCAATGGTTGTTAGGATTTTCATGATTGATGGTAGTCTGTTGTCGATATCTTTTTTATTCCAAAGGATGGTATCCTTTCCATTATGGTTAGTTGTCTGTTGTCGAGATTTTTTTTACTCTAATGGATTATAGCCTTGTCATTATGAAAGGTAGTCTGTTGTTGATATCTTTGTTACTCCATGGATGATAGCCTTGTCATTATGGAAGGTAGTATTTGGTAGAGATTTTTGTTAATCCATAGGAATGTAGCCTTGTCATTTTGGAAGGTAGTCTGCTGTCGAGATTTTTGTTACTCGAATGGATGGTAGCCTTGTCATTATGGAACGTAGTCTGTTGTCGATATTTTTGTTACTCCAATGGTTGGTAGGCTTTTCATTATTAAAGGTAATCTGTTGTCGAGATTTTCGTTACTCCAATGGATGGTAGGCTTTTCATTATGGAAGGTAGTCTGTTGTCATGATTTTTGTTACTCCAATGGATGGTAGCCTTGTTATTATGGAAGGTAGTTTGTTGTCGATATTTTTGTTACTCTAATGGATGGTAGCCTTGTCATTATGTAAGGTAGTCTGTTCTCGAGATTTTGTTTACTCCAATGGATGGTAGCCTTGTCATTATGGAAGGTGGTCTGTTGTCGAGATTTTTGTTACTCCAATGGATGGTAGCCTCGTCATTATGGAAGGTATTTTGTTGTCGAAATTTTTTTTACTCCTATGGATGGTAGCCTTGTCATTAAGGAACATGGTCTATTGTCGAGATTTTTGTTATTCCATTGGATGGTTGCCTTGTCATTATAGAAGGAAGTCCGTTGTCAAGACTTTTGTTACTCCAATGGATGGTAGCCTTTTCATTATGGAAGGTAATCTATTGTCGATATTTTTGTTACTCCAATGGATGGTAGCCTTGTCATTATGGAAGGTAATATGTTGTCAATATTTTTGTTACTCCAATGGATGGTAGACTTGTCATTATCGAAGATAGTTTGTTATAGAGATTTTTGTTACTCCAATGGATGGTAGCCTTGTCATTTTGGAAGGTAGTCTGTTGTCGATATTTTTTTTACTCCAATGGATGGTAGCCTTGTCATTATGGAAGGTAGTATGTTGTCAATATTTTTGTTACTCCAATGGATGGTAGCATTGTCATTATCGAAGATAGTCTGTTGTAGAGATTTTTGTTACTCCAATGGATGTTAGCCTTGTCATTTTGGAAGGTAGTATGTTGTTGATATTTTTAATACTCCAATGGATGGTAGCCTTGCAATTATGGAAGGTAGTCTGTCGTTGAGACTTCGGTTACTCCAATGGATGTAGCCTTGTCATTATGGAAGGTAGTCTGTTGTTCAGATTTTTGTTACTCCAATGGATGGTAGCCTTGTCATTACGAAAGGTAGTCTGTTGTCGAGATTTTTGTTATTCCATTGGATGGTAGCCTTGTCTTTATGGAAGGTAGTCTGTTGTCGAGATTTTTGTTATTCCAATGGATGGTAACCTTGTCATTATGGAAGGTAGTCTATTGTCTAGATTTTTATTACTCCAATGGATGGTAGACTTTTCATTATGGAGTGTAGTCTGTTCTCTAGATTTTTTTACTCCAATGGATGGTAGCCTTGTCATTATGGAAGGTAGTCTATTGTCGATATCTTTTTTATTCCAACGGATGGTATCCTTTTCATTATGGAAGGTTGTCTGTTGTCGAGAATTTTTTTACTCCAATGGATTATAGCCTTGTCATTAGGGAAGGTAGTCTGTTGTCGATATCTTTGTTACTCCATGGATGGTAGCCTTGTCATTATGGAAGGTAGTTTGTTGTAGAGATTTTTGTTAATCCATAGGAATGCAGCCTTGTCATTTTGGAAGGTAGTCTGCTGTCGAGATTTTTGTTACTCTAATGGATGGTAGCCTTGTCATTATGGAACGTAGTCTGTTGTCGATATTTTTGTTACTCCAATGGTTGGTAGGCTTTTCATTATTAAAGGTAATCTGTTGTCGAGATTTTCGTTACTCCAATGGATGGTAGGATTTTCATTATGGAAGGCAGTCTGTTGTCAAGATTTTTGTTACTCCAATGGATGGTAGCCTTGTCATTATGGAAGGTAGTTTGTTGTCGATTTTTTTGTTACTCTAATGGATGGTACCCTTGTCATTATGGAAGGTAGTCTATTGTCGAGATCTTTGTTACTCAATGGATGGTAGCCTTGTCATTATGAAAGGTAGTCTGTTCTCGAGATTTTGTTTACTCCAATGGATGGTAGCCTTGTCATTATGGAAGGTGGTCTGTTGTCGAGATTTTTGTTACTCCAATGGATGGTAGCCTTGTCATTATGGAAGGTATTTTGTTGTCGAGATTTTTTTTACTCCTATGGATGGTAGCCTTGTCATTATGGAACATGGTCATTTGTCGAGATTTTTGTTATTCCATTGGATGGTTGCCTTGTCATTATGGAAGGAAGTCAGTTGTCAAGACTTTTGTTACTCCAATGGATGGTAGCCTTTTCATTATGGAAGGTAGTCTATTTTCGTTATTTTTGTTACTCCAATGGATGGTAGCCTTGTCATTATGGAAGGTAATATGTTGTCAATATTTTTGTTACTCCAATGGATGGCAAACTTGTCATTATCGAAGATAGTTTGTTATAGAGATTTTTGTTACTCCAATGGATGGTAGCCTTGTCATTTTGGAAGGTAGTCTGTTGTCGATATTTTTTTTACTCCAATGGATGGTAGCCTTGTCATTATGGAAGGTAGTATGTCGTCAATATTTTTGTTACTCCAATGGATGGTAGCATTGTCATTATCGAAGATAGTCTGTTGTAGAGATTTTTGTTACTCCAATGGATGTTAGCCTTGTCATTTTGGAAGGTAGTATGTTGTTGATATTTTTGATACTCCAATGGATGGTAGCCTTGCAATTATGGAAGGTAGTCTATCGTTGAGACTTCGGTTACTCCAATGGATGGTAGCCTTGTCATTATGGAAGGTAGTCTGTTGTTCAGATTTTTGTTACTCCAATGGATGGTAGCCTTGTCATTACGAAAGGTAGTCTGTTGTCGAGATTTTTGTTATTCCATTGGATGGTAGCCTTGTCTTTATTGAAGGTAGTCTATTGTCGAGATTTTTGTTATTCCAATGGATGGTAACCTTGTCATTATGGAAGGTAGTCTATTGTCAAGATTTTTATTACTCCAATGGATGGTAGCCTTTTCATTATGGAAGGTAGTCTGTTCTCTAGATTTTTTTACTCCAATGGATGGTAGCCTTGTCATTATGGAAGGTAGTCTATTGTCGATATCTTTTTTATTCCAACGGATGGTATTCTTTTCATTATGGAAGGTTGTCTGTTGTCGAGAATTTTTTTACTCCAATGGATTATAGCCTTGTCATTAGGGAAGGTAGTCTGTTGTCGATATCTTTGTTACTCCATGGATGGTAGACTTGTCATTATGGAAGGTAGTTTATTGTAGAGATTTTTGTTAATCCATAGGAATGTAGCCTTGTCATTTTGGAAGGCAGTCTGCTGTCGAGATTTTTGTTACTCGAATGGATGGTAGCCTTGTCATTATGGAACGTAGTCTGTTGTCGATATTTTTGTTACTCCAATGGTTGTTAGGATTTTCTTGATTGATGGTAGTCTGTTGTCGAGATTTTCGTTACTCCAATGGATGCTAGGCTTTTCATTATGGAAGGTAGTCTGTTGTCAATATTTTTGTTACTCCAATGGATGGTAGCCTTGTCATTATGGAAGGTAGTTTGTTGTCGATATTTTTGTTACTCTAATGGATGGTAGCCTTGTCATTATGGAAGGTAGTCTATTGTCGAGATCTTTGTTACTCAATGGATGGTAGCCTTGTCATTATGAAAGGTAGTCTTTTCTCGAGATTTTGTTTACTCCAATGGATGGTAGCTTTGTCATTATGGAAGGTGGTCTGTTGTCAAGATTTTTGTTACTCCAATGGATGGTAGCCTCGTCATTATGGAAGGTATTTTGTTGTCGAGATTTTTTTTACTCCTATGGATGGTAGCCTTGTCATTATGGAACATGGTCATTTGTTGAGATTTTTGTTATTCCATTGGATGGTTGCCTTGTCATTATGGAAGGAAGTCAGTTGTCGAGACTTTTGTTACTCCAATGGATGGTAGCCTTTTCATTATGGAAGGTAGTCTATTTTCAATATTTTTGTTACTCCAATGGATGGTAGCCTTGTCATTATAGAAGGTAATATGTTGTCAATATTTTTGTTACTCCAATGGATGGTAGACTTGTCATTATCGAAGATAGTTTGTTATAGAGATTTTTGTTACTCCAATGGATGGTAGCCTTGTTATTTTGGAAGGTAGTCTGTTGTCGATATTTTTTTTACTCCAATGGATGGTAGCCTTGTCATTATGGAAGGTAGTATGTCGTCAATATTTTTGTTATTCCAATGGATGGTAGCATTGTCATTATCGAAGATAGTCTGTTGTAGAGATTTTTGTTACTCCAATGGATGTTAGCCTTGTCATTTTGGAAGGTAGTATGTTGTTGATATTTTTGATACTCCAATGGATGGTAGCCTTGCAATTATGGAAGGTAGTCTATCGTTGAGACTTCGGTTACTCCAATGGATGGTAGCCTTGTCATTATGGAAGGTAGTCTGTTGTTCAGATTTTTGTTACTCCAATGGATGGTAGCCTTGTCATTACGAAAGGTAGTCTGTTGTCGAGATTTTTGTTATTCCATTGGATGGTAGCCTTGTCTTTATGGAAGGTAGTCTATTGTCGAGATTTTTGTTATTCCAATGGATGGTAACCTTGTCATTATGGAAGGTAGTCTATTGTCAAGATTTTTATTACTCCAATGGATGGTAGCCTTTTCATTATGGAAGGTAGTCTGTTCTCTAGATTTTTTTACTCCAATGGATGGTAGCCTTGTCATTATGGAAGGTAGTCTATTGTCGATATCTTTTTTATTCCAACGGATGGTATTCTTTTCATTATGGAAGGTTGTCTGTTGTCGAGAATTTTTTTACTCCAATGGATTATAGCCTTGTCATTAGGGAAGGTAGTCTGTTGTCGATATCTTTGTTACTCCATGGATGGTAGACTTGTCATTATGGAAGGTAGTTTATTGTAGAGATTTTTGTTAATCCATAGGAATGTAGCCTTGTCATTTTGGAAGGTAGTCTGCTGTCGAGATTTTTGTTACTCGAATGGATGGTAGCCTTGTCATTATGGAACGTAGTCTGTTATCGATATTTTTGTTACTCCAATGGTTGTTAGGATTTTCATGATTGATGGTAGTCTGTTGTCGAGATTTTCGTTACTCCAATGGATGGTAGGCTTTTCATTATGGAAGGCAGTCTGTTGTCAAGATTTTTGTTACTCCAATGGATGGTAGCCTTGTCATTATGGAAGGTAGTTTGTTGTCGATATTTTTGTTACTCTAATGGATGGTAGCCTTGTCATTATGGAAGGTAGTCTATTGTCGAGATCTTTGTTACTCAATGGATGGTAGCCTTGTCATTATGTAAGGTAGTCTGTTCTCGAGATTTTGTTTACTCCAATGGATGGTAGCCTTGTCATTATGGAAGGTGGTCTGTTGTCGAGATTTTTGTTACTCCAATGGATGGTAGCCTTGTCATTATGGAAGGTATTTTGTTGTCGAGATTTTTTTTACTCCTATGGATGGTAGCCTTGTCATTATGGAACATGGTCATTTGTCGAGATTTTTGTTATTCCATTGGATGGTTGCCTTGTCATTATGGAAGGAAGTCAGTTGTCGAGACTTTTGTTACTCCAATGGATGGTAGCCTTTTCATTATGGAAGGTAGTCTATTTTCGATATTTTTGTTACTCCAATGGATGGTAGCCTTGTCATTATGGAAGGTAATATGTTGTCAATATTTTTGTTACTCCAATGGATGGTAGACTTGTCATTATCGAAGATAGTTTGTTATAGAGATTTTTGTTACTCCAATGGATGGTAGCCTTGTCATTTTGGAAGGTAGTCTGTTGTCGATATTTTTTTTACTCCAATGGATGGTAGCCTTGTCATTATGGAAGGTAGTATGTTGTCAATATTTATTTTACTCAAATGGATGGTAGCATTGTCATTATCGAAGATAGTCTGTTGTAGAGATTTTTGTTACTCCAATGGATGTTAGCCTTGTCATTATGGAAGGTAGTATGTTGTTGATATTTTTGATACTCCAATGGATGGTAGCCTTGCAATTATGGAAGGTAGTCTGTCATTGAGACTTCGGTTACTCCAATGGATGTAGCCTTGTCATTATGGAAGGTAGTCTGTTGTTCAGATTTTTGTTACTCCAATAGATGGTAGCCTTGTCATTACGAAAGGTAGTCTGTTGTCGAGATTTTTGTTATTCCATTGGATGGTAGCCTAGTCTTTATGGAAGGTAGTCTGTTGTCGAGATTTTTGTTATTCCAATGGATGGTAACCTTGTCATTATGGAAGGTAGTCTATTGTCAAGATTTTTATTACTCCAATGGATGGTAGCCTTTTCATTATGGAAGGTAGTCTGTTCTCTAGATTTTTTTACTCCAATGGATAGTAGCCTTGTCATTATGGAAGGTAGTCTATTGTCGATATCTTATATATTCCAACGGATGGTATCCTTTTCATTATGGAAGGTTGTCTGTTGTCGAGAATTTTTTTACTCCAATGGATTATAACCTTGTCATTAGGGAAGGTAGTCTGTTGTCGATATCTTTGTTACTCAATGGATGGCAGCCTTGTCATTATGGAAGGTAGTTTGTTGTAGAGATTTTTGTTAATCCATAGGAATGTAGCCTTGTCATTTTGGAAGGTAGTCTGCTGTCGAGATTTTTGTTACTCGAATGGATGGTAGCCTTGTCATTATGGAACGTAGTCTGTTATCGATATTTTTGTTACTCCAATGGTTGGTAGGCTTTTCATTATTAAAGGTAATCTGTTGTCGAGATTTTCGTTACTCCATTGGATGGTAGGATTTTCATTATGGAAGGCAGTCTGTTGTCAAGATTTTTGTTACTCCAATGGATGGTAGCCTTGTCATTATGGAAGGTAGTTTGTTGTCGATATTTTTGTTACTCTAATGGATGGTAGCCTTGTCATTATGGAAGGTAGTCTATTGTCGAGATCTTTGTTACTCAATGGATGGTAGCCTAGTCATTATGTAAGGTAGTCTGTTCTCGAGATTTTGTTTACTCCAATGGATGGTAGCCTTGTCATTATGGAAGGTGGTCTGTTGTCGAGATTTTTGTTACTCCAATGGATGGTAGCCTTGTCATTATGGAAGGTATATTGTTGTCGAGATTTTTTTTACTCCTATGGATGGTAGCCTTGTCATTATGGAACATGGTCATTTGTCGAGATTTTTGTTATTCCATTGGATGGTTGCCTTGTCATTATGGAAGGAAGTCAGTTGTCAAGACTTTTGTTACTCCAATGGATGGTAGCCTTTTCATTATGGAAGGTAGTCTATTTTCGTTATTTTTGTTACTCCAATGGATGGTAGCCTTGTCATTATGGAAGGTAATATGTTGTCAATATTTTTGTTACTCCAATGGATGGTAGACTTGTCATTATCGAAGATAGTTTGTTATAGAGATTTTTGTTACTCCAATGGATGGTAGCCTTGTCATTTTGGAAGGTTGTCTGTTGTCGATATTTTTTTTACTCCAATGGATGGTAGCCTTGTCATTATGGAAGGTAGTATGCCGTCAATATTTTTGTTACTCCAATGGATGGTAGCATTGTCATTATCGAAGATAGTCTGTTGTAGAGATTTTTGTTACTCCAATGGATGTTAGCCTTGTCATTTTGGAAGGTAGTATGTTGTTGATATTTTTGATACTCCAATGGATGGTAGCCTTGCAATTATGGAAGGTAGTCTATCGTTGAGACTTCGGTTACTCCAATGGATGGTAGCCTTGTCATTATGGAAGGTAGTCTGTTGTTCAGATTTTTGTTACTCCAATGGATGGTAGCCTTGTCATTACGAAAGGTAGTCTGTTGTCGAGATTTTTGTTATTCCATTGGATGGTAGCCTTGTCTTTATGGAAGGTAGTCTATTGTCGAGATTTTTGTTATTCCAATGGATGGTAACCTTGTCATTATGGAAGGTAGTCTATTGTCAAGATTTTTATTACTCCAATGGATGGTAGCCTTTTCATTATGGAAGGTAGTCTGTTCTCTAGATTTTTTTACTCCAATGGATGGTAGCCTTGTCATTATGGAAGGTAGTCTATTGTCGATATCTTTTTTATTCCAACGGATGGTATTCTTTTCATTATGGAAGGTTGTCTGTTGTCGAGAATTTTTTTACTCCAATGGATTATAGCCTTGTCATTAGGGAAGGTAGTCTGTTGTCGATATCTTTGTTACTCCATGGATGGTAGACTTGTCATTATGGAAGGTAGTTTGTTGTAGAGATTTTTGTTAATCCATAGGAATGTAGCCTTGTCATTTTGGAAGGTAGTCTGCTGTCGAGATTTTTGTTACTCGAATGGATGGTAGCCTTGTCATTATGGAACGTAGTCTGTTATCGATATTTTTGTTACTCCAATGGTTGTTAGGATTTTCATGATTGATGGTAGTCTGTTGTCGAGATTTTCGTTACTCCAATGGATGGTAGGCTTTTCATTATGGAAGGCAGTCTGTTGTCAAGATTTTTGTTACTCCAATGGATGGTAGCCTTGTCATTATGGAAGGTAGTTTGTTGTCGATATTTTTGTTACTCTAATGGATGGTAGCCTTGTCATTATGGAAGGTAGTCTATTGTCGAGATCTTTGTTACTCAATGGATGGTAGCCTTGTCATTATGTAAGGTAGTCTGTTCTCGAGATTTTGTTTACTCCAATGGATGGTAGCCTTGTCATTATGGAAGGTGGTCTGTTGTCGAGATTTTTGTTACTCCAATGGATGGTAGCCTTGTCATTATGGAAGGTATTTTGTTGTCGAGATTTTTTTTACTCCTATGGATGGTAGCCTTGTCATTATGGAACATGGTCATTTGTCGAGATTTTTGTTATTCCATTGGATGGTTGCCTTGTCATTATGGAAGGAAGTCAGTTGTCGAGACTTTTGTTACTCCAATGGATGGTAGCCTTTTCATTATGGAAGGTAGTCTATTTTCGATATTTTTGTTACTCCAATGGATGGTAGCCTTGTCATTATGGAAGGTAATATGTTGTCAATATTTTTGTTACTCCAATGGATGGTAGACTTGTCATTATCGAAGATAGTTTGTTATAGAGATTTTTGTTACTCCAATGGATGGTAGCCTTGTCATTTTGGAAGGTAGTCTGTTGTCGATATTTTTTTTACTCCAATGGATGGTAGCCTTGTCATTATGGAAGGTAGTATGTTGTCAATATTTTTTTTACTCAAATGGATGGTAGCATTGTCATTATCGAAGATAGTCTGTTGTAGAGATTTTTGTTACTCCAATGGATGTTAGCCTTGTCATTTTGGAAGGTAGTATGTTGTTGATATTTTTGATACTCCAATGGATGGTAGCCTTGCAATTATGGAAGGTAGTCTGTCATTGAGACTTCGGTTACTCCAATGGATGTAGCCTTGTCATTATGGAAGGTAGTCTGTTGTTCAGATTTTTGTTACTCCAATAGATGGTAGCCTTGTCATTACGAAAGGTAGTCTGTTGTCGAGATTTTTGTTATTCCATTGGATGGTAGCCTAGTCTTTATGGAAGGTAGTCTGTTGTCGAGATTTTTATTATTCCAATGGATGGTAACCTTGTCATTATGGAAGGTAGTCTATTGTCAAGATTTTTATTACTCCAATGGATGGTAGCCTTTTCATTATGGAAGGTAGTCTGTTCTCTAGATTTTTTTAATCCAATGGATAGTAGCCTTGTCATTATGGAAGGTAGTCTATTGTCGATATCTTATATATTCCAACGGATGGTATCCTTTTCATTATGGAAGGTTGTCTGTTGTCGAGAATTTTTTTACTCCAATGGATTATAACCTTGTCATTAGGGAAGGTAGTCTGTTGTCGATATCTTTGTTACTCAATGGATGGTAGCCTTGTCATTATGGAAGGTAGTTTGTTGTAGAGATTTTTGTTAATCCATAGGAATGTAGCCTTGTCATTTTGGAAGGTAGTCTGCTGTCGAGATTTTTGTTACTCGAATGGATGGTAGCCTTGTCATTATGGAACGTAGTCTGTTATCGATATTTTTGTTACTCCGATGGTTGGTAGGCTTTTCATTATTAAAGGTAATCTGTTGTCGAGATTTTCGTTACTCCAATGGATGGTAGGATTTTCATTATGGAAGGCAGTCTGTTGTCAAGATTTTTGTTACTCCAATGGATGGTAGCCTTGTCATTATGGAAGGTAGTTTGTTGTCGATATTTTTGTTACTCTAATGGATGGTAGCCTTGTCATTATGGAAGGTAGTCTATTGTCGAGATCTTTGTTACTCAATGGATGGTAGCCTTGTCATTATGTAAGGTAGTCTGTTCTCGAGATTTTGTTTACTCCAATGGATGGTAGCCTTGTCATTATGGAAGGTGGTCTGTTGTCGAGATTTTTGTTACTCCAATGGATGGTAGCCTTGTCATTATGGAAGGTATTTTGTTGTCGAGATTTTTTTTACTCCTATGGATGGTAGCCTTGTCATTATGGAACATGGTCATTTGTCGAGATTTTTGTTATTCCATTGGATGGTTGCCTTGTCATTATGGAAGGAAGTCAGTTGTCAAGACTTTTGTTACTCCAATGGATGGTAGCCTTTTCATTATGGAAGGTAGTCTATTTTCGTTATTTTTGTTACTCCAATGGATGGTAGCCTTGTCATTATGGAAGGTAATATGTTGTCAATATTTTTGTTACTCCAATGGATGGTAGACTTGTCATTATCGAAGATAGTTTGTTATAGAGATTTTTGTTACTCCAATGGATGGTAGCCTTGTCATTTTGGTAGGTAGTCTATTGTCGATTTTTTTTTTACTCCAATGGATGGTAGACTTGTAATTATGGAAGGTAGTATGTTGTCAATATTTTTGTTACTCCAATGGATGGTAGCATTGTCATTATCGAAGATAGTCTGTTGTAGAGATTTTTGTTACTCCAATGGATGTTAGCCTTGTCATTTTGGAAGGTAGTATCTTGCTAATATTTTTGATACTCCAATGGATGGTAGCCTTGCAATTATGGAAGGTAGTCTGTCGTTGAGACTTCGGTTACTCCAATGGATGGTAGCCTTGTCATTATGGAAGGTAGTCTGTTGTTCAGATTTTTGTTACTCCAATGGATGGTAGCCTTGTCATTACGAAAGGTAGTCTGTTGTCGAGATTTTTGTTATTCCATTGGATGGTAGCCTTGTCTTTATGGAAGGTAGTCTGTTGTCGAGATTTTTGTTATTCCAATGGATGGTAACCTTGTCATTATGGAAGGTAGTCTATTGTCAAGATTTTTATTACTCCAATGGATGGTAGCCTTTTCATTATGGAAGGTAGTCTATTCTCTAGATTTTTTTACTCCAATGGATGGTAGCCTTGTCATTATGGAAGGTAGTCTATTGTCGATATCTTTTTTATTCCAACGGATGGTATCCTTTTCATTATGGAAGGTTGTCTGTTGTCGAGAATTTTTTTACTCCAATGGATTATAGCCTTGTCATTAGGGAAGGTAGTCTGTTGTCGATATCTTTGTTACTCCATGGATGGTAGCCTTGTCATTATGGAAGGTAGTTTGTTGTAGAGATTTTTGTTAATCCATAGGAATGTAGCCTTGTAATTTTGGAAGGTAGTCTGCTGTCGAGATTTTTGTTACTCGAATGGATGGTAGCCTTGTCATTATGGAATGTAGTCTGTTGTCGATATTTTTGTTACTCCAATGGTTGTTAGGATTTTCATTATTGAAGGTAGTCTGTTGTCGATATCTTTTTTATTCCAATGGATGGTATCCTTTTTATTATGGTTAGTTGTCTGTTGTCGAGATTTTTTTTACTCCAATGGATTATAGCCTTGTCATTATGGAATGTTGTCTGTTGTTGATATCTTTGTTACTCCATGGATGGTAGCCTTGTCATTATGGAAGGTAGTATTTGGTAGAGATTTTTGTTAATCCATAGAAATATGGCCTTGTCATTATGGAAGGAAGTCAGTTGTCGAGACTTTTGTTACTCCAATGGATGGTAGCCTTTTCATTATGGAAGGTAGTCTATTGTCGATATTTTTGTTACTCCAATGGATGGTAGCCTTGTCATTATGGAAGGTAATATGTTGTCAATATTTTTGTTACTCCAATGGATGGTATACTTGTCATTATCGAAGATAGTTTGTTATAGAGATTTTTGTTACTCCAATGGATGGTAGCCTTGTCATTTTGGAAGGTAGTCTGTTGTCGATATTTTTTTTACTCCAATGGATGGTAGCCTTGTCATTATGGAAGGTAGTATGTTGTCAATATTTTTGTTACTCCAATGGATGGTAGCATTGTCATTATCGAAGATAGTCTGTTGTAGAGATTTTTGTTACTCCAATGGATGTTAGCCTTGTCATTTTGGAAGGTAGTATGTTGTTGATATTTTTGATACTCCAATAGATGGTAGCCTTGCAATTATGGAAGGTAGTCTGTCGTTGAGACTTCGGTTACTCCAATGGATGGTAGCCTTGTCATTATGGAAGGTAGTCTGTTGTTCAGATTTTTGTTACTCCAATGGATGGTAGCCTTGTCATTACGAAAGGTAGTCTGTTGTCGAGATTTTTGTTATTCCATTGGATGGTAGCGTTGTCTTTATGGAAGGTAGTCTGTTGTCGAGATTTTTGTTATTCCAATGGATGGTAACCTTGTCATTATGGAAGGTAGTCTATTGTCAAGATTTTTATTACTCCAATGGATGGTAGCCTTTTCATTATGGAAGGTAGTCTATTCTCTAGATTTTTTTACTCCAATGGATGGTAGCCTTGTCATTATGGAAGGTAGTCTATTGTCGATATCTTTTTTATTCCAACGGATGGTATCCTTTTCATTATGGAAGGTTGTCTGTTGTCGAGAATTTTTTTACTCCAATGGATTATAGCCTTGTCATTAGGGAAGGTAGTCTGTTGTCGATATCTTTGTTACTCCATGGATGGTAGCCTTGTCATTATGGAAGGTAGTTTGTTGTAGAGATTTTTGTTAATCCATAGGAATGTAGCCTTGTAATTTTGGAAGGTAGTCTGCTGTCGAGATTTTTGTTACTCGAATGGATGGTAGCCTTGTCATTATGGAATGTAGTCTGTTGTCGATATTTTTGTTACTCCAATGGTTGTTAGGATTTTCATTATTGATGGTAGTCTGTTGTCGATATCTTTTTTATTCCAATGGATGGTATCCTTTTCATTATGGTTAGTTGTCTGTTGTCGAGATTTTTTTTACTCCAATGGATTATAGCCTTGTCATTATGGAATGTAGTCTGTTGTTGATATCTTTGTTACTCCATGGATGGTAGCCTTGTCATTATGGAAGGTAGTATTTGGTAGAGATTTTTGTTAATCCATAGGAATGTGGCCTTGTCATTATGGAAGGAAGTCAGTTGTCGAGACTTTTGTTACTCCAATGGATGGTAGCCTTTTCATTATGGAAGGTAGTCTATTGTCGATATTTTTGTTACTCCAATTGATGGTAGCCTTGTCATTATGGAAGGTAATATGTTGTCAATATTTTTGTTACTCCAATGGATGGTATACTTGTCATTATCGAAGATAGTTTGTTATAGAGATTTTTGTTACTCCAATGGATGGTAGCCTTGTCATTTTGGAAGGTAGTCTGTTGTCGATATTTTTTTTACTCCAATGGATGGTAGCCTTGTCATTATGGAAGGTAGTATGTTGTCAATATTTTTGTTACTCCAATGGATGGTAGCATTGTCATTATCGAAGATAGTCTGTTGTAGAGATTTTTGTTACTCCAATGGATGTTAGCCTTGTCATTTTGGAAGGTAGTATGTTGCTGATATTTTTGATACTCCAATGGATGGTAGCCTTGCAATTATGGAAGGTAGTCTGTCGTTGAGACTTCGGTTACTCCAATGGATGGTAGCCTTGTCATTATGGAAGGTAGTCTGTTGTTCAGATTTTTGTTACTCCAATGGATGGTAGCCTTGTCATTACGAAAGGTAGTCTGTTGTCGAGATTTTTGTTATTCCATTGGATGGTAGCGTTGTCTTTATGGAAGGTAGTCTGTTGTCGAGATTTTTGTTATTCCAATGGATGGTAACCTTGTCATTATGGAAGGTAGTCTATTGTCAAGATTTTTATTACTCCAATGGATGGTAGCCTTTTCATTATGGAAGGTAGTCTGTTCTCTAGATTTTTTTACTCCAATGGATGGTAGCCTTGTCATTATTGAAGGTAGTCTATTGTCGATATCTTTTTTATTCCAACGGATGGTATCCTTTTCATTATGGAAGGTTGTCTGTTGTCGAGAATTTTTTTACTCCAATGGATTATAGCCTTGTCATTAGGGAAGGTAGTCTGTTGTCGATATCTTTGTTACTCCATGGATGGTAGCCTTGTCATTATGGAAGGTAGTTTGTTGTAGAGATTTTTGTTAATCCATAGGAATGTAGCCTTGTCATTTTGGAAGGCAGTCTGCTGTCGAGATTTTTGTTACTCGAATGGATGGTAGCCTTGTCATTATGGAACGTAGTCTGTTGTCGATATTTTTGTTACTCCAATGGTTGTTAGGATTTTCATTATTGATGGTAGTCTGTTGTCGATATCTTTTTTATTCCAATGGATGGTATCCTTTTCATTATGGTTAGTTGTCTGTTTTCGAGATTTTTTTTACTCCAATGGATTATAGCCTTGTCATTATGGAAGGTAGTCTGTTGTCGATATTTTTTTTACTCCAATGGATGGTAGCCTTGTCATTATGGAAGGTAGTATTTGGTAGAGATTTTTGTTAATCCATAGGAATGTAGCCTTGTCATTTTGGAAGGTAGTCTGCTGTCGAGATTTTTGTTACTCGAATGGATGGTAGCCTTGTCATTATGGAACGTAGTCTGTTGTCGATATTTTTGTTACTCCAATGGTTGGTAGGCTTTTCATTATTAAAGGTAATCTGTTGTCGAGATTTTCGTTACTCCAATGGATGGTAGGCTTTTCATTATTGAAGGTAGTCTGTTGTCAATATTTTTGTTACTCCAATGGATGGTAGCCTTGTCATTATGGAAGGTAGTTTGTTGTCGAGATTTTCGTTACTCCAATGGTTGGTAGGCTTTTCATTATGGAAGGTAGTCTGTTGTCGAGATCTTTGTTACTCCAATGGATGGTAGCCTTGTCATTATGTAAGGTAGTCTATTCTCGAGATTTTGTTTACTCCAATGGATGGTAGCCTTGTCATTATGGAAGGTAGTCTATTGTCGAGATCTTTGTTACTCAATGGATGGTAGCCTTGTCATTATGTAAGGTAGTCTGTTCTCGAGATTTTTTTACTCCTATGGATGGTAGCCTTGTCATTATGGAACATGGTCTATTATCGAGATTTTTGTTATTCCATTGGATGGTTGCCTTGTCATTATGGAAGGAAGTCACTTGTCGAGACTTTTGTTACTCTAATGGATGGTAGCCTTTTCATTATGGAAGGATGTCTATTGTCGATATCTTTGTTACTCCAATGGATGACAACCTTGTCATTATGAAAGATAGTTTGTTGTCGATATTTTTGTTACTCCAATGGATGGTAGCCTTGTCATTATGGAAGGTAATATGTTGTCAATATTTTTGGTACTCCAATGGATGGTAGACTTGTCATTATCGAAGATAGTTTGTTATAGAGATTTTTGTTACTCCAATGGATGGTAGCCTTGTCATTTTGGAAGGTAGTCTGTTGTCGATATTTTTTTTACTCCAATGGATGGTAGCCTTGTCATTATGGAAGGTAGTATGTTGTCAATATTTTTGTTACTCCAATGGATGGTAGCATTGTCATTATCGAAGATAGTCTGTTGTAGAGATTTTTGTTACTCCAATGGATGTTAGCCTTGTCATTTTGGAAGGTAGTATGTTGTTGATATTTTTGATACTCCAATGGATGGTAGCCTTGCAATTATGGAAGGTAGTCTGTCGTTGAGACTTCGGTTACTCCAATGGATGGTAGCCTTGTCATTATGGAAGGTAGTCTGTTGTTCAGATTTTTGTTACTCCAATGGATGGTAGCCTTGTCATTACGAAAGGTAGTCTGTTGTCGAGATTTTTGTTATTCCATTGGATGGTAGCGTTGTCTTTATGGAAGGTAGTCTGTTGTCGAGATTTTTGTTATTCCAATGGATGGTAACCTTGTCATTATGGAAGGTAGTCTATTGTCAAGATTTTTATTACTCCAATGGATGGTAGCCTTTTCATTATGGAAGGTAGTCTGTTCTCTAGATTTTTTTACTCCAATGGATGGTAGCCTTGTCATTATTGAAGGTAGTCTATTGTCGATATCTTTTTTATTCCAACGGATGGTATCCTTTTCATTATGGAAGGTTGTCTGTTGTCGAGAATTTTTTTACTCCAATGGATTATAGCCTTGTCATTAGGGAAGGTAGTCTGTTGTCGATATCTTTGTTACTCCATGGATGGTAGCCTTGTCATTATGGAAGGTAGTTTGTTGTAGAGATTTTTGTTAATCCATAGGAATGTAGCCTTGTCATTTTGGAAGGCAGTCTGCTGTCGAGATTTTTGTTACTCGAATGGATGGTAGCCTTGTCATTATGGAACGTAGTCTGTTGTCGATATTTTTGTTACTCCAATGGTTGTTAGGATTTTCATTATTGATGGTAGTCTGTTGTCGATATCTTTTTTATTCCAATGGATGGTATCCTTTTCATTATGGTTAGTTGTCTGTTTTCGAGATTTTTTTTACTCCAATGGATTATAGCCTTGTCATTATGGAAGGTAGTCTGTTGTCGATATTTTTTTTACTCCAATGGATGGTAGCCTTGTCATTATGGAAGGTAGTATTTGGTAGAGATTTTTGTTAATCCATAGGAATGTAGCCTTGTCATTTTGGAAGGTAGTCTGCTGTCGAGATTTTTGTTACTCGAATGGATGGTAGCCTTGTCATTATGGAACGTAGTCTGTTGTCGATATTTTTGTTACTCCAATGGTTGGTAGGCTTTTCATTATTAAAGGTAATCTGTTGTCGAGATTTTCGTTACTCCAATGGATGGTAGGCTTTTCATTATTGAAGGTAGTCTGTTGTCAATATTTTTGTTACTCCAATGGATGGTAGCCTTGTCATTATGGAAGGTAGTTTGTTGTCGAGATTTTCGTTACTCCAATGGTTGGTAGGCTTTTCATTATGGAAGGTAGTCTGTTGTCGAGATCTTTGTTACTCCAATGGATGGTAGCCTTGTCATTATGTAAGGTAGTCTGTTCTCGAGATTTTGTTTACTCCAATGGATGGTAGCCTTGTCATTATGGAAGGTAGTCTATTGTCGAGATCTTTGTTACTCAATGGATGGTAGCCTTGTCATTATGTAAGGTAGTCTGTTCTCGAGATTTTTTTACTCCTATGGATGGTAGCCTTGTCATTATGGAACATGGTCTATTATCGAGATTTTTGTTATTCCATTGGATGGTTGCCTTGTCATTATGGAAGGAAGTCACTTGTCGAGACTTTTGTTACTCTAATGGATGGTAGCCTTTTCATTATGGAAGGATGTCTATTGTCGATATCTTTGTTACTCCAATGGATGACAACCTTGTCATTATGAAAGATAGTTTGTTGTCGATATTTTTGTTACTCCAATGGATGGTAGCCTTGTCATTATGGAAGGTAATATGTTGTCAATATTTTTGGTACTCCAATGGATGGTAGACTTGTCATTATCGAAGATAGTTTGTTATAGAGATTTTTGTTACTCCAATGGATGGTAGCCTTGTCATTTTGGAAGGTAGTCTGTTGTCGATATTTTTTTTACTCCAATGGATGGTAGCCTTGTCATTATGGAAGGTAGTATGTTGTCAATATTTTTGTTACTCCAATGGATGGTAGCATTGTCATTATCGAAGATAGTCTGTTGTAGAGATTTTTGTTACTCCAATGGATGTTAGCCTTGTCATTTTGGAAGGTAGTATGTTGTTGATATTTTTGATACTCCAATGGATGGTAGCCTTGCAATTATGGAAGGTAGTCTGTCGTTGAGACTTCGGTTACTCCAATGGATGGTAGCCTTGTCATTATGGAAGGTAGTCTGTTGTTCAGATTTTTGTTACTCCAATGGATGGTAGCCTTGTCATTACGAAAGGTAGTCTGTTGTCGAGATTTTTGTTATTCCATTGGATGGTAGCGTTGTCTTTATGGAAGGTAGTCTGTTGTCGAGATTTTTGTTATTCCAATGGATGGTAACCTTGTCATTATGGAAGGTAGTCTATTGTCAAGATTTTTATTCTCCAATGGATGGTAGCCTTTTCATTATGGAATGTAGTCTGTTCTCTAGATTTTTTTACTCCAATGGATGGTAGCCTTGTCATTATTGAAGGTAGTCTATTGTCGATATCTTTTTTATTCCAACGGATGGTATCCTTTTCATTATGGAAGGTTGTCTGTTGTGGAGAATTTTTTTACTCCAATGGATTATAGCCTTGTCATTAGGGAAGGTAGTCTGTTGTCGATATCTTTGTTACTCCATGGATGGTAGCCTTGTCATTATGGAAGGTAGTTTGTTGTAGAGATTTTTGTTAATCCATAGGAATGTAGCCTTGTCATTTTGGAAGGCAGTCTGCTGTCGAGATTTTTGTTACTCGAATGGATGGTAGCCTTGTCATTATAGAACGTAGTCTGTTGTCGATATTTTTGTTACTCCAATGGTTGTTAGGATTTTCATTATTGATGGTAGTCTGTTGTCGATATCTTTTTTATTCCAATGGATGGTATCCTTTTCATTATGGTTAGTTGTCTGTTTTCGAGATTTTTTTTACTCCAATGGATTATAGCCTTGTCATTATGGAAGGTAGTCTGTTGTCGATATTTTTTTTACTCCAATGGATGGTAGCCTTGTCATTATGGAAGGTAGTATTTGGTAGAGATTTTTGTTAATCCATAGGAATGTAGCCTTGTCATTTTGGAAGGTAGTCTGCTGTCGAGATTTTTGTTACTCGAATGGATGGTAGCCTTGTCATTATGGAACGTAGTCTGTTGTCGATATTTTTGTTACTCCAATGGTTGGTAGGCTTTTCATTATTAAAGGTAATCTGTTGTCGAGATTTTCGTTACTCTAATGGATGGTAGGCTTTTCATTATTGAAGGTAGTCTGTTGTCAATATTTTTGTTACTCCAATGGATGGTAGCCTTGTCATTATGGAAGGTAGTTTGTTGTCGAGATTTTCGTTACTCCAATGGATGGTAGGCTTTTCATTATGGAAGGTAGTCTATTGTCGAGATCTTTGTTACTCCAATGGATGGTAGCCTTGTCATTATGTAAGGTAGTCTGTTCTCGAGATTTTGTTTACTCCAATGGATGGTAGCCTTGTCATTATGGAAGGTAGTCTATTGTCGAGATCTTTGTTACTCTATGGATGGTAGCCTTGTCATTATGTAAGGTAGTCTGTTCTCGAGATTTTTTTTACTCCTATGGATGGTAGCCTTGTCATTATGGAACATGGTCTATTATCGAGATTTTTGTTATTCCATTGGATGGTTGCCTTGTCATTATGGAAGGAAGTCACTTGTCGAGACTTTTGTTACTCCAATGGATGGTAGCCTTTTCATTATGGAAGGATGTCTATTGTCGATATCTTTGTTACTCCAATGGATGACAACCTTGTCATTATGAAAGATAGTTTGTTGTCGATATTTTTGTTACTCCAATGGATGGTAGCCTTGTCATTATGGAAGGTAATATGTTGTCAATATTTTTGGTACTCCAATGGATGGTAGACTTGTCATTATCGAAGATAGTTTGTTATAGAGATTTTTGTTACTCCAATGGATGGTAGCCTTGTCATTTTGGAAGGTAGTCTGTTGTCGATATTTTTTTTACTACAATGGATGGTAGCCTTGTCATTATGGAAGGTAGTATTTGGTAGAGATTTTTGTTAATCCATAGGAATGTAGCCTTGTCATTTTGGAAGGTAGTCTGCTGTCGAGATTTTTGTTACTCGAATGGATGGTAGCCTTGTCATTATGGAACGTAGTCTGTTGTCGATATTTTTGTTACTCCAATGGTTGGTAGGCTTTTCATTATTAAAGGTAATCTGTTGTCGAGATTTTCGTTACTCCAATGGATGGTAGGCTTTTCATTATGGAAGGTAGTCTGTTGTCAAGATTTTTGTTACTCCAATAGATGGTAGCCTTGTCATTATGGAAGGTAGTTTGTTGTCGATATTTTCGTTACTCTAATGGATGGTAGCCTTGTCATTATGGAAGGTAGTCTATTGTCGAGATCTTTGTTACTCAATGGATGGTAGCCTTGTCATTATGTAAGGTAGTCTGTTCTCGAGATTTTTTTTACTCCAATAGATGGTAGCCTTGTCATTATGGAAGGTGGTCTGTTGTCGAGATTTTTGTTACTCCAATGGATGGTAGCCTCGTCATTATGGAAGGTATTTTGTTGTCGAGATTTTTTTTACTCCTATGGATGGTAGCCTTGTCATTATGGAACATGGTCTATTGTCGAGATTTTTGTTATTCCATTGGATGGTTGCCTTGTCATTATGGAAGGAAGTCAGTTGTCGAGACTTTTGTTACTCCAATGGATGGTAGCCTTTTCATTATGGAAGGTAGTCTATTGTCGATATTTTTGTTACTCCAATGGATGGTAGCCTTGTCATTATGGAAGGTAATATGTTGTCAATATTTTTGTTACTCCAATGAATGGTAGACTTGTCATTATCGAAGATAGTTTGTTATAGAGATTTTTGTTACTCCAATTGATGGTAGCCTTGTCATTTTGGAAGGTAGTCTGTTGTCGATATTTTTTTTACTCCAATGGATGGTAGCCTTGTCATTATGGAAGGTATTATGTTGTCAATATTTTTGTTACTCCAATGGATGGTAGCATTGTCATTATCGAAGATAGTCTGTTGTAGAGATTTTTGTTACTCCAATGGATGTTAGCCTTGTCATTTTGGAAGGTAGTATGTTGGTGATATTCTTGATACTCCAATGGATGGTAGCCTTGCAATTATGGAAGGTAGTCTGTCGTTGAGACTTCGGTTACTCCAATGGATGGTAGCCTTGTCATTATGGAAGGTAGTCTGTTGTTCAGATTTTTGTTACTCCAATGGATGGTAGCCTTGTCATTACGAAAGGTAGTCTGTTGTCGAGATTTTTGTTATTCCATTGGATGGTAGCCTTGTCTTTATGGAAGGTAGTCTGTTGTCGAGATTTTTGTTATTCCAATGGATGGTAACCTTGACATTATGGAAGGTAGTCTATTGTCAAGATTTTTATTACTCCAATGGATGGTAGCCTTTTCATTATGGAAGGTAGTCTGTTCTCTAGATTTTTTTACTCCAATGGATGGTAGCCTTGTCATTATGGAAGGTAGTCTATTGTCGATATCTTTTTTATTCCAACGGATGGTATCCTTTTCATTATGGAAGGTTGTCTGTTGTCGAGAATTTTTTTACTCCAATGGATTATAGCCTTGTCATTAGGGAAGGTAGTCTGTTGTCGATATCTTTGTTACTCCGTGGATGGTAGCCTTGTCATTATGGAAGGTAGTTTGTTGTAGAGATTTTTGTTAATCCATAGGAATGTAGCCTTGTCATTTAGGAAGGTAGTCTGCTGTCGAGATTTTTGTTACTCTAATGGATGGTAGCCTTGTCATTATGGAACGTAGTCTGTTGTCGATATTTTTGTTACTCCAATGGTTGTTAGGATTTTCATTATTGATGGTAGTCTGTTGTCGATATCTTTTTTATTCCAATGGATGGTATCCTTTTCATTATTGTTAGTTGTCTGTTGTCGAGATTTTTTTTACTACAATGGATTATAGCCTTGTCATTATGGAAGGTAGTCTGTTGTCGATATCTTTCTTACTCCATGGATTATAGCCTTGTCATTATGGAACGTAGTCTTGTCATTTTGGAAGGTAGTCTGCTGTCGAGATTTTTGTTACTCGAATGGATGGTAGCCTTGTCATTATGGAACGTAGTCTGTTGTCAATATTTTTGTTACTCCAATAGATGGTAGGCTTTTCATTATGGAAGGTAGTCAGTTGTCAAGATTTTTGTTACTCCACTGGATGGTAGCCTTGTCATTATGGAAGGTAATTTGTTGTCGATATTTTTGTTACTCTAATGGATGGTAGCCTTGTCATTATGGAAGGTAGTCTATTGTCGAGATCTTTGTTACTCAATGGATGGTAGCTTTGTCATTATGTAAGGTAGTCTGTTCTCGAGATTTTGTTTACTCCAATGGATGGTAGCCTTGTAATTATGGAAGGTAGTCTGTTGTCGAGATTTTTGTTACTCCAATGGATGGTAGCCTTGTCATTATGGAAGGTAGTCTATTGTGGAGATCTTTGTTACTCAATGGATGGTAGCCTTGTCATTAAGTAAGGTAGTCTGTTGTCAAGATTTTGTTTACTTCAATGGATGGTAGCCTTGTCATTATGAAAGGTAGTCTGTTGTCGAGACTTTTGTTACTCCAATGGATGGTAGTCTTTTCATTATGGATGGTAGTCTGTTGTCGATATTTTTGTTACTCCAATGGATGGTAGCCTTGTCATTATGCAAGGCAATATGTTATCAATATTTTTGTAACTCCAATGGATGGAAGCATTGTCATTATCGAAGATAGTCTGTTGTAGAGATTTTTGTTACTCCAATGGATGTTAGCCTTGTCATTTCAGAAGGTAGTCTGTTGTTGAGATTTCTGTTACTCCAATGGATGGTAGACTTGTCATTATGGAAAGTAGTCTGTTGTTCAAATTTTTGTTACTCCAATGGATGGTAGCCTTGTCATTATGGAAGGTAGTCTATTGTCAAGATTTTTATTACTCCAATGGATGGTATCCTTTTCATTATGGAAGGTAGTCTATTGTCAAGATTTATTTACTCCAATGGATTATAGCCTTGTCATTATGGAAGGTAGTCTGTTGTTGATATCTTTGTTACTCCATGGATGGTAGCCTTGTCACTATGGAAGGTAGTTTGTTGTAGAGATTTTTGTTAATCCATAGGAAAGTAGCCTTGTCATTTTGGAAGGTAGTCTGTTGTCGAGATTTTTGTTACTCGAATGGATGGTAGCCTTGTCATTATGGAACATAGTCTGTTGTTGATACTTTTGTTACTCCAATGGTTGGTAGGCTTTTCATTATTGATGGTAATCTGTTGTCCAGATTTTCGTTACTCCAATGGATGGTAGGATTTTCATTATGGAAGGTAGTTTGTTGTCGAGATTTTTGTTACTCCAATGGATGGTAGCCTTGTCATTATGGAAGGTAGTCTATTGTCGAGATCTTTGTTATTCAATGGATGGTAGCCTTGTCATTATGTAAGGTAGTCTGTTCTCGAGATTTTGTTTACTCCAATGGATGGTAGCCTTGTCATTATGGAAGGTAGTCTGTTGTCGAGATTTTTGTTTTTCCAATGGATGCTAGCCTTTTCATTATAGAACGTAGTCTATAGTTGATATTTTTGTTACTCCAATGGATGGTAGCCTTGTCATTATGGAAGGTAGTCTATTGTCGAGATCTTTGTTACTCAATGGATGGTAGCCTTGTCATTAAGTAAGGTAGTCTATTGTCAAGATTTTGTTTACTCCAATGGATTGTAGTCTTGTCATTACGAAAGGTAGTCTGTTGTCGATATTTTTGTTATTCCATTGGATGGTAGCCTTGTCATTATGGAAGGTAGTCTGTTGTCGAGAATTTTTTTATTCCAATGGATGGTAACCTTTTCATTATGGATGGTAGTCTATTGTCAAAATTTTTATTACCCCAATGGATGTTAACCTTTTCAATATGGAAGGTAGTATGTTTGCGAGATTTTTATACTCCAATGGATGGTAGCCCTGTCATTATGGAAGGTAGTCTATTGTTGATATCTTTTTTATTCCAATGGATGGTATTCTTTTCATTATGGAAGAAAGTTTGTTGTCGAGACTTTTGTTACTCCAATGGATGGTAGCCTTTTCATTATGGAAGGTAGTCTGTTGTCGAGATTTTTGTTACTCCATTGGATGGTTGCCTTGTCATTATGGAAGGTAACATGTTGTCAATATTTTTGTTACTTCAATGGATGGTAGCATTGTCATTATTGAATATAGTCTGTTGTAGAGATTTTTTTTACTCCAATGGATGTTATCCTTGTCATTTCGGAAGGTAGTCTGTTGTTGAGATTTCTGTTACTCTAATGGATGGTAGCCTTGTCATTATGGAAGGTAGTCTGTTGTTCAGATTTTTGTTACTCCAATGGATGGTAGCCTTGTCGTTACGAAAGGTAGTCTGTTGTCGAGATTTTTGTTATTCCATTGGATGGTAGCCTTGTCATTATGGAAGGTAGTATGTTGTCGAGATTTTTGTTATTCCAATGGATGGTAACCTTGTCATTATGGAAGGTAGTCTATTGTCAAGATTTTTATTACTCCAATGGATGCTAGCCTTTTCATTATGGAAGGTAGTCTGTTGTCAAGATTTTTTTACTCCAATGGATGGTAGCCTTGTCATTGTGGAAGGTAGTTTATTGACGATATCTTTTTTATTCCAACGGATGGTATCCTTTTCATTATGGAAGGTTGTCTGTTGTCGATATCTTTGTTACTCCATGGATGGTAGCCTTGTCATTATGGAAGGTAGTTTGTTGTAGAGATTTTTGTTAATCCATAGGAATGTAGCCTTGTCATTTTGGAAGGTAGTCTGCTATCGAGATTTTTGTTACTCGAATGGATGGTAGCCTTGTCATTATTGAACGTAGTCTGTTGTCGATATTTATGTTACTCCAATGGTTGGTAGGCTTTTCATTATTGATGGTAATCTGTTGTCGAGATTTTCGTTACTCCAATGGATGGTAGGCTTTTCATTATGGAAGGTAGTCTGTTGTCGAGATCTTTGTAACTCCAATGGATGGTAGCCTTGTCATTATGTAAGGTAGTCTGTTCTCGAGATTTTGTTTACTCCAATGGATGGTAGCCTTGTCATTATGGAAGGTAGTCTATTGTCGAGATCTTTGTTACTCAATGGATGGTAGCCTTGTCATTATGTAAGGTAGTCTGTTCTCGAGATTTTTTTTACTCCTATGGATGGTAGCCTTGTCATTATGGAACATGGTCTATTATCGAGATTTTTGTTATTCCATTGGATGGTTGCCTTGTCATTATGGAAGGAAGTCACTTGTCGAGACTTTTGTTACTCCAATGGATGGTAGCCTTTTCATTATGGAAGGATGTCTATTGTCGATATCTTTGTTACTCCAATGGATGACAACCTTGTCATTATGAAAGATAGTTTGTTGTCGATATTTTTGTTACTCCAATGGATGGTAGCCTTGTCATTATGGAAGGTAATATGTTGTTAATATTTTTGGTACTCCAATGGATGGTAGACTTGTCATTATCGAAGATAGTTTGTTATAGAGATTTTTGTTACTCCAATGGATGGTAGCCTTGTCATTTTGGAAGGTAGTCTGTTGTCGATATTTTTTTTACTACAATGGATGGTAGCCTTGTCATTATGGAAGGTAGTATTTGGTAGAGATTTTTGTTAATCCATAGGAATGTAGCCTTGTCATTTTGGAAGGTAGTCTGCTGTCGAGATTTTTGTTACTCGAATGGATGGTAGCCTTGTCATTATGGAACGTAGTCTGTTGTCGATATTTTTGTTACTCCAATGGTTGGTAGGCTTTTCATTTTTAAAGGTAATCTGTTGTCGAGATTTTCGTTACTCCAATGGATGGTAGGCTTTTCATTATGGAAGGTAGTCTGTTGTCAAGATTTTTGTTACTCCAATGGATGGTAGCCTTGTCATTATGGAAGGTAGTTTGTTGTCGATATTTTTGTTACTCTAATGGATGGTAGCCTTGTCATTATGGAAGGTAGTCTATTGTCGAGATCTTTGTTACTCAATGGATGGTAGCCTTGTCATTATGTAAGGTAGTCTGTTCTCGAGATTTTTTTTACTCCAATAGATGGTAGCCTTGTCATTATGGAAGGTGGTATGTTGTCGAGATTTTTATACTCCAATGGATGGTAGCCTCGTCATTATGGAAGGTATTTTGTTGTCGAGATTTTTTTTACTCCTATGGATGGTAGCCTTGTCATTATGGAACATGGTCTATTGTCGAGATTTTTGTTATTCCATTGGATGGTTGCCTTGTCATTATGGAAGGAAGTCAGTTGTCGAGACTTTTGTTACTCCAATGGATGGTAGCCTTTTCATTATGGAAGGTAGTCTATTGTCGATATTTTTGTTACTCCAATGGATGGTAGCCTTGTCATTATGGAAGGTAATATGTTGTCAATATTTTTGTTACTCCAATGAATGGTAGACTTGTCATTATCGAAGATAGTTTGTTATAGAGATTTTTGTTACTCCAATGGATGGTAGCCTTGTCATTTTGGAAGGTAGTCTGTTGACGATATTTTTTTTACTCCAATGGATGGTAGCCTTGTCATTATGGAAGGTATTATGTTGTCAATATTTTTGTTACTCCAATGGATGGTAGCATTGTCATTATCGAAGATAGTCTGTTGTAGAGATTTTTGTTACTCCAATGGATGTTAGCCTTGTCATTTTGGAAGGTAGTATGTTGGTGATATTCTTGATACTCCAATGGATGGTAGCCTTGCAATTATGGAAGGTAGTCTGTCGTTGAGACTTCGGTTACTCCAATGGATGGTAGCCTTGTCATTATGGAAGGTAGTCTGTTGTTCAGATTTTTGTTACTCCAATGGATGGTAGCCTTGTCATTACGAAAGGTAGTCTGTTGTCGAGATTTTTGTTATTCCATTGGATGGTAGCCTTGTCTTTATGGAAGGTAGTCTGTTGTCGAGATTTTTGTTATTCCAATGGATGGTAACCTTGACATTATGGAAGGTAGTCTATTGTCAAGATTTTTATTACTCCAATGGATGGTAGGCTTTTCATTATGGAAGGTAGTCTGTTCTCTAGATTTTTTTACTCCAATGGATGGTAGCCTTGTCATTATGGAAGGTAGTCTATTGTCGATATCTTTTTTATTCCAACAGATGGTATCCTTTTCATTATGGAAGGTTGTCTGTTGTCGAGAATTTTTTTACTCCAATGGATTATAGCCTTGTCATTAGGGAAGGTAGTCTGTTGTCGATATCTTTGTTACTCCATGGATGGTAGCCTTGTCATTATGGAAGGTAGTTTGTTGTAGAGATTTTTGTTAATCCATAGGAATGTAGCTTTGTCATTTAAGAAGGTAGTCTGCTGTCGAGATTTTTGTTACTCGAATGGATGGTAGCCTTGTCATTATGGAACGTAGTCTGTTGTCGATATTTTTGTTACTCCAATGGTTGGTAGGCTTTTCATTATTAAAGGTAATCTATTGTCGAGATTTTCGTTACTCCAATGGATGGTAGGCTTTTCATTATGGAAGGTAGTCTGTTGTCAAGATTTTTGTTACTCCAATGGATGGTAGCCTTGTCATTATGGAAGGTAGTCTATTGTCGAGATCTTTGTTACTCAATGGATGGTAGCCTTGTCATTATGTAAGGTAGTCTGTTCTCGAGATTTTTTTTACTCCAATAGATGGTAGCCTTGTCATTATGGAAGGAAGTCAGTTGTCGAGACTTTTGTTACTCCAATGGATGGTAGCCTTTTCATTATGGAAGGTAGTCTATTGTCGATATTTTTGTTACTCCAATGGATGGTAGCGTTGTCATTATGGAAGGTAATATGTTGTCAATATTTTTGTTACTCCAATGAATGGTAGACTTGTCATTATCGAAGATAGTTTGTTATAGAGATTTTTGTTACTCCAATGGATGGTAGCCTTGTCATTTTGGAAGGTAGTCTGTTGTCGATATTTTTTTTACTCCAATGGATGGTAGCCTTGTCATTATGGAAGGTATTATGTTGTCAATATTTTTGTTACTCCAATGGATGGTAGCATTGTCATTATCGAAGATAGTCTGTTGTAGAGATTTTTGTTACTCCAATGGATGTTAGCCTTGTCATTTTGGAAGGTAGTATGTTGGTGATATTCTTGATACTCCAATGGATGGTAGCCTTGCAATTATGGAAGGTAGTCTGTCGTTGAGACTTCGGTTACTCCAATGGATGGTAGCCTTGTCATTATGGAAGGTAGTCTGTTGTTCAGATTTTTGTTACTCCAATGGATGGTAGCCTTGTCATTACGAAAGGTAGTCTGTTGTCGAGATTTTTGTTATTCCATTGGATGGTACCCTTGTCTTTATGGAAGGTAGTCTGTTGTCGAGATTTTTGTTATTCCAATGGATGGTAACCTTGACATTATGGAAGGTAGTCTATTGTCAAGATTTTTATTACTCCAATGGATGGTAGCCTTTTCATTATGGAAGGTAGTCTGTTCTCTAGATTTTTTTACTCCAATGGATGGTAGCCTTGTCATTATGGAAGGTAGTCTATTGTCGATATCTTTTTTATTCCAACGGATGGTATCCTTTTCATTATGGAAGGTTGTCTGTTGTCGAGAATTTTTTTACTCCAATGGATTATAGCCTTGTCATTAGGGAAGGTAGTCTGTTGTCGATATCTTTGTTACTCCATGGATGGTAGCCTTGTCATTATGGAAGGTAGTTTGTTGTAGAGATTTTTGTTAATCCATAGGAATGTAGCCTTGTCATTTAGGAAGGTAGTCTGCTGTCGAGATTTTTGTTACTCTAATGGATGGTAGCCTTGTCATTATGGAACGTAGTCTGTTGTCGATATTTTTGTTACTCCAATGGTTGTTAGGATTTTCATTATTGATGGTAGTCTGTTGTCGATATCTTTTTTATTCCAATGGATGGTATCCTTTTCATTATTGTTAGTTGTCTGTTGTCGAGATTTTTTTTACTACAATGGATTATAGCCTTGTCATTATGGAAGGTAGTCTGTTGTCGATATCTTTCTTACTCCATGGATTATAGCCTTGTCATTATGGAACGTAGTCTTGTCATTTTGGAAGGTAGTCTGCTGTCGAGATTTTTGTTACTCGAATGGATGGTAGCCTTGTCATTATGGAACGTAGTCTGTTGTCAATATTTTTGTTACTCCAATAGATGGTAGGCTTTTCATTATGGAAGGTAGTCAGTTGTCAAGATTTTTGTTACTCCACTGGATGGTAGCCTTGTCATTATGGAAGGTAGTTTGTTTTCGATATTTTTGTTACTCTAATGGATGGTAGCCTTGTCATTATGGAAGGTAGTCTATTGTCGAGATCTTTGTTACTCAATGGATGGTAGCTTTGTCATTATGTAAGGTAGTCTGTTCTCGAGATTTTGTTTACTCCAATGGATGGTAGCCTTGTAATTATGGAAGGTAGTCTGTTGTCGAGATTTTTGTTACTCCAATGGATGGTAGCCTTGTCATTATGGAAGGTAGTCTATTGTGGAGATCTTTGTTACTCAATGGATGGTTGCCTTGTCATTAAGTAAGGTAGTCTGTTGTCAAGATTTTGTTTACTTCAATGGATGGTAGCCTTGTCATTATGAAAGCTAGTCTGTTGTCGAGACTTTTGTTACTCCAATGGATGGTAGTCTTTTCATTATGGATGGTAGTCTGTTGTCAATATTTTTGTTACTCCAATGGATGGTAGCCTTGTCATTATGCAAGGCAATATGTTATCAATATTTTTGTAACTCCAATGGATGGAAGCATTGTCATTATCGAAGATAGTCTGTTGTAGAGATTTTTGTTACTCCAATGGATGTTAGCCTTGTCATTTCAGAAGGTAGTCTGTTGTTGAGATTTCTGTTACTCCAATGGATGGTAGACTTGTCATTATGGAAAGTAGTCTGTTGTTCAAATTTTTGTTACTCCAATGGATGGTAGCCTTGTCATTATGGAAGGTAGTCTATTGTCAAGATTTTTATTACTCCAATGGATGGTATCCTTTTCATTATGGAAGGTAGTCTATTGTCAAGATTTATTTACTCCAATGGATTATAGCCTTGTCATTATGGAAGGTAGTCTGTTGTTGATATCTTTGTTACTCCATGGATGGTAGCCTTGTCACTATGGAAGGTAGTTTGTTGTAGAGATTTTTGTTAATCCATAGGAAAGTAGCCTTGTCATTTTGGAAGGTAGTCTGTTGTCGATATTTTTGTTACTCGAATGGATGGTAGCCTTGTCATTATGGAACATAGTCTGTTGTCGATACTTTTGTTACTCCAATGGTTGGTAGGCTTTTCATTATTGATGGTAATCTGTTGTCCAGATTTTCGTTACTCCAATGGATGGTAGGATTTTCATTATGGAAGGTAGTTTGTTGTCGAGATTTTTGTTACTCCAATGGATGGTAGCCTTGTCATTATGGAAGGTAGTCTATTGTCGAGATCTTTGTTATTCAATGGATGGTAGCCTTGTCATTATGTAAGGTAGTCTGTTCTCGAGATTTTGTTTACTCCAATGGATGGTAGCCTTGTCATTATGGAAGGTAGTCTGTTGTCGAGATTTTTGTTTTTCCAATGGATGCTAGCCTTTTCATTATAGAACGTAGTCTATAGTTGATATTTTTGTTACTCCAATGGATGGTAGCCTTGTCATTATGGAAGGTAGTCTATTGTCGAGATCTTTGTTACTCAATGGATGGTAGCCTTGTCATTAAGTAAGGTAGTCTATTGTCAAGATTTTGTTTACTCCAATGGATTGTAGCCTTGTCATTACGAAAGGTAGTCTGTTGTCGATATTTTTGTTATTCCATTGGATGGTAGCCTTGTCATTATGGAAGGTAGTCTGTTGTCGAGAATTTTTTTATTCCAATGGATGGTAACCTTTTCATTATGGATGGTAGTCTATTGTCAAAATTTTTATTACCCCAATGGATGTTAGCCTTTTCAATATGGAAGGTAGTATGTTTGCGAGATTTTTATACTCCAATGGATGGTAGCCCTGTCATTATGGAAGGTAGTCTATTGTTGATATCTTTTTTATTCCAATGGATGGTATTCTTTTCATTATGGAAGAAAGTTTGTTGTCGAGACTTTTGTTACTCCAATGGATGGTAGCCTTTTCATTATGGAAGGTAGTCTGTTGTCGAGATTTTTGTTACTCCAATGGATGGTTGCCTTGTCATTATGGAAGGTAATATGTTGTCAATATTTTTGTTACTTCAATGGATGGTAGCATTGTCATTATTGAATATAGTCTGTTGTAGAGATTTTTTTTATTCCAATGGATGTTATCCTTGTCATTTCGGAAGGTAGTCTGTTGTTGAGATTTCTGTTACTCTAATGGATGGTAGCCTTGTCATTATGGAAGGTAGTCTGTTGTTCAGATTTTTGTTACTCCAATGGATGGTAGCCTTGTCGTTACGAAAGGTAGTCTGTTGTCGAGATTTTTGTTATTACATTGGATGGTAGCCTTGTCATTATGGAAGGTAGTATGTTGTCGAGATTTTTGTTATTCCAATGGATGGTAACCTTGTCATTATGGAAGGTAGTCTATTGTCAAGATTTTTATTACTCCAATGGATGCTAGCCTTTTCATTATGGAAGGTAGTCTGTTGTCAAGATTTTTTTACTCCAATGGATGGTAGCCTTGTCATTGTGGAAGGTAGTTTATTGACGATATCTTTTTTATTCCAACGGATGGTATCCTTTTCATTATGGAAGGTTGTCTGTTGTCGATATCTTTGTTACTCCATGGATGGTAGCCTTGTCATTATGGAAGGTAGTTTGTTGTAGAGATTTTTGTTAATCCATAGGAATGTAGCCTTGTCATTTTGGAAGGTAGTCTGCTATCGAGATTTTTGTTACTCGAATGGATGGTAGCCTTGTCATTATTGAACGTAGTCTGTTGTCGATATTTATGTTACTCCAATGGTTGGTAGGCTTTTCATTATTGATGGTAATCTGTTGTCGAGATTTTCGTTACTCCAATGGATGGTAGGCTTTTCATTATGGAAGGTAGTCTGTTGTCGAGATCTTTGTTACTCCAATGGATGGTAGCCTTGTCATTATGTAAGGTAGTCTGTTCTCGAGATTTTGTTTACTCCAATGGATGGTAGCCTTGTCATTATGGAAGGTAGTCTATTGTCGAGATCTTTGTTACTCAATGGATGGTAGCCTTGTCATTATGTAAGGTAGTCTGTTCTCGAGATTTTTTTTACTCCTATGGATGGTAGCCTTGTCATTATGGAACATGGTCTATTATCGAGATTTTTGTTATTCCATTGGATGGTTGCCTTGTCATTATGGAAGGAAGTCACTTGTCGAGACTTTTGTTACTCCAATGGATGACAACCTTGTCATTATGAAAGATAGTTTGTTGTCGATATTTTTGTTACTCCAATGGATGGTAGCCTTGTCATTATGGAAGGTAATATGTTGTCAATATTTTTGGTACTCCAATGGATGGTAGACTTGTCATTATCGAAGATAGTTTGTTATAGAGATTTTTGTTACTCCAATGGATGGTAGCCTTGTCATTTTGGAAGGTAGTCTGTTGTCGATATTTTTTTTACTACAATGGATGGTAGCCTTGTCATTATGGAAGGTAGTATTTGGTAGAGATTTTTGTTAATCCATAGGAATGTAGCCTTGTCATTTTGGAAGGTAGTCTGCTGTCGAGATTTTTGTTACTCGAATGGATGGTAGCCTTGTCATTATGGAACGTAGTCTGTTGTCGATATTTTTGTTACTCCAATGGTTGGTAGGCTTTTCATTTTTAAAGGTAATCTGTTGTCGAGATTTTCGTTACTCCAATGGATGGTAGGCTTTTCATTATGGAAGGTAGTCTGTTGTCAAGATTTTTGTTACTCCAATGGATGGTAGCCTTGTCATTATGGAAGGTAGTTTGTTGTCGATATTTTTGTTACTCTAATGGATGGTAGCCTTGTCATTATGGAAGGTAGTCTATTGTCGAAATCTTTGTTACTCAATGGATGGTAGCCTTGTCATTATGTAAGGTAGTCTGTTCTCGAGATTTTTTTTACTCCAATAGATGGTAGCCTTGTCATTATGGAAGGTGGTATGTTGTCGAGATTTTTATACTCCAATGGATGGTAGCCTCGTCATTATGGAAGGTATTTTGTTGTCGAGATTTTTTTTACTCCTATGGATGGTAGCCTTGTCATTATGGAACATGGTCTATTGTCGAGATTTTTGTTATTCCATTGGATGGTTGCCTTGTCATTATGGAAGGAAGTCAAGTGTCGAGACTTTTGTTACTCCAATGGATGGTAGCCTTTTCATTATGGAAGGTAGTCTATTGTCGATATTTTTGTTACTCCAATGGATGGTAGCCTTGTCATTATGGAAGGTAATATGTTGTCAATATTTTTGTTACTCCAATGAATGGTAGACTTGTCATTATCGAAGATAGTTTGTTATAGAGATTTTTGTTACTCCAATGGATGGTAGCCTTGTAATTTTGGAAGGTAGTCTGTTGACGATATTTTTTTTACTCCAATGGATGGTAGCCTTGTCATTATGGAAGGTATTATGTTGTCAATATTTTTGTTACTCCAATGGATGGTAGCATTGTCATTATCGAAGATAGTCTGTTGTAGAGATTTTTGTTACTCCAATGGATGTTAGCCTTGTCATTTTGGAAGGTAGTATGTTGGTGATATTCTTGATACTCCAATGGATGGTAGCCTTGCAATTATGGAAGGTAGTCTGTCGTTGAGACTTCGGTTACTCCAATGGATGGTAGCCTTGTCATTATGGAAGGTAGTCTGTTGTTCAGATTTTTGTTACTCCAATGGATGGTAGCCTTGTCATTACGAAAGGTAGTCTGTTGTCGAGATTTTTGTTATTCCATTGGATGGTAGCCTTGTCTTTATGGAAGGTAGTCTGTTGTCGAGATTTTTGTTATTCCAATGGATGGTAACCTTGACATTATGGAAGGTAGTCTATTGTCAAGATTTTTATTACTCCAATGGATGGTAGCCTTGTCATTATGGAAGGTAGTCTATTGTCGATATCTTTTTTATTCCAACGGATGGTATCCTTTTCATTATGGAAGGTTGTCTGTTGTCGAGAATTTTTTTACTCCAATGGATTATAGCCTTGTCATTAGGGAAGGTAGTCTGTTGTCGATATCTTTGTTACTCCATGGATGGTAGCCTTGTCATTATGGAAGGTAGTTTGTTGTAGAGATTTTTGTTAATCCATAGGAATGTAGCCTTGTCATTTAGGAAGGTAGTCTGCTGTCGAGATTTTTGTTACTCTAATGGATGGTAGCCTTGTCATTATGGAACGTAGTCTGTTGTCGATATTTTTGTTACTCCAATGGTTGTTAGGATTTTCATTATTGATGGTAGTCTGTTGTCGATATCTTTTTTATTCCAATGGATGGTATCCTTTTCATTATTGTTAGTTGTCTGTTGTCGAGATTTTTTTTACTACAATGGATTATAGCCTTGTCATTATGGAAGGTAGTCTGTTGTCGATATCTTTCTTACTCCATGGATTATAGCCTTGTCATTATGGAACGTAGTCTTGTCATTTTGGAAGGTAGTCTGCTGTCGAGATTTTTGTTACTCGAATGGATGGTAGCCTTGTCATTATGGAACGTAGTCTGTTGTCAATATTTTTGTTACTCCAATAGATGGTAGGCTTTTCATTATGGAAGGTAGTCAGTTGTCAAGATTTTTGTTACTCCACTGGATGGTAGCCTTGTCATTATGGAAGGTAGTTTGTTGTCGATATTTTTGTTACTCTAATGGATGGTAGCCTTGTCATTATGGAAGGTAGTCTATTGTCGAGATCTTTGTTACTCAATGGATGGTAGCTTTGTCATTATGTAAGGTAGTCTGTTCTCGAGATTTTGTTTACTCCAATGGATGGTAGCCTTGTAATTATGGAAGGTAGTCTGTTGTCGAGATTTTTGTTACTCCAATGGATGGTACCCTTGTCATTATGGAAGGTAGTCTATTGTGGAGATCTTTGTTACTCAATGGATGGTAGCCTTGTCATTAAGTAAGGTAGTCTGTTGTCAAGATTTTGTTTACTCCAATGGATGGTAGCCTTGTCATTATGAAAGGTAGTCTGTTGTCGAGACTTTTGTTACTCCAATGGATGGTAGTCTTTTCATTATGGATGGTAGTCTGTTGTCGATATTTTTGTTACTCCAATGGATGGTAGCCTTGTCATTATGCAAGGCAATATGTTATCAATATTTTTGTAACTCCAATGGATGGAAGCATTGTCATTATCGAAGATAGTCTGTTGTAGAGATTTTTGTTACTCCAATGGATGTTAGCCTTGTCATTTCAGAAGGTAGTCTGTTGTTGAGATTTCTGTTACTCCAATGGATGGTAGACTTGTCATTATGGAAAGTAGTCTGTTGTTCAAATTTTTGTTACTCCAATGGATGGTAGCCTTGTCATTATGGAAGGTAGTCTATTGTTAAGATTTTTATTACTCCAATGGATGGTATCCTTTTCATTATGGAAGGTAGTCTCTTGTCAAGATTTATTTACTCCAATGGATTATAGCCTTGTCATTATGGAAGGTAGTCTGTTGTTGATATCTTTGTTACTCCATGGATGGTAGCCTTGTCACTATGGAAGGTAGTTTGTTGTAGAGATTTTTGTTAATCCATAGGAAAGTAGCCTTGTCATTTTGGAAGGTAGTCTGTTGTCGAGATTTTTGTTACTCGAATGGATGGTAGCCTTGTCATTATGGAACATAGTCTGTTGTCGATACTTTTGTTACTCCAATGGTTGGTAGGCTTTTCATTATTGATGGTAATCTGTTGTCCAGATTTTCGTTACTCCAATGGATGGTAGGATTTTCATTATGGAAGGTAGTTTGTTGTCGAGATTTTTGTTACTCCAATGGATGGTAGCCTTGTCATTATGGAAGGTAGTCTATTGTCGAGATCTTTGTTATTCAATGGATGGTAGCCTTGTCATTATGTAAGGTAGTCTGTTCTCGAGATTTTGTTTACTCCAATGGATGGTAGCCTTGTCATTATGGAAGGTAGTCTGTTGTCGAGATTTTTGTTTTTCCAATGGATGCTAGCCTTTTCATTATAGAACGTAGTCTATAGTTGATATTTTTGTTACTCCAATGGATGGTAGCCTTGTCATTATGGAAGGTAGTCTATTGTCGAGATCTTTGTTACTCAATGGATGGTAGCCTTGTCATTAAGTAAGGTAGTCTATTGTCAAGATTTTGTTTACTCCAATGGATTGTAGCCTTGTCATTACGAAAGGTAGTCTGTTGTCGATATTTTTGTTATTCCATTGGATGGTAGCCTTGTCATTATGGAAGGTAGTCTGTTGTCGAGAATTTTTTTATTCCAATGGATGGTAACCTTTTCATTATGGATGGTAGTCTATTGTCAAAATTTTTATTACCCCAATGGATGTTAGCCTTTTCAATATGGAAGGTAGTATGTTTGCGAGATTTTTATACTCCAATGGATGGTAGCCCTGTCATTATGGAAGGTAGTCTATTGTTGATATCTTTTTTATTCCAATGGATGGTATTCTTTTCATTATGGAAGAAAGTTTGTTGTCGAGACTTTTGTTACTCCAATGGATGGTAGCCTTTTCATTATGGAAGGTAGTCTGTTCTCGAGATTTTTGTTACTCCAATGGATGGTTGCCTTGTCATTATGGAAGGTAATATGTTGTCAATATTTTTGTTACTTCAATGGATGGTAGCATTGTCATTATTGAATATAGTCTGTTGTAGAGATTTTTTTTACTCCAATGGATGTTATCCTTGTCATTTCGGAAGGTAGTCTGTTGTTGAGATTTCTGTTACTCTAATGGATGGTAGCCTTGTCATTATGGAAGGTAGTCTGTTGTTCAGATTTTTGTTACTCCAATGGATGGTAGCCTTGTCGTTACGAAAGGTAGTCTGTTGTCGAGATTTTTGTTATTCCATTGGATGGTAGCCTTGTCATTATGGAAGGTAGTATGTTGTCAATATTTTTGTTATTCCAATGGATGGTAACCTTGTCATTATGGAAGGTAGTCTATTGTCAAGATTTTTATTACTCCAATGGATGCTAGCCTTTTCATTATGGAAGGTAGTCTGTTGTCAAGATTTTTTTACTCCAATGGATGGTAGCCTTGTCATTGTGGAAGGTAGTTTATTGATGATATCTTTTTTATTCCAACGGATGGTATCCTTTTCATTATGGAAGGTTTTCTGTTGTCGATATCTTTGTTACTCCATGGATGGTAGCCTTGTCATTATGGAAGGTAGTTTGTTGTAGAGATTTTTGTTAATCCATAGGAATGTAGCCTTGTCATTTTGGAAGGTAGTCTGCTATCGAGATTTTTGTTACTCGAATGGATGGTAGCCTTGTCATTATTGAACGTAGTCTGTTGTCGATATTTATGTTACTCCAATGGTTGGTAGGCTTTTCATTATTGATGGTAATCTGTTGTCGAGATTTTTGTTACTCCAATGGATGGTAGGCTTTTAATTATGGAAAGTAGTTTGTTGTCGAGATTTTTGTTACACCAATGGATGGTAGCCTTGTCATTATGGAAGGTAGTTTGTTGTCGATATTTTTGTTACTCTAATGGATGGTAGCCTTGTCATTATGGAAGGTAGTCTATTGTCGATATCTTTGTTACTCAATGGATGGTAGCCTTGTCATTATGTAAGGTAGTTTGTTCTCGAGATTTTGTTTACTCTAATGGATGGTAGCCTTGTCATTATGGAAGGTAGTCTGTTGTCGAGATTTTTGTTACTCCAATGGATGCTAGCCTTGTCATTATAGAACGTAGTCTATAGTTGATATTTTTGTTACTCCAATGGATGGTAGCCTTGTCATTTTGGAAGGTAGTTTGTTGTAGAGATTTTTGTTACTCCATAGGATGGTAGCCTTGTCATTTTGGATGTTAATCTGTTGTCGATATCTTTGTTACTCAATGGATGGTAGCCTTGTCATTATGGAAGGTAGTCTGTTGTCGAGATTTTTGTTACTCCAATGGATTGTAGCCTTGTCATTATGGAAGGTATTTTGTTGTCGAGATTTTTGTTACTCAAATAGATGGTAGCCTTGTCATTATGGAACAAGGTCTATTGTCAAGATTTTTGTTATTCCATTGGATGGTTGCCTTGTCATTATGGAAGGAAGTATGTTGTCGAGACTTTTGTTACTCCAATGGATGGTAGCCTTTTCATTATGGAAGGTAGTCTTTTGTCGAGATTTTTGTTACTTAAATGGATGGTAGCCTTGTCATTATGGAAGGTAATAGGTTGTCAATATTTTTGTAACTCCAATTGATGGTAGCATTGTCATTATCGAAGATAGTCTGTTGTATAGATTTTTGTTACTCCAATGGATGGTAGCCTTGTCATTATGGAAGGTAGTCTGTTGTCGAGATTTTTGTTACTCCAATGGATGCTAGCCTTGTTATTATAGAACGTAGTCTATAGTTGATATTTTTGTTACTCCAATGGATGGTAGCCTTGTCATTATGGAAGGTATTTTGTTGTCGAGATTTTTGTTACTCCAATAGATGGTAGCCTTGTCATTATGGAACATGGTCTATTGTGAAGATTTTTGTTATTCCATTGGATGGTTGCCTTGTCATTATGGAAGGAAGTATGTTGTCGAGACTTTTGTTACTCCAATGGATGGTAGCCTATTCATTATGGAAGGTAGTCTGTTGTCGAGATTTTTGTTACTCCAATGGATGGTAGCCTTGTCATTATGGAAGGTAATATGTTGTCAATATTTTTGTAACTCCAATTGATGGTAGCATTGTCATTATCGAAGATAGTCTGTTGTATAGATTTTTGTTACTCCAATGGATGGTAGCCTTGTCATTATGGAAGGTAGTCTGTTGTCGAGATTTTTGTTACTCCAATGGATGCTAGCCTTGTCATTATAGAACGTAGTTTATAGTTGATATTTTTGTTACTCCAATGGATGGTAGCCTTGTCATTATGGAAGGTATTTTATTGTCGAGATTTTTGTTACTCCAATAGATGGTAGCCTTGTCATTATGGAACATGGTCTATTGTCAAGAATTTTGTTATTCCATTGGATGGTTGCCTTGTCATTGTGGAAGGAAGTATGTTGTCGAGACTTTTGTTACTCCAATGGATGGTAGCCTTTTCATTATGGAAGGAAGTCTGTTGTCGAGATTTTTGTTACTCCAATGGATGGTAGCCTTGTCATTATGGAAGGTAATATGTTGTCAATATTTTTGTAACTCCAATTGATGGTAGCATTGTCATTATCGAAGATAGTCTGTTGTATAGATTTTTGTTACTCCAATGGATGGTAGCCTTGTCATTATGGAAGGTAGTCTGTTGTCGAGATTTTTGTTACTCCAATGGATGCTAGCCTTGTCATTATAGAACGTAGTCTATAGTTGATATTTTTGTTACTCCAATGGATGGTAGCCTTGTCATTATGGAAGGTATTTTGTTGTCGAGATTTTTGTTACTCCAATAGATGGTAGCCTTGTCATTATGGAACATGGTCTATTGTAAAGATTTTTGTTATTCCATTGGATGGTTGCCTTGTCATTATGGAAGGAAGTATGTTGTCGAGACTTTTGTTACTCCAATGGATGGTAGCCTTTTCATTATGGAAGGTAGTCTGTTGTCGATATTTTTGTTATTCCAATGGATGGTAGCCTTGTCATTATGGAAGGTAATATGTTGTCAATATTTTTGTAACTCCAATTGATGGTAGCATTGTCATTATCGAAGATAGTCTGTTGTATATATTTTTGTTACTCCAATGGATGGTAGCCTTGTCACTATGGAAGGTAGTCTGTTGTCGAGATTTTTGTTACTCCAATGGATGCTAGCCTTGTCATTATAAAACGTAGTCTATAGTTGATATTTTTGTTACTCCAATGGATGGTAGCCTTGCCATTATGGAAGGTATTTTGTTGTCGAGATTTTTGTTACTCTAATAGATGGTAGCCTTGTCATTATGGAACATGGTCTATTGTCAAGATTTTTGTTATTCCATTGGATGGTTGCCTTGTCATTATGGAAGGAAGTATGTTGTCGAGACTTTTGTTACTCCAATGGATGGTTGCCTTTTCATTATGGAAGGTAGTCTGTTGTCGAGATTTTTGTTACTCAAATGGATGGTAGCCTTGTCATTATGGAAGGTAATATGTTGTCAATATTTTTGTAACTCCAATTGATGGTAGCATTGTCATTATCGAAGATAGTCTGTTGTATAGATTTTTGTTACTCCAATGGATGGTAGCCTTGTCATTATGGAAGGTAGTATGTTGTCGAGATTTTTGTTACTCCAATGGATGCTAGCCTTGTCATTATAAAACGTAGTCTATAGTTGATATTTTTGTTACTCCAATGGATGATAGCCTTGTAATTATGCAAGGTAGTCTATTGTCGATATCTTTGTAACTCAATGGATGGTAGCCTTGTCATTATGGAAGGTAGTATGTTGTAGATATTTTTGTTACTCCATAGGATGGTAGCCTTGTCATTATGGAAGGTAATATGTTGTCAATATTTTTGTAACTCCAATTGATGGTAGCATTGTCATTATCGAAGATAGTCTGTTGTATAGATTTTTGTTACTCCAATGGATGGTAGCCTTGTCATTATGGAAGGTAGTCTGTTGTCGAGATTTTTGTTACTCCAATGGATGCTAGCCTTGTCATTATGGAAGGTAATATGTTGTCAATATTTTTGTAACTCCAATTGATGGTAGCATTGTCATTATCGAAGATAGTCTGTTGTATAGATTTTTGTTACTCCAATGGATGGTAGCCTTGTCATTATGGAAGGTAGTCTGTTGTCGAGATTTTTGTTACTCCAATGGATGCTAGCCTTGTCATTATAGAACGTAGTTTATAGTTGATATTTTTGTTACTCCAATGGATGGTAGCTTTGTCATTATGGAAGGTATTTTATTGTCGAGATTTTTGTTACTCCAATAGATGGTAGCCTTGTCATTATGGAACATGGTCTATTGTCAAGAATTTTGTTATTCCATTGGATGGTTGCCTTGTCATTATGGAAGGAAGTATGTTGTCGAGACTTTTGTTACTCCAATGGATGGTAGCCTTTTCATTATGGAAGGAAGTCTGTTGTCGAGATTTTTGTTACTCCAATGGATGGTAGCCTTGTCATTATGGAAGGTAATATGTTGTCAATATTTTTGTAACTCCAATTGATGGTAGCATTGTCATTATCGAAGATAGTCTGTTGTATAGATTTTTGTTACTCCAATGGATGGTAGCCTTATCATTATGGAAGGTAGTCTGTTGTCGAGATTTTTGTTACTCCAATGGATGCTAGCCTTGTCATTATAGAACGTAGTCTATAGTTGATATTTTTGTTACTCCAATGGATGGTAGCCTTGTCATTATGGAAGGTATTTTGTTGTCGAGATTTTTGTTACTCCAATAGATGGTAGCCTTGTCATTATGGAACATGGTCTATTGTAAAGATTTTTGTTATTCCATTGGATGGTTGCCTTGTCATTATGGAAGGAAGTATGTTGTCGAGACTTTTGTTACTCCAATGGATGGTAGCCTTTTCATTATGGAAGGTAGTCTGTTGTCGAGATTTTTGTTATTCCAATGGATGGTAGCCTTGTCATTATGGAAGGTAATATGTTGTCAATATTTTTGTAACTCCAATTGATGGTAGCATTGTCATTATTGAAGATAGTTTGTTGTATATATTTTTGTTACTCCAATGGATGGTATCCTTGTCAATATGGAAGGTAGTCTGTTGTCGAGATTTTTGTTACTCCAATGGATGCTAGCCTTGTCATTATAAAACGTAGTCTATAGTTGATATTTTTGTTACTCCAATGGATGGTAGCCTTGTCATTATGGAAGGTATTTTGTTGTCGAGATTTTTGTTACTCTAATAGATGGTAGCCTTGTCATTATGGAACATGGTCTATTGTCAAGATTTTTGTTATTCCATTGGATGGTTGCCTTGTCATTATGGAAGGAAGTCTGTTGTCGAGATTTTTGTTACTCCAATGGATGGTAGCCTTGTCATTATGGAAGGTAATATGTTGTCAATATTTTTGTAACTCCAATTGATGGTAGCATTGTCATTATTGAAGATAGTTTGTTGTATATATTTTTGTTACTCCAATGGATGGTAGCCTTGTCACTATGGAAGGTAGTCTGTTGTCGAGATTTTTGTTACTCCAATGGATGCTAGCCTTGTCATTATAAAACATAGTCTATAGTTGATATTTTTGTTACTCCAATGGATGGTAGCCTTGTCATTATGGAAGGTATTTTGTTGTCGAGATTTTTGTTACTCTAATAGATGGTAGCCTTGTCATTATGGAACATGGTCTATTGTCAAGATTTTTGTTATTCCATTGGATGGTTGCCTTGTCATTATGGAAGGAAGTATGTTGTCGGGACTTTTGTTACTCCAATGGATGGTTGCCTTTTCATTATGGAAGGTAGTCTGTTGTCGAGATTTTTGTTACTCAAATGGATGGTAGCCTTGTCATTATGGAAGGTAATATGTTGTCAATATTTTTGTAACTCCAATTGATGGTAGCATTGTCATTATCGAAGATAGTCTATTGTATAGATTTTTGTTACTCCAATGGATGGTAGCCTTGTCATTATGGAAGGTAGTCTGTTGTCGAGATTTTTGTTACTCCAATGGATGCTAGCCTTGTCATTATAAAACGTAGTCTATAGTTGATATTTTTGTTACTCCAATGGATGATAGCCTTGTAATTATGCAAGGTAGTCTATTGTCGATATCTTTGTAACTCAATGGATGGTAGCCTTGTCATTATGGAAGGTAGTATGTTGTAGAGATTTTTGTTACTCCATAGGATGGTAGCCTTGTCATTATGGAAGGTAATATGTTGTCAATATGTTTGTAACTCCAATTGATGGTAGCATTGTCATTATCGAAGATAGTCTGTTGTATAGATTTTTGTTACTCCAATGGATGGTAGCCTTGTCATTATGGAAGGTAGTCTGTTGTCGAGATTTTTGTTACTCCAATGGATGCTAGCCTTGTCATTATAGAACGTAGTCTATAGTTGATATTTTTGTTACTCCAATGGATGGTAGCCTTGTCATTATGGAAGGTAGTCTATTGTCGATATCTTTGTAACTCAATGGATGGTAGCCTTGTCATTATGGAAGGTTGTCTGTTGTCGAGATTTTTGTTACTCCAATGGATGCTAGCCTTGTCATTATAGAACGTAGTCTATAGTTGATATTTTTGTTACTCCAATGGATGGTAGCCTTGTCATTATGGAAGGTAGTCTATTGTCGATATCTTTGTAACTCAATGGACGGTAGCCTTGTCATTATGGACGGTAGTATGTTATAGAGATTTTTTTTACTCCATAGGATGGTAGCCTTGTCATTATGGAAGGTAATATGTTGTCAATATTTTTGTAACTCCAATTGATGGTAGCATTGTCATTATCGAAGATAGTCTGTTGTATAGATTTTTGTTACTCCAATGGATGGTAGCCTTGTCATTATGGAAGGTAGTCTGTTGTCGAGATTTTTGTTACTCCAATGGATGCTAGCCTTGTCATTATAGAACGTAGTCTATAGTTGATATTTTTGTTACTCTAATGGATGGTAGCCTTGTCATTATGGAAGGTAGTCTGTTGTCGAGATTTTTGTTACTCCAATGGATGCTAGCCTTGTCATTATAAAACGTAGTCTATAGTTGATATTTTTGTTACTCCAATGGATGATAGCCTTGTAATTATGGAAGGTAGTCTATTTTCGATATCTTTGTAACTCAATGGATGGTAGCCTTGTCATTATGGAAGGTAGTATGTTGTAGAGATTTTTGTTACTCCATAGGATGGTAGCCTTGTCATTATGGAAGGTAATATGTTGTCAATATTTTTGTAACTCCAATTGATGGTAGCATTGTCATTATCGAAGATAGTCTGTTGTATAGATTTTTGTTACTCCAATGGATGGTAGCCTTGTCATTATGGAAGGTAGTCTATTGTCGAGATTTTTGTTACTCCAATGGATGCTAGCCTTGTCATTATAGAACGTAGTCTATAGTTGATATTTTTGTTACTCCAATGGATGGTAGCCTTGTCATTATGGAAGGTAGTCTATTGTCGATATCTTTGTAACTCAATGAATGGTAGCCTTGTCATTATGGAAGGTTGTCTGTTGTCGAGATTTTTGTTACTCCAATGGATGCTAGCCTTGTCATTATAGAACGTAGTCTATAGTTGATATTTTTGTTACTCCAATGGATGGTAGCCTTGTCATTATGGAAGGTAGTCTATTGTCGATATCTTTGTAACTCAATGGACGGTAGCCTTGTCATTATGGACGGTAGTATGTTATAGAGATTTTTGTTACTCCATAGGATGGTAGCCTTGTCATTATGGAAGGTAATATGTTGTCAATATTTTTGTAACTCCAATTGATGGTAGCATTGTCATTATCGAAGATAGTCTGTTGTATAGATTTTTGTTACTCCAATGGATGGTAGCCTTGTCATTATGGAAGGTAGTCTGTTGTCGAGATTTTTGTTACTCCAATGGATGCTAGCCTTGTCATTATAGAACGTAGTCTATAGTTGATATTTTTGTTACTCTAATGGATGGTAGCCTTGTCATTATGGAAGGTAGTCTATTGTCGATATCTTTGTAACTCAATGGATGGTAGCCTTGTCATTATGGAAGGTAGTCTATTGTGGAGATTTTTGTTATTCCAATGGATGGTAACCTTGTCATTATGGATGGTAGTCTATTGTCAAAAAATTTATTACCCCAATGGATGGTAGCCTTTTCATTATGGAAGGTAGTCTTTTGTCGAGATTTTTTTACTCCAATGGATGGTAGCCCTGTAATTATGGAAGGTAGTATATTGTTGATATCTTTTTTATTCTAATGGATGGTATTCTTTTCATTATGGAAGGAAGTCTGTTGTCGAGACTTTTGTTACTCCAATGGATGGTAGCCTTTTCATTATGGAAGGTAGTCAGTTGTCGAGATTTTTGTTACTCTAATGGATGGTAGCCTTGTCATTATGGAAGGTAATATGTTGTCAATATTTTTGTAACTCCAATTGATGGTAGCATTGTCATTATCGAAGATAGTCTGTTGTATAGATTTTTGTTACTCCAATGGATGGTAGCCTTGCCATTTCGGAAGGTAGTCTGTCGTTGAGATTTCTGTTACTCCAATGGATGGTAACCTTGTCATTATGGAAGGTAGTCTGTTGTTCAGATTTTTGTTACTCCAATGGATGGTAGCCTTGTCTTTACGAAAGGTAGTCTGTTGTCGAGATTTTTGTTATTTCATTGGATGGTAGCCTTATCATTATGGAAGGTAGTCTGTTTTCAAAATTTTTGTTATTCCAATGGATGGTAACCTTGTCATTATGGAAGGTAGTCTATTGTCAAGATTTTTATTACTCCAATGGATGGTAGCCTTTTCATTATGGAAGGTAGTCTGTTGTCGAGTTTTTTTTATTCCAATGGTTGGTAGCCTTGTCATTATGGAAGGTAGTCTGTTGTCGATATCTTTTTTATTCAAATGGATGGTATCCTTTTCATTATGGTTGGTTGTCTGTTGTCGAGATTTTTTTTACTCCAGTGGATTATAGCCTTGTCATTATGGAAGGTAGTCTGTTGTCGATATTTTTGTTACTCCAATGGATGGTAGCCTTGTCATTATGGAAGGTATTTTGTTGTCGAGATTTTTTTTAATCCTATGGATGGTAGGCTTGTCATTATGGAACATGGTCTATTGTCGAGATTTTTGTTATTCCATTGGATGGTTGCCTTGTCATTATGGAAGGAAGTTTGTTGTCGAGAATTTCGTTACTCCAATGGATGGTAGGCTTTTCATTATGGAAAGTAGTTTGTTGTCGAGATTTTTGTTACTCCAATGGATGGTAGCCTTGTCAATATGGAAGGTAGTTTGTTGTCGATATTTTTGTTACTCTAATGGATGGTAGCCTTGTCATTATGGAAGGTAGTCTATTGTCGAGATCTTTGTTACTCAATGGATGGTAGCCTTGTCATTATGTAAGGTAGTTTGTTCTCGAGATTTTGTTTACTCCAATGGATGGTATCCTTTTCATTATGGTTGGTTGTCTGTTGTCGAGATTTTTTTTACTCCAGTGGATTATAGCCTTGTCATTATGGAAGGTAGTCTGTTGTCGATATTTTTGTTACTCCAATGGATGGTAGCCTTGTCATTATGGAAGGTATTTTGTTGTCGAGATTTTTTTTAATCCTATGGATGGTAGGCTTGTCATTATGGAACATGGTCTATTGTCGAGATTTTTGTTATTCCATTGGATGGTTGCCTTGTCATTATAGAAGGAAGTTTGTTGTCGAGAATTTCGTTACTCCAATGGATGGTAGGCTTTTCATTATGGAAAGTAGTTTGTTGTCGAGATTTTTGTTACTCCAATGGATGGTAGCCTTGTCAATATGGAAAGTAGTTTGTTGTCGATATTTTTGTTACTCTAATGGATGGTAGCCTTGTCATTATGGAAGGTAGTCTATTGTCGAGATCTTTGTTACTCAATGGATGGTAGCCTTGTCATTATGTAAGATAGTTTGTTCTCGAGATTTTGTTTACTCCAATGGATGGTAGCCTTGTCATTATGGAAGGTAGTTTGTTGTCAAGATTTTTGTTACTCCAATGGATGCTAGCCTTGTCATTATAGAACGTAGTCTATAGTTGATATTTTTGTTACTCCAATGGATGGTAGCCTTGTCATTATGGAAGGTAGTCTCTTGTCGATATCTTTGTAACTCAATGGATGGTAGCCTTGTCATTATGGAAGGTAGTCTGTTGTAGAGATTTTTGTTACTCCATAGGATGGTAGCCTTGTCATTTTGGATGGTAATCTGTTGTCGATATCTTTGTTACTCAATGGATGGAAGCCTTGTCATTATGGAAGTTAGTCTGTTGTCAAGATTTTTGTTACTCCAATGGATGGTAGCCTTATCATTATGGAAGGTATTTTGTTGTCGAGATTTTTGTTACTCCAATAGATGGTAGCCTTGTCATTATCGAACATGGTCTATTGTCGAGATTTTTGTTATTCCATTGGATGGTTGCCTTTTCACTATGGAAGGAAGTCTGTTGTCGAGACTTTTGTTACTCCAATGGATGGTAGCCTTTTCATTATGGAAGGTAGTCTATTGTCGAGATTTTTGTTACTCTAATGGATGGTAGCCTTGTCATTATGGAAGGTAATATGTTGTCAATATTTTTGTTACTCCAATGGATGGTAGCATTGTTATTATCGAAGATAGTCTGTTGTAGAGATTTTTGTTACTCCAATGGATGTTAGCCTTGTCATTTCGGAAGGTAGTCTGTCGTTAAGATTTCTGTTACTCCAATGGATGGTAACCTTGTCATTATGGAAGGTAGTCTGTTGATCAGATTTTTGTTACTCCAATGGATGGTAGCCTTGTCATTACGAAAGGTAGTCTGTTGTCGAGATTTTTGTTATTCCATTGGATGGTAGCCTTGTCATTATGGAAGGTAGTCTATTGTCAAGATTTTTATTACTCCAATGGATGGTAGCCTTTTCATTATGGAAGGTAGTCTGTTGTCGAGTTTTTTTTATTCCAATGGTTGGTAGCCTTGTCATTATGGAAGTTAGTCTGTTGTGGATATCTTTTTTATTCAAATGGATGGTATCCTTTTCTTTATGGTTGGTTGTCTGTTGTCGAGATTTTTTTTACTCTAGTGGATTATAGCCTTGTCATTATGGAAGGTAGTCTGTTGTTGATATTTTTGTTACTCCAATGGATGGTAGCCTTGTCATTATGGAAGGTAGTCTATTGTCGATATCTATGTAACTCAATAGATGGTAGCCTTGTCATTATGGAAGGTAGTCTGTTGTCGAGATTTTTGTTATTCCAATGGATGGTAATCTTGTCATTATGGATGGTAGTCTATTGTCAAAATTTTTATTACCCCAATGGATGGTAGCCTTTTCATTATGGAAGGTAGTCTGTTGTCGAAATTTTTTTACTCCAATGGATGGTAGCCCTGTCATTATGGAAGGTAGTATATTATTGATATCTTTTTTATTCTAATGGATGGTATTCTTTTCATTATGGAAGGAAGTCTGTTGTCGAGACTTTTGTTACTCCAATGGATAGTAGCCTTTTCATTATGGAAGGTAGTCTGTTGTCGAGATTTTTGTTACTCTAATGGATGGTAGCCTTGTCATTATGGAAGGTAATATGTTGTCAATATTTTTGTTACTCCAATGGATGGTAGCATTGTCATTATTGAAGATAGTCTGTTGTAGAGATTTTTGTTACTCCAATGGATGTTAGCCTTGTCATTTCGGAAGGTAGTCTGTCGTTGAGATTTCTGTTACTCCAATGGATGGTAACCTTGTCATTAAGGAAGGTAGTCTGTTGTTCAGATTTTTGTTACTCCAATGGATGGTAGCCTTGTCATTACGAAAGGTAGTCTGTTGTCGAGATTTTTGTTATTCCATTGGATGGTAGCCTTATCATTATGGAAGGTAGTCTTTTGTCAAAATTTTTGTTATTCCAATGGATGGTATCCTTGTCATTATGGAAGGTAGTCTATTTTCAAGATTTTTATTACTCCAATGGATGGTAGCCTTTTCATTATGGAAGGTAGTCTGTTGTCGAGTTTTTTTTATTCCAATGGTTGGTAGCCTTGTCATTATGGAAGGTAGTCTGTTGTCGATATATTTTTTATTCAAATGGATGGTATCCTTTTCATTATGGTTGGTTGTCTGTTGTCGAGATTGTTTTTACTCCAGTGGATTATAGCCTTGTCATTATTGAAGGTAGTCTGTTGTCGATATTTTTGTCATACCAATGGATGGTATCCTTGTCATTATGGAAGGTATTTTGTTGTCGAGATTTTTTTTAATCCTATGGATGGTAGGCTTGTCATTATGGAACATGGTCTATTGTCGAGATTTTTGTTATTCCATTGGATGGTTGCCTTGTCATTATGGAAGGAAGTCTGTTGTCGAGAATTTCGTTACTCCAACGGATGGTAGGCTTTTCATTATGGAAAGTAGTTTGTTGTCGAGATTTTTGTTACTCCAATGGATGGTAGCATTGTCAATATGGAAGGTAGTTTGTTGTCGATATTTTTGTTACTCTAATGGATGGTAGCCTTGTCATTATGGAAGGTAGTCTATTGTCGAGATCTTTGTTACTCCAATGGATGGTAGCCTTGTCATTATGGAAGGTAGTCTGTTGTCGAGATTTTTGTTACTCCAATGGATGCTAGCCTTGTCATTATAGAACATAGTCTATAGTTGATATTTTTGTTACTCCAATGGATGGTAGCCTTGTCATTATGGAAGGTAGTCTCTTGTCGATATCTTTGTAACTCAATGGATGGTAGCCTTGTCATTATGGAAGGTAGTCTGTTCGAGAGATTTTGGTTACTCCATAGGATGGTAGCCTTGTCATTTTGGATGGTAATCTGTTGTCGATATCTTTGTTACTCAATGGATGGAAGCCTTGTCATTATGGAAGGTAGTCTGTTGTCTAGATTTTTGTTACTCCAATGGATGGTAGCCTTGTCATTATGGAAGGTATTTTGTTGTCGAGATTTTTGTTACTCCAATAGACGGTAGCCTTGTCATAATCGAACATGGTCTATTGTCGAGATTTTTGTTATTCCATTGGATGGTTTCCTTTTCACTATGGAAGGAAGTCTGTTGTCGAGAATTTTGTTACTCCAATGGATGGTAGCCTTTTCATTATGGAAGGTAGTCTATTGTCGAGATTTTCGTTACTCTAATGGATGGTAGCCTTGTCATTATGGAAGGTAATATGTTGTCAATATTTTTGTTACTCCAATGGATGGTAGCATTGTTATTATCGAAGATAGTCTGTTGTAGAGATTTTTGTTACTCCAATGGATGTTAGCCTTGTCATTTCGGAAGGTAGTCTGTCGTTGAGATTTCTGTTACTCCAATGGATGGTAACCTTGTCATTATGGAAGGTAGTCTGTTGTTCAGATTTTTGTTACTCCAATGGATGGTAGCCTTGTCATTACGAAAGGTAGTCTGTTGTCGAGATTTTTGTTATTCCATTGGATGGTAGCCTTGTCATTATGGAAGGTAGTCTATTGTCAAGATTTTTATTACTCCAACGGATGGTAGCCTTTTCATTATGGAAGGTAGTCTGTTGTCGAGTTTTTTTTATTCAATTGGTTGGTAGCCTAGTCATTATGGAAGTTAGTCTGTTGTGGATATCTTTTTTATTCAAATGGATGGTATCCTTTTCTTTATGGTTGGTTGTCTGTTATCGAGATTTTTTTTACTCTAGTGGATTATAGCCTTGTCATTATGGAAGGTAGTCTGTTGTTGATATTTTTATTACTCCAATGGATGGTAGCCTTGTCATTATGAAAGGTATTTTGTTGTCGATATTTTTTTTAATCTTATGGATGGTAGCCTTATCATTATGGAACATCTTCTATTGTTGAGATTTTTGTTATTCCATTGGATGGTTGCCTTGTCATTATAGAAGGAAGTTTGTTGTCGAGACTTTCGATACTCCAATGGATGGTAGGCTTTTCATTATGGAAAGTAGTTTGTTGTCGAGATTTTTGTTACTCCAATGGATGGTAGCCTTGTCAATATGGAAGGTAGTTTGTTGTCGATATTTTTGTTACTCTAATGGATGGTAGCCTTGTCATTATGGAAGGTAGTCTATTGTCGAGATCTTTGTTACTCAATGGATGGTAGCCTTGTCATTATGTAAGGTAGTTTGTTCTCGATATTTTGTTTACTCCAATGGATGGTAGCCTTATCATTATGGAAGGTAGTCTGTTGTCGAGATTTTTGTTACTACAATGGATGCTAGCCTTGTCATTATAGAACATAGTCTATAGTTGATATTTTTGTTACTCCAATGGATGGTAGCCTTGTCATTATGGAAGGTAGTCTCTTGTCGATATCTTTGTAACTCAATGGATGGTAGCCTTGTCATTATGGAAGGTAGTCTGTTCGAGAGATTTTGGTTACTCCATAGGATGGTAGCCTTGTCATTTTGGATGGTAATCTGTTGTCGATATCTTTGTTACTCAATGGATGGAAGCCTTGTCATTATGGAAGGTAGTCTGTTGTCTAGATTTTTGTTACTCCAATGGATGGTAGCCTTGTCATTATGGAAGGTATTTTGTTGTCGAGATTTTTGTTACTCCAATAGACGGTAGCCTTGTCATTATCGAACATGGTCTATTGTCGAGATTTTTGTTATTCCATTGGATGGTTGCCTTTTCACTATGGAAGGAAGTCTGTTGTCGAGACTTTTGTTACTCCAATGGATGGTAGCCTTTTCATTATGGAAGGTAGTCTATTGTCGAGATTTTTGTTACTCTAATGGATGGTAGCCTTGTCATTATGGAAGGTAATATGTTGTCAATATTTTTGTTACTCCAATGGATGGTAGCATTGTTATTATCGAAGATAGTCTGTTGTAGAGATTTTTGTTACTCCAATGGATGTTAGCCTTGTCATTTCGGAAGGTAGTCTGTCGTTAAGATTTTTGTTACTCCAATGGATGGTAGTCTTGTCATTATGGAAGGTAGTCTGTTGATCAGATTTTTGTTACTCCAATGGATGGTAGCCTTGTCATTACGAAAGGTAGTCTGTTGTCGAGATTTTTGTTATTCCATTGGATGGTAGCCTTGTCATTATGGAAGGTAGTCTATTGTCAAGATTTATATTACTCCAATGGATGGTAGCCTTTTCATTATGGAAGGTAGTCTGTTGTCGAGTTTTTTTTATTCCAATGGTTGGTAGCCTTGTCATTATGGAAGTTAGTCTGTTGTGGATATCTTTTTTATTCAAATGGATGGTATCCTTTTCTTTATGGTTGGTTGTCTGTTGTCGAGATTTTTTTTACTCTAGTGGATTATAGCCTTGTCATTATGGAAGGTAGTCTGTTGTTGATATTTTTGTTACTCCAATGGATGGTAGCCTTGTCATTATGGAAGGTAGTCTATTGTCGATATCTATGTAACTCAATAGATGGTAGCCTTGTCATTATGGAAGGTAGTCTGTTGTCGAGATTTTTGTTATTCCAATGGATGGTAATCTTGTCATTATGGATGGTAGTCTATTGTCAAAAATTTTATTACCCCAATGGATGGTAGCCTTTTCATTATGGAAGGTAGTCTGTTGTTGAGATTTTTTTACTCCAATGGATGGTAGCCCTGTCATTATGGAAGGTAGTATATTGTTGATATCTTTTTTATTCTAATGGATGGTATTCTTTTCATTATGGAAGGAAGTCTGTTGTCGAGACTTTTGTTACTCCAATGGATGGTAGCCTTTTCATTATGGAAGGTAGTCTGTTGTCGAGATTTTTGTTACTCTAATGGATGGTAGCCTTGTCATTATGGAAGGTAATATGTTGTCAATATTTTTGTTACTCCAATGGATGGTAGCATTGTCATTATTGAAGATAGTCTGTTGTAGATATTTTTGTTACTCCAATGGATGTTAGCCTTGTCATTTCGGAAGGTAGTCTGTCGTTGAGATTTCTGTTACTCCAATGGATGGTAACCTTGTCATTATGGAAGGTAGTCTGTTGTTCAGATTTTTGTTACTCCAATGGATGGTAGCCTTGTCATTACGAAAGGTAGTCTGTTGTCGAGATTTTTGTTATTCCATTGGATGGTAGCCTTATCATTATGGAAGGTAGTCTTTTGTCAAAATTTTTGTTATTCCAATGGATGGTAACCTTGTCATTATGGAAGGTAGTCTATTGTCAAGATTTTTATTACTCCAATGGATGGTAGCCTTTTCATTATGGAAGGTAGTCTGTTGTCGAGTTTTTTTTATTCCAATGGTTGGTAGCCTTGTCATTATGGAAGGTAGTCTGTTGTCGATATCTTTTTTATTCAAATGGATGGTATCCTTTTCATTATGGTTGGTTGTCTGTTGTCGAGATTGTTTTTACTCCAGTGGATTATAGCCTTGTCATTATTGAAGGTAGTCTGTTGTCGATATTTTTGTCATACCAATGGATGGTATCCTTGTCATTATGGAAGGTATTTTGTTGTCGAGATTTTTTTTAATCCTATGGATGGTAGGCTTGTCATTATGGAACATGGTCTATTGTCGAGATTTTTGTTATTCCATTGGATGGTTGCCTTGTCATTATGGAAGGAAGTCTGTTGTCGAGAATTTCGTTACTCCAACGGATGGTAGGCTTTTCATTATGGAAAGTAGTTTGTTGTCGAGATTTTTGTTACTCCAATGGATGGTAGCATTGTCAATATGGAAGGTAGTTTGTTGTCGATATTTTTGTTACTCTAATGGATGGTAGCCTTGTCATTATGGAAGGTAGTCTATTGTCGAGATCTTTGTTACTCCAATGGATGGTAGCCTTGTCATTATGGAAGGTAGTCTGTTGTCGAGATTTTTGTTACTCCAATGGATGCTAGCCTTGTCATTATAGAACATAGTCTATAGTTGATATTTTTGTTACTCCAATGGATGGTAGCCTTGTCATTATGGAAGGTAGTCTCTTGTCGATATCTTTGTAACTCAATGGATGGTAGCCTTGTCATTATGGAAGGTAGTCTGTTCGAGAGATTTTGGTTACTCCATAGGATGGTAGCCTTGTCATTTTGGATGGTAAACTGTTGTCGATATCTTTGTTACTCAATGGATGGAAGCCTTGTCATTATGGAAGGTAGTCTGTTGTCTAGATTTTTGTTACTCCAATGGATGGTAGCCTTGTCATTATGGAAGGTATTTTGTTGTCGAGATTTTTGTTACTCCAATAGACGGTAGCCTTGTCATAATCGAACATGGTCTATTGTCGAGATTTTTGTTATTCCATTGGATGGTTTCCTTTTCACTATGGAAGGAAGTCTGTTGTCGAGAATTTTGTTACTCCAATGGATGGTAGCCTTTTCATTATGGAAGGTAGTCTATTGTCGAGATTTTTGTTACTCTAATGGATGGTAGCCTTGTCATTATGGAAGGTAATATGTTGTCAATATTTTTGTTACTCCAATGGATGGTAGCATTGTTATTATCGAAGATAGTCTGTTGTATAGATTTTTGTTACTCCAATGGATGTTAGCCTTGTCATTTCGGAAGGTAGTCTGTCGTTGAGATTTCTGTTACTCCAATGGATGGTAACCTTGTCATTATGGAAGGTAGTCTGTTGTTCAGATTTTTGTTACTCCAATGGATGGTAGCCTTGTCATTACGAAAGGTAATCTGTTGTCGAGATTTTTGTTATTCCATTGGATGGTAGCCTTGTCATTATGGAAGGTAGTCTATTGTCAAGATTTTTATTACTCCAACGGATGGTAGCCTTTTCATTATGGAAGGTAGTCTGTTGTCGAGTTTTTTTATTCAATTGGTTGGTAGCCTTGTAATTATGGAAGTTAGTCTGTTGTGGATATCTTTTTTATTCAAATGGATGGTATCCTTTTCTTTATGGTTGGTTGTCTGTTATCGAGATTTTTTTTACTCTAGTGGATTATAGCCTTGTCATTATGGAAGGTAGTCTGTTGTTGATATTTTTATTACTCCAATGGATGGTAGCCTTGTCATTATGAAAGGTATTTTGTTGTCGATATTTTTTTTAATCTTATGGATGGTAGCCTTATCATTATGGAACATCTTCTATTGTCGAGATTTTTGTTATTCCATTGGATGGTTGCCTTGTCATTATAGAAGGAAGTTTGTTGTCGAGACTTTCGTTACTCCAATGGATGGTAGGCTTTTCATTATGGAAAGTAGTTTGTTGTCGAGATTTTTGTTACTCCAATGGATGGTAGCCTTGTCAATATGGAAGGTAGTTTGTTGTCGATATTTTTGTTACTCTAATGGATGGTAGCCTTGTCATTATGGAAGGTAGTCTATTGTCGAGATCTTTGTTACTCAATGGATGGTAGCCTTGTCATTATGTAAGGTAGTTTGTTCTCGATATTTTGTTTACTCCAATGGATGGTAGCCTTATCATTATGGAAGGTAGTCTGTTGTCGAGATTTTTGTTACTACAATGGATGCTAGCCTTGTCATTATAGAACATAGTCTATAGTTGATATTTTTGTTACTCCAATGGATGGTAGCTTTGTCATTATGGAAGGTAGTCTCTTGTCGATATCTTTGTAACTCAATGGATGGTAGCCTTGTCATTATGGAAGGTAGTCTGTTCGAGAGATTTTGGTTACTCCATAGGATGGTAGCCTTGTCATTTTGGATGGTAATCTGTTGTCGATATCTTTGTTACTCAATGGATGGAAGCCTTGTCATTATGGAAGGTAGTCTGTTGTCTAGATTTTTGTTACTCCAATGGATGGTAGCCTTGTCATTATGGAAGGTATTTTGTTGTCGAGATTTTTGTTACTCCAATAGACGGTAGCCTTGTCATTATCGAACATGGTCTATTGTCGAGATTTTTGTTATTCCATTGGATGGTTTCCTTTTCATTATGGAAGGAAGTCTGTTGTCGAGAATTTTGTTACTCCAATGGATGGTAGCCTTTTCATTATGGAAGGTAGTCTATTGTCGAGATTTTTGTTACTCTAATGGATGGTAGCCTTGTCATTATGGAAGGTAATATGTTGTCAATATTTTTGTTACTCCTATGGATGGTAGCATTGTTATTATCGAAGATAGTCTATTGTAGAGATTTTTGTTACTCCAATGGATGTTAGCCTTGTCATTTCGGAAGGTAGTCTGTCGTTGAGATTTCTGTTACTCCAATGGATGGTAACCTTGTCATTATGGAAGGTAGTCTGTTGTTCAGATTTTTGTTACTCCAATGGATGGTAGCCTTGTCATTACGAAAGGTAGTCTGCTGTCGAGATTTTTGTTATTCCATTGGATGGTAGCCTTGTCATTATGGAAGGTAGTCTGTTGTCGAAATTTTTGTTATTCCAATGGATGGTAACCTTGTCATTATGGAAGGTAGTCTATTGTCAAGATTTTTATTACTCCAATGGATGGTAGCCTTTTCATTATGGAAGGTAGTCTGTTGTCGAGTTTTTTTTATTCCAATGGTTGGTAGCCTTGTCATTATGGAAGGTAGTCTGTTGTCGATATCTTTTTTATTCAAATGGATTATATCCTTTTCATTATGGTTGGTTGTCTATTGTCGAGATTTTTTTTACTCCAGTGGATTATAGCCTTGTCATTATGGAAGGTAGTCTGTTGTCATTATTTTTGTTACTCCAATGGATGGTAGCCTTGTCATTATGAAAGGTATTTGGTTGTCGAGATTTTTTTTAATCCTATGGATGGTAGCCTTGTCATTAGGGAACATCGTCTATTGTCGAGATTTTTGTTATTCCATTGGATGGTTGCCTTGTCATTATGGAAGGAAGTCTGTTGTCGAGACTTTCGTTACTCCAATGGATGGTAGGATTTTCATTATGGAAAGTAGTTTGTTGTCGAGATTTTTGTTACTCCAATGGATGGTAGCCTTGTCAATATGGAAGGTAGTTTGTTGTCGATATTTTTGTTACTCTAATGGATGGTAGCTTTGTCATTATGGAAGGTAGTCTATTGTCGAGATCTTTGTTACTCAATGGATGGTAGCTTTGTCATTATGTAAGGTAGTTTGTTCTCGAGATTTTGTTTACTCCAATGGACGGTAGCCTTGTCATTATGGAAGGTAGTCTGTTGTCGATATTTTTGTTACTCCAATGGATTCTAGCCTTGTCATTATAGAACGTAGTCTATAGTTGATATTTTTGTTACTCCAATGGATGGTAGCCTTGTCATTATGGAAGGTAGTCTCTTGTCGATATCTTTGTAACTCAATGGATGGTAGCCTTGTCATTATGGAAGGTAGTCTATTGTAGAGATTTTTGTTACTCCATAGGATTGTAGCCTTGTCATTTTGGATGGTAATTTGTTGTCGATATCTTTGTTACTCAATGGATGGAAGCCTTGTCATTATGGAAGGTAGTCTGTTGTCGAGATTTTTGTTACTCCAATGGATGGTAGCCTTGTCATTATGGAAGGTATTTTGTTGTCGAGATTTTTGTTACTCTAATAGATGGTAGCCTTGTCATTAACGAACATGGTCTATTGTCGAGATTTTTGTTATTCCATTGGATGGTTGCCTTTTCACTATGGAAGGAAGTCTGTTGTCGAGACTTTTGTTACTCCAATGGATGGTAGCCTTTTCATTATGGAAGGTAGTCTATTGTCGAGATTTTTGTTACTCTAATGGATGGTAGCCTTGTCATTATGGAAGGTAATATGTTGTCAATATTTTTGTTACTCCAATGGATGGTAGCATTGTTATTATCGAAGATAGTCTGTTGTAGAGATTTTTGTTACTCCAATGGATGTTAGCCTTGTCATTTCGGAAGGTAGTCTGTCGTTGAGATTTCTGTTACTCCAATGGATGGTAACCTTGTCATCATGGAAGGTAGTCTGTTGTTCAGATTTTTGTTACTCCAATGGATGGTAGCCTTGTCATTACGAAAGGTAGTCTGTTGTCGAGATTTTTGTTATTCCATTGGATGGTAGCCTTGTCATTATGGAAGGTAGTCTATTGTCAAGATTTTTATTACTCCAACGGATGGTAGCCTTTTCATTATGGAAGGTAGTCTGTTGTCGAGTTTTTTTTATTCCAATGGTTGGTAGCCTTGTCATTATGGAAGTTAGTCTGTTGTGGATATTTTTTTTATTCAAATGGATGGTATCCTTTTCTTTATGGTTGGTTGTCTGTTGTCGAGATTTTTTTTACTCTAGTGGATTATAGCCTTGTCATTATGGAAGGTAGTCTGTTGTTGATATTTTTGTTACTCCAATGGATGGTAGCCTTGTCATTATGAAAGGTATTTTGTTGTCGATATTTTTTTTAATCTTATGGATGGTAGCCTTGTCATTATGGAACATCGTCTATTGTCGAGATTTTTGTTATTCCATTGGATGGTTGCCTTGTCATTATAGAAGGAAGTTTATTGTCGAGACTTTCGTTACTCCAATGGATGGTAGGCTTTTCATTATGGAAAGTAGTTTGTTGTCGAGATTTTTGTTACTCCAATGGATGGTAGCCTTGTCAATATGGAAGGTAGTTTGTTGTCGATATTTTTGTTACTCTAATGAATGGTAGCCTTGTCATTATGGAAGGTAGTCTATTGTCGAGATCTTTGTTACTCAATGGATGGTAGCCTTGTCATTATGTAAGGTAGTTTGTTCTCGAGATTTTGTTTACTCCAATGGATGGTAGCCTTATCATTATGGAAGGTAGTCTGTTGTTGAGATTTTTGTTACTCCAATGGATGCTAGCCTTGTCATTATAGAACATAGTCTATAGTTGATATTTTTGTTACTCAAATGAATGGTAGCCTTGTCATTATGGAAGGTAGTCTCTTTTCGATATCTTTGTAACTCAATGGATGGTAGCCTTGTCATTATGGAAGGTAGTCTGTTGTAGAGATTTTGGTTACTCCATAGGATGGTAGCCTTGTCATTTTGGATGGTAATCTATTGTCGATATCTTTGTTACTCAATGGATGGAAGCCTTGTCATTATGGAAGGTAGTCTGTTGTCTAGATTTTTGTTACTCCAATGGATGGTAGCCTCGTCATTATGGAAGGTATTTTGTTGTTGAGATTTTTGTTACTCCAATAGACGGTAGCCTTGTCATTATCGAACATGGTTTATTGTCGAGATTTTTGTTATTCCATTGGATGGTTGCCTTTTCATTATGGAAGGATGTCTGTTGTCGAGAATTTTGTTACTCCAATGGATGGTAGCCTTTTCATTATGGAAGGTAGTCTATTGTCGAGATTTTTGTTACTCTAATGGATGGTAGCCTTGTCATTATGGAAGGTAATATGTTGTCAATATTTTTGTTACTCCTATGGATGGTAGCATTGTTATTATCGAAGATAGTCTATTGTAGAGATTTTTGTTACTCCAATGGATGTTAGCCTCGTCATTTCGGAAGGTAGTCTGTCGTTGAGATTTCTGTTACTCCAATGGATGGTAACCTTGTCATTATGGAAGGTAGTCTGTTGTTCAGATTTTTGTTACTCCAATGGATGGTAGCCTTGTCATTACGAAAGGTAGTCTGTTGTCGAGATTTTTGTTATTCCATTGGATGGTAGCCTTGTCATTATGGAAGGTAGTCTGTTGTCAAAATTTTTGTTATTCCAATGGATGGTAACCTTGTCATTATGGAAGGTAGTCTATTGTCAAGATTTTTATTACTCCAATGGATGGTAGCCTTTTCATTATGGAAGGTAGTCTGTTGTCGAGTTTTTTTTATTCCAATGGTTGGTAGCCTTGTCATTATGGAAGGTAGTCTGTTGTCGATATCTTTTTTATTCAAATGGATTGTATCCTTTTCATTATGGTTGGTTGTTTGTTGTCGAGATTTTTTTTACTCCAGTGGATTATAGCCTTGTCATTATGGAAGGTAGTCTGTTGTCGATATTTTTGTTACTCCAATGGATGGTAGCCTTGTCCTTATGAAAGGTATTTGGTTGTCGAGATTTTTTTTAATCCTATGGATGGTAGCCTTGTCATTAGGGAACATCGTCTATTGTCGAGATTTTTGTTATTCCATTGGATGGTTGCCTTGTCATTATGGAAGGAAGTCTGTTGTCGAGACTTTCGTTACTCCAATGGATGGTAGCCTTGTCAATATGGAAGGTAGTTTGTTGTCGATATTTTTGTTACTCTAATGGATGGTAGCTTTGTCATTATGGAAGGTAGTCTATTGTCGAGATCTTTGTTACTCAATGGATGGTAGCCTTGTCATTATGTAAGGTAGTTTGTTCTCGAGATTTTTTTTACTCCAATGGACGGTAGCCTTGTCATTATGGAAGGTAGTTTGTTATCGATATTTTTGTTACTCCAATGGATGCTAGCCTTGTCATTATAGAACGTAGTCTATAGTTGATATTTTTGTTACTCCAATGGATGGTAGCCTTGTCATTATGGAAGGTAGTCTCTTGTCGATATCTTTGTAACTCAATGGATGGTAGCCTTGTCATTATGGAAGGTAGGCTGCTGTAGAGATTTTGGTTACTCCATAGGATGGTAGCCTTGTCATTTTGGATGGTAATCTGTTGTCTATATCTTTGTTACTCAATGGATGGTAGCCTTGTCATTATGGAAGGTATTTTGTTGTCGAGATTTTTGTTACTCCAATAGATGGTAGCCTTGTCATTATGCAACATGGTCTATTGTCGAGATTTTTGTTATTCCATTGGATGGTTGCCTTGTCATTATGGAAGGAAGTCTGTTGTCGAGACTTTTGTTACTCCAATGGATGGTAGCCTTTTCATTATGGAAGGTAGTCTATTGTCGAGATTTTTGTTACTCCAATGGATGGTAGCCTTGTCATTATGGAAGGTAATATGTTGTCAATATTTTTGTAACTCCAATTGATGGTAGCATTGTCATTATCGAAGATAGTCTATTGTAGAGATTTTTGTTACTCCAATGGATGTTAGCCTTGTCATTTTGGAAGGTAGTCTGTTGTCGATATTTCTGTTACTCCAATGGATGGTAGCCTTCTCATTATGGAAGGTAGTCTGTTGTTCAGATTATTGTTACTCCAATGGATGGTAGCCTTGTCATTACGAAAGAAGGTCTATTGTCGAGATTTTTGTTATTCCATTGGATGGTAGGCTTGTCATTTTGGAAGGTATTTTGTTATCGATATTTTTGTTACTCTAATCTATGATAACCTTGTCATTATGGAAGGTAGTCTATTGTCAAGATTTTTATTACTCCAATGGATGGTAGCCTTTTCATTATGGAAGGTAGTCTGTTGTCGAGATTTTTTTACTCCAATGGATAGTAGCCTTGTCATTATGGAAGGTAGTCTGTTGTCGAGATTTTTGTTATTCCAATGGATGGTAACCTTGTCATTATGGATGGTAGTCTATTGTAAAAAATTTTATTACCCCAATGGATGGTAGCCTTTTCATTATGGAAGGCAGTCTGTTGTCGAGATTTTTTTACTCCAATGGATGGTAGCCCTGTCATTATGGAAGGTAGTATATTGTTGATATCTTTTTTATTCTAATGGATGGTATTCTTTTCATTATGGAAGGTAGTCTGTTGTCGAGACTTTTGTTACTCCGATGGATGGTAGCCTTTTCATTATGGAAGGTAGTCTGTTGTCGAGATTTTTGTTACTCCAATGGATGGTAGCCTTGTCATTATGGAAGGTAGTCTGTTGTCGATATTTTTGTTACTCCAATGGATGGTAGCATTGTCATTATCTAAGATAGTCTGTTGTAGATATTTTTTTTACTCCAATGGATGTTAGCTTTGTCATTTCGGAAGGTAGTCTGTCGTTGAGATTTCTATTACTCCAATGGATGGTAGCCTTATGATTATGGAAGGTAGTCTGTTGTTCAGATTTTTGTTACTCCAATGGATGGTAGCCTTGTCATTACGAAAGGTAGTCTGTTGTCAAGATTTTGGTTATTCCATTGGATGGTAGCCTTGTCATTATGGAAGGTAGTCTGTTGTCGAAATTTTTGTTATTCCAATGGATGGTAACCTTGTCATTATGGAAGGTAGTCTATTGTCAAGATTTTTATTACTCCAATGGATGGTAGCCTTTTCAATATGGAAGGTAGTCAGTTGTCGAGTTTTTTTTATTCCAATGGTTGGTAGCCTTGTAATTATGGAAGGTAGTCTGTTGTCGATATCTTTTTTATTCAAATTGAAGGTATCCTTTTCATTATGGTTGGTTGTCTGTTGTCGATATTTTTTTTACTCCAGTGGATTATAGCCTTGTCATTATGGAAGGTAGTCTGTTGTCGATATTTTTGTTACTCCAATGGATGGTAGCCTTGTCATTATGGAAGGTATTTTGTTGTCGAGATTTTTTTTAATCCTATGGATGGTAGCCTTGTGATTATGGAACATGGTCTATTGTCGAGATTTTTGTTATTCCATTGGATGGTTGCCTTGTCGTTATGGAAGGAAATCTGTTGTCGCGACTTTTGTTACTCTAATGGATGGTAGCCTTTTCATTATAGAAGGTAGTATGTTGTCGAGATTTTTGTTACTCCAATGGATGGTAGCCTTGTCATTATGGAAGGTAATATGTTGTTAATATTTTTGTTACTCCAATGGATGGTAGCATTGTCATTATCGAAGATAGTCTGTTGTAGAGATTTTTGTTAATCCAATGGATGTTAGCCTTGTCATTTCGGAAGGTAGTTTGTGGTTGAGATTTCTGTTACTCCAATGGATGGTAGCCTTGTCATTGTAGAAGGTAGTCTGTTGTTAAGATTTTTGTTACTCCAATGGATGGTAGCCTTGTCATTACGAAAGGTAGTCTATTGTCGAGATGTTTGTTATTCCATTGGATGGTAGCCTTGTCATTATGGAAGGTAGTCTGTTGTCGAAATTTTTGTTATTACAATGGATGGTAACCTTGTCATTATGGAAGGTATTCTATTGTCAAGATTTTTATTACTCCAATGGATGTTAGCCTTTTCATTATGGAAGGTAGTCTGTTGTGGAGATTTTCTTACTCCAATGGATGGTAGGCTTTTCATTATGGAAAGTAGTTTGTTGTCGAGATTTTTGTTACTCCAATGGATGGTAGCCTTGTCAATATGGAAGGTAGTTTGTTGTCGATATTTTTGTTACTCTAATGGATGGTAGCCTTTTCATTATGGAAGGTAGTCTGTTGTCGATATTTTTGTTACTCAATGGATGGTAGCCTTGTCATTATCTAAGGTAGTTTGTTCTCGAGATTTTGTTTACTCCAATGGATGGTAACCTTGTCATTATGGAAGGTAGTCTGTTGTCGAGATTTTTGTTACTCCATTGGATGCTAGCCTTGTCATTATAGAACGTAGTCTATAGTTGATATTTTTGTTACTCCAATGGATGGTAGCCTTGTCATTATGGAAGGTAGTCTCTTGTCGATATCTTTGTAACTCAATGGATGGTAGCCTTGTCATTATGGAAGGTAGTCTGTTGTAGAGATTTTTGTTACTCCATAGGATGGTAGCCTTGTCATTTTGGATGGTAATCTGTTGTCGATATCTTTGTTACTCAATGGATGGTAGCCTTGTCATTATGGAAGGTAGTCTGTTATCTAGATTTTTGTTACTCCAATGGATGGTGGCCTTGTCATTATGGAAGGTATTTTGTTGTCGAGATTTTTGTTACTCCAATAAATGGTAGCCTTGTCATTATGGAACATGGTCTATTGTCGATATTTTTGTCATTCCATTGGATGGTTGCCTTGTCATTATGGAAGGAAGTCTGTTGTCGAGACTTTTGTTACTCCAATGGATGGTAGCCTTTTCATTATGGAAGGTAGTCTATTGTCGAGATTTTTGTTACTCCAATGGATGGTAGCCTTGTCATTATGGAAGGTAATATGTTGTCAATATTTTTGTAACTCCAATTGATGGTAGAATTGTCATTATCGAAGATAGTCTATTGTAGAGATTTTTGTTACTCCAATGGATGTTAGCCTTGTCATTTTGGAAGGTAGTCTGTTGTCGATATTTCTGTTACTCCAATGGATGGTAGCCTTCTCATTATGGAAGGTAGTCTGTTGTTCAGATTATTGTTACTCCAATGGATGGTAGCCTTGTCATTACGAAAGGTAGTCTGTTGTCGAGATTTTTGTTATTCCATTGGATGGTAGGCTTGTCATTATGGAAGGTATTTTGTCGTCGATATTTTTGTTACTCTAATTTTTGATAACCTTGTCATTATGGAAGGTAGTCTATTGTCAAGATTTTTATTACTCCAATGGATGGTAGCCTTTTCATTATGGAAGGTAGTCTGTTGTCGAGATTTTTTTACTCCAATGGATGGTAGCCTTGTCATTATGGAAGGTAGTCTGTTGTCGAGATTTTTGTTATTCCAATGGATGGTTACCTTGTCATTATGGATGGTAGTTTATTGTCAAAATTTTTATTACCCCAATGGATGGTAGCCTTTTCATTATGGAAGGTAGTCTGTTGTCGAGATTTTTTTACTCCAATGGATGGTAGCCTTGTCATTATGGAAGGTAGTATATTGTTGATATCTTTTTTATTCTAATGGATGGTATTCTTTTCATTATGGAAGGAAGTCTGTTGTCGAGACTTTTGTCACTCCAATGGATGGCAGCCATTTCATTATGGAAGGTTGACTGTTGTCGAGATTTTTGTTACTCTAATGGATGGTAGCCTTGTCATTATGGAAGGTAGTCTGTTGTCGATATTTTTGTTACTTCAAAGGATGGTAGCATTGTCATTATCGAAGATAGTCTGTTGTAGAGATTTTTTTTATTCCAATGGATGGTAGCCTTGTCATTACGAAAGGTAGTCTGTTGTCGAGATTTTGGTTATTCCATTGGATGGTAGCCTTGTCATTATGGAATGTAGTCTGTTGTCGAAATTTTTGTTATTCCAATGAATGGTAACCTTGTCATTATGGAAGGTAGTCTATTGTCAAGATTTTTATTACTCCAATGGATGGTAGCCTTTTCATTATGGAAGGTAGTCAGTTGTCGAGTTTTTTTTATTCCAATGGTTGGTAGCCTTGTCATTATGGAAGGTAGTCTGTTGTCGATATCTTTTTTATTCAAATTGAAGGTATCCTTTTCATTATGGTTGGTTGTCTGTTGTCGTGATTTTTTTTACTCCAGTGGATTATAGCCTTGTCATTATGGAAGGTAGTCTGTTGTCGATATTTTTGTTACTCCAATGGATGGTAGCCTTGTCATTATGGAAGGTATTTTGTTGTCGAGATTTTTTTTCATCCTATGGATGGTAGCCTTGTCATTATGGAACATGGTCTATTGTCGAGATTTTTGTTATTCCATTGGATGGTTGCCTTGTCATTATGGAAGGAAGTCTGTTGTCAAGACTTTTGTTACTCGAATGGATGGTAGCCTTTTCATTATGGAAGGTAGTATGTTGTCGAGATTTTTGTTACTCCAATGGATGGTAGCCTTGTCATTATGGAAGGTAATATGTTGTCAATATTTTTGTTACTCCAATGGATGGTAGCATTGTCATTATCGAAGATAGTATGTTGTAGAGATTTTTGTTAATCCAATGGATGTTAGCCTTGTCATTTCGGAAGGTAGTCTGTCATTGAGATTTCTATTACTCCAATGGATGGTAGCCTTGTCATTATGGAAGGTAGTCTGTCGTTCAGATTTTTGTTACTCCAATGGATGGTAGCCTTGTCATTACGAAAGGTAGTCTGTTGTCGAGATTTTTGTTATTCCATTGGATGGTAGCCTTGTCGTTATGGAAGGTAGTCTGTTGTCGAAATTTTTGTTATTCCAATGGATGGTAACCTTGTCATTATGGAAGGTAGTCTATTGTCAAGATTTTTATTACTCCAATGGATGTTAGCCATTTCATTATGGAAGGTAGTCTGTTGTGGATATTTTTTTACTCCATTGGATGGTAGCCTTGTCATTATGGAAGGTAGTCTGTTGCCGATATCTTTGTTACTCATCGGATGGTAGCCTTGTCATTATTGAAGGTAGTTTGTTGTAGAGATTTTTGTTAATCCATAGGAATGTAGCTTTGTCATTTTGGAAGGTAGTCTGCTGTCGAGATTTTTGTTACTCGAATGGATGGTAGCCTTGTCATTATGGAACATAGTCTGTTGTCGATATTTTTGTTACTCCAATGGTTGGTAGGCTTTTCATTATTAAAGGTAATGTGTTGTCGAGATTTTCATTACTCCAATGGATGGTAGGCTTTTCATTATGGAAGGTAGTTTGTTGTCGATAATTTTGTTACTCTAATGGATGGTAGCCTTGTCATTATGGAAGGTAGTCTATTGTCGAGATCTTTGTTACTCAATGGATGGTAGCCTTGTCATTATGTAAGGTAGTTTGTGTACGATATTTTTGTTACTCCAATGGATGGTAGCCTTGTCATTATGGAAGGTAGTCTGTTGTCGAGATTTTTGTTACTCCGATGGATGGTAGCCTTGTCATTAAAGAACATAGTCTATTGTTGATATTTTTGTTACTCCAATGGATGGTAGCATTGTCATTATGGAAGGTAGTCTATTGTCGAGATCTTTGTTACTCAATGGATGGTAGCCTTGTCATTAAGTAAGGTAATTTGTTGCCAAGATTTTGTTTACTCCAATGGATGGTAGCCTTGTCATGACGAAAGGTAGTCTGTTGTCGAGATTTTTGTTACTCCATTGGATGGTAGCCTTGTCATTATGGAATGTAGTCTGTTGTCGAAATTTTTGTTATTCCAATGGATGGTAACCTTGTCATTATGGAAGGTAGTCTATTGTCAAGATTTTTATTACTCCAATGGATGGTAGCCTTTTCATTATGGAAGGTAGTCAGTTGTCGAGTTTTTTTTATTCCAATGGTTGGTAGCCTTGTCATTATGGAAGGTAGTCTGTTGTCGATATCTTTTTTATTCAAATTGAAGGTATCCTTTTCATTATGGTTGGTTGTCTGTTGTCGTGATTTTTTTTTCTCCAGTGGATTATAGCCTTGTCATTATGGAAGGTAGTCTGTTGTCGATATTTTTGTTACTCCAATGGATGGTAGCCTTGTCATTATGGAAGGTATTTTGTTGTCGAGATTTTTTTTCATCCTATGGATGGTAGCCTTGTCATTATGGAACATGGTCTATTGTCGAGATTTTTGTTATTCCATTGGATGGTTGCCTTGTCATTATGGAAGGAAGTCTGTTGTCAAGACTTTTGTTACTCCAATGGATGGTAGCCTTTTCATTATGGAAGGTAGTATGTTGTCGAGATTTTTGTTACTCCAATGGATGGTAGCCTTGTCATTATGGAAGGTAATATGTTGTCAATATTTTTGTTACTCCAATGGATGGTAGCATTGTCATTATCGAAGATAGTATGTTGTAGAGATTTTTGTTAATCCAATGGATGTTAGCCTTGTCATTTCGGAAGGTAGTCTGTCATTGAGATTTCTATTACTCCAATGGATGGTAGCCTTGTCATTATGGAAGGTAGTCTGTTGTTCAGATTTTTGTTACTCCAATGGATGGTAGCCTTGTCATTACGAAAGGTAGTCTGTTGTCGAGATTTTTGTTATTCCATTGGATGGTAGCCTTGTCGTTATGGAAGGTAGTCTGTTGTCGAAATTTTTGTTATTCCAATGGATGGTAACCTTGTCATTATGGAAGGTAGTCTATTGTCAAGATTTTTATTACTCCAATGGATGTTAGCCATTTCATTATGGAAGGTAGTCTGTTGTGGATATTTTTTTACTCCAATGGATGGTAGCCTTGTCATTATGGAAGGTAGTCTGTTGCCGATATCTTTGTTACTCATCGGATGGTAGCCTTGTCATTATTGAAGGTAGTTTGTTGTAGAGATTTTTGTTAATCCATAGGAATGTAGCTTTGTCATTTTGGAAGGTAGTCTGCTGTCGAGATTTTTGTTACTCGAATGGATGGTAGCCTTGTCATTATGGAACATAGTCTGTTGTCGATATTTTTGTTACTCCAATGGTTGGTAGGCTTTTCATTATTAAAGGTAATCTGTTGTCGAGATTTTCATTACTCCAATGGATGGTAGGCTTTTCATTATGGAAGGTAGTTTGTTGTCGATAATTTTGTTACTCTAATGGATGGTAGCCTTGTCATTATGGAAGGTAGTCTATTGTCGAGATCTTTGTTACTCAATGGATGGTAGCCTTGTCATTATGTAAGGTAGTTTGTGTACGATATTTTTGTTACTCCAATGGATGGTAGCCTTGTCATTATGGAAGGTAGTGTGTTGTCGAGATTTTTGTTACTCCGATGGATGGTAGCCTTGTCATTAAAGAACATAGTCTATTGTTGATATTTTTGTTACTCCAATGGATGGTAGCATTGTCATTATGGAAGGTAGTCTATTGTCGAGATCTTTGTTACTCAATGGATGGTAGCCTTGTCATTAAGTAAGGTAATTTGTTGCCAAGATTTTGTTTACTCCAATGGATGGTAGCCTTGTCATGACGAAAGGTAGTCTGTTGTCGAGATTTTTGTTACTCCAATGGATGGTAGCCTTGTCATTATGGAAGGTAGTCTGTTGTCGATATTTTTGTTACTCCAATGGATGGTAGCATTGTAATTATCGAAGATAGTCTGTTGTAGAGATTTTTGTTACTCCAATGGATGTTAGCCTTGTCATTTCGGAAGGTAGTCTGTCGTTGAGATTTCTGTTACTCCAATGGATGGTTGCCTCGTCATTATGGAAGGTAGTGTGTTGTTCAGATTTTTGTTACTCCAATGGATGGTAGCCTTGTCATTACGAAAGGTAGTCTGTTGTCGAGATTTTTGTTATTCCAATGGATGGTTACCTTGTCATTATGGATGGTAGTTTATTGTCAAAATTTTTATTACCCCAATGGATGGTAGCCTTTTCATTATGGAAGGTAGTCTGTTGTCGAGATTTTTTTACTCCAATGGATGGTAGCCTTGTCATTATGGAAGGTAGTATATTGTTGATATCTTTTTTATTCTAATGGATGGTATTCTTTTCATTATGGAAGGAAGTCTGTTGTCGAGACTTTTGTCACTCCAATGGATGGCAGCCATTTCATTATGGAAGGTTGACTGTTGTCGAGATTTTTGTTACTCCAATGGATGGTAGCCTTGTCATTATGGAAGGTAGTCTGTTGTCGATATTTTTGTTACTTCAAAGGATGGTAGCATTTTCATTATCGAAGATAGTCTGTTGTAGAGATTTTTTTTATTCCAATGGATGGTAGCCTTGTCATTACGAAAGGTAGTCTGTTGTCGAGATTTTGTTTATTCCATTGGATGGTAGCCTTGTCATTATGGAATGTAGTCTGTTGTCGAAATTTTTGTTATTCCAATGGATGGTAACCTTGTCATTATGGAAGGTAGTCTATTGTCAAGATTTTTATTACTCCAATGGATGGTAGCCTTTTCATTATGGAAGGTAGTCAGTTGTCGAGTTTTTTTTATTCCAATGGTTGGTAGCCTTGTCATTATGGAAGGTAGTCAGTTGTCGATATCTTTTTTATTCAAATTGAAGGTATCCTTTTCATTATGGTTGGTTGTCTGTTGTCGTGATTTTTTTTACTCCAGTGGATTATAGCCTTGTCATTATGGAAGGTAGTCTGTTGTCGATATTTTTGTTACTCCAATGGATGGTAGCCTTGTCATTATGGAAGGTATTTTGTTGTCGAGATTTTTTTTCATCCTATGGATGGTAGCCTTGTCATTATGGAACATGGTCTATTGTCGAGATTTTTGTTATTCCATTGGATGGTTGCCTTGTCATTATGGAAGGAAGTCTGTTGTCAAGACTTTTGTTACTCCAATGGATGGTAGCCTTTTCATTATGGAAGGTAGTATGTTGTCGAGATTTTTGTTACTCCAATGGATGGTAGCCTTGTCATTATGGAAGGTAATATGTTGTCAATATTTTTGTTACTCCAATGGATGGTAGCATTGTCATTATCGAAGATAGTATGTTGTAGAGATTTTTGTTAATCCAATGGATGTTAGCCTTGTCATTTCGGAAGGTAGTCTGTCATTGAGATTTCTATTACTCCAATGGATGGTAGCCTTGTCATTATGGAAGGTAGTCTGTCGTTCATATTTTTGTTACTCCAATGGATGGTAGCCTTGTCATTACGAAAGGTAGTCTGTTGTCGAGATTTTTGTTATTCCATTGGATGGTAGCCTTGTCGTTATGGAAGGTAGTCTGTTGTCGAAATTTTTGTTATTCCAATGGATGGTAACCTTGTCATTATGGAAGGTAGTCTATTGTCAAGATTTTTATTACTCCAATGGATGTTAGCCATTTCATTATGGAAGGTAGTCTGTTGTGGATATTTTTTTACTCCAATGGATGGTAGCCTTGTCATTATGGAAGGTATTCTGTTGCCGATATCTTTGTTACTCATCGGATGGTAGCCTTGTCATTATTGAAGGTAGTTTGTTGTAGAGATTTTTGTTAATCCATAGGAATGTAGCTTTGTCATTTTGGAAGGTAGTCTGCGGTCGAGATTTTTGTTACTCGAATGGATGGTAGCCTTGTCATTATGGAACATAGTCTGTTGTCGATATTTTTGTTACTCCAATGGTTGGTAGGCTTTTCATTATTAAAGGTAATCTGTTGTTGAGATTTTCATTACTCCAATGGATGGTAGGCTTTTCATTATGGAAGGTAGTTTGTTGTCGATAATTTTGTTACTCTAATGGATGGTAGCCTTGTCATTATGGAAGGTAGTCTATTGTCGAGATCTTTGTTACTCAATGGATGGTAGCCTTGTCATTATGTAAGGTAGTTTGTGTACGATATTTTTGTTACTCCAATGGATGGTAGCCTTGTCATTATGGAAGGTAGTGTGTTGTCGAGATTTTTGTTACTCCGATGGATGGTAGCCTTGTCATTAAAGAACATAGTCTATTGTTGATATTTTTGTTACTCCAATGGATGGTAGCATTGTCATTATGGAAGGTAGTCTATTGTCGAGATCTTTGTTACTCAATGGATGGTAGCCTTGTCATTAAGTAAGGTAATTTGTTGCCAAGATTTTGTTTACTCCAATGGATGGTAGCCTTGTCATGACGAAAGGTAGTCTGTTGTCGAGATTTTTGTTACTCCAATGGATGGTAGCCTTGTCATTATGGAAGGTAGTCTGTTGTCGATATTTTTGTTACTCCAATGGATGGTAGCATTGTAATTATCGAAGATAGTCTGTTGTAGAGATTTTTGTTACTCCAATGGATGTTAGCCTTGTCATTTCGGAAGGTAGTCTGTCGTTGAGATTTCTGTTACTCCAATGGATGGTTGCCTCGTCATTATGGAAGGTAGTGTGTTGATCAGATTTTTGTTACTCCAATGGATGGTAGCCTTGTCATTACGAAAGGTAGTCTGTTGTCGAGATTTTTGTTATTCCAATGGATGGTTACCTTGTCATTATGGATGGTAGTTTATTGTCAAAATTTTTATTACCCCAATGGATGGTAGCCTTTTCATTATGGAAGGTAGTCTGTTGTCGAGATTTTTTTACTCCAATGGATGGTAGCCTTGTCATTATGGAAGGTAGTATATTGTTGATATCTTTTTTATTCTAATGGATGGTATTCTTTTCATTATGGAAGGAAGTCTGTTGTCGAGACTTTTGTCACTCCAATGGATGGCAGCCATTTCATTATGGAAGGTTGACTGTTGTCGAGATTTTTGTTACTCCAATGGATGGTAGCCTTGTCATTATGGAAGGTAGTCTGTTGTCGATATTTTTGTTACTTCAAAGGATGGTAGCATTTTCATTATCGAAGATAGTCTGTTGTAGAGATTTTTTTTATTCCAATGGATGGTAGCCTTGTCATTACGAAAGGTAGTCTGTTGTCGAGATTTTGGTTATTCCATTGGATGGTAGCCTTGTCATTATGGAATGTAGTCTGTTGTCGAAATTTTTGTTATTCCAATGGATGGTAACCTTGTCATTATGGAAGGTAGTCTATTGTCAAGATTTTTATTACTCCAATGGATGGTAGCCTTTTCATTATGGAAGGTAGTCAGTTGTCGAGTTTTTTTTATTCCAATGGTTGGTAGCCTTGTCATTATGGAAGGTAGTCTGTTGTCGATATCTTTTTTATTCAAATTGAAGGTATCCTTTTCATTATGGTTGGTTGTCTGTTGTCGTGATTTTTTTTACTCCAGTGGATTATAGCCTTGTCATTATGGAAGGTAGTCTGTTGTCGATATTTTTGTTACTCCAATGGATGGTAGCCTTGTCATTATGGAAGGTATTTTGTTGTCGAGATTTTTTTTCATCCTATGGATGGTAGCCTTGTCATTATGGAACATGGTCTATTGTCGAGATTTTTGTTATTCCATTGGATGGTTGCCTTGTCATTATGGAAGGAAGTCTGTTGTCAAGACTTTTGTTACTCCAATGGATGGTAGCCTTTTCATTATGGAAGGTAGTATGTTGTCGAGATTTTTGTTACTCCAATGGATGGTAGCCTTGTCATTATGGAAGGTAATATGTTGTCAATATTTTTGTTATTCCAATGGATGGTAGCATTGTCATTATCGAAGATAGTATGTTGTAGAGATTTTTGTTAATCCAATGGATGTTAGCCTTGTCATTTCGGAAGGTAGTCTGTCATTGAGATTTCTATTACTCCAATGGATGGTAGCCTTGTCATTATGGAAGGTAGTCTGTCGTTCAGATTTTTGTTACTCCAATGGATGGTAGCCTTGTCATTACGAAAGGTAGTCTGTTGTCGAGATTTTTGTTATTCCATTGGATGGTAGCCTTGTCGTTATGGAAGGTAGTCTGTTGTCGAAATTTTTGTTATTCCAATGGATGGTAACCTTGTCATTATGGAAGGTAGTCTATTGTCAAGATTTTTATTACTCCAATGGATGTTAGCCATTTCATTATGGAAGGTAGTCTGTTGTGGATATTTTTTTACTCCAATGGATGGTAGCCTTGTCATTATGGAAGGTAGTCTGTTGCCGATATCTTTGTTACTCATCGGATGGTAGCCTTGTCATTATTGAAGGTAGTTTGTTGTAGAGATTTTTGTTAATCCATAGGAATGTAGCTTTGTCATTTTGGAAGGTAGTCTGCTGTCGAGATTTTTGTTACTCGAATGGATGGTAGCCTTGTCATTATGGAACATAGTCTGTTGTCGATATTTTTGTTACTCCAATGGTTGGTAGGCTTTTCATTATTAAAGGTAATCTGTTGTCGAGATTTTCATTACTCCAATGGATGGTAGGCTTTTCATTATGGAAGGTAGTTTGTTGTCGATAATTTTGTTACTCTAATGGATGGTAGCCTTGTCATTATGGAAGGTAGTCTATTGTCGAGATCTTTGTTACTCAATGGATGGTAGCCTTGTCATTATGTAAGGTAGTTTGTGTACGATATTTTTGTTACTCCAATGGATGGTAGCCTTGTCATTATGGAAGGTAGTCTGTTGTCGAGATTTTTGTTACTCCGATGGATGGTAGCCTTGTCATTAAAGAACATAGTCTATTGTTGATATTTTTGTTACTCCAATGGATGGTAGCATTGTCATTATGGAAGGTAGTCTATTGTCGAGATCTTTGTTACTCAATGGATGGTAGCCTTGTCATTAAGTAAGGTAATTTGTTGCCAAGATTTTGTTTACTCCAATGGATGGTAGCCTTGTCATGACGAAAGGTAGTCTGTTGTCGAGATTTTTGTTACTCCAATGGATGGTAGCCTTGTCATTATGGAAGGTAGTCTGTTGTCGATATTTTTGTTACTCCAATGGATGGTAGCATTGTCATTATGGAAGGTAGTCTATTGTCAAGATTTTTATTACTCCAATGGATGTTAGCCTTGTCATTTCGGAAGGTAGTCTGTCGTTGAGATTTCTGTTACTCCAATGGATGGTTGCCTCGTCATTATGGAAGGTAGTGTGTTGTTCAGATTTTTGTTACTCCAATGGATGGTAGCCTTGTCATTACGAAAGGTAGTCTGTTGTAGAGATTTTTGTTATTCCATTGGATGGTAGCCTTGTCATTATGGAAGGTAGTCTGTTGTCGAAATTTTTGTTATTCCAATGGATGGTAACCATGTCATTATGGAAGGTAGTCTATTGTCAAGATTTTTATTACTCCAATGAATGTTAGCCTTTTCATTATGGAAGGTAGTCTGTTGTGGAGATTTTTTTACTCCAATGGATGGTAGCCTTGTCATTATGGAAGGTAGTCTGTTGTCGATATCTTTTTTATTGCAATGGATGGTATCCTTTTCATTATGGTTGGTTGTCTGTTGTCGAGATTTTTTTTACTCCAGTGGATTATAGCCTTGTCATTATGGAAGGTAGTCTGTTGTCGATATTTTTGTTACTCCAATGGATGGTAGCCTTGTCATTATGGAAGGTAGTATTTGGTAGAGATTTTTGTTAATCCATAGGAATGTAGCCTTGTCATTTTGGAAGGTAGTCTGCTGTCGAGATTTTTGTTACTCGAATGGATGGTAGCCTTGTCATTATGGAACGTAGTCTGTTGTCGATATTTTTGTTACTCCAATGGTTGGTAGGCTTTTCATTATAAAAGGTAATCTGTTGTCGAGATTTTCATTACTCCAATGGATGGTAGGCTTTTCATTATGGAAGGTAGTCTGTTGTCAAGATTTTTGTTACTCCAATGGATGGTAGCCTTGTCATTATGGAAGGTAGTTTGTTGTCGATAATTTTGTTACTCTAATGGATGGTAGCCTTGTCATTATGGAACGTAGTCTATTGTCGAGATCTTTGTTACTCAATGGATGGTAGCCTTGTCATTATGTAAGGTAGTCTGTTATCGAGATTTTGTTTACTCCAATGGATGGTAGCCTTGTCATTATGGAAGGTAGTCTGTTGTCGAGATTTTTGTTACTCCAATGGATGATAGCCTTGTCATTAAAGAACATAGTCTATTGTTGATATTTTTGTTATTCCAATGGATGGTAGCATTGTCATTATGGAAGGTAGTCTATTGTCGAGATCTTTGTTACTCAATGGATGGTAGCCTTGTCATTAAGTAAGATAATATGTTGCCAAGATTTTGTTTACTCCAATGGATGGTAGCCTTGTCATTACGAAAGGTAGTCTGTTGTCGAGATTTTTGTTATTCCATTGGATGGTAGCCTTGTCATTATGGAAGGTAGTTTGTTGTCGAGATTTTTGTTATTCCAATGGATGGTAACCTTGTCATTATGGATTGTAGTCTATTGTCAAAATTTTTATTACCCCAATGGATGGTAGCCTTTTCATTATGGAAGGTAGTCTGTTGTCGAGATTTTTTTACTCCAATGGATGGTAGCCCTGTCATTATGGAAGGTAGTATATTGTTGATATCATTTTTATTCTAATGGATGGTATTCTTTTCATTATGGAAGGAAGTTTGTTGTCGAGACTTTTGTTACTCCAATGGATGGTAGCCTTTTCATTATGGAAGGTAGTCTATTGTCGAGATTTTTGTTACTCTAATGGATGGTAGCCTTGTCATTATGGAAGGTAATATGTTGTCAATATTTTTGTTACTCCAATGGATGGTAGCATTGTCATTATCGAAGATAGTCTGTTGTAGAGATTTTTGTTACTCCAATGGATGTTAGCCTTTTCATTTCGGAAGGTAGTCTGTCGTTGAGATTTCTGTTACTCCAATGGATGGTAGCCTTGTCATTATGGAAGGTAGTCTGTTGTTCAGATTTTTTTTACTCCAATGGATGGTAGCCTTGTCATTATGATAGGTAATCTGTTGTCGAGATTTTTGTTATTCCATTGGATGGTAGCCTTGTCATTATGGAAGGTAGTCTATTATCTAGATTTCTATTACTCCAATGGATGGTAGCCTTTTCTTTATGGAAGGTAGTCTGTTGTCGACATTTTTTTACTCCAATGGATGGTAGCCTTGTCATTATGGAAGGTAGTCTGTTTGTCGATATATTTTTTATTCCAATGGATGGTATCCTTTTCATTATGGTTGGTTGTCTGTTGTCGAGATTTTTTTTACTCCAATGGATTATAGCCTTGTCATTATGGAAGGTAGTCTGTTGTCGATAACTTTCTTACTCCATGGATGGTAGCCTTGTCATTATGGAAGGTAGTATTTGGTAGAGATTTTTGTTAATCCATAGGAATGTAGCCTTGTCATTTTGGAAGGTAGTCTGGTGTCGAGATTTTTGTTACTCGAATGTATGGTAGCCTTGTCATTATGGAACGTAGTCTATTATCGATATTTTTTTACTCCAATGGTTGGTAGGCTTTTCATTATTAAAGGTAATCTGTTGTCGAGATTTTCGTTACTCCAATGGATGGTAGGATTTTCATTATGGAAGGTAGTTTGTTGTCAAGATTTTTGTTACTCCAATGGATGGTAGCCTTGTCATTATGGAAGGTAGTTTTTTGTCGAGATTTTTGTTACTCTAATGGATGGTAGCCTTGTCATTATGTAAGGTAGTCTATTGTCGAGATCTTTGTTACTCAATGGATGGTAGCCTTGTCATTATGTAAGGTAGTCTGTTCTCGAGATTTTTTTTACTCCAATGGATGGTAGCCTTGTCTATATAGAACGTAGTTTATTGTTGATATTTTTGTTACTCCAATGGATGGTAGCCTTGTCATTATGGAAGGTTGTATGTTGTCAAGATTTTTTTTACTCCAATGGATGGTAGCCCTGTCATTATGGAAGGTAGTCTATTGCTGATGTCTTTTTTATTCCAATGGATGGTATTCTTTTCATTATGGAAGGTTGTATGTTGTCGAGATTTTTTTTACTCAAATGGATGGTAGCCTTGTCATTATGGAAGGTAGTCTGTTGCCGATATCTTTGTTACTCATCGGATGGTAGCCTTGTCATTATAGAAGGTAGTTTGTTGTAGAGATTTTTGTTAATCCATAGGAATGTAGCCTTGTCATTTTGGAAGGTAGTCTGCTGTCGAGATTTTTGTTTCTCGAATGGATGGTAGCCTTGTCATTATGGAACGTAGTCTGTTGTCGATATTTTTGTTACTCCAATGGTTGGTAGGCTTTTCATTATAAAAGGTAATCTGTTGTCGAGATTTTCATTACTCCAATGGATGGTAGGCTTTTCATTATGGAAGATAGTCTGTTGTCAAGATTTTTGTTACTCCAATGGATGGTAGCCTTGTCATTATGGAAGGTAGTTTGTTGTCGATAATTTTGTTACTCTAATGGATGGTAGCCTTGTCATTATGGAACGTAGTCTATTGTCGAGATCTTTGTTACTCAATGGATGGTAGCCTTGTCATTATGTAAGGTAGTCTGTTATCGAGATTTTGTTTACTCTAATGGATGGTAGCCTTGTCATTATGGAAGGTAGTCTGTTGTCGAGATTTTTGTTACTCCAATGGATGATAGCCTTGTCATTAAAGAACATAGTCTATTGTTGATATTTTTGTTATTCCAATGGATGGTAGCATTGTCATTATGGAAGGTAGTCTATTGTCGAGATCTTTGTTACTCAATGGATGGTAGCCTTGTCATTATGGAAGGTAGTCTGTTGTCGAGATTTTTGTTATTCCAATGGATGGTAACCTTGTCATTATGGATTGTAGTCTATTGTAAAATTTTTTATTACCCCAATGGATGGTAGCCTTTTCATTATGGAAGGTAGTCTGTTGTCGAGATTTTTTTACTCCAATGGATGGTAGCCCTGTCATTATGGAAGGTAGTCTATTGTTGAGATTTTTGTTACTCTAATGGATGGTAGCCTTGTCATTATGGAAGGTAATATGTTGTCAATATTTTTGTTACTCCAATGGATGGTAGCATTGTCATTATCGAAGATAGTCTGTTGTAGAGATTTTTGTTACTCCAATGGATGTTAGCCTTTTCATTTCGGAAGGTAGTCTGTCGTTGAGATTTCTGTTACTCCAATGGATGGTAGCCTTGTCATTATGGAAGGTAGTCTGTTGTTCAGATTTTTTTTACTCCAATGGATTGTAGCCTTGTCATTATGATAGGTAATCTGTTGTCGAGATTTTTGTTATTCCATTGGATGGTAGCCTTGTCATTATGGAAGGTAGTCTGTTGTCGAAATTTTTGTTATTCCAATGGATGGTAACCTTGCCATTATGGAAGGTAGTCTATTATCTAGATTTTTATTACTCCAATGGATGGTAGCCTTTTCTTTATGGAAGGTAGTCTGTTGTCGAGATTTTTTTACTCCAATGGATGGTAGCCTTGTCATTATGGAAGGTAGTATGTTTGTCGATATATTTTTTATTCCAATGGATGGTATCCTTTTCATTATGGTTGGTTGTCTGTTGTCGAGATTTTTTTTACTCCAATGGATTATAGCCTTGTCATTATGGAAGGTAGTCTGTTGTCGATAACTTTCTTACTCCATGGATGGTAGCCTTGTCATTATGGAAGGTAGTATTTGGTAGAGATTTTTGTTAATCCATAGGAATGTAGCCTTGTCATTTTGGAAGGTAGTCTGGTGTCGAGATTTTTGTTACTCGAATGGATGGTAGCCTTGTCATTATGGAACGTAGTCTATTATCGATATTTTTTTTACTCCAATGGTTGGTAGGCTTTTCATTATTAAAGGTAATCTGTTGTCGAGATTTTCGTTACTCCAATGGATGGTAGGATTTTCATTATGGAAGGTAGTCTGTTGTCAAGATTTTTGTTACTCCAATGGATGGTAGCCTTGTCATTATGGAAGGTAGTTTGTTGTCGAGATTTTTGTTACTCTAATGGATGGTAGCCTTGTCATTATGGAAGGTAGTCTATTGTCGAGATCTTTGTTACTCAATGGATGGTAGCCTTGTCATTATGTAAGGTAGTCTGTTCTCGAGATTTTTTTTACTCCAATGGATGGTAGCCTTGTCTATATAGAACGTAGTTTATTGTTGATATTTTTGTTACTCCAATGGATGGTAGCCTTGTCATTATGGAAGGTTGTATGTTGTCAAGATTTTTTTTACTCCAATGGATGGTAGCCTTGTTATTATGAAAGGTAGTCTGTTGTCGAGATTTTTGTTATTCAATTGGATGGTAGCCTTGTCATTATGGAAGGTAGTCTGTTGTCGAGATTTTTGTTATTCCAATGGATGGTAACCTTGTCATTATGGATGGTAGTTTATTGTCAAAATTTTTATTACCCCAATGGATGGTAGCCTTTTCAGTATGGAAGGTAGTCTGTTGTCGAGATTTTTTTACTCCAATGGATGGTAGCCCTGTCATTATGGAAGGTAGTCTATTGCTGATATCTTTTTTATTCCAATGAATGGTATTCTTTTCATTATGGAAGGTTGTATGTTGTCGAGATTTTTTTTACTCAAATGGATGGTAGCCTTGTCATTATGGAAGGTAGTCTGTTGCTGATATCTTTGTTACTCATCGGATGGTAGCCTTGTCATTATAGAAGGTAGTTTGTTGTAGAGATTTTTGTTAATCCATAGGAATGTAGCCTTGTCATTTTGGAAGGTAGTCTGCTGTCGAGATTTTTGTTACTCGAATGGATGGTAGCCTTGTCATTATGGAACATAGTTTGTTGTCGATATTTTTGTTACTCCAATGGTTGGTAGGCTTTTCATTATAAAAGGTAATCTGTTGTCGAGATTTTCATTACTCCAATGGATGGTAGGCTTTTCATTATGGAAGTTAGTCTGTTGTCAAGATTTTTGTTACTCCAATGGATGGTAGCCTTGTCATTATGGAAGGTAGTTTGTTGTCGATAATTTTGTTACTCTAATGGATGGTAGCCTTGTCATTATGGAAGGTAGTCTATTGTCGAGATCTTTGTTACTCAATGGATGGTAGCGTTGTCATTATGTAAGGTATTCTGTTCTCGAGATTTTGTTTACTCCAATGGATGGTAGCCTTGTCATTATGGAAGGTAGTCTGTTGTCGAGATTTTTGTTACTCCAATGGATGGTAGCCTTGTCATTAAAGAACATAGTCTATTGTTGATATTTTTGTTACTCCAATGGATGGTAGCATTGTCATTATGGAAGGTAGTCTATTGTCGAGATCTTTGTTACTCAATGGATGGTAGCCTTGTCATTAAGTAAGGTAATCTGTTGCCAAGATTTTGTTTACTCCAATGGATGGTAGCCTTGTCATTACGAAAGGTAGTCTGTTGTCGAGATTTTTGTTACTCCAATGGATGGTAGCCTTGTCATTATGGAAGGTAGTCTGTTGTCGATATTTTTGTTACTCCAATGGATGGTAGCATTGTCATTATCGAAGATAGTCTGTTGTAGAGATTTTTGTTACTCCAATGGATGTTAGCCTTGTCATTTCGGAAGGTAGTCTGTCGTTGAGATTTCTGTTACTCCAATGGATGGTAGCCTTGTCATTACTGAAGGTAGTCTGTTGTTCAGATTTTTGTTACTCCAATGGATGGTAGCCTTGTCATTACGAAAGGTAGTCTGTTGTCGAGATTTTTGTTATTCCATTGGATGGTAGCCTTGTCATTATGGAAGGTAGTCTGTTGTCGAGATTTTTGTTACTCCAATGGATGGTAGCCTTGTCATTATGGAAGGTAATATGTTGTCAATATTTTTGTTACTCCAATGGATGGTAGCATTGTCATTATCGAAGATAGTCTGTTGTAGAGATTTTTGTTACTCCAATGGATGTTAACCTTGTAATTTCGAAAGGTATTCTGTCGTTGAGATTTCTGTTACTCCAATGGATGGTAGCCTTGTCATTATGGAAGGTAGTCTGTTGTCGAAATTTTCGTTACTCCAATGGATGGTAGGCTTTTCATTATGGAAGTTAGTCTGTTGTCATGATTCTTGTTACTCCAATGGATGTTAGCCTTGTCATTATGGAAGGTAGTTTGTTGTCGATAATTTTGTTACTCTAATGGATGGTAGCCTTGTCATTATGGAAGGTAGTCTATTGTCGAGATCTTTGTTACTCAATGGATGGTAGCGTTGTCATTATGTAAGGTATTCTGTTCTCGAGATTTTGTTTACTCCAATGGATGGTAGCCTTGTCATTATGGAAGGTAGTCTGTTGTCGAGATTTTTGTTACTCCAATGGATGGTAGCCTTGTCATTTAAGAACATAGTCTATTGTTGATATTTTTGTTACTCCAATGGACGGTAGCATTGTCATTATGGAAGGTAGTCTATTGTCGAGATCTTTGTTACTCAATGGATGGTAGCCTTGTCATTAAGTAAGGTAATCTGTTGCCAAGATTTTGTTTACTCCAATGGATGGTAGCCTTGTCATTACGAAAGGTAGTCTGTTGTCGAGATTTTTGTTACTCCAATGGATGGTAGCCTTGTCATTATGGAAGGTAGTCTGTTGTCGATATTTTTGTTACTCCAATGGATGGTATCATTGTCATTATCGAAGATAGTCTATTGTAGAGATTTTTGTTACTCCAATGGATGTTAGCCTTGTCATTTCGGAAGGTAGTCTGTCGTTGAGATTTCTGTTACTCCAATGGATGGTAGCCTTGTCATTATGGAAGGTAGTCTGTTGTTCAGATTTTTGTTACTCCAATGGATGGTAGCCTTGTCATTACGAAAGGTAGTCTATTGTCGAGATTTTTGTTATTCCATTGGATGGTAGCCTTGTCATTATGGAAGGTAGTCTGTTGTCGAGATTTTTGTTACTCCAATGGATGGTAGCCTTGTCATTATGGAAGGTAATATGTTGTCAATATTTTTGTTACTCCAATGGATGGTAGCATTGTCATTATCGAAGATAGTCTGTTGTAGAGATTTTTGTTACTCCAATGGATGTTAGCCTTGTCATTTCGGAAGGTAGTCTGTCGTTGAGATTTCTGTTACTCCAATGGATGGTATCCTTGTCATTATGGAAGGTAGTCTGTTGTCGAGATTTTCGTTATCCCAATGGATGGTAGCCTTGTCATTAAAGAACATAGTCTATTGTTGATATTTTTGTTACTCCAATGGATGGTAACCTTGTCATTATGGAAGGTAGTCTATTGTCGAGATCTTTGTTACTCAATGGATGGTTGCCTTGTCATTAAGTAAGGTAATTTGTTGCCAAGATTTTGTTTACTCCAATGGATGGTAGCCTTGTCATTACGAAAGGTAGTCTGTTGTCGAGATTTTTGTTATTCCATTGGATGGTAGCCTTGTCATTATGGAAGGTAGTCTGTTGTCGAGATTTTTGTTATTCCAATGGATGGTAACCTTGTCATTATGGATGGTAGTCTATTGTCAAAATTTTTATTACCCCAATGGATGGTAGCCTTTTCATTATGGAAGGTAGTCTGTTGTCAAGATTTTTTTATTCCAATGGATGGTAGCCCTGTCATTATGGAAAGTAGTATATTGTTGATATCTTTTTTATTCAAATGGATGGTATTCTTTTCATTATGGAAGGAAGTCTATTGTCGAGACTTTTGTTACTCCAATGGATGGTAGCCTTTTCATTATGGAAGGTAGTCTGTTTTCGAGATTTTTGTTACTCCAATGGATGGTAGCCTTGTCATTATGGAAGGTAGTCTGTTGTTCAGATTTTTGTTACTCCAATGGATGGTAGCCTTGTCATTACGAAAGGTAGTCTGTTGTCTAGATTTTTGTTATTCCATTGGATGGTAGTCTTGTCATTATGGAAGGTAGTCTGTTGTCGAGATTTTTGTTATTCCAATGGACGGTAACCTTGTAATTATGGGAGGTAGTCTATTATCAAAAAATTTATTACTCCAATGGATGGTTGCCTTGTCATTATTCAAGGTAGTCCGTTGTTGATGTCTTTTTTATTCCAATGGATGGTATCCTTTTCATTATGGAAGGTTGTCTGTTATCGAGATTTTTTTTACTCCAATGGATGGTAGCCTTGTCATTATGGAAGGTAGCCTTTTGTCGATATATTTGTTACTCAATGGATGGTAGCCTGGTCATTATGGAAGGTAGTTTGTTGTAGAGATTTTTGTTAATCCATAGGAATGTAGCCTTGTCATTTAAAAAGGTAGTCTGCTGTCGAGATTTTTGTTACTCAAATGGATGGTAGCCTTGTCATTATGGAACATAGTTTGTTGTCGATATTTTTGTTACTCTAATGGATGGTAGGCTTTTCATTATTGAAGATTATCTGTTGTAGAGATTTTTGTTACTCCAATGGATGGTAGGCTTTTCATTATGGAAGGTAGTCTGTGTCGAGATTTTTGTTACTCCAATGGATGGTAGCCTTGTCATTAAAGAACATAGTCTATTGTTGAGATTTTTGTTACTCCAATGGATGGTAGCATTGTCATTATGGAAGGTAGTCTATTGTCGAGATCTTTGTTACTCAATGGATGGTAGCCATGTCATTAAGTAAGGTAATCTGTTGCCAAGATTTTGTTTACTCCAATGGATGGTAGCCTTGTCATTACGAAAGGTAGTCTGTTGTCGAGATTTTTGTTACTCCAATGGATGGTAGCCTTGTCATTATGGAAGGTAGTCTGTTATCGATATTTTTGTTACTCCAATGGATGGTAGCATTGTCATTATCGAAGATAGTCTGTTGTAGAGATTTTTGTTACTCCAATGGATGTTAGCCTTGTCATTTCGGAAGGTAGTCTATCGTTGAGATTTCTGTTACTCCAATGGATGGTAGCCTTGTCATTATGGAAGGTAGTCTGTTCTTCAGATTTTTGTTACTCCAATGGATGGTAGCCTTGTCATTACGAAAGGTAGTCTGTTGTCGAGATTTTTGTTATTCCATTGGATGGTAGCCTTGTCATTATGGAAGGTAGTCTGTTGTCGAGATTTTTGTTACTCCAATGGATGGTAGCCTTGTCATTATGGAAGGTAATATGTTGTCAATATTTTTGTTACTCCAATGGATGGTAGCATTGTCATTATCAAAGATAGTCTATTGTAGAGATTTTTGTTACTCCAATGGATGTTAGCCTTGTCATTTCGGAAGGTAGTCTGTCGTTGAGATTTCTGTTACTCCAATGGATAGTAGCCTTGTCATTATGGAAGGTAGTCTGTTGTCGGGATTTTTGTTACTCTAATGGATGGTAGGCTTTTCATTATGAAAGGTAGTCTGTTGTCAAGATTTTTGTTACTCCAATGGATGGTAGCCTTGTCATTATGGAAGGTAGTTTGTTGTCGATATTTTTGTTACTCTAATGGATGGTAGCCTTGTCATTATGGAAGGTAGTCTATTGTCGAGATCTTTGTTACTCAATGGATGGTAGCCTTGTCATTATGTAAGGTAGTTTGTTCTCGAGATTTTGTTTACTCCAATGGATGGTAGCCTTGTCATTATGGAAGGTAGTCTGTTGTCGAGATTTTTGTTACTCCAATGGATGGTAGCCTTGTCATTAAAGAACATAGTCTATTGTTGATATTTTTGTTACTCCAATGGATGGTAGCCTTGTCATTATGGAAAGTAGTCTATTGTCGAGATCTTTGTTACTAAATGGATGGTAGCCTTGTCATTAAGTAAGGTAATTTGTTGCCAAGATTTTGTTTACTCCTATGGATGGTAGCCTTGTCATTACGAAAGGTAGTCTGTTGTCGAGATTCTTGTTATTCCATTGGATGGTAGCCTTGTCATTATGGAAGGTAGTCTGTTCTCGAGATTTTTGTTATTCCAATGGATGGTAACCTTGTCATTATGGATGGTAGTCTATTGTCAAAATTTTTATTACCCCAATGTATGGTAGCCTTTTCATTATTGAAGGTAGTCTGTTGTCGAAATTTTTTTACTCCAATGGATGGTAGCCCTGTCATTATGGAAGGTAGTATATTGTTGATATCTTTTTTATTCCAATGGATGGTATTCTTTTCATTATGGAAGGAAGTCTGTTGTCCAGACTTTTCTTACTCCAATGGATGCTAGCCTTTTCATTATGGAAGGTAGTCTGTTTTCGAGATTTTTGTTACTCCAATGGATGGTAGCCTTGTCATTATGGAAGGTAATATTTTGTCAATATTTTTGTTACTCCAATGGATGGTAGCATTGTCATTATCGAAGATAGTCTGTTGTAGAGATTTTTGTTACTCCAATGGATGTTAGCCTTGTCATTTCGGAAGGTAGTCTGTTGTTGTGATTTCTGTTACTCCAATGGATGGTAGCCTTGTCATTATGGAAGGTAGTATGTTGTTCAGATTTTTGTTACTCCAATGGATGGTAGCCTTGTCATTACGAAAGGTAGTCTGTTGTCGAGATTTTGGTTATTCCATTGGATGGTAGCCTTGTCATTATGGAAGATAGACTGTTGTCGAAATTTTTGTTATTCGAATGGATGGTAACCTTTTCATTATGGAAGGTAGTCTATTATCTAGATTTTTATTACTCCAATGGATGGTAGCCTTTTCATTATGGAAGGTAGTCTGTTGTCGAGATTTTTTTACTCCAATGGATGGTAGCCTTGTCATTATGGAAGGTAGTCTGTTGTCGATATATTTTTTATTCCAATGGATGGTATCCTTTTCATTATGGTTGGTTGTCTGTTGTCGAGATTTTTTTTACTCCAATGGATTATAGCCTTTTCATTATGGAAGGTAGTCTGTTGTCAAGATTTTTGTTACTCCAATGGATGGTAGCCTTGTCATTATGGAAGGTAGTTTGTTGTCGATATTTTTATTACTCTAATGGATGGTAGCCTTGTCATTATGGAAGGTAGTCTATTGTCGAGATCTTTGTTACTCAATGGATGGTAGCCTTGTCATTATGTAAGGTAGTCTGTTCTCGAGATTTTGTTTACTCCAATGGATGGTAGCCTTGTCATTATAGAACGTAGTCTATTGTTGATATTTTTGTTACCCCAATGGATGGTAGCCTTGTCATTATGGAAGGGAGTCTATTGTCGAGATCATTGTTACTCAATGGATGGTAGCCTTGTCATTAAGTAAGGTAGTCTATTGTCAAGATTTTGTTTACTCGAATGGATGGTAGCCTTGTCATTACGAAAGGTAGTCTGTTCTCGAGATTTTTTTTATTCAATTGGATGATAGCCTTGTCATTATAGAAGGTAGTCTGTTGTCGAGATTTTTGTTATTCCAATGGATGGTAACCTTGTCATTATGGATGGTAGTCTATTGTCAAAAGTTTTATTACCCCAATGGATGGTAGCCTTTTCATTATGGAAGGTAATCTGTTGTCGAGATTTTTTTACTCCAATGGATGGTAGCCCTGTCATTATGGAAGTTGTTCTATTGTTGATATCTTTTTTATTCCAATGGATGGTATTTTTTTCATTATGGAAGGTTGTATGTTGTCGAGATTTTTGTTACTCCAATGGATGGTAGCCTTGTCATTATGGAAGGTAGTCTGTTGCCGATATCTTTGTTACTCATCGGATGGTAGCCTTGTCATTATGGAAGGTAGTTTGTTGTAGAGATTTTTGTTAATCCATAGGAATGTAGCCTTGTCATTTTAGAAGGTAGTCTGCTGTCGAGATTTTTGTTACTCAAATGGATGGTAGCCTTGTCATTATGTAACATAGTCTGTTGTCGATATTTTTGGTACTCTAATGGATGGTAGGGTTTTCATTATGGAAGGTAATCTGTTGTCGAGATTTTTGTTACTCCAATGAATGGTAGGCTTTTCATTATGGAAGGTAGTCTGTTGTCGAGATTTTTGTTACTCCAATGGATGGTAGCCTTGTCATTATGAAAGGTAGTTTGTTGTCGATATCTATGTTACTCTAATGGATGGTAGCCTTGTCATTATGGAAGGTAGTCTATTGTCGAGATCTTTTTTACTCAATGGATGGTAGCTTTGTCATTAAGTAAGGTAGTCTGTTGTCGAGATTTTGTTTACTCCAATGGATGGTAGCCTTGTCATTACGAAAGGTATTCTGTTGTCGAGATTTTTGTTATTCCATTGGATGGTAGCCTTGTCATTATGGAAGGTCGTCTGTTGTCGAGATTTTTCTTACCCCAATGGATGGTAGCCTTTTCATTATGGAAGGTAGTCTATTGTCGAGATTTTTTTACTCCAATGGATGGTAGCCTTGTCATTATGGAAGGTAGTCTGTTGTTGATATCTTTTTTATTCCAATGGATGGTATTCGTTTCATTATCGAAGGTTGTATGTTGTCGAGATTTGTTTTACTCCAATGGATGGTAGCCTTGTCATTAAGTAAGGTAGTCTGTTGTCGAGATTTTTGTTACTCCAATGGATGGTAGCCTTATCATTATGGAAGGTAGTCTGTTGTCGAGATTTTTGTTACTCCAATGGATGGTAGCCTTGTCATTATGGAAGGTAGTATGTTGCCGATATCTTTGTTAATCAATGGATGGTAGCCTTGTCATTATGGAAGGTAGTTTGTTGTCGAGATTTTTGTTACTCCAATGGATGGTAGCCTTGTCATTATGGAAGGTAGTCTATTGTTCATATTTTTGTTACTCCAATGGATGGTAGCTTTGTCATTACGAAAGGTAGTCTGTTGTCTAGATTTTTGTTATTCCATTGGTTGGTAGTCTTGTCATTATGGAAGGTAGTCTGTTGTCGAGATTTTTGTTATTCCTATGGACGGTAACCTTGTAATTATGGAAGGTAGTCTATTATCAAAAGATTTATTACTCCAATGGATGGTAGCCTTGTCATTATTAAAGGTAGTCTGTTGTTGATGTCTTTTTTATTCCAATGGATGGTATCCTTTTCATTATGGAAGGTTTTCTGTTGTCGAGATTTTTTTTACTCCAATGGATGGTAGCCTTGTCATTATGGAAGGTAATCTTTTGTCGATATCTTTGTTACTCAATGGATGATAGCCTTGTCATTATGGAAGGTAGTTTGTTGTAGAGATTTTTGTTAATCCATAGGAATGTAGCCTTGTCATTTAAAAAGGTAGTCTGCTGTCGAGATTTTTGTTACTCAAATGGATGGTAGCCTTGTCATTATGGAACATAGTTTGTTGTCGATATTTTTGTTACTCTAATGGATGGTAGGCTTTTCATTATGGAAGGTTATCTGTTGTAGAGATTTTTGTTACTCCAATGGATGGTAGGCTTTTCATTATGGAAGGTAGTCTGTGTCGAGATTTTTGTTACTCCAGTGGATGGTAGCCTTGTTATTATGGAAGGTAGTTTGTGGTCGATATTTTTGTTACTCTAATGGATGGTAGCCTTGTCATTATGGAAGGTAGTCTATTGTCGAGATCTTTGTTACTCAATGGATGGTAGCCTTGTCATTAAGTAAGGTAGTTTGTTGTCGAGATTTTCTTTACTCCATTGGATGGTAGCCTTGTCATTATGGAATGTACTCTATTGTTGATATTTTTGTTACTTGAATGGATGGAAGCCTTGTCATTATGGAAGGTAGTATGTTGCCGATATCTTTGTTAATCAATGGATGGTAGCCTTGTCATTATGGAAGGTAGTCTGTTGTAGAGATTTTTGTTATTCCATAGGATGGTAGCCTTGTCATTTTGGAAGGTAATCTGTTGTCGATATCTTTGTTACTCAATGGATGGTAGCCTTGTCATTATGGAAGGTAGTTTGTTGTTGAGATTTTTGTTACTCCAATGGATGGTAGCCTTGTCATTATGGAAGGTAGTTTGTTGTCGATATTTTTTTACTCCTATGGATGGTAGCGTTGTCATTGTGGAACATGGTCTATTGTCGAGATTTTTGTTATTCCATTGGATGGTAGCCTTGTCATTTTGGAAGGTAGTCCGTTGTCGAGACTTTTGTTACTCCAATGGATGGTAGCCTTTTCATTATGGAAGGTAGTCTGTTGTCGAGATTTTTGTTACTCCAATGGATGGTAGGCTTTTCATTATGGAAGGTAATCTGTTGTCAAAATTTTTGTTACTCCAATGGATGGTAGCCTTGTCATAATCGAAGGAAGTCTGTTGTAGAGATTTTTGTTACTCCAATGGATGGTATCCTTGCCATTATGGAAGGTAGTCTGTTGTTCAGATTTTTGTTACTCCAATGGATGGTAGCCTTGTCATTACGAAAGGTAGTCTGTTGTCTAGATTTTTGTTATTCCATTGGATGGTAGTCTTGTCATTATGGAAGGTAGTCTGTTGTCGAGATTTTTGTTATTCCAATGGACGGTAACCTTGTAATTATGGGAGGTAGTCTATTATCAAAAAATTTATTACTCCAATGGATGGTAGCCTTGTCATTATTAAAGGTAGTCTGTTGTTGATGTCTTTTTTATTCCAATGGATGGTATCCTTTTCATTATGGAAGGTTTTCTGTTGTCGAGATTTTTTTTACTCCAATGGATGGTAGCCTTGTCATTATGGAAGGTAATCTTTTGTCGATATCTTTGTTACTCAATGGATGATAGCCTTGTCATTATGGAAGGTAGTTTGTTGTAGAGATTTTTGTTAATCCATAGGAATGTAGCCTTGTCATTTAAAAAGGTAGTCTGCTGTCGAGATTTTTGTTACTCAAATGGATGGTAGCCTTGTCATTATGGAACATAGTTTGTTGTCGATATTTTTGTTACTCTAATGGATGGTAGGCTTTTCATTATGGAAGGTTATCTGTTGTAGAGATTTTTGTTACTCCAATGGATGGTAGGCTTTTCATTATGGAAGGTAGTCTGTGTCGAGATTTTTGTTACTCCAGTGGATGGTAGCCTTGTTATTATGGAAGGTAGTTTGTGGTCGATATTTTTGTTACTCTAATGGATGGTAGCCTTGTCATTATGGAAGGTAGTCTATTGTCGAGATCTTTGTTACTCAATGGATGGTAGCCTTGTCATTAAGTAAGGTAGTTTGTTGTCGAGATTTTCTTTACTCCATTGGATGGTAGCCTTGTCATTATGGAATGTACTCTATTGTTGATATTTTTGTTACTTGAATGGATGGAAGCCTTGTCATTATGGAAGGTAGTATGTTGCCGATATCTTTGTTAATCAATGGATGGTAGCCTTGTCATTATGGAAGGTAGTCTGTTGTAGAGATTTTTGTTATTCCATAGGATGGTAGCCTTGTCATTTTGGAAGGTAATCTGTTGTCGATATCTTTGTTACTCAATGGATGGTAGCCTTGTCATTATGGAAGGTAGTTTGTTGTTGAGATTTTTGTTACTCCAATGGATGGTAGCCTTGTCATTATGGAAGGTAGTTTGTTGTCGATATTTTTTTACTCCTATGGATGGTAGCGTTGTCATTGTGGAACATGGTCTATTGTCGAGATTTTTGTTATTCCATTGGATGGTAGCCTTGTCATTTTGGAAGGTAGTCCGTTGTCGAGACTTTTGTTACTCCAATGGATGGTAGCCTTTTCATTATGGAAGGTAGTCTGTTGTCGAGATTTTTGTTACTCCAATGGATGGTAGGCTTTTCATTATGGAAGGTAATCTGTTGTCAAAATTTTTGTTACTCCAATGGATGGTAGCCTTGTCATAATCGAAGGAAGTCTGTTGTAGAGATTTTTGTTACTCCAATGGATGGTATCCTTGCCATTATGGAAGGTAGTCTGTTGTTCAGATTTTTGTTACTCCAATGGATGGTAGCCTTGTCATTACGAAAGGTAGTCTGTTGTCTAGATTTTTGTTATTCCATTGGATGGTAGTCTTGTCATTATGGAAGGTAGTCTGTTGTCGAGATTTTTGTTATTCCAATGGACGGTAACCTTGTAATTATGGGAGGTAGTCTATTATCAAAAAATTTATTACTCCAATGGATGGTAGCCTTGTCATTATTAAAGGTAGTCTGTTGTTGATGTCTTTTTTATTCCAATGGATGGTATCCTTTTCATTATGGAAGGTTTTCTGTTGTCGAATTTTTTTTACTCCAATGGATGGTAGCCTTGTCATTATGGAAGGTAATCTTTTGTCGATATCTTTGTTACTCAATGGATGATAGCCTTGTCATTATGGAAGGTAGTTTGTTGTAGAGATTTTTGTTAATCCATAGGAATGTAGCCTTGTCATTTAAAAAGGTAGTCTGCTGTCGAGATTTTTGTTACTCAAATGGATGGTAGCCTTGTCATTATGGAACATAGTTTGTTGTCGATATTTTTGTTACTCTAATGGATGGTAGGCTTTTCATTATGGAAGGTTATCTGTTGTAGAGATTTTTGTTACTCCAATGGATGGTAGGCTTTTCATTATGGAAGGTAGTCTGTGTCGAGATTTTTGTTACTCCAGTGGATGGTAGCCTTGTTATTATGGAAGGTAGTTTGTGGTCGATATTTTTGTTACTCTAATGGATGGTAGCCTTGTCATTATGGAAGGTAGTCTATTGTCGAGATCTTTGTTACTCAATGGATGGTAGCCTTGTCATTAAGTAAGGTAGTTTGTTGTCGAGATTTTCTTTACTCCATTGGATGGTAGCCTTGTCATTATGGAATGTACTCTATTGTTGATATTTTTGTTACTTGAATGGATGGAAGCCTTGTCATTATGGAAGGTAGTATGTTGCCGATATCTTTGTTAATCAATGGATGGTAGCCTTGTCATTATGGAAGGTAGTCTGTTGTAGAGATTTTTGTTATTCCATAGGATGGTAGCCTTGTCATTTTGGAAGGTAATCTGTTGTCGATATCTTTGTTACTCAATGGATGGTAGCCTTGTCATTATGGAAGGTAGTTTGTTGTTGAGATTTTTGTTACTCCAATGGATGGTAGCCTTGTCATTATGGAAGGTAGTTTGTTGTCGATATTTTTTTACTCCTATGGATGGTAGCGTTGTCATTGTGGAACATGGTCTATTGTCGAGATTTTTGTTATTCCATTGGATGGTAGCCTTGTCATTTTGGAAGGTAGTCCGTTGTCGAGACTTTTGTTACTCCAATGGATGGTAGCCTTTTCATTATGGAAGGTAGTCTGTTGTCGAGATTTTTGTTACTCCAATGGATGGTAGGCTTTTCATTATGGAAGGTAATCTGTTGTCGAAATATTTGTTACTCCAATGGATGGTAGCCTTGTCATAATCGAAGGAAGTCTGTTGTAGAGATTTTTGTTACTCCAATGGATGGTATCCTTGCCATTATGGAAGGTAGTCTGTTGTTCAGATTTTTGTTACTCCAATGGATGGTAGCCTTGTCATTACGAAAGGTAGTCTGTTGTCTAGATTTTTGTTATTCCATTGGATGGTAGTCTTGTCATTATGGAAGGTAGTCTGTTGTAGAGATTTTTGTTATTCCAATGGACGGTAACCTTGTAATTATGGGAGGTAGTCTATTATCAAAAAATTTATTACTCCAATGGATGGTTGCCTTGTCATTATTCAAGGTAGTCCGTTGTTGATGTCTTTTTTATTCCAATGGATGGTATCCTTTTCATTATGGAAGGTTGTCTGTTATCGAGATTTTTTTTACTCCAATGGATGGTAGCCTTGTCATTATGGAAGGTAGTCTTTTGTCGATATATTTGTTACTCAATGGATGGTAGCCTGGTCATTATGGAAGGTAGTTTGTTGTAGAGATTTTTGTTAATCCATAGGAATGTAGCCTTGTCATTTAAAAAGGTAGTCTGCTGTCGAGATTTTTGTTACTCAAATGGATGGTAGCCTTGTCATTATGGAACATAGTTTGTTGTCGATATTTTTGTTACTCTAATGGATGGTAGGCTTTTCATTATTGAAGATTATCTGTTGTAGAGATTTTTGTTACTCCAATGGATGGTAGGCTTTTCATTATGGAAGGTAGTCTGTGTCGAGATTTTTGTTACTCCAATGGATGGTAGCCTTGTCATTAAAGAACATAGTCTATTGTTGAGATTTTTGTTACTCCAATGGATGGTAGCATTGTCATTATGGAAGGTAGTCTATTGTCGAGATCTTTGTTACTCAATGGATGGTAGCCATGTCATTAAGTAAGGTAATCTGTTGCCAAGATTTTGTTTACTCCAATGGATGGTAGCCTTGTCATTACGAAAGGTAGTCTGTTGTCGAGATTTTTGTTACTCCAATGGATGGTAGCCTTGTCATTATGGAAGGTAGTCTGTTATCGATATTTTTGTTACTCCAATGGATGGTAGCATTGTCATTATCGAAGATAGTCTGTTGTAGAGATTTTTGTTACTCCAATGGATGTTAGCCTTGTCATTTCGGAAGGTAGTCTATCATTGAGATTTCTGTTACTCCAATGGATGGTAGCCTTGTCATTATGGAAGGTAGTCTGTTCTTCAGATTTTTGTTACTCCAATGGATGGTAGCCTTGTCATTACGAAAGGTAGTCTGTTGTCGAGATTTTTGTTATTCCATTGGATGGTAGCCTTGTCATTATGGAAGGTAGTCTGTTGTCGAGATTTTTGTTACTCCAATGGATGGTAGCCTTGTCATTATGGAAGGTAATATGTTGTCAATATTTTTGTTACTCCAATGGATGGTAGCATTGTCATTATCAAAGATAGTCTATTGTAGAGATTTTTATTACTCCAATGGATGTTAGCCTTGTCATTTCGGAAGGTAGTCTGTCGTTGAGATTTCTGTTACTCCAATGGATAGTAGCCTTGTCATTATGGAAGGTAGTCTGTTGTCGAGATTTTTGTTACTCTAATGGATGGTAGGCTTTTCATTATGAAAGGTAGTCTGTTGTCAAGATTTTTGTTACTCCAATGGATGGTAGCCTTGTCATTATGGAAGGTAGTTTGTTGTCGATATTTTTGTTACTCTAATGGATGGTAGCCTTGTCATTATGGAAGGTAGTCTATTGTCGAGATCTTTGTTACTCAATGGATGGTAGCCTTGTCATTATGTAAGGTAGTTTGTTCTCGAGATTTTGTTTACTCAAATGGATGGTAGCCTTGTCATTATGGAAGGTAGTCTGTTGTCGAGATTTTTGTTACTCCAATGGATGGTAGCCTTGTCATTAAAGAACATAGTCTATTGTTGATATTTTTGTTACTCCAATGGATGGTAGCCTTGTCATTATGGAAAGTAGTCTATTGTCGAGATCTTTGTTACTCAATGGATGGTAGCCTTGTCATTAAGTAAGGTAATTTGTTGCCAAGATTTTGTTTACTCCTATGGATGGTAACCTTGTCATTACGAAAGGTAGTCTGTTGTCGAGATTCTTGTTATTCCATTGGATGGTAGCCTTGTCATTATGGAAGGTAGTCTGTTCTCGAGATTTTTGTTATTCCAATGGATGGTAACCTTGTCATTATGGATGGTAGTCTATTGTCAAAATTTTTATTACCCCAATGTATGGTAGCCTTTTCATTATTGAAGGTAGTCTGTTGTCGAAATTTTTTTACTCCAATGGATGGTAGCCCTGTCATTATGGAAGGTAGTATATTGTTGATATCTTTTTTATTCCAATGGATGGTATTCTTTTCATTATGGAAGGAAGTCTGTTGTCCAGACTTTTCTTACTCCAATGGATGCTAGCCTTTTCATTATGGAAGGTAGTCTGTTTTCGAGATTTTTGTTACTCCAATGGATGGTAGCCTTGTCATTATGGAAGGTAATATTTTGTCAATATTTTTGTTACTCCAATGGATGGTAGCATTGTCATTATCGAAGATAGTCTGTTGTAGAGATTTTTGTTACTCCAATGGATGTTAGCCTTGTCATTTCGGAAGGTAGTCTGTTGTTGTGATTTCTGTTACTCCAATGGATGGTAGCCTTGTCATTATGGAAGGTAGTATGTTGTTCAGATTTTTGTTACTCCAATGGATGGTAGCCTTGTCATTACGAAAGGTAGTCTGTTGTCGAGATTTTGGTTATTCCATTGGATGGTAGCCTTGTCATTATGGAAGATAGACTGTTGTCGAAATTTTTGTTATTCGAATGGATGGTAACCTTTTCATTATGGAAGGTAGTCTATTATCTAGATTTTTATTACTCCAATGGATGGTAGCCTTTTCATTTTGGAAGGTAGTCTGTTGTCGAGATTTTTTTACTCCAATGGATGGTAGCCTTGTCATTATGGAAGGTAGTCTGTTGTCGATATATTTTTTATTCCAATGGATGGTATCCTTTTCATTATGGTTGGTTGTCTGTTGTCGAGATTTTTTTTACTCCAATGGATTATAGCCTTTTCATTATGGAAGGTAGTCTGTTGTCAAGATTTTTGTTACTCCAATGGATGGTAGCCTTGTCATTATGGAAGGTAGTTTGTTGTCGATATTTTTGGTACTCTAATGGATGGTAGCCTTGTCATTATGGAAGGTAGTCTATTGTCGAGATCTTTGTTACTCAATGGATGGTAGCCTTGTCATTATGTAAGGTAGTCTGTTCTCGAGATTTTGTTTACTCCAATGGATGGTAGCCTTGTCATTATAGAACGTAGTCTATTGTTGATATTTTTGTTACCCCAATGGATGGTAGCCTTGTCATTATGGAAGGGAGTCTATTGTCGAGATCATTGTTACTCAATGGATGGTAGCCTTGTCATTAAGTAAGGTAGTCTATTGTCAAGATTTTGTTTACTCGAATGGATGGTAGCCTTGTCATTACGAAAGGTAGTCTGTTGTCGAGCTTTTTTTTATTCAATTGGATGATAGCCTTGTCATTATAGAAGGTAGTCTGTTGTCGAGATTTTTGTTATTCCAATGGATGGTAACCTTGTCATTATGGATGGTAGTCTATTGTCAAAAGTTTTATTACCCCAATGGATGGTAGCCTTTTCATTATGGAAGGTAATCTGTTGTCGAGATTTTTTTACTCCAATGGATGGTAGCCCTGTCATTATGGAAGTTGTTCTATTGTTGATATCTTTTTTATTCCAATGGATGGTATTTTTTTCATTATGGAAGGTTGTATGTTGTCGAGATTTTTGTTACTCCAATGGATGGTAGCCTTGTCATTATGGAAGGTAGTCTGTTGCCGATATCTTTGTTACTCATCGGATGGTAGCCTTGTCATTATGGAAGGTAGTTTGTTGTAGAGATTTTTGTTAATCCATAGGAATGTAGCCTTGTCATTTTAGAAGGTAGTCTGCTGTCGAGATTTTTGTTACTCAAATGGATGGTAGCCTTGTCATTATGTAACATAGTCTGTTGTCGATATTTTTGTTACTCTAATGGATGGTAGGGTTTTCATTATGGAAGGTAATCTGTTGTCGAGATTTTTGTTACTCCAATGAATGGTAGGCTTTTCATTATGGAAGGTAGTCTGTTGTCGAGATTTTTGTTACTCCAATGGATGGTAGCCTTGTCATTATGAAAGGTAGTTTGTTGTCGATATCTATGTTACTCTAATGGATGGTAGCCTTGTCATTATGGAAGGTAGTCTATTGTCGAGATCTTTTTTACTCAATGGATGGTAGCTTTGTCATTAAGTAAGGTAGTCTGTTGTCGAGATTTTGTTTACTCCAATGGATGGTAGCCTTGTCATTACGAAAGGTATTCTGTTGTCGAGATTTTTGTTATTCCATTGGATGGTAGCCTTGTCATTATGGAAGGTCGTCTGTTGTCGAGATTTTTCTTACCCCAATGGATGGTAGCCTTTTCATTATGGAAGGTAGTCTATTGTCGAGATTTTTTTACTCCAATGGATGGTAGCCTTGTCATTATGGAAGGTAGTCTGTTGTTGATATCTTTTTTATTCCAATGGATGGTATTCGTTTCATTATCGAAGGTTGTATGTTGTCGAGATTTGTTTTACTCCAATGGATGGTAGCCTTGTCATTAAGTAAGGTAGTCTGTTGTCGAGATTTTTGTTACTCCAATGGATGGTAGCCTTATCATTATGGAAGGTAGTCTGTTGTCGATATTTTTGTTACTCCAATGGATGGTAGCCTTGTCATTATGGAAGGTAGTATGTTGCCGATATCTTTGTTAATCAATGGATGGTAGCCTTGTCATTATGGAAGGTAGTTTGTTGTCGAGATTTTTGTTCCTCCAATGGATGGTAGCCTTGTCATTATGGAAGGTAGTCTATTGTTCATATTTTTGTTACTCCAATGGATGGTAGCTTTGTCATTACGAAAGGTAGTCTGTTGTCTAGATTTTTGTTATTCCATTGGATGGTAGTCTTGTCATTATGGAAGGTAGTCTGTTGTCGAGATTTTTGTTATTCCTATGGACGGTAACCTTGTAATTATGGAAGGTAGTCTATTATCAAAAGATTTATTACTCCAATGGATGGTAGCCTTGTCATTATTAAAGGTAGTCTGTTGTTGATGTCTTTTTTATTCCAATGGATGGTATCCTTTTCATTATGGAAGGTTTTCTGCTGTCGAGATTTTTTTTACTCCAATGGATGGTAGCCTTGTCATTATGGAAGGTAATCTTTTGTCGATATCTTTGTTACTCAATGGATGATAGCCTTGTCATTATGGAAGGTAGTTTGTTGTAGAGATTTTTGTTAATCCATAGGAATGTAGCCTTGTCATTTAAAAAGGTAGTCTGCTGTCGAGATTTTTGTTACTCAAATGGATGGTAGCCTTGTCATTATGGAACATAGTTTGTTGTCGATATTTTTGTTACTCTAATGGATGGTAGGCTTTTCATTATGGAAGGTTATCTGTTGTAGAGATTTTTGTTACTCCAATGGATGGTAGGCTTTTCATTATGGAAGGTAGTCTGTGTCGAGATTTTTGTTACTCCAGTGGATGGTAGCCTTGTTATTATGGAAGGTAGTTTGTGGTCGATATTTTTGTTACTCTAATGGATGGTAGCCTTGTCATTATGGAAGGTAGTCTATTGTCGAGATCTTTGTTACTCAATGGATGGTAGCCTTGTCATTAAGTAAGGTAGTTTGTTGTCGAGATTTTCTTTACTCCATTGGATGGTAGCCTTGTCATTATGGAATGTACTCTATTGTTGATATTTTTGTTACTTGAATGGATGGAAGCCTTGTCATTATGGAAGGTAGTATGTTGCCGATATCTTTGTTAATCAATGGATGGTAGCCTTGTCATTATGGAAGGTAGTCTGTTGTAGAGATTTTTGTTATTCCATAGGATGGTAGCCTTGTCATTTTGGAAGGTAATCTGTTGTCGATATCTTTGTTACTCAATGGATGGTAGCCTTGTCATTATGGAAGGTAGTTTGTTGTTGAGATTTTTGTTACTCCAATGGATGGTAGCCTTGTCATTATGGAAGGTAGTTTGTTGTCGATATTTTTTTACTCCTATGGATGGTAGCGTTGTCATTGTGGAACATGGTCTATTGTCGAGATTTTTGTTATTCCATTGGATGGTAGCCTTGTCATTTTGGAAGGTAGTCCGTTGTCGAGACTTTTGTTACTCCAGTGGATGGTAGCCTTTTCATTATGGAAGGTAGTCTGTTGTCGAGATTTTTGTTACTCCAATGGATGGTAGGCTTTTCATTATGGAAGGTAATCTGTTGTCAAAATTTTTGTTACTCCAATGGATGGTAGCCTTGTCATAATCGAAGGAAGTCTGTTGTAGAGATTTTTGTTACTCCAATGGATGGTATCCTTGCCATTATGGAAGGTAGTCTGTTGTTCAGATTTTTGTTACTCCAATGGATGGTAGCCTTGTCATTATGAAAGGTAGTGTGTTGTCGAGATTTTTGTTATTCCATTGGATGGTAGCCTTGTCATTATGGAAGGTAGTGTGTTGTCGAGATTTTTATTACTCCAATGGATGGTAGCCTTTTCATTATGGAAGGTAGTCTATTGTCAAGATTTTTTTACTCCAATGGATGGTAGCCTTGTCATTATGGAAGGTAGTCTGTTGTCGATATCTTTATTATTCCAATGGATGGTATCCTTTTAATTAAGGAAGGTTGTCTGTTGTCGAGAATTTTTTTACTCCAATGGATGGTAGCCTTGTCATTATGGAAGGTAGTTTGTTGTCGATATCTTTGTTACCTAATGGATGGTAGCCTTGTCATTTTGGAAGGTAGTCTGCTGTCGAGATTTTTGTTACTCGAATGGATGGTAGCCTTATCATTATGGAACGTAGTCTGTTGTCGATATTTTTGTTACTCCAATGGATGGTAGGCTTTTCATTATGGAAGGTAGTCTGTTGCCGATATTTTTGTTACTCCATTGGATGGTAGGCTTTTCATTATGGAAGGTAATCTGTTGTCGAGATTTATGTTACTTCAATGGATGGTAGGCTTTTCATTATGAAAGGTAGTCTATTGTCGAGATTTTTGTTACTCCAATGGATGGTAGCCTTGTCATTATGGAAGGTAGTTTGTTGTCGATATTTTTGTTACTCTAATGGATGGTAGCCTTGTCATTATGGAAAGTAGTCTATTGTCGAGATCTTTGTTACTCAATGGATGGTAGCCTTGTCATTATGTAAGGTAGTCTGTTGTCGAGATTTTGTTTACTCCAATGGATGGTAGCCTTGTCATTATGGAATGTAGTTTGTTTTCGAGATTTTTGTTACTCTAATGGATGGTAGGCTTTTCATTATGAAAGGTAGTCAATTGTCGAGATTTTTGTTACTCCAATGGATGGTAGCCTTGTCATTATGGAAGGTAGTGTGTTGTCGAGATTTTTTACTCCTATGGATGGTAGCCTTGTCATTATGGAACATGGTCTATTGTCGAGATTTTTGTTATTCCATTGGATGGTAGCCTTGTCATTTTGGAAGGTACTCCGTTGTCGAGATTTTTGTTACTCCAATGGATGGTAGCCTTTTCATTATGGAAGGTAGTCTGTTGTCGAGATTTTTGGTACTCCAATGGATGGTAGGCTTTTCATTATGAAAGGTAGTCAATTGCCGAGATTTTTGTTACTCCAATGGATGGTAGCCTTGTCATTATGGAAGGTAGTGTGTTGTCGAGATTTTTTACTCCTATGGATGGTAGCCTTGTCATTATGGAATATGGTCTATTGTCGAGAATTTTGTTATTCCATTGGATGGTAGCCTTGTCATTTTGGAAGGTAGTCCGTTGTCGAGACCTTTGTTACTCCAATGGATGGTAGCCTTTTCATTATGGAAGGTAGTCTGTTGTCGAGATTTTTGGTATTTCAATGGATGGTAGCCTTGTCATAATCGAAGGTAGTCTGTTGTAGAGATTTTTGTTAATCCAATGATGGTAGCCTTCCCATTAAGGAAGGTAGTCTGTTGTTCAGATTTTTGTTACTCCAATGGATGGTAGCCTTGTCATTATGAAAGGTAGTCTGTTGATGAGATTTTTGTTATTCCATTGGATGGTAGCCTTGTCATTATGGAAGGTAGTCTATTGTCAAGATTTTTATTACTCCAATGGATGGTAGCCTTTTCATTATGGAAGGTAGTCTGTGGTCAAGATTTTTTTACTCCAATGGATGGTAGCCTTGTCAGTATGGAAGATAGTCTGTTGTCGATATCTTTTTTATTCCAATGGATGGTATCCTTTTCATTATGGAAGGTTGTCTGTTGTCGAGAATTTTTTTACTCCAATGGATGGTAGCCTTTTCATTATGGAAGGTAGTCTGTTGTCGAGATTTTTGTTACTCCAATGGATGGTAGCCTTTTCATTGTGGAAGGTAATCTGTTGTAGAGATTTTTGTTACTCCAATGGATGGTAGCCTTTTCATTATGGAAGGTAGTCTGTGTCGAGATTTTTGTTATTCCAATGGATGGTAGCCTTGTCATTATGGAAGGTAGTTTGTGGTCGATATTTTTTTTACTCTAATGGATGGTAGCCTTGTCATTATGGAAGGTAGTCTATTGTCGAGATCTTTGTTACTCAATGGATGGTAGCCTTGTCATTAAGTAAGGTAGTCTGTTGTCGAGATTTTGCTTACTCCATTGGATGGTAGCCTTGTCATTATGGAATGTACTCTATTGTTGATATTTTTGTTACTTGAATGGATGGAAGCCTTGTTATTATGGTAGGTAGTATGTTTCGGATATCTTTGTTAATCAATGGATGGTAGCCTTGTCATTATGGAAGGTAGTCTGTTGTAGAGATTTTGTTTACTCCAATGGATGGTAGCCTTGTCATTATGGAATGTAGTTTGTTTTCGAGATTTTTGTTACTCTAATGGATGGTAGGCTTTTCATTATGAAAGGTAGTCAATTGTCGAGATTTTTGTTACTCCAATGGATGGTAGCCTTGTCATTATGGAAGGTAGTGTGTTGTCGAGATTTTTTACTCCTATGGATGGTAGCCTTGTCATTATGGAACATGGTCTATTGTCGAGATTTTTGTTATTCCATTGGATGGTAGCCTTGTCATTTTGGAAGGTACTCCGTTGTCGAGATTTTTGTTACTCCAATGGATGGTAGCCTTTTCATTATGGAAGGTAGTCTGTTGTCGAGATTTTTGGTACTCCAATGGATGGTAGGCTTTTCATTATGAAAGGTAGTCAATTGCCGAGATTTTTGTTACTCCAATGGATGGTAGCCTTGTCATTATGGAAGGTAGTGTGTTGTCGAGATTTTTTACTCCTATGGATGGTAGCCTTGTCATTATGGAATATGGTCTATTGTCGAGAATTTTGTTATTCCATTGGATGGTAGCCTTGTCATTTTGGAAGGTAGTCCGTTGTCGAGACCTTTGTTACTCCAATGGATGGTAGCCTTTTCATTATGGAAGGTAGTCTGTTGTCGAGATTTTTGGTATTTCAATGGATGGTAGCCTTGTCATAATCGAAGGTAGTCTGTTGTAGAGATTTTTGTTAATCCAATGATGGTAGCCTTCCCATTATGGAAGGTAGTCTGTTGTTCAGATTTTTGTTACTCCAATGGATGGTAGCCTTGTCATTATGAAAGGTAGTCTGTTGATGAGATTTTTGTTATTCCATTGGATGGTAGCCTTGTCATTATGGAAGGTAGTCTATTGTCAAGATTTTTATTACTCCAATGGATGGTAGCCTTTTCATTATGGAAGGTAGTCTGTGGTCAAGATTTTTTTACTCCAATGGATGGTAGCCTTGTCAGTATGGAAGATAGTCTGTTGTCGATATCTTTTTTATTCCAATGGATGGTATCCTTTTCATTATGGAAGGTTGTCTGTTGTCGAGAATTTTTTTACTCCAATGGATGGTAGCCTTTTCATTATGGAAGGTAGTCTGTTGTCGAGATTTTTGTTACTCCAATGGATGGTAGCCTTTTCATTGTGGAAGGTAATCTGTTGTAGAGATTTTTGTTACTCCAATGGATGGTAGGCTTTTCATTATGGAAGGTAGTCTGTGTCGAGATTTTTGTTATTCCAATGGATGGTAGCCTTGTCATTATGGAAGGTAGTTTGTGGTCGATATTTTTTTTACTCTAATGGATGGTAGCCTTGTCATTATGGAAGGTAGTCTATTGTCGAGATCTTTGTTACTCAATGGATGGTAGCCTTGTCATTAAGTAAGGTAGTCTGTTGTCGAGATTTTGCTTACTCCATTGGATGGTAGCCTTGTCATTATGGAATGTACTCTATTGTTGATATTTTTGTTACTTGAATGGATGGAAGCCTTGTTATTATGGTAGGTAGTATGTTTCGGATATCTTTGTTAATCAATGGATGGTAGCCTTGTCATTATGGAAGGTAGTCTGTTGTAGAGATTTTGTTTACTCCAATGGATGGTAGCCATGTCATTATGGAATGTAGTTTGTTTTCGAGATTTTTGTTAATCAATGGATGGTAGGCTTTTCATTATGAAAGGTAGTCAATTGTCGAGATTTTTGTTACTCCAATGGATGGTAGCCTTGTCATTATGGAAGGTAGTGTGTTGTCGAGATTTTTTATTCCTATGGATGGTAGCCTTGTCATTATGGAACATGGTCTATTGTCGAGATTTTTGTTATTCCATTGGATGGTAGCCTTGTCATTTTGGAAGGTACTCCGTTGTCGAGATTTTTGTTACTCCAATGGATGGTAGCCTTTTCATTATGGAAGGTAGTATGTTGTCGAGATTTTTGGTACTCCAATGGATGGTAGGCTTTTCATTATGAAAGGTAGTCAATTGTCGAGATTTTTGTTACTCCAATGGATGGTAGCCTTGTCATTATGGAAGGTAGTGTGTTGTCGAGATTTTCTACTCCTATGGATGGTAGCCTTGTCATTATGGAACATGGTCTATTGTCGAGATTTTTGTTATTCCATTGGATGGTAGCCTTGTCATTTTGGAAGGTAGTCCGTTGTCGAGACCTTTGTTACTCCAATGGATGGTAGCCTTTTCATTATGGAAGGTAGTCTGTTGTCGAGATTTTTGGTACTTCAATGGATGGTAGCCTTGTCATAATCGAAGGTAGTCTGTTGTAGAGATTTTTGTTAATCCAATGATGGTAGCCTTCCCATTATGGAAGGTAGTCTGTTGTTCAGATTTTTGTTACTCCAATGGATGGTAGCCTTGTCATTATTGAAGGTAGTGTGTTGTCGAGATTTTTATTACTCCAATGGATGGTAGCCTTTTCATTATGGAAGGTAGTCTGTTGTCAAGATTTTTTTACTCCAATGGATGGTAGCCTTGTCATTATGGAAGGTAGTCTGTTGTCGATATCTTTTTTATTCCAATGGATGGTATCCTTTTAATTAAGGAAGGTTGTCTGTTGTCGAGAATTTTTTTACTCCAATGGATGGTACCCTTGTCATTATGGAAGGTAGTTTGTTGTCGATATCATTGTTACCTAATGGATGGTAGCCTTGTCATTTTGGAAGGTAGTCTGCTGTCGAGATTTTTGTTACTCGAATGGATGGTAGCCTTATCATTATGGAACGTAGTCTGTTGTCGATATTTTTGTTACTCCAATGGATGGTAGGCTTTTCATTATGGAAGGTAGTCTGTTGTCGATATTTTTGTTACTCCATTGGATGGTAGGCTTTTCATTATGGAAGCTAATCTATTGTCGAGATTTATGTTACTTCAATGGATGGTAGGCTTTTCATTATGAAAGGCAGTCTATTGTCGAGATTTTTGTTACTCCAATGGATGGTAGCCTTGTCATTATGGAAGGTAGTTTGTTGTCGATATTTTTGTTACTCTAACGGATGGTAGCCTTGTCATTATGGAAAGTAGTCTATTGTCGAGATCTTTGTTACTCAATGGATGGTAGCCTTGTCCTTATGTAAGGTAGTCTGTTGTCGAGATTTTGTTTACTCCAATGGATGGTAGCCTTGTCATTATGGAATGTAGTTTGTTTTCGAGATTTTTGTTACTCCAATGGATGGTAGGCTTTTCATTATGAAAGGTAGTCAATTGTCGAGATTTTTGTTACTCCAATGGATGGTAGCCTTGTCATTATGGAAGGTAGTGTGTTGTCGAGATTTTTTACTCCTATGGGTGGTAGCCTTGTCATTATGGAACATGGTATATTGTTGAGATTTTTGTTATTCCATTGGATGGTAGCCTTGTCATTTTGGAAGGTACTCCGTTGTCGAGATTTTTGTTACTCCAATGGATGGTAGCCTTTTCATTATGGAAGGTAGTCTGTTGTCGAGATTTTTGGTACTCCAATGGATGGTAGGCTTTTCATTATGAAAGGTAGTCAATTGTCGAGATTTTTGTTACTCCAATGGATGGTAGCCTTGTCATTATGGAAGGTAGTGTGTTGTCGAGATTTTTTACTCCTATGGATGGTAGCCTTGTCATTATGGAACATGGTCTATTTTTGAGATTTTTGTTATTCCATTGGATGGTAGCCTTGTCATTTTGGAAGGTAGTCCGTTGTCGAGACCTTTGTTACTCCAATGGATGGTAGGCTTTTCATTATGGAAGGTAGTCTGTTGTCGAGATTTTTGGTACTCCAATGGATGGTACCCTTGTCATAATCGAAGGTAGTCTGTTGTAGAGATTTTTGTTAATCCAATGATGGTATCCTTGTCATTATGGAAGGTAGTCTGTTGTCGATATTTTTGTTACTCCAATGGATGGTAGCCTTGCCATTATGGAAGGTAGTCTGTTGTTCAGATTTTTGTTACTCCAATGGATGGTAGCCTTGTCATTATGAAAGGTAGTCTGTTGATGAGATTTTTGTTATTCCATTGGATGGTAGCCTTGTCATTATGGAAGGTAGGCTATTGTCAAGATTTTTATTACTCCAATGGATGGTAGCCTTTTCATTATGGAAGGTAGTCTGTTGCCAAGATTTTTTTACTCCTATGGATGGTAGCCTTGTGAGTATGGAAGGTAGTCTGTTGTCGATATCTTTTTTATTCCAATGGATGGTATCCTTTTCATTATGGAAGGTTGTCTGTTGTCGAGAATTTTTTTACTCCAATGGATGGTAGCCTTTTCATTATGGAAGGTAGTCTGTTGTCGAGATTTTTGTTACTCCAATAGATGGTAGCCTTTTCATTGTGGAAGGTAATCTGTTGTCAATATTTTTGTTACTCCAATGGATGGTAGCCTTGTCATAATCGAAGGTAGTCTGTTGTAGAGATTTTTGTTACTCCAATGGATGGTATCCTTGTCATTATGGAAGGTAGTCTGTTGTCGATATTTTTGTTACTCCAATGGATGGTAGCCTTGCCATTATGGAAGGTAGTCTGTTGTTCAGATTTTTGTTACTCCAATGGATGGTAGCCTTGTCATTATGAAAGGTAGTGTGTTGTCGAGATTTTTGTTATTCCATTGGATGGTAGCCTTGTCATTATGGAAGGTAGTCTATTGTCAAGATTTTTATTACTCCAATGGATGGTAGCATTTTCATTATGGAAGGTAGTCTGTTGTCGATATTTTTTTACTCCAATGGATGGTAGCCTTGTCATTATGGAAGGTAGTCTGTTGTCGATATCTTTTTTATTCCAATGGATGGTATCCTTTTAATTATGGAAGGTTGTCTGTTGTCGAGAATTTTTTTACTCCAATGGATTGTAGCCTTGTCATTATGGAAGGTAGTTTGTTGTCGATATCTTTGTTACCTAATGGATGGTAGCCTTGTCAATATGGAAGGTAGTTTGTTGTAGAGATTTTTGTTACTCCATAGGAATGTAGCCTTGTCATTTTGGAAGGTAGTCTGCTGTCGAGATTTTTGTTACTCGAATGGATGGTAGCCTTATCATTATGGAACGTAGTCTGTTGTCGATATTTTTGTTACTCCAATGGATGGTAGGCTTTTCATTATGGAAGGTAATCGGTTGTCGAGATTTTTGTTACTCCAATGGATGGTAGGCTTTTCATTATGAAAGGTAGTCTATTGTGGAGATTTTTGTTACTCCAATGGATGGTAGCCTTGTCATTATGGAAGGTAGTTTGTTGTCGATATTTTTGTTACTCTAATGGATGATAGCCTTGTCATTATGGAAGGTAGTCTATTATCGAGATCTTTGTTACTCAATGGATGGTAGCCTTGTCATTATGTAAGGTAGTCTGTTGTCGAGATTTTGTTTACTCCAATGGATGGTAGCCTTGTCATAATCGAAGGTAGTCTGTTGTAGAGATTTTTGTTAATCCAATGATGGTATCCTTGTCATTATGGAAGGTAGTCTGTTGTCGATATTTTTGTTACTCCAATGGATGGTAGCCTTGCCATTATGGAAGGTAGTCTGTTGTTCAGATTTTTGTTACTCCAATGGATGGTAGCCTTGTCATTATGAAAGGTAGTCTGTTGATGAGATTTTTGTTATTCCATTGGATGGTAGCCTTGTCATTATGGAAGGTAGGCTATTGTCAAGATTTTTATTACTCCAATGGATGGTAGCCTTTTCATTATGGAAGGTAGTCTGTTGCCAAGATTTTTTTACTCCTATGGATGGTAGCCTTGTGAGTATGGAAGGTAGTCTGTTGTCGATATCTTTTTTATTCCAATGGATGGTATCCTTTTCATTATGGAAGGTTGTCTGTTGTCGAGAATTTTTTTACTCCAATGGATGGTAGCCTTTTCATTATGGAAGGTAGTCTGTTGTCGAGATTTTTGTTACTCCAATAGATGGTAGCCTTTTCATTGTGGAAGGTAATCTGTTGTCAATATTTTTGTTACTCCAATGGATGGTAGCCTTGTCATAATCGAAGGTAGTCTGTTGTAGAGATTTTTGTTACTCCAATGGATGGTATCCTTGTCATTATGGAAGGTAGTCTGTTGTCGATATTTTTGTTACTCCAATGGATGGTAGCCTTGCCATTATCGAAGGTAGTCTGTTGTTCAGATTTTTGTTACTCCAATGGATGGTAGCCTTGTCATTATGAAAGGTAGTGTGTTGTCGAGATTTTTGTTATTCCATTGGATGGTAGCCTTGTCATTATGGAAGGTAGTCTATTGTCAAGATTTTTATTACTCCAATGGATGGTAGCATTTTCATTATGGAAGGTAGTCTGTTGTCGATATTTTTTTACTCCAATGGATGGTAGCCTTGTCATTATGGAAGGTAGTCTGTTGTCGATATCTTTTTTATTCCAATGGATGGTATCCTTTTAATTATGGAAGGTTGTCTGTTGTCGAGAATTTTTTTACTCCAATGGATTGTAGCCTTGTCATTATGGAAGGTAGTTTGTTGTCGATATCTTTGTTACCTAATGGATGGTAGCCTTGTCAATATGGAAGGTAGTTTGTTGTAGAGATTTTTGTTACTCCATAGGAATGTAGCCTTGTCATTTTGGAAGGTAGTCTGCTGTCGAGATTTTTGTTACTCGAATGGATGGTAGCCTTATCATTATGGAACGTAGTCTGTTGTCGATATTTTTGTTACTCCAATGGATGGTAGGCTTTTCATTATGGAAGGTAATCGGTTGTCGAGATTTTTGTTACTCCAATGGATGGTAGGCTTTTCATTATGAAAGGTAGTCTATTGTGGAGATTTTTGTTACTCCAATGGATGGTAGCCTTGTCATTATGGAAGGTAGTTTGTTGTCGATATTTTTGTTACTCTAATGGATGATAGCCTTGTCATTATGGAAGGTAGTCTATTATCGAGATCTTTGTTACTCAATGGATGGTAGCCTTGTCATTATGTAAGGTAGTCTTTTGTCGAGATTTTGTTTACTCCAATGGATGGTAGCCTTGTCATTATGGAACGTAGTTTGTTTTCGATATTTTTGTTACTCCAATGGATGGTAGGCTTTTCATTATGGAAGGTAATTTGTTGTCGATATTTTTGTTACTCCAATAGATGGTAGGCTTTTCATTATGAAAGGTAGTCTATTGTCGAAATTTTTGTTACTCCAATGGATTGTAGCCTTGTCATTATGGAAGGTAGTGTGTTGTCGAGATTTTTTTACTCCTATGGATGGTAGCTTTGTCATTATGGAACATGGTCTATTGTCGAGATTTTTGTTATTCCATTGGATGGTAGCCTTGTCATTTTGGAAGGTAGTCCGTTGTCAAATCCTTTGTTACTCCAATGGATGGTAGCCTTTTCATTATGGAAGGTAGTCTGTTGTCGAGATTTTTGGTACTCCAATGGATGGTAGCCTTGTCATAATCGAAGGTAGTCTGTTGTAGAGATTTTTGTTAATCCAATGATGGTATCCTTGTCATTATGGAAGGTAGTCTGCTGTCGATATTTTTGTTACTCCAATGGATGGTAGCCTTGCCATTATGGAAGGTAGTCTGTTGTTCAGATTTTTGTTACTCCAATGGATGGTATCCTTGTCATTATAAAAGGTAGTCTGCTGATGAGATTTTTGTTATTCCATTGGATGGTAGCCTTGTCATTATTGAAGGTAGTCTATTGTCAAGATTTTTATTACTCCAATGGATGGTAGCCTTTTCATTATGGAAGGTAGTCTGTTGTCAAGATTTTTTTACTCCAATGGATGGTAGCCTTGTCAGTATGGAAGGTAGTCTGTTGTCGATATCTTTTTTATTCCAATGGATGGTATCCTTTTCATTATGGAAGGTTGTCTGTTGTCGAGAATTTTTTTACTCCAATGGATGGTAGCCTTTTCATTATGGTAGGTAGTCAGTTGTCGAGATTTTTGTTACTCCAATGGATGGTAGCCTTTTCATTGTGGAAGTTAATCTGTTGTCAATATTTTTGTAACTCCAATGGATGGTAGCCTTGTCATAATCGAAGGTAGTCTATTGTAGAGATTTTTGTTACTCCAATGGATGGTATCCTTGTCATTATGGAAGGTAGTCTGTTGTCGATATTTTTGTTACTCCAATGGATGGTAGCCTTGCCATTATGGAAGGTAGTCTGTTGTTCAGATTTTTTATACTCCAATGGATGGTAGCCTTGTCATTATGAAAGGTAGTGTGTTGTCGAGATTTTTTTTATTCCATTGGATGGTACCCTTGTCATTATGGAAGGTGGTCTATTGTCAAGATTTTTATTACTCCAATGGATGGTAGCATTTTCATTATGGAAGGTAGTCTGTTGTCGATATTTTTTTACTCCAATGGATGGTAGCCTTGTCATTATGGAAGGTAGTCTGTTGTCGATATCTTTTTTATTCCAATGGATGGTATCCTTTTAATTATGGAAGGTTGTCTGTTGTCGAGAATTTTTTTACTCCAATGGATTGTAGCCTTGTCATTATGGAAGGTAGTTTGTTGTCGATATCTTTGTTACCTAATGGATGGTAGCCTTGTCAATATGGAAGGTAGTTTGTTGTAGAGATTTTTGTTACTCCATAGGAATGTAGCCTTGTCATTTTGGAAGGTAGTCTGCTGTCGAGATTTTTGTTACTCGAATGGATGGTAGCCTTATCATTATGGAACGTAGTCTGTTGTCGATATTTTTGTTACTCCAATGGATGGTAGGCTTTTCATTATGGAAGGTAATCGGTTGTCGAGATTTTTGTTACTCCAATGGATGGTAGGCTTTTCATTATGAAAGGTAGTCTATTGTGGAGATTTTTGTTACTCCAATGGATGGTAGCCTTGTCATTATGGAAGGTAGTTTGTTGTCGATATTTTTGTTACTCTAATGGATGATAGCCTTGTCATTATGGAAGGTAGTCTATTATCGAGATCTTTGTTACTCAATGGATGGTAGCCTTGTCATTATGTAAGGTAGTCTTTTGTCGAGATTTTGTTTACTCCAATGGATGGTAGCCTTGTCATTATGGAACGTAGTTTGTTTTCGATATTTTTGTTACTCCAATGGATGGTAGGCTTTTCATTATGGAAGGTAATTTGTTGTCGATATTTTTGTTACTCCAATAGATGGTAGGCTTTTCATTATGAAAGGTAGTCTATTGTCGAAATTTTTGTTACTCCAATGGATTGTAGCCTTGTCATTATGGAAGGTAGTGTGTTGTCGAGATTTTTTTACTCCTATGGATGGTAGCTTTGTCATTATGGAACATGGTCTATTGTCGAGATTTTTGTTATTCCATTGGATGGTAGCCTTGTCATTTTGGAAGGTAGTCCGTTGTCAAATCCTTTGTTACTCCAATGGATGGTAGCCTTTTCATTATGGAAGGTAGTCTGTTGTCGAGATTTTTGGTACTCCAATGGATGGTAGCCTTGTCATAATCGAAGGTAGTCTGTTGTAGAGATTTTTGTTAATCCAATGATGGTATCCTTGTCATTATGGAAGGTAGTCTGCTGTCGATATTTTTGTTACTCCAATGGATGGTAGCCTTGCCATTATGGAAGGTAGTCTGTTGTTCAGATTTTTGTTACTCCAATGGATGGTATCCTTGTCATTATAAAAGGTAGTCTGCTGATGAGATTTTTGTTATTCCATTGGATGGTAGCCTTGTCATTATTGAAGGTAGTCTATTGTCAAGATTTTTATTACTCCAATGGATGGTAGCCTTTTCATTATGGAAGGTAGTCTGTTGTCAAGATTTTTTTACTCCAATGGATGGTAGCCTTGTCAGTATGGAAGGTAGTCTGTTGTCGATATCTTTTTTATTCCAATGGATGGTATCCTTTTCATTATGGAAGGTTGTCTGTTGTCGAGAATTTTTTTACTCCAATGGATGGTAGCCTTTTCATTATGGTAGGTAGTCAGTTGTCGAGATTTTTGTTACTCCAATGGATGGTAGCCTTTTCATTGTGGAAGTTAATATGTTGTCAATATTTTTGTAACTCCAATGGATGGTAGCCTTGTCATAATCGAAGGTAGTCTATTGTAGAGATTTTTGTTACTCCAATGGATGGTATCCTTGTCATTATGGAAGGTAGTCTGTTGTCGATATTTTTGTTACTCCAATGGATGGTAGCCTTGCCATTATGGAAGGTAGTCTGTTGTTCAGATTTTTTATACTCCAATGGATGGTAGCCTTGTCATTATGAAAGGTAGTGTGTTGTCGAGATTTTTTTTATTCCATTGGATGGTACCCTTGTCATTATGGAAGGTGGTCTATTGTCAAGATTTTTATTACTCCAATGGATGGTAGCATTTTCATTATGGAAGGTAGTCTGTTGTCGATATTTTTTTACTCCAATGGATGGTAGCCTTGTCATTATGGAAGGTAGTCTATTGTCGATATCTTTTTTATTCCAATGGATGGTATCCTTTTAATTATCGAAGGTTGTCTGTAGTCGAGAATTTTTTTACTCCAATGGATGGTAGCCTTGTCATTATGGAAGGTAGTTTGCTGTCGATATCATTGTTACCTAATGGATGGTAGCCTTGTCAATATGGAAGGTAGTTTGTTGTAGAGATTTTTGTTACTCCATAGGAATGTAGCCATGTCATTTTGGAAGGTAGTTTGCTTTCGAGATTTTTGTTACTCGAATGGATGGTAGCCTTATCATTATGGAACATAGCCTATTGTCGATATTTTTGTTACTCCAATGGATGGTAGGCTTTTCATTATGGAAGGTAATCTGTTGTCGAGATTTTTGTTACTCCAATGGATGGTAGGCTTTTCATTATGAAAGGTAGTCTATTGTCGAGATTTTTGTTACTCCAATGGGTGGTAGCCTTGTCATTATGGAAGGTAGTTTGTTGTCGATATTTTTGTTACTCTAATGGATGGTAGCCTTGTCATTATGGAAGGTAGTCTATTATCGAGATCTTTGTTACTCAATGGATGGTAGCCTTATCATTATGTAAGGTAGTCTGTTGTCGAGATTTTGTTTACTCCAATGGATGGTAGCCTTGTCATTATGGAACGTAGTTTGTTTTCGATATTTTTGTTACTCCAATGGATGGTAGGCTTTTCATTATGGAAGGTAATCTGTTGTCGAGATTTTTGTTACTCCAATGGATGGTAGGCTTTTCATTATGAAAGGTAGTCTATTGTCGAGATTTTTGTTACTCCAATGGATTGTAGCCTTGTCATTATGGAAGGTAGTGTGTTGTCGAGATTTTTTTACTCCTATGGATGGTAGCTTTGTCATTATGGAACATGGTCTATTGTCGAGATTTTTGTTATTCCATTGGATGGTAGCCTTGTCGGTTTGGAAGGTAGTCCGTTGTCAAATCCTTTGTTACTCCAATGGATGGTAGCCTTTTCATTATGGAAGGTAGTCTGTTGTCGAGATTTTTGGTACTCCAATGGATGGTAGCCTTGTCATAATCGAAGGTAGTCTGTTGTAGAGATTTTTGTTAATCCAATGATGGTATCCTTGTCATTATGGAAGGTAGTCTGCTGTCGATATTTTTGTTACTCCAATGGATGGTAGCCTTGCCATTATGGAAGGTAGTCTGTTGTTCAGATTTTTGTTACTCCAATGGATGGTATCCTTGTCATTATAAAAGGTAGTCTGCTGATGAGATTTTTGTTATTCAATTGGATGGTAGCCTTGTCATTATGGAAGGTAGTCTATTGTCAAGATTTTTATTACTCCAATGGATGGTAGCCTTTTCATTATGGAAGGTAGTCTGTTGTCAAGATTTTTTTACTCCAATGGATGGTAGCCTTGTCAGTATGGAAGGTAGTCTGTTGTCGATATCTTTTTTATTCCAATGGATGGTATCCTTTTCATTATGGAAGGTTGTCTGTTGTCGAGAATTTTTTTACTCCAATGGATGGTAGCCTTTTCATTATGGAAGGTAGTCTGTTGTCGAGATTTTTGTTACTCCAATGGATGGTAGCCTTTTCATTGTGGAAGTTAATCTGTTGTCAATATTTTTGTAACTCCAATGGATGGTTGCCTTGTCATAATCGAAGGTAGTCTGTTGTAGAGATTTTTGTTACTCCAATGGATGGTATCCTTGTCATTACGGTAGGTAGTCTGTTGTCGATATTTTTGTTACTCCAATGGATGGTAGCCTTGCCATTATGGAAGGTAGTCTGTTGTTCAGATTTTTTATACTCCAATGGATGGTAGCCTTGTCATTATGAAAGGTAGTGTGTTGTCGAGATTTTTTTTATTCCATTGGATGGTAGCCTTGTCATTATGGAAGGTGGTCTATTGTCAAGATTTTTATTACTCCAATGGATGGTAGCATTTTCATTATGGAAGGTAGTCTGTTGTCGATATTTTTTTACTCCAATGGATGGTAGCCTTGTCATTATGGAAGGTAGTCTATTGTCGATATCTTTTTTATTCCAATGGATGGTATCCTTTTAATTATGGAAGGTTGTCTGTAGTCGAGAATTTTTTTACTCCAATGGATGGTAGCCTTGTCATTATGGAAGGTAGTTTGTTGTCGATATCATTGTTACCTAATGGATGGTAGCCTTGTCAATATGGAAGGTAGTTTGTTGTAGAGATTTTTGTTACTCCATAGGAATGTAGCCATGTCATTTTGGAAGGTAGTTTGCTGTCGAGATTTTTGTTACTCGAATGGATGGTAGCCTTATCATTATGGAACATAGCCTATTGTCGATATTTTTGTTACTCCAATGGATGGTAGGCTTTTCATTATGGAAGGTAATCTGTTGTCGAGATTTTTGTTACTCCAATGGATGGTAGGCTTTTCATTATGAAAGGTAGTCTATTGTCGAGATTTTTGTTACTCCAATGGGTGGTAGCCTTGTCATTATGGAAGGTAGTTTGTTGTCGATATTTTTGTTACTCTAATGGATGGTAGCCTTGTCATTATGGAAGGTAGTCTATTATCGAGATCTTTTTTACTCAATGGATGGTAGCCTTATCATTATGTAAGGTAGTCTGTTGTCGAGATTTTGTTTACTCCAATGGATGGTAGCCTTGTCATTATGGAACGTAGTTTGTTTTCGATATTTTTGTTACTCCAATGGATGGTAGGCTTTTCATTATGGAAGGTAATCTGTTGTCGAGATTTTTGTTACTCCAATGGATGGTAGGCTTTTCATTAATAAAGGTAGTCTATTGTCGAGATTTTTGTTACTCCAATGGATTGTAGCCTTGTCATTATGGAAGGTAGTGTGTTGTCGAGATTTTTTTACTCCTATGGATGGTAGCCTTGTCATTATGGAACATGGTCTATTGTCGAGATTTTTGTTATTCCATTGGATGGTAGCCTTGTCATTTTGGAAGGTAGTCCGTTGTCGAATCCTTTGTTACTCCAATGGATGGTAGCCTTTTCATTATGGAAGGTAGTCTGTTGTCGAGATTTTTGGTACTCCAATGGATGGTTGCCTTGTCATAATCGAAGGTAGTCTGTTGTCGATAGTTTTGTTACTCCAATGGACGATAGCCTTGCCATTATGGAAGGTAGTCTGTTGTTCAGATTTTTATTACTCCAATGGATGGTAGCCATGTCATTATGAAAGGTAGTCTGTTGACGAGATTTTTGTTATTCCATTGGATGGTAGCCTTGTCATTATGGAAGGTAGTCTATTGTCAAGATTTTTATTACTCCAATGGATGGTAGCCTTTTCATTATGTAAGGTAGTTTGTTGTCAAGATTTTTTTACTCCAACGAATGGTAGCCTTGTCAGTATGGAAGGTAGTCTGTTGTCGATATCTTTTTTATTCAAATGGATGGTATCCTTTTCATTATGGAAGGTTGTCTGTTGTCGAGAATTTTTTTACTCCAATGAATGGTAGCCTTGTCATTATGGAAGGTAGTTTGTTGTCGATATCTTTGTTACTCAATGGATGGTATCCTTGTCAATATGGAAGGTAGTTTGTTGTAGAGATTTTTGTTACTCCATAGGAATGTAGCCTTGTCATTTTGGATGGTAGTCTGCTATCGAGATTTATGTTACTCGAATGGATGGTACCCTTGTCATTATGGAATGTTGTCTGTTGTCGATATTTTTGTTACTCCAATGGATGGTAGGATTTTCATTATGGAAGGTAATCTGTTGTCGAGATTTTTGTTACTCCAATGGATGGTAGCCTTGTCATTATGGAACATGGTCTATTGTCGAGATTTTTGTTATTCCATTGGATGGTAGTCTGTTGTCGAGACTTTTGTTACTCCAATGGATGGTAGCCTTTTCATTATGGAAGGTAGTCTGGTGTCGGGATTTTTTTACTCCAATGGATTGTATCCTTGTCATTATGGAAGGTAGTCGATTGTCGATATCTTTTTTATTCCAATGGATGGTATCCTTTTCATTATGGAAGGTTGTCTGTTGTCGAGAATTTTTTTACTCCAATGGATGGTAGCCTTGTCAATATGGAAGGTAGTCTTTTGTCGATATCTTTGTTACTCAATGGATGGTAGCCTTGTCATTATGGAAGGTAGTTTGTTATAGAGATTTTTGTTAATCCATAGAATGTAGCCTTGTCATTTAAAAAGGTAGTCTGCTGTCGAGATTTTTGTTACTTAAATGGATGGTAGCCTTGTCATTATGGAACATAGTTTGTTGTCGATATTTTTGTTACTCTAATGTATGGTAGGGTTTTCATTATGGAAGGTTATCTGTTGTAGAGATTTTTTTTACTCCAATGGATGGTAGGCTTTTCATTATGGAAGGTAGTCTGTGTCGAATTTTTTGTTACTCCAATGGATGGTAGCCTTGTCATTATGGAAGGTAGTTTGTGGTCGATATTTTTGTTACTCTAATGGATGGTAGCCTTGTCATTATGGAAGGTAGTCTATTGTTGATATCTTTTTTATTCCAATGGATGGTATTTTTTTCATTATGGAAGGTTGTATAATGTCGAGATTTTTTTTACTCCAATGGATGGTAGCCTTGTCATTATGGAAGGTAGTCTGTTGCCGATATCTTTGTTACTCATCGGATGGTAGCCTTGTCATTATGGAAGGTAGTTTGTTGTAGAGATTTTTGTTAATCCATAGGAATGTAGCCTTGTCATTTTAGAAGGTAGTCTGCTGTCGAGATTTTTGTTACTCAAATGGATGGTAGCCTTGTCATTATGGAACATAGTCTGTTGTCGATATTTTTGTTACTCTAATGGATGGTAGGGTTTTCATTATGGAAGGTAATCTGTTGTCGAGATTTTTGTTACTCCAATGAATGGTAGGCTTTTCATTATGGAAGGTAGTCTGTTGTCGATATTTTTGTTACTCCAATGGATGGTAGCCTTGTCATTATGAAAGGTAGTTTGTTGTCGATATTTATGTTACTCTAATGGATGGTAGCCTTGTCATTATGTAAGGTAGTCTATTGTCGAGATCTTTGTTACTCAATGGATGGTAGCCTTGTCATTATGTAAGGTAGTCTGTTGTCGAGATTTTGTTTACCCCAATGGATGATAGCCTTGTCATTATGGAACGTAGTATGTTTTCGATATTTTTGTTACTCCAATGGATAGTAGGCTTTTCATTATGGAAGGTAATCTATTTTCGAGATTTTTGTTACTCCAATGGATGGGAGGCTTTTAATTATGAAAGGTAGTCTATTGTCGAGATTTTTGTAACTCCAATGGAAGGTAGCCTTGTCATTATGGAAGGTAGTCTGTTGTAGAGACTTTTGTTACTCCAATGGATGCTAGCCTTTTCATTATGGAAGGTAGTCTGTTGTCAAGATTTTTGTTACTCCAATGGATGGTAGCCTTTTCATTATGGAAGGTAGTCTGTTGCCGAGATTTTTGTTTCTCCAATGGATGGTAGCCTTTTCATTGTGGAAGGTAATCTGTTGTCAATATTTTTGTTACTCCAATGGATGGTAGCCTTGTCATAATCAAAGGTAGTCTGTTGTAGAGATTTTTGTTACTCCAATGGATGGTATCCTTGTCATTATGGAAGGTAGTCTGTTGTCGATATTTTTGTTACTCCAATGGATGGTAGCCTTGCCATTATGGAAGGTAGTCTGTTGTTCAAATTTTTGTTACTCCAATGGATGGTAGCCTTGTCATTACAAAAGGTAGTCTATTGACGAGATTTTTGTTATTCCATTGGATGGTAGCCTTCTCATTAGTGAAGGTAGTCTATTGTCAAGATTATTATTACTCCAATGGATGATAGCCTTTTCATTATGGAAGTTAGTCTGTTGTCAAGATTTTTTTACTCCAATGGATGGTAGCCTTGTCATTTTGGAAGGTAGTCTGTTGTCGATATCATTTTTATTCCAATGGATGTTATCCTTTTCATTATGGAAGGTTGTCTGTTGTCGAGAATTTTTTTACTCCAATGGATGGTAGCCTTGTCATAATGGAAGGTAGTTTGTTGTCGATATCTTTGTTACTCAATGGATGTTAGCCTTGTCAATATGGAAGGTAGTTTGTTGTAGAGATTTTTGTTACTCCATAGGAATGTAGCCTTGTCATTTTGGAAGGTAGTCTGCTGTCGAGATTTTTGTTACTCGAATGGATGGTAGCCTTATCATTATGGAACATAGTCTATTGTCGATATTTTTGTTACTCCAATGGATGGTAGGCTTTTCATTATGGAAGGTTATCTATTGTCGAGATTTTTGTTACTCCAATGGATGGTAGGCTTTTCATTATGAAAGGTAGTCTATTGTCGAGATTTTTGTTACTCCAATGGATGGTAGCCTTGTCATTATGGAAGGTAGTTTGTTGTCGATATTTTTGTTACTCTAATGGATGGTAGCCTTGTCATTGTGGAAGGTAGTCTATTGTCGAGATCTTTGTAACTCAATGGATGGTAGCCTTGTCATTATGTAAGGTAGTCTATTGTCGAGATTTTGTTTACTCCAATGGATGGTAGCCTTGTCATTATGGAATGTAGTCTGTTTTTGATATTTTTGTTACTCCAATGGATGGTAGGCTTTTCATAATGGAAGGTAATATGTTGTCGAGATTTTTGTTACTCCAATAGATGGTAGGCTTTTCATTATGAAACATAGTCTATTGTCGAGATTTTTGTTACTCCAATGGATGGTAGCCTTGTCATTATGGAAGGTAGTGTGTTGTCGAGATTATTTTACCCCTATGGATGGTAGCCTGGTAATTATGGAACATGGTCTATTGTCGATATTTTTGTTATTCCATTGGATGGTAGCCTTGTCATTATGGAAGGTAGTCTGTTGTAGAGATTTTTGTTACTCCAATGGATGGTATCCTTGTCATTATGGATGGTAGTCTGGTGTCAATATTTTTGTTACTCCAATGGATGGTAGCCTTGCCCTTATGGATGGTAGTTTGTTGTTCAGATTTTTGTCACTCCAATGGATGGTAGCCTTGTCATTACGAAAGGTAGTCTGTTGTCGAGATTTTGTTATTCCATTGGATGGTAGCCTTGACATTATGGAAGGTAGTCTATTGTCAAGATTTTTATTACTCCAATGGATGGTAGCCTTTTCATTATGAAAGGTAGTCTGTTGTCGAGATTTTTTTACTCCAATGGATGGTAGCCTTGTCATTATAGAAGGTAGTTTGTTGTCGATATCTTTTTTATTCCAATGGATGGTATTTATTTCATTATGGAAAGTTGTCTGTTGTCGAGAATTTTTTTACTCCAATGGATGGTAGCCTTGTCATTATGGAAGGTAGTTTGTTGTCGATATCTTTGTTACTCAATGGATGGTAGCCTTGTCAATATGGAAGGTAGTTTGTTGTAGAGATTTTTGTTACTCCATAGGAATGTAGCCTTGTCATTTTGGAAGGTAGTCTGCTGTCGAGATTTTTGTTACTCGAATGGATGGTAGCCTTGTCATTATGGAACGTAGTCTGTTGTCGATATTTTTGTTACTCCAATGGATGGTAGGCTTTTCATTATGGAAGGTAGTCTGTTGTTCAGATTTTTGTTACTCCAATGGATGGTAGCCTTGTCATTATGAAAGGTAGTGTGTTGTCGAGATTTTTGTTATTCCATTGGATGGTAGCCTTGTCATTATGGAAGGTGGTCTATTGTCAAGATTTTTATTACTCCAATGGATGGTAGCATTTTCATTATGGAAGGTAGTCTGTTGTCGATATGTTTTTACTCCAATGGATGGTAGCCTTGTCATTATGGAAGGTAGTCTATTTTCGATATCTTTTTTATTCCAATGGATGGTATCCTTTTAATTATGGAAGGTTGTCTGTTGTCGAGAATTTTTTTACTCCAATGGATGGTAGCCTTGTCATTATGGAAGGTAGTTTGTTGTCGATATCTTTGTTACCTAATGGATGGTAGCCTTGTCAATATGGAAGGTAGTTTGTTGTAGAGATTTTTGTTACTCCATAGGAATGTAGCCATGTCATTTTGGAAGGTAGTCTGCTGTCGAGATTTTTGTTACTCGAATGGATGGTAGCCTAATCATTATGGAACGTAGTCTGTTGTCCATATCTTTGTTACTCCAATGGATGGTAGGCTTTTCATTATGGAAGGTAATCTGTTGTCGAGATTTTTGTTACTCCAATGGATAGTAGGCTTTTCATTATGAAAGGTAGTCTATTGTCAAGATTTTTGTTACTCCAATGGATGGTAGCCTTGTCATTATGGAAGGTAGTTTGTTGTCGATATTTTTGTTACTCTAATGGATGGTAGCCTTGTCATTATGGAAGGTAGTCTATTATCGAGATCATTGTTACTCAATGGATGGTAGCCTTGTCATTATGTAAGGTAGTCTGTTGTCGAGATTTTGTTTACTCCAATGGATGGTACCCTTGTCATTATGGAACGTAGTTTGTTTTCGATATTTTTGTTACTCCAATGGATGGTAGGCTTTTCATTATGGAAGGTAATCTGTTGTCGAGATTTTTGTTACTCCAATGGATGGTAGGCTTTTCATTATGAAAGGTAGTCTATTGTCGAGATTTTTCTTACTCCAATGGATTGTAGCCTTGTCTTTATGGAAGGTAGTGTGTTGTCGAGATTTTTTTACTCCTATGGATGGTAGCCTTGTCATTATGGAACATGGTCTATTGTCGAGATTTTTGTTATTCCATTGGATGGTAGCCTTGCCATTTTGGAAGGTAGTCCGTTGTCGAATCCTTTGTTACTCCAATGGATGGTAGCCTTTTCATTATGGAAGGTAGTCTGTTGTCGAGATTTTTGGTACTCCAATGGATGGTAGCCTTGTCATAATCGAAGGTAGTCTGTTGTAGAGATTTTTGTTACTCCAATGGATGGTATCCTTGTCATTATGGAAGGTAGTCTGTTGTCGATATTTTTGTTACTCCAATGGATGATATCCTTGCCATTATGGAAGGTAGTCTGTTGTTCAGATTTTTGTTACTCCAATGGATGGTAGCCTTGTCATTATGAAAGGTAGTTTGTTGACGAGATTTTTGTTATTCCATTGGATGGTAGCCTTGTCATTATGGAAGGTAGTCTATTGTCAAGATTTTTATTACTCCAATGGATGGTAGCCTTTTCATTATGTAAGGTAGTCTGTTGTCAAGATTTTTTTACTCCAATGGATGGTAGCCTTGTCAGTATGGAAGGTAGTCTGTTGTTGATATCTTTTTTATTCCAATGGATGGTATCCTTTTCATTATGGAAGGTTGTCTGTTGTCGAGAATTTTATTACTCCAATGAATGGTAGCCTTGTCATTATGGAAGGTAGTTTGTTATCGATATCTTTGTTACTCAATGGATGGTAGCCTTGTCAATATGGAAGATAGTTTGTTGTAGAGATTTTTGTTACTCCATTGGAATGTAGCCTTGTCATTTTGGAAGGTAGTCTGCTATCGAGATTTATCTTACTCGAATGGATGGTACCCTTGTCATTATGGAACGTAGTCTGTTGTCGATATTTTTGTTACTCCAATGGATGGTAGGATTTTCATTGTGGAAGGTAATCTGTTGTCGAGATTTTTGTTACTCCAATGGATGGTAGCCTTGTCATTATGGAACATGGTCTATTGTCGAGATTTTTGTTATTCCATTGGATGATAGTCTGTTGTCGAGACTTTTGTTACTCCAATGGATGGTAGCCTTTTCATTATGGAAGGTAGTCTGTTTTCGAAATTTTTGTTACTCCAATGGATGGTAACCTTTTCATTATGGAAGGTAGTCTATTGTCGGGATTTTTTTACTCCAATGCATTGTAGCCTTGTCATTATGGAAGGTAGTCTGTTGTCGATATCTTTTTTATTCCAATGGATGGTATCCTTTTCATTATGGAAGCTTGTCTGTTGTCGAGAATTTTTTTACTCCAATGGATGGTAGCCTTGTCATTATGGAAGGTAGTTTGTTATCGATATCTTTATTAATCAATGGATGGTAGCCTTGTCAATATGGAAGGTAGTCTTTTGTCAATATCTTTGTTACTCAATGGATGGTAGCCTTGTCATTATGGAAGGTAGTTTGTTATAGAGATTTTTGTCAATCCATAGAATGTAGCCTTGTCATTAAAAAAGGTAGTCTGCTGTCGAGATTTTTGTTACTTAAATGGATGGTAGCCTTGTCATTATGGAACATAGTTTGTTGTCGATATTTTTGTTACTCTAATGGATGGTAGGATTTTCATTATGGTAGGTTATCTGTTGTAGAGATTTTTTTTACTCCAATGGATGGTAGGCTTTTCATTATGGAAGGTAGTCTGTGTCGAATTTTTTGTTACTTCAATGGATGGTAGCCTTGTCATTATGAAAGGTAGTTTGTGGTCAATATTTTTGTTACTCTAATGGATGGTAGCCTTGTCATTATGGAAGGTAGTCTATTGTTGATATCTTTTTTATTCCAATGGATGGTATTTTTTTCATTATGGAAGGTTGTATGTTGTCGAGATTTTTTTTACTCTAATGGATGGTAGCCTTGTCATTATGGAAGGTAGTTTGTTGCCGATATCTTTGTTACTCATCGGATGGTAGCCTTGTCATTATGGAAGGTAGTTTGTTGTAGAGATTTTTGTTAATCCATAGGAATGTAGGCTTGTCATTTTAGAAGGTAGTCTGCTGTCGAGATTTTTGTTACTCAAATGGATGGTAGCCTTGTCATTATGGAACATAGTCTATTGTCGATATTTTTGTTACTCTAATGAATGGTAGGGTTTTCATTATGGAAGGTAATCTGTTGTCGAGATTTTTGTTACTCCAATGAATGGTAGGCTTTTCATTATGGAAGGTAGTCTGTTGTCGATATTTTTGTTACTCCAATGGATGGTAGCCTTGTCATTATGAAAGGTAGTTTGTTGTCGATATTTATGTTACTCTAATGGATGGTAGCCTTGTCATTATGGAAGGTAGTCTATTGTCGAGATCTTTGTTACTCAATGGATGGTAGCCTTGTCATTATGTAAGGTAGTCTGTTGTCGAGATTTTGTTTACCCCAATGGATGATAGCCTTGTCATTATGGAACGTAGTATGTTTTCGATATTTTTGTTACTCCAATGGATAGTAGGCTTTTCATTATGGAAGGTAATCTATTTTCGAGATTTTTGTTACTCCAATGGATGGGAGACTTTTAATTATGAAAGGTAGTCTATTGTCGAGATTTTTGTAACTCCAATGGATGGTAGCCTTGTCATTATGGAAGGTAGTCTGTTGTAGAGACTTTTGTTACTCCAATGGATGGTAGCCTTTTCATTATGGAAGGTAGTCTGTTATCAAGATTTTTGTTACTCCAATGGATGGTAGCCTTTTCATTATGGAAGGTAGTCTGTTGCCGAGATTTTTGTTTCTCCAATGGATGGTAGCCTTTTCATTATGGAAGGTAATCTGTTCTCAATATTTTTGTTACTCCAATGGATGGTAGCCTTGTCATAATCAAAGGTAGTCTGTTGTAGAGATTTTTGTTACTCCAATGGATGGTATGCTTGTCATTATGGAAGGTAGTCTGTTGTCGATATTTTTGTTACTCCAATGGATGGTAGCCTTGCCATTATGGAAGGTAGTCTGTTGTTCAAATTTTTGTTACTCCAATGGATGGTAGCCTTGTCATTACAAAAGGTAGTCTATTGTCGAGATTTTTGTTATTCCATTGGATGGTAGCCTTCTCATTAGTGCAGGTAGTCTATTGTCAAGATTTTTATTACTCCAATGGATGGTAGCCTTTTCATTATGGAAGTTAGTCTGTTGTCAAGATTTTTTTATCCAATGGATGGTAGCCTTGTCATAATGGAAGGTAGTTTGTTGTCGATATCTTTGTTACTCAATGGATGTTAGCCTTCTCAATATGGAAAGTAGTTTGTTGTAGAGATTTTTGTTACTCCATAGGAATGTAGCCTTGTCATTTTGGAAGGTAGTCTGCTGTCGAGATTTTTGTTACTCGAATGGATGGTAGCCTTATCATTATGGAACATAGTCTGTTGTCGATATTTTTGTTACTCCAATGGATGGTAGGCTTTTCATTATGGAAGTTAATCTATTGTCGAGATTTAATTTACTCCAATGGATGGTAGGCTTTTCATTATGAAAGGTAGTCTATTGTCGAGATTTTTGTTACTCCAATGGATGGTAGCCTTGTCATTATGGAAGGTAGTTTGTTGTCGATATTTTTGTTACTCTAATGGAAGGTAGCCTTGTCATTGTGGAAGGTAGTCTATTGTCGAGGTCTTTGTTACTCAATGGATGGTAGCCTTGTCATTATGTAAGGTAGTCTATTGTCGAGATTTTGTTTACTCCAATGGATGGTAGCCTTGTCATTATGGAACGTAGTCTGTTTTCGATATTTTTGTTACTCCAATGGATGGTAGGCTTTTCATTATGGAAGGTAATATGTTGTCGAGATTTTTGTTACTCCAATGGATGGTAGGCTTTTCATTATGAAACGTAGTCTATTGTCGAGATTTTTGTTACTCCAATGGATGGTAGCCTTGTCATTATGGAAGGTAGTGTGTTGTCGAGATTATTTTACCCCTATGAATGGTAGCCTGGTCATTATGGAACAAGGTCTATTGTCGATATTTTTGTTATTCCATTGGATGGTAGCCTTGTCATTATGGAAGGTAGTCTGTTGTCAAGACTTTTGTTACTCTAATAGATGGTAGCTTTTTCATTATGGAATGTAGTCTATTGTCGATATTTTTGTTTCTCCAATGGATGGTAGCCTTTTCATTGTGGAAGATAATTTGTTGTCAATATTTTTGTTACTCTAATGGATGGTAGCCTTGTCATAATCGAAGGTAGTTTGTTGTAGAGATTTTTGTTACTCCAATGGATGGTATCCTTGTCATTATGGAAGGTAGTCTGGTGTCGATATTTTTGTTACTCTAATGGATGGTAGCCTTGCCATTATGGATGGTAGTCTGTTGTTCAGATTTTTGTCACTCCAATGGATGGTAGCCTTGTCATTACGAAAGGTAGTCTGTTGTCGAGATTTTTTTATTCCATTGGATGGTAGCCTTGACATTATGGAAGGTAGTCTATTGTCAAGATTTTTATTACTCCAATGGATGTAAGCCTTTTCATTATGAAAGGTAGTCTGTTGTCGAGATTTTTTTATTCCAATGGATGGTAGCCTTGTCATTATAGAAGGTAGTTTGTTGTCGATATCTTTTTTATTCCAATGGATGGTATTTATTTCATTATGGAAGGTTGTCTGTTGTCGAGAATTTTTTTACTCCAATGGATGGTAGCCTTGTCATTATGGAAGGTAGTTTGTTGTCGATATCTTTGTTACTCAATAGGAATGTAGCCTTGTCATTTTGGAAGGTAGTCTGCTGTCGAGATTTTTGTTACTCGAATGGATGGTAGCCTTGTAATTATGGAACGTAGTCTGTTGTCGATATTTTTGTTACTCCAATGGATGGTAGGCTTTTCATTATGGAACGTAATCTGTTGTCGAGATTTTTGTTACTCCAATGGATGGTAGTCTTTTAATTATGAAAGGTAGTCCATTGTCGAGATTTTTGTTACTTCAATGGATGGTAGCCTTGTCATTATGGAAGGTTGTTTGTTGTCGATATTTTTATTACTCTAATGGATGGTAGCCTTGTCATTATGGAAGGTAGTCTATTGTCGAGATCTTTGTTACTCAATGGATGGTAGCCTTGTCATTATGTAAGGTAGTCTGTTGTCGATATTTTGTTTACTCCAATGGATGGTAGCCTTGTCATTATAGAACGTAGTATGTTTTCGATATTTTTGTTACTCCAATAGATGGTAGGCTTTTCATTATAAAAGGTAATCTGTTGTCGAGATTTTTGTTAGTCCGATGGATGGTAGGCTTTTCATTATGAAAGGTAGTCTATTGTCGAGATTTTTGTTACTCCAATGGATGGTAGCCTTGTCATTATGCAAGGTAGTTTGTTGTCGATATTTTTGTTACTCTAATGGATGGTAGCCTTGTCATTATGGAAGGTAGTTTGTTGTCGATATCTTTGTTACTCCAATGGATGGTAGCCTTTTCATTATGGAAGGTAATTTGTTGTCAATATTTTTGTTACTCCAATGGATGGTAGCCTTGTCATTATCGAAGGTAGTCTGTTGTAGAGATTTTTGTTACTCCAATGTATGGTATCCTTGTCATTATGGAAGGTTGTTTGTTGTCAATATCTTTTTTATTCCAATGGATGGTATCCTTCTCATTATGGATGGTTGTCTGTTGTCGAGATTTTTTTTATTCCAATGGATGGTGGCCTTGTCATTATGGAAGGTATTTTGTTGTCGGTATCTTTGTTACTAAATGGATGGTAGCCTTGTCAATATGGAAGGTAGTTTGTTGTCGGTATCTTTGTTACTCAATGGACGGTAGCCTTGTCAATATGGAAGGTAGTTTGTTGTAGAGATTTTTGTTATTCCATAGGAATGTAGCCTTGTCATTTAGGAAGGTAGTCTGCTATCGATATTTTTGTTACTCGAATGGATGGTAGCCTTATCATTATGGAACATAGTCTGTTGTCGATATTTTTGTTACTCCAATGGATGGTAGGCTTTTCATTATGGAAGGTAATCTATTGTCGAGATTTTTGTTACTCCAATGGATGGTAGGCTTTTCATTATGAAAGGTAGTCTATTGTCGAGATTTTTGTTACTCCAATGGATGGTAGCCTTGTCATTATGGAAGGTAGTTTGTTGTCGATATTTTTGTTACTCTAATGGATGGTAGCCTTGTCATTATGGAAGGTAGTCTATTGTCAAGATCTTTGTTACTCAATGGATGGTAGCCTTATCATTATGTAAGGTAGTCTATTGTCGAGATTTTGTGTACTCCAATGGATGGTAGCCTTGTCATTATGGAACGTAGTCTGTTTTCGATATTTTTGTTACTCCAATGGATGGTAGGGTTTTCATTATGGAAGGTAGTCTATTGTCGAGATTTTTGTTACTCCAATGGATGGTTGCCTTGTCATTATGGAAGGTAGTTTGTTGTCGATATTTTTGTTACTCTAATGGATGGTAGCCTTGTCATTATGGAAGGTAGTCTATTGTCGAGATCTTTGTTACTCAATGGATGGTAGACTTGTCATTATGTAAGGTAGTCTGTTGTCGAGATTTTGTTTACTCCAATGGATGGTAGCCTTGTCATTATGGAACGTAGTATGTTTTCGATATTTTTGTTACTCCAATGGATGGTAGGCTTTTCATTATGGAAGGTAATCTATTTTCGAGATTTTGTTACTCCAATGGATGGGAGGCTTTTAATTATGAAAGGTAGTCTACTGTCGAGATTTTTGTAACTCCAATGGATGGTAGCCTTGTCATTATGGAAGGTTGTCTGTTGTAGAGACTTTTGTTACTCAAATGTATTGTAGCCTTTTCATTATGGAAGGTAGTCTGTTGTCAAGATTTTTGTTACTCCAATGGATGGTAGCCTTTTCATTATGGAAGGTAGTCTGTTGCCGAGATTTTTGTTTCTCCAATGGATGGTAGCCTTTTCATTGTGGAAGGTAATCTGTTGTCAATATTTTTGTTACTCCAATGGATGGTAGCCTTGTCATAATCAAAGGTAGTCTGTTGTAGAGATTTTTGTTACTCCAATGGATGGTATCCTTGTCATTATGGAAGCTAGTCTGTTGTCGATATTTTTGTTACTCCAATGGATGGTAGCCTTGCCATTATGGAAGGTAGTCTGTTGTACAAATTTTTGTTACTCCAATGGATGGTAGCCTTGTCATTACAAAAGGTAGTCTATTGTCGAGATTTTTGTTATTCCATTGGATGGTAGCCTTCTCATTAGTGAAGGTAGTCTATTGTCAAGATTTTTATTACTCCAATTGATGGTAGCCTTTTCATTATGGAAGTTATTCTGTTGTCAAGATTTTTTTACTCCAATGGATGGTAGCCTTGTCATTTTGGAAGGTAGTCTGTTGTCGATATCATTTTTATTCCAATGGATGGTATCCTTTTCATTATGGAAGGTTGTCTGTTGTCGAGAATTTTTTTACTCCAATGGATGGTAGCCTTGTCATAATGGAAGGTAGTTTGTTGTCGATATCTTTGTTACTCAATGGATGGTAGCCTTGTCAATATGGAAGGTAGTTTGTTGTAGATATTTTTGTTACTCCATAGGAATGTAGCCTTGTCATTTTGGAAGGTAGTCTGCTGTCGAGATTTTTGTTACTCGAATGGATGGTAGCCTTATCATTATGGAACATAGTCTGTTGTCGATATTTTTGTTACTCCAATGGATGGTAGGCTTTTCATTATGGAAGGTAATCTATTGTCGATATTTTTGTTACTCCAATGGATGGTAGGCTTTTCATTATGAAAGATAGTCTATTGTCGAGATTTTTGTTACTCCAATGGATGGTAGCCTTGTCATTATGGAAGGTAGTTTGTTGTCGATATTTTTGTTACTCTAATGGATGGTAGCCTTGTCATTGTGGAAGGTAGTCTATTATCGAGATCTTTGTTACTCAATGGATGGTAGCCTTATCATTATGTAAGGTAGTCTATTGTCGAGATTTTGTGTACTCCAATGGATGGTAGCCTTGTCATTATGGAACGTAGTCTGTTTTCGATATTTTTGTTACTCCAATGGATGGTAGGCTTTTCATTATGGAAGGTAGTCTATTGTCGAGATTTTTGTTACTCCAATGGATGGTAGCCTTGTCATTATGGAAGGTAGTTTGTTGTCGATATTTTTGTTACTCTAATGGATGGTAGCCTTGTCATTATGGAAGGTAGTCTATTGTCGAGATCTTTGTTACTCAATGGATGGTAGACTTGTCATTATGTAAGGTAGTCTGTTGTCGAGATTTTGTTTACTCCAATGGATGGTAGCCTTGTCATTATGGAACGTAGTATGTTTTCGATATTTTTGTTACTCCAATGGATGGTAAGCTTTTCATTATGGAAGGTAATCTATTTTCGAGATTTTGTTACTCCAATGGATGGGAGGCTTTTAATTATGAAAGGTAGTCTACTGTCGAGATTTTTGTAACTCCAATGGATGCTAGCCTTGTCATTATGGAAGGTTGTCTGTTGTAGAGACTTTTGTTACTCCAATGTATTGTAGCCTTTTCATTATGGAAGGTAGTCTGTTGTCAAGATTTTTGTTACTCCAATGGATGGTAGCCTTTTCATTATGGAAGGTAGTCTGTTGCCGAGATTTTTGTTTCTCCAATGGATGGTAGCCTTTTCATTGTGGAAGGTAATCTGTTGTCAATATTTTTGTTACTCCAATGGATGGTAGCCTTGTCATAATCAAAGGTAGTCTGTTGTAGAGATTTTTGTTACTCCAATGGATGGTATCCTTGTCATTATGGAAGCTAGTCTGTTGTCGATATTTTTGTTACTCCAATGGATGGTAGCCTTGCCATTATGGAAGGTAGTCTGTTGTACAAATTTTTGTTACTCCAATGGATGGTAGCCTTGTCATTACAAAAGGTAGTCTGTTGTCGAGATTTTTGTTATTCCATTGGATGGTAGCCTTCTCATTAGTGAAGGTAGTCTATTGTCAAGATTTTTATTACTCCAATGGATGGTAGCCTTTTCATTATGGAAGTTAGTCTGTTGTCAAGATTTTTTTACTCCAATGGATGGTAGCCTTGTCATTTTGGAAGGTTGTCTGTTGTCGAGAATTTTTTTACTCCAATGGATGGTAGCCTTGTCATAATGGAAGGTAGTTTGTTGTCGATATCTTTGTTACTCAATGGATGGTAGCCTTGTCAATATGGAAGGTAGTTTGTTGTAGAGATTTTTGTTACTCCATAGGAATGTAGCCTTGTCATTTTGGAAGGTAGTCTGCTGTCGAGATTTTTGTTACTCGAATGGATGGTAGCCTTATCATTATGGAACATAGTCTGTTGTCGATATTTTTGTTACTCCAATGGATGGTAGGCTTTTCATTATGGAAGTTAATCTATTGTCGAGATTTTTGTTACTCGAATGGATGGTAGGCTTTTCATTATGAAAGATAGTCTATTGTCGAGATTTTTGTTACTCCAATGGATGGTAGCCTTGTCATTATGGAAGGTAGTTTGTTGTCGATATTTTTGTTACTCTAATGGATGGTAGCCTTGTCATTGTGGAAGGTAGTCTATTGTCGAGATCTTTGTTACTCAATGGATGGTAGCCTTGTCATTATGTAAGGTAGTCTATTGTCGAGATTTTGTTTACTCCAATGGATGGTAGCCTTGTCATTATGGAACGTAGTCTGTTTTCGATATTTTTGTTACTCCAATGGATGGTAGGCTTTTCATTATGGAAGGTAATATGTTGTCAAGATTTTTGTTACTCCAATGGATGGTAGGCTTTTCATTATGAAACGTAGTCTATTGTCGAGATTTTTGTTACTCCAATGGATGGTAGCCTTGTCATTATGGAAGGTAATGTGTTGTCGAGATTATTTTACTCCTATGGATGGTAGCCTGGTCATTATGGAACATGGTCTATTGTCGATATATTTGTTATTCCATTGGATTGTAGCCTTGTCATTATGGAAGGTAGTCTGTTGTCGAGACTTTTGTTTCTCCAATAGATGGTAGCCTTTTCATTATGGAAGATAATTTGTTGTCAATATTTTTGTTACTCTAATGGATGGTAGCCTTGTCATAATCGAAGGTTGTCTGTTGTTGAGATTTTTGTTACTCCAATGGATGGTATCCTTGTCATTATGGAAGGTAATCTGGTGTCGATATTTTTGTTACTCCAATTGATGGTAGCCTTGCCATTATGGATGGTAGTCTGTTGTTCAGATTTTTGTCACTCCAATGGATGGTAGCCTTGTCATTACGAAAGGTAGTCTGTTGTCGAGATTTTGTTATTCCATTGGATGGTAGCCTTGACATTATGGAAGGTAGTCTATTGTCAAGATTTTTATTACTCCAATGGATGTAAGCCTTTTCATTATGAAAGGTAGTCTGTTGTCGAGATTTTTTTACTCCAATGGATGGTAGCCTTGTCATTATAGAAGGTAGTTTGTTGTCGATATCTTTTTTATTCCAATGGATGGTATTTATTTCATTATGGAAGGTTGTCTGTTGTCGAGAATTTTTTTACTCCAATGGATGGTATCCTTGTCATTATGGAAGGTAGTTTGTTGTCGATATCGTTGTTACACAATAGGAATGTAGCCTTGTCATTTTGGAAGGTAGTCTGCTGTCGAGATTTTTGTTACTCGAATGGATGGTAGCCTTGTCATTATGGAACGTAGTCTGTTGTCGATATTTTTGTTACTCCAATGGATGGTAGGCTTTTCATTATGGAACGTAATCTGTTGTCGAGATTTTTGTTACTCCAATGGATGGTAGTCTTTTAATTATGAAAGGTAGTCCATTGTCGAGATTTTTGTTACTTCAATGGATGGTAGCCTTGTCATTATGGAAGGTTGTTTGTTGTCGATATTTTTATTACTCTAATGGATGGTAGCCTTGTCATTATGGAAGGTAGTCTATTGTCGAGATCTTTGTTACTCAATGGATGGTAGCCTTGTCATTATGTAAGGTAGTCTGTTGTCGATATTTTGTTTACTCCAATGGATGGTAGCCTTGTCATTATAGAACGTAGTATGTTTTCGATATTTTTGTTACTCCAATAGATGGTAGGCTTTTCATTATAGAAGGTAATCTGTTGTCGAGATTTTTGTTAGTCCGATGGATGGTAGGCTTTTCATTATGAAAGGTAGTCTATTGTCGAGATTTTTGTTACTCCAATGGATGGTAGCCTTGTCATTATGCAAGGTAGTTTGTTGTCGATATTTTTGTTACTCTAATGGATGGTAGCCTTGTCTTTATGGAAGGTAGTTTGTTGTCGATATCTTTGTTACTCCAATGGATGGTAGCCTTTTCATTATGGAAGGTAATTTGTTGTCAATATTTTTGTTACTCCAATGGATGGTAGCCTTGTCATTATCGAAGGTAGTCTGTTGTAGAGATTTTTGTTACTCCAATGTATGGTATCCTTGTCATTATGGAAGGTTGTCTGTTGTCAATATCTTTTTTATTCCAATGGATGGTATCCTTCTCATTATGGATGGTTGTCTGTTGTCGAGATTTTTTTTATTCCAATGGATGGTAGCCTTGTCATTATGGAAGGTAGTTTGTTGTCGGTATCTTTGTTACTAAATGGATGGTAGCCTTGTCAATATGGAAGGTAGTTTGTTGTCGGTATCTTTGTTACTCAATGGACGGTAGCCTTGTCAATATGGAAGGTAGTTTGTTGTAGAGATTTTTGTTACTCCATAGGAATGTAGCCTTGTCATTTAGGAAGGTAGTCTGCTATCGATATTTTTGTTACTCGAATGGATGGTAGCCTTATCATTATGGAACATAGTCTGTTGTCGATATTTTTGTTACTCCAATGGATGGTAGGCTTTTCATTATGGAAGGTAATCAATTGTCGAGATTTTTGTTACTCCAATGGATGGTAGGCTTTTCATTATGAAAGGTAGTCTATTGTCGAGATTTTTGTTACTCCAATGGATGGTAGCCTTGTCATTATGGAAGGTAGTTTGTTGTCGATATTTTTGTTACTCTAATGGATGGTAGCCTTGTCATTATGGAAGGTAGTCTATTGTCGAGATCTTTGTTACTCAATGGATGGTAGCCTTGTCATTATGTAAGGTAGTCTATTGTCGAGATTTTGTTTACTCAAATGGATGGTAGCCTTGTCATTATGGAACGTAGTCTGTTTTCGATATTTTTGTTACTCCAATGGATGGTAGGCTTTTCATTATGGAAGGTAGTCTATTGTCGAGATTTTTGTTACTCCAATGGATGATAGCCTTGTCATTATGGAAGGTAGTTTGTTGTCGATATTTTTGTTACTCTAATGGATGGTAGCCTTGTCATTATGGAAGGTAGTCTATTGTCGAGATCTTTGTTACTCAATGGATGGTAGCCTTGTCATTATATAAGGTAGTCTGTTGTCGAGATTTTGTTTACCCCAATGGATGGTATCCTTGTCATTATGGAACGTAGTATGTTTTCGATATTTTTGTTACTCCAATGGATAGTAGGCTTTTCATTATGGAAGGTAATCTATTTTCGAGATTTTTGTTACTCCAATGGATGGGAGGCTTTTAATTATGAAAGGTAGTCTATTGTCGAGATTTTTGTAACTCCAATGGATGAAAGCCTTGTCATTATGGAAGGTAGTCTGTTGTAGAGATTTTGTTACTCCAATGGATGGTAGCCTTTTCATTATGGAAGGTAGTCTGTTGTCAAGATTTTTGTTACTCCAATGGATGGTAGCATTTTCATTATGAAAGGTAGTCTGTTGCCGAGATTTTTGTTTCACCAATGGATGGTAGCCTTTTCATTGTGGAAGGTAATCTGTTGTCAATATTTTTGTTACTCCAATGGATGGTAGCCTTGTCATAATCAAAGGTAGTCTGTTGTAGAGATTTTTGTTACTCCAATGGATGGTATCCTTGTCATTATGGAAGCTAGTCTGTTGTCGATATTTTTGTTACTCCAATGGATGGTAGCCTTGTCATTTTGGAAGGTAGTCTGTTGTCGATATCATTTTTATTCCAATGGATGGTATCCTTTTCATTATGGAAGGTTGTCTGTTGTCGAGAATTTTTTTACTCCAATGGATGGTAGCCTTGTCATAATGGAAGGTAGTTTGTTGTCGATATCTTTGTTACTCAATGGATGGTAGCCTTGTCAATATGGAAGGTAGTTTATTGTAGAGATTTTTGTTACTCCATAGGAATGTAGCCTTGTCATTTTGGAAGGTAGTCTGCTATCGAGATTTTTGTTACTCGAATGGATGGTAGCCTTATCATTATGGAACATAGTCTATTGTCGATATTTTTGTTACTCCAATGGATGGTAGGCTTTTCATTATGGAAGGTAATCTATTGTCGATATTTTTGTTACTCCAATGGATGGTAGGCTTTTCATTATGAAAGATAGTCTATTGTCGAGATTTTTGTTACTCCAATGGATGGTAGCCTTGTCATTATGGAAGGTAGTTTGTTGTCGATATTTTTGTTACTCTAATGGATGGTAGCCTTGTCATTATGGAAGGTAGTCTATTGTCGAGATCTTTGTTACTCAATGGATGGTAGACTTGTCATTATGTAAGGTAGTCTGTTGTCGAGATTTTGTTTACTCCAATGGATGGTAGCCTTGTCATTATGGAACGTAGTCTGTTTTCGATATTTTTGTTACTCCAATGGATGGTAGGCTTTTCATTATGGAAGGTAATCTATTTTCGAGATTTTGTTACTCCAATGGATGGGAGGCTTTTAATTATGAAAGGTAGTCTACTGTCGAGATTTTTGTAACTCCAATGGATGGTAGCCTTGTCATTATGGAAGGTTGTCTGTTGTAGAGACTTTTGTTACTCCAATGTATTGTAGCCTTTTCATTATGGAAGGTAGTCTCCTGTCAAGATTTTTGTTACTCCAATGGATGGTAGCCTTTTCATTATGGAAGGTAGTCTGTTGCCGAGATTTTTGTTTCTCCAATGGATGGTAGCCTTTTCATTGTGGAAGGTAATCTGTTGTCAATATTTTTGTTACTCCAATGGATGGTAGCCTTGTCATAATCAAAGGTAGTCTGTTGTAGAGATTTTTGTTACTCCAATGGATGGTATCCTTGTCATTATGGAAGCTAGTCTGTTGTCGATATTTTTGTTACTCCAATGGATGGTAGCCTTGCCATTATGTAAGGTAGTCTGTTGTACAAATTTTTGTTACTCCAATGGATGGTAGCCTTGTCATTACAAAAGGTAGTCTGTTGTCGAGATTTTTGTTATTCCATTGGATGGTAGCCTTCTCATTAGTGAAGGTAGTCTATTGTCAAGATTTTTATTACTCCAATGGATGGTAGCCTTTTCATTAAGGAAGTTAGTCTGTTGTCAAGATTTTTTTACTCCAATGGATGGTAGCCTTGTCATTTTGGAAGGTAGTCTGTTGTCGATATCATTTTTATTCCAATGGATGGTATCCTTTTCATTATGGAAGGTTGTCTGTTGTCGAGAATTTTTTTACTCCAATGGATGGTAGCCTTGTCATAATGGAAGGTAGTTTGTTGTCGATATCTTTGTTACTCAATGGATGGTAGCCTTGTCAATATGGAAGGTAGTTTGTTGTAGAGATTTTTGTTACTCCATAGGAATGTAGCCTTGTCATTTTGGAAGGTAGTCTGCTGTCGAGATTTTTGTTACTCGAATGGATGGTAGCCTTATCATTATGGAACATAGTCTGTTGTCGATATTTTTGTTACTCCAATGGATGGTAGGCTTTTCATTATGGAAGGTAATCTATTGTCGAGATTTTTGTTACTCGAATGGATGGTAGGCTTTTCATTATGAAAGATAGTCTATTGTCAAGATTTTTGTTACTCCAATGGATGGTAGCCTTGTCATTATGGAAGGTAGTTTGTTGTCGATATTTTTGTTACTCTAATGGATGGTAGCCTTGTCATTGTGGAAGGTAGTCTATTGTCGAGATCTTTGTTACTCAATGGATGGTAGCCTTGTCATTATGTAAGGTAGTCTATTGTCGAGATTTTGTTTACTCCAATGGATGGTAGCCTTGTCATTATGGAACGTAGTCTGTTTTCGATATTTTTGTTACTCCAATGGATGGTAGGCTTTTCATTATGGAAGGTAATATGTTGTCAAGATTTTTGTTACTCCAATGGATGGTAGGCTTTTCATTATGAAACGTAGTCTATTGTCGAGATTTTTGTTACTCCAATGGATGGTAGCCTTGTCATTATGGAAGGTAGTTTGTTGTCGATATTTTTGTTACTCTAATGGATGGTAGCCTTGTCATTATGGAAGGTAGTCTATTGTCGAGATCTTTGTTACTCAATGGATGGTAGCCTTGTCATTATGTAAGGTAGTCTATTGTCGAGATTTTGTTTACTCCAATGGATGGTAGCCTTGTCATTATGGAACGTAGTCTGTTTTCGATATTTTTGTTACTCCAATGGATGGTAGGCTTTTCATTATGGAAGGTAGTCTATTGTCGAGATTTTTGTTACTCCAATGGATGATAGCCTTGTCATTATGGAAGGTAGTTTGTTGTCGATATTTTTGTTACTCTAATGGATGGTAGCCTTGTCATTATGGAAGGTAGTCTATTGTCGAGATCTTTGTTACTCAATGGATGGTAGCCTTGTCATTATGTAAGGTAGTCTGTTGTCGAGATTTTGTTTACCCCAATGGATGGTATCCTTGTCATTATGGAACGTAGTATGTTTTCGATATTTTTGTTACTCCAATGGATAGTAGGCTTTTCATTATGGAAGGTAATCTATTTTCGAGATTTTTGTTACTCCAATGGATGGGAGGCTTTTAATTATGAAAGGTAGTCTATTGTCGAGATTTTTGTAACTCCAATGGATGGTAGCCTTGTCATTATGGAAGGTAGTCTGTTGTAGAGATTTTGTTACTCCAATGGATGGTAGCCTTTTCATTATGGAAGGTAGTCTGTTGTCAAGATTTTTGTTACTCCAATGGATGGTAGCATTTTCATTATGAAAGGTAGTCTGTTGCCGAGATTTTTGTTTCACCAATGGATGGTAGCCTTTTCATTGTGGAAGGTAATCTGTTGTCAATATTTTTGTTACTCCAATGGATGGTAGCCTTGTCATAATCAAAGGTAGTCTGTTGTAGAGATTTTTGTTACTCCAATGGATGGTATCCTTGTCATTATGGAAGCTAGTCTGTTGTCGATATTTTTGTTACTCCAATGGATGGTAGCCTTGTCATTTTGGAAGGTAGTCTGTTGTCGATATCATTTTTATTCCAATGGATGGTATCCTTTTCATTATGGAAGGTTGTCTGTTGTCGAGAATTTTTTTACTCCAATGGATGGTAGCCTTGTCATAATGGAAGGTAGTTTGTTGTCGATATCTTTGTTACTCAATGGATGGTAGCCTTGTCAATATGGAAGGTAGTTTATTGTAGAGATTTTTGTTACTCCATAGGAATGTAGCCTTGTCATTTTGGAAGGTAGTCTGCTGTCGAGATTTTTGTTACTCGAATGGATGGTAGCCTTATCATTATGGAACATAGTCTATTGTCGATATTTTTGTTACTCCAATGGATGGTAGGCTTTTCATTATGGAAGGTAATCTATTGTCGATATTTTTGATACTCCAATGGATGGTAGGCTTTTCATTATGAAAGATAGTCTATTGTCGAGATTTTTGTTACTCCAATGGATGGTAGCCTTGTCATTATGGAAGGTAGTTTGTTGTCGATATTTTTGTTACTCTAATGGATGGTAGCCTTGTCATTATGGAAGGTAGTCTATTGTCGAGATCTTTGTTACTCAATGGATGGTAGACTTGTCATTATGTAAGGTAGTCTGTTGTCGAGATTTTGTTTACTCCAATGGATGGTAGCCTTGTCATTATGGAACGTAGTCTGTTTTCGATATTTTTGTTACTCCAATGGATGGTAGGCTTTTCATTATGGAAGGTAATCTATTTTCGAGATTTTGTTACTCCAATGGATGGGAGGCTTTTAATTATGAAAGGTAGTCTACTGTCGAGATTTTTGTAACTCCAATGGATGGTAGCCTTGTCATTATGGAAGGTTGTCTATTGTAGAGACTTTTGTTACTCCAATGTATTGTAGCCTTTTCATTATGGAAGGTAGTCTCCTGTCAAGATTTTTGTTACTCCAATGGATGGTAGCCTTTTCATTATGGAAGGTAGTCTGTTGCCGAGATTTTTGTTTCTCCAATGGATGGTAGCCTTTTCATTGTGGAAGGTAATCTGTTGTCAATATTTTTGTTACTCCAATGGATGGTAGCCTTGTCATAATCAAAGGTAGTCTGTTGTAGAGATTTTTGTTACTCCAATGGATGGTATCCTTGTCATTATGGAAGCTAGTCTGTTGTCGATATTTTTGTTACTCCAATGGATGGTAGCCTTGCCATTATGTAAGGTAGTCTGTTGTACAAATTTTTGTTACTCCAATGGATGGTAGCCTTGTCATTACAAAAGGTAGTCTGTTGTCGAGATTTTTGTTATTCCATTGGATGGTAGCCTTCTCATTAGTGAAGGTAGTCTATTGTCAAGATTTTTATTACTCCAATGGATGGTAGCCTTTTCATTAAGGAAGTTAGTCTGTTGTCAAGATTTTTTTACTCCAATGGATGGTAGCCTTGTCATTTTGGAAGGTAGTCTGTTGTCGATATCATTTTTATTCCAATGGATGGTATCCTTTTCATTATGGAAGGTTGTCTGTTGTCGAGAATTTTTTTACTCCAATGGATGGTAGCCTTGTCATAATGGAAGGTAGTTTGTTGTCGATATCTTTGTTACTCAATGGATGGTAGCCTTGTCAATATGGAAGGTAGTTTGTTGTAGAGATTTTTGTTACTCCATAGGAATGTAGCCTTGTCATTTTGGAAGGTAGTCTGCTGTCGAGATTTTTGTTACTCGAATGGATGGTAGCCTTATCATTATGGAACATAGTCTGTTGTCGATATTTTTGTTACTCCAATGGATGGTAGGCTTTTCATTATGGAAGGTAATCTATTGTCGAGATTTTTGTTACTCGAATGGATGGTAGGCTTTTCATTATGAAAGATAGTCTATTGTCAAGATTTTTGTTACTCCAATGGATGGTAGCCTTGTCATTATGGAAGGTAGTTTGTTGTCGATATTTTTGTTACTCTAATGGATGGTAGCCTTGTCATTGTGGAAGGTAGTCTATTGTCGAGATCTTTGTTACTCAATGGATGGTAGCCTTGTCATTATGTAAGGTAGTCTATTGTCGAGATTTTGTTTACTCCAATGGATGGTAGCCTTGTCATTATGGAACGTAGTCTGTTTTCGATATTTTTGTTACTCCAATGGATGGTAGGCTTTTCATTATGGAAGGTAATATGTTGTCAAGATTTTTGTTACTCCAATGGATGGTAGGCTTTTCATTATGAAACGTAGTCTATTGTCGAGATTTTTGTTACTCCAATGGATGGTAGCCTTGTCATTATGGAAGGTAGTTTGTTGTCGATATTTTTGTTACTCTAATGGATGGTAGCCTTGTCATTATGGAAGGTAGTCTATTGTCGAGATCTTTGTTACTCAATGGATGGTAGCCTTGTCATTATGTAAGGTAGTCTATTGTCGAGATTTTGTTTACTCCAATGGATGGTAGCCTTGTCATTATGGAACGTAGTCTGTTTTCGATATTTTTGTTACTCCAATGGATGGTAGGCTTTTCATTATGGAAGGTAGTCTATTGTCGAGATTTTTGTTACTCCAATGGATGATAGCCTTGTCATTATGGAAGGTAGTTTGTTGTCGATATTTTTGTTACTCTAATGGATGGTAGCCTTGTCATTATGGAAGGTAGTCTATTGTCGAGATCTTTGTTACTCAATGGATGGTAGCCTTGTCATTATGTAAGGTAGTCTGTTGTCGAGATTTTGTTTACCCCAATGGATGGTATCCTTGTCATTATGGAACGTAGTATGTTTTCGATATTTTTGTTACTCCAATGGATAGTAGGCTTTTCATTATGGAAGGTAATCTATTTTCGAGATTTTTGTTACTCCAATGGATGGGAGGCTTTTAATTATGAAAGGTAGTCTATTGTCGAGATTTTTGTAACTCCAATGGATGGTAGCCTTGTCATTATGGAAGGTAGTCTGTTGTAGAGATTTTGTTACTCCAATGGATGGTAGCCTTTTCATTATGGAAGGTAGTCTGTTGTCAAGATTTTTGTTACTCCAATGGATGGTAGCATTTTCATTATGAAAGGTAGTCTGTTGCCGAGATTTTTGTTTCACCAATGGATGGTAGCCTTTTCATTGTGGAAGGTAATCTGTTGTCAATATTTTTGTTACTCCAATGGATGGTAGCCTTGTCATAATCAAAGGTAGTCTGTTGTAGAGATTTTTGTTACTCCAATGGATGGTATCCTTGTCATTATGGAAGCTAGTCTGTTGTCGATATTTTTGTTACTCCAATGGATGGTAGCCTTGTCATTTTGGAAGGTAGTCTGTTGTCGATATCATTTTTATTCCAATGGATGGTATCCTTTTCATTATGGAAGGTTGTCTGTTGTCGAGAATTTTTTTACTCCAATGGATGGTAGCCTTGTCATAATGGAAGGTAGTTTGTTGTCGATATCTTTGTTACTCAATGGATGGTAGCCTTGTCAATATGGAAGGTAGTTTGTTGTAGAGATTTTTGTTACTCCATAGGAATGTAGCCTTGTCATTTTGGAAGGTAGTCTGCTGTCGAGATTTTTGTTACTCGAATGGATGGTAGCCTTATCATTATGGAACATAGTCTGTTGTCGATATTTTTGTTACTCCAATGGATGGTAGGCTTTTCATTATGGAAGGTAATCTATTGTCGAGATTTTTGTTACTCGAATGGATGGTAGGCTTTTCATTATGAAAGATAGTCTATTGTCGAGATTTTTGTTACTCCAATGGATGGTAGCCTTGTCATTATGGAAGGTAGTTTGTTGTCGATATTTTTGTTACTCTAATGGATGGTAGCCTTGTCATTGTGGAAGGTAGTCTATTGTCGAGATCTTTGTTACTCAATGGATGGTAGCCTTGTCATTATGTAAGGTAGTCTATTGTCGAGATTTTGTTTACTCCAATGGATGGTAGCCTTGTCATTATGGAACGTAGTCTGTTTTCGATATTTTTGTTACTCCAATGGATGGTAGGCTTTTCATTATGGAAGGTAATATGTTGTCAAGATTTTTGTTACTCCAATGGATGGTAGGCTTTTCATTATGAAACGTAGTCTATTGTCGAGATTTTTTTTACTCCAATGGATGGTAGCCTTGTCATTATGGAAGGTAATGTGTTGTCGAGATTATTTTACTCATATGGATGGTAGCCTGGTCATTATGGAACATGGTCTATTGTCGATATATTTGTTATTCCATTGGATGGTAGCGTTGTCATTATGGAAGGTAGTCTGTTGTCGAGACTTTTGTTTCTCCAATAGATGGTAGCCTTTTCATTATGGAAGATAATTTGTTGTCAATATTTTTGTTACTCTAATGGATGGTAGCCTTGTCATAATCGAAGGTTGTCTGTTGTAGAGATTTTTGTTACTCCAATGGATGGTATCCTTGTCATTATGGAAGGTAATCTGGTGTCGATATTTTTGTTACTCCAATGGATTGTAGCCTTGCCATTATGGAAGGTAGTTTGTTTTCAATATTTTTGTCACTCCAATGGATGGTAGCCTTGTCTTTACGAAAGGTAGTCTGTTGTCGAGATTTTGTTATTCCATTGGATGGTAGCCTTGACATTATGGAAGGTAGTCTATTGTCAAGATTTTTATTACTCCAATGGATGGTAGCCTTTTTATTATGAAAGGTAGTCTGTTGTCGAGATTTTTTTACTCCAATGGAAGGTAGCCTTGTCATTATAGAAGGTAGTTTGTTGTCGATATCTTTTTTATTCCAATGGATGGTATTTATTTCATTATGGAAGGTTGTCTGTTGTCGAGAATTTTTTTACTCCAATGGATGGTAGCCTTGTCATTATGGAAGGTAGTTTGTTGTCGATATCTTTGTTACTCAATGGATGGTAGCCTTGTCAATATGGAAGGTAGTTTGTTGTAGAGATTTTTGTTACTCCATAGGAATGTAGCCTTGTCATTTTGGAAGGTAGTCTGCTGTCGAGATTTTTGTTACTCGAATGGATGGTAGCCTTATCATTATGGAACATAGTCTGTTGTCGATATTTTTGTTACTCCAATGGATGGTAGGCTTTTCATTATGGAAGGTAATCTATTGTCGAGATTTTTGTTACTCGAATGGATGGTAGGCTTTTCATTATGAAAGATAGTCTATTGTCGAGATTTTTGTTACTCCAATGGATGGTAGCCTTGTCATTATGGAAGGTAGTTTGTTGTCGATATTTTTGTTACTCTAATGGATGGTAGCCTTGTCATTGTGGAAGGTAGTCTATTGTCGAGATCTTTGTTACTCAATGGATGGTAGCCTTGTCATTATGTAAGGTAGTCTATTGTCGAGATTTTGTTTACTCCAATGGATGGTAGCCTTGTCATTATGGAAGGTAATGTGTTGTCGAGATTATTTTACTCCTATGGATGGTAGCCTGGTCATTATGGAACATGGTCTATTGTCGATATATTTGTTATTCCATTGGATGGTAGCCTTGTCATTATGGAAGGTAGTCTGTTGTCGAGACTTTTGTTTCTCAAATGGATTGTAGCCTTTTCATTATGGAAGATAATTTGTTGTCAATATTTTTGTTACTCTAATGGATGGTAGCCTTGTCATAATCGAAGGTTGTCTGTTGTAGAGATTTTTGTTACTCCAATGGATGGTATCCTTGTCATTATGGAAGGTAATCTGGTGTCGATATTTTTGTTACTCCAATGGATGGTAGCCTTGCCATTATGGATGGTAGTCTATTGTGCAAATTTTTGTCACTCCAATGGATGGTAGCCTTGTCTTTACGAAAGGTAGTCTGTTGTCGAGATTTTGTTATTCCATTGGATGGTAGCCTTGACATTATGGAAGGTAGTCTATTGTCAAGATTTTTATTACTCCAATGGATGGTAGCCTTGTCATTATAGAAGGTAGTTTGTTGTCGATATCTTTTTTATTCCAATGGATGGTATTTATTTCATTATGGAAGGTTGTCTGTTGTCGAGAATTTTTTTACTCCAATGGATGGTAGCCTTGTCATTATGGAAGGTAGTTTGTTGTCGATATCTTTGTTACTCAATAGGAATGTAGCCTTGTCAATATGGAAGGTAGTTTGTTGTAGAGATTTTTGTTACTCCATAGGAATGTAGCCTTGTCATTTTGGAAGGTAGTCTGCTGTCGAGATTTTTGTTACTCGAATGAATGGTAGCCTTGTCATTATGGAATGTAGTCTGTTGTCGATATTTTTGTTACTCCAATGGATGGTAGGCTTTTCATTATGGAAGGTAATCTTTTGTCGAGATTTTTGTTACTCCAATGGATGGTAGGCTTTTATTTATGAAAGGTAGTCTATTGTTGAGATTTTTGTTACTTCAATGGATGGTAGCCTTGTCATTATGGAAGGTTGTTTGTTGTCGATATTTTTATTACTCTAATGGATGGTAGCCTTGTCATTATGGAAGGTAGTCTATTGTCGAGATCTTTGTTACTCAATGGATGGTAGCCTTGTCATTATGTAAGGTAGTCTGTTGTCGAGATTTTGTTTACTCCAATGGATGGTAGCCTTGTCATTATAGAACGTAGTATGTTTTCAATATTTTTGTTAGTCCAATGGATGGTAGGCTTTTCATTATGGAAGGTAATCTGTTGTCGAGATTTTTGTTAGTCCAATGGATGGTAGGCTTTTCATTATAAAAGGTAGTCTATTGTCGAGATTTTTGTTACTCCAATGGATGGTAGCCTTGTCATTATGCAAGGTAGTTTGTTGTCGATATTTTTGTTACTCTAATGGATGGTAGCCTTGTCATTATGGAAGGTAGTTTGTTGTCGATATCTTTGTTACTCCAATGGATGGTAGCCTTTTCATTATGGAAGGTAATTTGTTGTCAATATCTTTGTTACTCTAATGGATGGTAGCCTTGTCATTGTGGAAGGTAGTCTATTGTCGAGATCTTTCTTACTCAATGGATGGTAGCCTTGCCATGATGTAAGGTAGTCTGTTGTCGAGATTTTGTTTACTCGAATGGATGGTAGCCTTGTCATTATAGAACGTAGTCTGTTTTCGATATTTTTGTTACTCCAGTGGATGGTAGGATTATCATTATGGAAGGTAATTTGTTGTCAAGATTTTTGTTACTCTAATGGATGGTAGGCTTTTCATTATGAAAGGTAGTCGATTGTCGAGATTTTTGTTACTCCAATGGATGGTAGCCTTGTCATTATGCAAGGTAGTTTGTTGTCGATATTTTTGTTACTCTAATTGATGGTAGCCTTGTCATTATGGAAGGTAGTCTATTGTCGATATCTTTGTTACTCATTGAATGGTAGCCTTGTCATTATGGAAGGTAGTCTGTTGTCGAGATTTTTGTTACTCCAATGGATGGTAGCCTTGTCATTATCGAAGGTAATTTGTTGTCAATATTTTTGTTACTCCAATGGATGGTAGCCTTGTCATTATCGAAGGTAGTCAGTTGTAGAGATTTTTGTTACTCCAATGGATGGTATCCTTGTCATTATGGAAGGTTGTCTATTGTCGAGATTTTTTTTATTCCAATGGATGGTATCCTTTTCATTATGGAAGGTTGTTTTATTGTCGAGATTTTTTTTACTCCAATGGATGGTAGCCTTGTCATTATGGAAGGTAGTCTGTTGTCGATATCTTTTTTATTTCAATGGATGGTATCCTTTTCATTATGGAAGGTTGTCTGTTATCGAGAATTTTTTTACTCCAATGGATGGTAGACTTGTCATTATGGAAGGTTGTTTGTTGTCGATATCTTTTTTACTCAATGGATGGTAGCCTTGTCAATATGGAAGGTAGTTTGTTGTAGAGATTTTTGTTACTCCATAGGAATGTAGCCTTGTCATTTTGGAAGGTAGTTTGCTGTCGAGATTTTTGTTACTCGAATGGATGGTAGCCTTGTCATTTTGGAACGTAGTGTGTTGTCGATATTTTTGTTACTCCAATGGATGGTAGGCTTTTCATTATGGAAGATAATCTTTTGTCGAGATTTTTGTTACTCCAATGGATGGTAGGATTTTCATTATGAAAGGTAGTCTATTGTCGAGATTTTTGTTATTCCAATGGATGGTAGCCTTGTCATTATGGAAGGTTGTTTGTTGTCGACATTTTTGTTACTCTAACGGATGGTAGCCTTGTCATTATGGAAGGTAGTCTATTGTCGAGATCTTTGTTACTCAATGGATGGTAGCCTTGTCATTATTTAAGGTAGTCTGTTGTCGAGATTTTGTTTACTCCAATGGATGCTAGCCTTGTCATTATAGAACGTAGTCTGTTTTTGATATTTTTGTTACTCCAATGGATGGTAGGCTTATCATTATGGAAGGTAATTTGTTGTCAAGATTATTGTTACTCCAATGGATGGTAGGCTTTTCATTATGAAAGGTAGTCTATTATCGAGATTTTTGTTACTCCAATGGATGGTAGCCTTGTCATTATGCAAGGTAGTTTGTTGTCAATATTTTTGTTACTCTAATTGATGGTAGCCTTGTCATTATGGTAGGTAATCTGTGGTCGATATCTTTGTTACTCATTGAATGGTAGCCTTGTCATTATGGAAGGTAGTCTGCTGTCGAGATTTTTGTTACTCCAATGGATGGTAGCCTTTTCATTATGGAAGGTAATTTGTTGTCAATATTTTTGTTACTCCAATGGATGGTAGCCTTGTCATTATCGAAGGTAGTTAGTTGTAGAGATTTTTGTTACTCCAATGGATGGTATCCTTGTCATTATGGAAGGTTATCTGTTTTCGATATCTTTTTTATTCCAATGGATGGTATCATTTTCATTATGGAAGGTTGTTTGTTGTCGAGATTTTTTTTACTCCAATGGATGGTAGCCTTGTCATTATGGAAGGTAGTCTGTTGTCAAGATTTTTTTACTCCAATGGATGGTAGCCTTGTCATTATGGAAGGTAGTCTGTTGTCGATATCTTTTTTATTCCAATGGATGGTATCCTTTTCATTATGGAAGGTTGTCTGTTGTCGAGAATTTTTTTACTCCAATGGATGGTAGCCTTGTCATTATGGAAGGTAGTTTGTTGTCGATATCTTTGTTACTCAATGGATTGTAGCCTTGTCAATATGGAAGGTAGTTTGTTGTAGAGATTTTTGTTACTCCATAGGAATGTAGCCTTGTCATTTTGGAAGGTAGTCTGCTGTCGAGATTTTTGTTACTCGAATGGATGGTAGCCTTGTCATTATGGAACGTAGTTTGTTGTCGATATTTTTGTTACTCCAATGGATGGTAGGCTTTCCATTATGGAAGGTAATCTTTTGTCGAGATTTTTGTTACTACAATGGATGGTAGGATTTTCATTATGAAAGGTAGTCTATTGTCGAGATTTTTGTTACTCCAATGGATGGTAGCCTTGTCATTATGGAAGGTTGTTTGTTGTCGATATTTTTCTTACTCTAATGGATGGTAGCCTTGTCATTATGGAAGGTAGTCTATTGTCGAGATCTTTGTTACTCAATGGATGGTAGCCTTGTCATTATTTAAGGTAGTCTGTTGTCGAGATTTTGTTTACTCCAATGCATGGTAGCCTTGTCATTATAGAACGTAGTCTGTTTTCAATATTTTTGTTACTCTAATGGATGGTAGGCTTATCATTATGGAAGGTAATTTGTTGTCAAGATTTTTGTTACTCCAATGGATGGTAGGCTTTTCATTATGAAAGGTAGTCTATTGTCGAGATTTTTGTTACTCCAATGGATGGTAGCCTTGTCATTATGCAAGGTAGTTTGTTATCGATATTTTTGTTACTCTAATTGATGGTAGCCTTGTCATTATGGAAGGTAGTCTGTTGTCGATATCTTTGTTACTCATTGAATGGTAGCCTTGTCCTTATGGAAGGTAGTCTGTTGTCGAGATTTTTATTACTCCAATGGATGGTTGCCTTTTCATTATGGAAGGTAATTTGTTGTCAATATTTTTGTTACTCCAATGGCTGGTAGCCTTGTCATTATCGAAGGTAGTCAATTGTAGAGATTTTTGTTACTGCAATGGATGGTATCCTTGTCATTATGGAAGGTTATCTGTTGTCGATATTTTTTTTATTCCAATGGATGTTATCCTTTTAATTATGGAAGGTTGTTTGTTGTCTTGATTTTTTTTACTCCAATGGATGGTAGCCTTGTCACTATGGAAGTTAGTCTGTTGTAAAGATTTTTTTACTCCAATGGATGGTAGCCTTGTCATTGTGGAAGGTAGTCTGTTGTCGATATCTTTTTTATTCCAATGGATGGTATCCTTTTCATTATGGAAGGTTGTCTGTTGTCGAGAATTTTTTTACTCCAATGGATGGTAGCCATGTCATTATGGAAGGTAGTTTGTTGTCGATATCTTTGTTACTCAATGGATGGTAGCCTTGTCAATATGGAAGGTAGTTTGTTGTAGAGATTTTTGTTACTCCATAGGAATGTAGCCTTGTCATTTTGGAAGGTAGTCTGCTGTCGAGATTTTTGTTACTCGAATGGACGATAGCCTTGTCATTATAGAACGTAGTCTGTTGTCGATATTTTTGTTACTCCAATGGATGGTAGGCTTTTCATTATGGAAGGTAATCTTTTGTCGAGATTTTTCTTACTCCAATGGATGGTATGATTTTCATTATGAAAGGTAGTCTATTGTCGAGATTTTTGTTACTCCAATGGATGGTAGCCTTGTCATTATGGAAGGTTGTTTGTTGTCGATATTTTTGTTACTCTAATGGATGGTCGCCTTGTCATTATGGAAGGTAGTCTATTGTCGAGATCTTTGTTACTCAATGGATGGTAGCCTTGTCATTATGTAAGGTAGTCTGTTGTCGAGATTTTGTTTACTCCAATGGATGGTAGCCTTGTCATTATAGAACGTAAACTGTTTTCGATATTTTTGTTACTCCAATGGATGGTAGGCTTATCATTATGGAAGGTAATTTGTTGTCAAGATTTTTGTTACTCCAATGGATGGTAGGCTTTTCATTATGAAAGGTAGTCTATTATCGAGATTTTTGTTACTCCAATGGATGGTAGCCTTGTCATTATGCAAGGTAGTTTGTTGTCGATATTTTTGTTACTCTAATTGATGGTAGCCTTGTCATTATGGAAGGTAGTCTGTTGTCGATATCTTTGTTACTCATTGAATGGTAGCCTTGTCATTATGGAAGGTAGTCTGTTGTCGAGATTTTTGTTACTCCAATGGATGGTAGCCTTTTCATTATGGAAGGTAATTTGTTGTCAATATTTTTGTTACTCCAATGGATGGTAGCCTTGTCATTATCGAAGGTAGTCAGTTGTAGAGATTTTTGTTACTCCAATGGATAGTATCCTTGTCATTATGGAAGGTTGTCTATTGTCGATATCTTTTTTATTCCAATGGATGGTATCCTTTTCATTATGGAAGGTTGTTTTATTGTCGAGATTTTTTTTACTCCAATGGATGGTAGCCTTGTCATTATGGAAGGTGGTCTGTTGTCAAGATTTTTTTACTCCAATGGATGGTAGCCTTGTCATTATGGAAGGTAGTCTGTTGTCGATATCTTTTTTATTTCAATGGATGGTATCCTTTTCATTATGGAAGGTTGTCTGTTATCGAGAATTTTTTTACTCCAATGGATGATAGCCTTGTCATTATGGAAGGTTGTTTGTTGTCGATATCTTTGTTACTCAATGGATGGTAGCCTTGTCAATATGGAAGGTAGTTTGTTGTAGAGATTTTTGTTACTCCATAGGAATGTAGCCTTGTCATTTTGGAAGGTAGTTTGCAGTCGAGATTTTTGTTACTCAAATGGATGGTAGCCTTGTCATTTTGGAACCTAGGCTGTTTTCGATATTTTTGTTACTCCAATGGATGGTAGGCTTTTCATTATGGAAGATAATCTTTTGTCGAGATTTTTGTTACTCCAATGGATGGTAGGATTTTCATTATGAAAGGTAGTCTATTGTCGAGATTTTTGTTATTCCAATGGATGGTAGCCTTGTCATTATGGAAGGTTGTTTGTTGTCGATATTTTTGTTACTCTAACGGATGGTAGCCTTGTCATTATGGAAGGTAGTCTATTGTCGAGATCTTTGTTACTCAATGGATGGTAGCCTTGTCATTATTTAAGGTAGTCTGTTGTCGAGATTTTGTTTACTCCAATGGATGCTAGCCTTGTCATTATAGAACATAGTCTGTTTTTGATATTTTTGTTACTCCAATGGATGGTAGGCTTATCATTATGGAAGGTAATTTGTTGTCAAGATTTTTGTTACTCCAATGGATGGTAGGCTTTTCATTATGAAAGGTAGTCTATTATCGAGATTTTTGTTACTCCAATGGATGGTAGCCTTGTCATTATGCAAGGTAGTTTGTTGTCGATATTTTTGTTACTCTAATTGATGGTAGCCTTGTCATTATGGAAGGTAGTCTGTTATCGATATCTTTGTTACTCATTGAATGGTAGCCTTGTCATTATGGAAGGTAGTCTGTTGTCGAGATTTTTGTTACTCCAATGGATGGTAGCCTTTTCATTATGGAAGGTAATTTGTTGTCAATATTTTTGTTACTCCAATGGATGGTAGCCTTGTCATTATCGAAGGTAGTTAGTTGTAGAGATTTTTGTTTCTCCAATGCATGGTATCCTTGTCATTATGGAAGGTTATCTGTTTTCGATATCTTTTTTATTCCAACGGATGGTATCCTTTTCATTATGGAAGGTTGTTTGTTGTCAAGATTTTTTTTACTCCAATGGATGGTAGCCTTGTCATTATGGAAGGTAGTCTGTTGTCAAGATTTTTTTACTCCAATGGATGGTAGCCTTGTCATTATGGAAGGTAATTTGTTGTCGATATCTTTTTTATTCCAATGGATGGTATCCTTTTCATTATGGAAGGTTGTCTGTTGTCGAGAATTTTTTTACTCCAATGGATGGTAGCCTTGTCATTATGGAAGGTAGTTTGTTGTCGATATCTTTGTTAGTCAATGGATGGTAGCCTTGTCAATATGGAAGGTAGTTTGTTGTAGAGATTTTTGTTACTCTATAGGAATGTAGCCTTGTCATTTTGGAAGGTAGTCTGCTGTCGAGATTTTTGTTACTCGAATGGATGGTAGCCTTGTCATTATGGAACGTAGTTTGTTGTCGATATTTTTGTTACTCCAATGGATGGTAGGCTTTCCATTATGGAAGGTAATCTTTTGTCGAGATTTTTGTTACTACAATGGATGGTAGGATTTTCATTATGAAAGGTAGTCTATTGTCGAGATTTTTGTTACTCCAATGGATGGTAGCCTTGTCATTATGGAAGGTTGTTTGTTGTCGATATTTTTCTTACTCTAATGGATGGTAGCCTTGTCATTATGGAAGGTAGTCTATTGTCGAGATCTTTGTTACTCAATGGATGGTAGCCTTGTCATTATTTAAGGTAGTCTGTTGTCGAGATTTTGTTTACTCCAATGCATGGTAGCCTTGTCATTATAGAACGTAGTATGTTTTCAATATTTTTGTTACTCCAATGGATGGTAGGCTTATCATTATGGAAGGTAATTTGTTGTCAAGATTTTTGTTACTCCAATGGATGGTAGGCTTTTCATTATGAAAGGTAGTCTATTGTCGAGATTTTTGTTACTCCAATGGATGGTAGCCTTGTCATTATGCAAGGTAGTTTGTTATCGATATTTTTGTTAATCTAATTGATGGTAGCCTTGTCATTATGGAAGGTAGTCTGTTGTCGATATCTTTGTTACTCATTGAATGGTAGCCTTGTCCTTATGGAAGGTAGTCTGTTGTCGAGATTTTTATTACTCCAATGGATGGTAGCCTTTTCATTATGGAAGGTAATTTGTTGTCAATATTTTTGTTACTCCAATGGCTGGTAGCCTTGTCATTATCGAAGGTAGTCAGTTGTAGAGATTTTTGTTACTCCAATGGATGGTATCCTTGTCATTATGGAAGGTTATCTGTTGTCGATATTGTTTTTATTCCAATGGATGTTATCCTTTTAATTATGGAAGGTTGTTTGTTGTCATGATTTTTTTTACTCCAATGGATGGTAGCCTTGTCATTATGGAAGTTAGTCTGTTGTAAAGATTTTTTTGCTCCAATGGATGGTAGCCTTGTCATTGTGGAAGGTAGTCTGTTGTCGATATCTTTTTTATTCCAATGGATGGTATCCTTTTCATTATGGAAGGTTGTCTGTTGTCGAGAATTTTTTACTCCAATGGATGGTAGCCATGTCATTATGGAAGGTAGGTTGTTGTCGATATCTTTGTTACTCAATGGATGGTAGCCTTGTCAATATGGAAGGTAGTTTGTTGTAGAGATTTTTGTTACTCCATAGGAATGTAGCCTTGTCATTTTGGAAGGTAGTGTGCTGTCGAGATTTTTGTTACTCGAATGGACGATAGCCTTATCATTATGGAACGTAGTCTGTTGTCGATATTTTTGTTACTCCAATGGATGGTAGGCTTTTCATTATGGAAGGTAATCTTTTGTCGAGATTTTTCTTACTCCAATGGATGGTATGATTTTCATTATGAAAGGTAGTCTATTGTCGAGATTTTTGTTACTCCAATGGATGGTAGCCTTGTCATTATGGAAGGTTGTTTGTTGTCGATATTTTTGTTACTCTAATGGATGGTAGCCTTGTCATTTTGGAAGGTAGTCTATTGTTGAGATCTTTGTTACTCAATGGATGGTAGCCTTTTCATTATGTAAGGTAGTCTGTTGTCAAGATTTTGTTTACTCCAATGGATGGTAGCCTTGTCATTATAGAACGTAAACTGTTTTCGATATTTTTGTTACTCCAATGGATGGTAGGCTTATCATTATGGAAGGTAATCTGTTGTCGAGATTTTTGTTACTCCAATGGATGGTAGGCTTTTCATTATGAAAGGTAGTCTATTTTCGACATTTTTGTTACTCCAATGGATGGTAGCCTTTTCATTATGCAAGGTAGTTTGTTGTCGATATTTTTGTTACTCTAATTGATGGTAGCCTTGTCATTATGGAAGGTAGTCTGTTGTCGATATCTTTGTTACTCATTGAATGGTAGCCTTGTCATTATGGAAGCTAGTCTGTTGTCGATATTTTTGTTACTCCAATGGATGATAGCCTTTTCATTATGAAAGGTAATTTATTGTTAATATTTTTGTTACTCCAATGGATGGTAGCCTTGTCATTATCGAAGGTAGTCAGTTGTAGATATTTTTGGTACTCCAATGGATGGTATCCTTGTCATTATGGAAGGTTGTCTGTTGTCGATATCTTTGTTACTCAATGGATGGTAGCCTTGTCAATATGGAAGGTAGTTTGTTGTTGATATTTTTGTTACTCCATAGGAATGTAGCCTTGTCATTTTGGAAGGTAGTCTGCTGTCGAGATTTTTGTTACTCGAATAGATGGTAGCCTTGTCATTAGGGAACGTAGTCTTTGTCGATATTTTTGTTACTCCAATGGATGTTAGGATTTTCATTATGGAAGGTAATTTGTTGTCGAGATTTTTGTTACACCAATGGATTGTAGGCTTTTCATTATGAAAGGTAGTCTATTGTCGAGATTTTTGTTACTCCAATGCATGGTAGCCTTGTCATTATAGAAGGTAGTTTGTTGGCGCTATTTTTGTTACTCTAACGGATGGTAGCCTTGTCATTATGGAAGGTAGTCTATTGTCGAGATCTTTGTTACTCAACGGATGGTAGCCTTGTCATTATGGAACGTAGTCTGTTTTCGATATTTTTGTTACTCCAATGGATGGTAGGCTTTTCATTATGGAAGGTAATCTGTTTTCGAGATTTTTGTTACTCCAATGGATGGTAGGCTTTTCATTATGAAAGGTAGTCTATTGTCGAGATTTTTGTTACTCCAATGGATGGTAGCCTTGTCATTATGGAAGGTAGTTTGTTGTCGATATTTTTGTTACTATCATGGATGGTAGCCTTGTCATTCTGGAAGGTAGTCTGTTGTCGATATCTTTTTTACTCAATGGATGGCAGCCTTGTCATTATGGAAGGTAGTCTATTGTCGAGATTTTTGTTACTCCAATGGATGGTAGCCTTTTCATTATGGAAGGTAATTTGTTGTCAATATTTTTGTTACTCCAATGGATGGTAGCCTTGTCATTATTGAAGGTAGTCTTTTGTAGAGATTTTTGTTACTCCAATGGATGATATCCTTGTCATTATGGAAGGTAGTCTGTTGTCGATATTTTTGTTACTCCAATAGATGGTAGCCTTTCCATTATGGAAGATAGTCTATCGTTGAGATTTCTGTTACTCCAATGGATGGTAGCCTTGTCATTATGGAAGGTAGTTTGTTGTTCAGATTTTTGTTACTCCAATGGATGGTAGCCTTGTCATTAAGAAAGGTAGTCTATTATCGAAATTTTTGTTATTCCATTGGATGGTAGCCTTGTAATTATGGAAGGTAGTCTATTGTCAAGATTTTTATTACTCCAATGGATGGTAGCGTTTTCATTATGGAAGGTAGTCTGTTGTCGAGATTTTTTTACTCCAATGGATGGTAGCCTTGTCATTATGGAAGGTAGTCTGTCGTCGATATCTTTTTTATTCCAATGGATGGTATCCTTTTCATTATGGAAGGTTGTCTGTTGTCGAGATTTTTTTTACTTCAATGGATGGTAGCCTTGTCATTATGGAAGGTAGTCTGTTGTCGATATCTTTGTTACTCAATAGATGGTAGCCTTGTAATTATGGAAGGTAGTTTGTTGTAGAGATTTTTTTTAATCCATAGGAATGTAGCCTTGTCATTATGGAACGTAGTTTGTTATCGATATATTTGTTACTCTAATGTATGGTAGGCATTTTATTATGGAAGGTGATCTGTTGTCGATATTTTTTTTACTCCAATGGATGGTAGGCTTTTCATTATAAATGGTAGTTTGTTGTCGAGATTTTTGTTACTCTAATGGATGGTAGCATTGTCATTATGGAAAGTAGTTTATTGTTGATATTTTTGTTACTCTAATGGATGGTAGCCTTGTCATTATAGAAGGTAGTCTATTGTCGAGATTTTGTTTACTCCAATGGATGGTAGCCTTGTCATTATATAAGGTAGTATGTTGTCGAGATTTTTGTTACTCCAATGGATGGTAGCCTTCTCATTATGGAATGTAGTCTATTGTTGATATTTTTGTTACTTCAATGGATGTTAGCCTTGTCATTATGGAAGGTAGTCTGTTGTAGTGATTTTTATTACTCCATAGGATGGTAGACTTGTCATTTTGGAAGGTAATCTGTTGTCGACATCTTTGTTACTTAATGGATGGTAGCCTTGTCTTTATGGAAGGTAGTTTGTTTTCGAGATTTTTGTTACTCCAATGGATGGTAGCCTTGTCATTATGGAAGGTAGTGTGTTGTCGAGATATTTTTTACTCCTATGGATGGTAGCCTTGTCATTATGGAAAATGGTCTATTGTCGAGATTTTTGTTATTCCATTGGAATGTAGCCTTGTCATTATGGAAGGTAGTTTGTTGTCAATATCTTTGTTACTCAATGGATGGTAGCCATGTCATTATGGAAGGAAGTCTATTATCGATATTTTTGTTACTCTAATGGATGGTAGGCGTTTCATTATGGAAGGTAATCTGTTGTCGAGATTTTTGTTACTCCAATGGATGGTAGGCTTTTCATTATGGAAGGTAGTTTGTTGTCGAGATTTTTGTTACTCCAATGGATGGTAGCCTAGTCATTATCGAAGGTATTCTGTTGTCGAGATTTTTGTTACTCCAATAGATGGTAGCCTTGTCATTATGGAAGGTAGTGTGTTGTCGAAATTTTTATTACTATAATGGATGGTAGCCTTGTCATTATGGAAGGTAGTCTGTTGTCGAGATTTTTGTTACTCAATGGATGGTAGCCTTGTCATTATGGAAGGTTGTCTCTTGTGGATATTTTTATTACTCCAATGGATGGTACCCTTGTCATTATGGAAGGTAGTCTATTGTTGAGATTTTTGTTATTGCAATGGATGTAAGCCTTGTGATTATGGAAGGTAGTATATTTTTGAGATTTTTTTTACTTCAATGGATGGTAGCCTTGTCATTATGGATGGTATTCTGTTGTCGAGAATTTTGTTACTATGAAGGATTGTAGCCTTGTCGTTATGGAAGGTAGTCTGTTGTTGATATCTTTGTTACTCTAATGGATGGGAGCCTAGTCAATATGGAAGGTAGTTTGTAGTCGAGATTCTTGTTATTCTAATGAATGGTAGCCTTTTAATTATATAAGGTAGTCTGTTGTCGTGATTTTTGTTACTCCAATGGATGGTAGCCTTGTCATTATGGAAGGTAGTATGTTGTAAATATCTTTGTTACTCCAATGGATGGTAGCCTTGTCATTATGGAAGGTAGTCTGTTGTCGAGACCTTTGTTACTTCAAGGATGGTAGCCTTGTCATTATGGAAGGTAGTGTGTTGTCGTTATTTTTGTTATTCCAATGGATGGTATCCTTATCATTACAGAAGGTAGTCTATAGTCGAGATTTTTATTATTCCAATGGATGGTATTCTTGTCATTATGAAAGGTAGTCTATTGTCGAGATTTTTGTTACTCTAATGGATTTAAACCTTGTGATTATGGAAGGTAGTATATTTTCGATATTTTTTTTACTTCAACGGATGGTAGCCTTGTAATTATGGATGGTATTCTGTTGTCGAGACTTTTGTTACTATAATGGATTGTAGCCTTGTCGTTATGGAAGGTAGTCTGTTGTCGATATCTTTGTTACTCCAATGGATGGTAGCCTCGTCATTATGGAAGGTAGTTTGTTGTCTAGAATTTTGTTACTCCAATGGATGGTAGCCTTGTCATTATGGAAGGTAGTCTATTGTCGAAATTTTTGTTACTCCAATGGATTGTAGCCTTGTCATTATGGAAGATAGTCTATTGTCGATATTTTTATTATACCATTGGATGAAAGCCTTGTCATTATGGAAGGTAGTCTATTATCGAGATTTTTGTTACTACAATGGATGTTAGCCTTGTCATTATGGAATGTAGTCTATTGTCGAGATTTTTGTTACTCCAATGGATGGTAGCCTTGTCATTATGGAAGTTTTTCTCTTGTGAATATTTTTGTTACTCCAATGGATGGTACCCTTGTCATTATGGAAGGTAGTATGTTGTCGAGATTTTTGTTACTCCAATGGATGGTAGCCTTGTCATTATGGAAGATAGTCTATTGTAGATATTTTTATTGCCCCATTGGATGGAAGCCTTGTCGTTATGGAAGGTAGTATGTTGTTGACATTTTCGTTATTTCAATGGATGGTAGGCTTGTCATTATGGAAGGTAGTATGCTGTCATGATTTTTGTTACTCCAATGGATGGTAGCCTTGTCATTATGGAAGATAGTATGTTGTCGATATCTTTGTTACTCCAATGGATGTTAGCGTTGTCATTATGGAAGGTAGTATGTTGTCGAGATTTTTGTTACTACAATGGATGGTAGCCTTGTCATTATGGAAGGTAGTCTGTTGTCGATATTTTTGTTATTCTAATGGATGGTAGCCTTGTCATTATGGAAGGTAGACTGTTTGTCGAGATTTTTTATACTCCAATGGATTGTAACCTTGTCATTATGGAAGGTAGTCTGTTGTGGATATTTTTGTTACTGCAATGATAGTAGCCTTGCCATTATGGAAGGTAGTCTGTTGTCGAGATTTTGTTTACTCCAATGGATGGTATCCTTCTCATTATGGAAGGTAGTTTGTTGTCGAGATCTTTGTTACTCCAATGGATGCTAGCCTAGTCATTATGGGAGCTAGTCTGTTGTCGAGATTTTTGTTACTCCAATGGATGTTAGCGTTGTCATTATGGAAGGTAGTCTGTTGTCGAGATTTTTGTTACTATAATGGATGGTAGCCTGGTCATCATAGAAGGTAGTCTGTTGTCGAGATTTTTGTTATTCCAATGGATGGTAGCTATGTCATTATGGAAGGTATTCTCTTGTGGATATTTTTGTTACTCCAATGGATTCTACCCTTGTCATTATGGAAGGTAGTCTATTGTCGAGATTTTTGTTGCTTCAATGGATGTAAGCCTTGTGATTATGGAAGGTAGTATATTTTCAAGATTTTTTTTACTATAATGGATTGTAGCCTTGTCGTTATGGAAGGTAGTCTATTGTCTATATCTTTTTACTCCATTGGATGGTAGCCTATTCATTATGGAAGGTAGTTGTTGTCGAGATTTTTGTTACTCCAATGGATTGTAGCCTTGTCATTATGGAAGGTAGTCTATTGTCGAGATTTCTTATACTCCAATGGATTGTAGCCTTGTCATTATGGAAGGTAGTCTCTTGTAGATATTTTTGTTACTCCAATGATGGTACCCTTGTCATTATGGAAGGTAGTCTGTTGTCGAGATTTTGTTTACTCCAATGGATGGTATCCTTTTCATTATGGAAGGTAGTCTGTTGTCGAGATTTTTTTTATTCCAATGGATGGTATCCTTGTCATTATGAAAGGTAGTCCGTTGTTGATATCTTTGTTACTCCAATGGATGGTAGCCTAGTCATTATGGAAGGTAGTTTGTCGTCATGATTTTTGTTACTCCAATAGATGGTAGCCTTGTCATTATGGAAGGTAGTCTATTGTCGAGATTTTTGTTACTATAATGGATGGTAGCCTTGTCATTATGGAAGGTAGTCTATTGTCGAGATTTTTGTTACTCTAATGGATGGTAGCCTTGTCATTATGGAAGTTTTTCTCTTGTGGATATTTTTGTTACTCCAATGGATGGTACCCTTGTCATTATGGAAGGTAGTCGGTTGTTATGATTTCTGTTACTCCAATGGATGGTAGCCTTGTCATTATGGAAGGTAGTCTGTTGTCGAGATTTTTGTTACTACAATGGATGGTAGCCTTGTCGTTATGGAAGGTAGTCTGTTGTCGACATTTTTGTTATTCCAATGAATGGTAGACTTGTAATTATGTAAGGTAGTCTGTTGTCGTGATTTATGTTACTCCAATGGATGGTAGCCTTGTGATTATGGAAGGTAGTATGTTGTCAATATCTTTGTTACTCCAGTGGATGGTAGTATTGTCATTATGGAAGGTACTCTGTTGTTGAGATTTTTGTTACTCCAAGGGATGGTATCCTTGTCATTATGAAAGGTAGTGTGTTGTCGATATTTTTGTTATTCCAATGGATAGTAGCCTAGTCATTATGGAAGGTAGTCTGTTGTCGAGATTTTTGTTATTCCAATGGATGGTATCCTTGTCATTATGAAAGGTAGTTTGTTGTCAATATCTTTGTTACTCCAATGGATGGTAGCCTAGTCATTATGGAAGGTAGTCTGTTGTCGAGATTTTTGTTACTCCAATGGATGTTAGCGTTGTCATTATGGAAGGTAGTCTGTTGTCGAGATTTTTGTAACTACAATGGATGGTAGCCTTGTTATTATGGAAGGTAGTCTGTTGTCGAGATTTTTGTTATTCCAATGGATGGTAGCTATGTCATTATGGAAGGTTTTCTCTTGTGGATATTTTTGTTACTCCAATGGATGCTACCCTTATCATTATGGAAGGTACTCTATTGTCGAGATTTTTGTTGCTTCAATGGATGTAAGCCTTGTGATTATGGAAGGTAGTATATTTTCAAGATTTTTTTTACTATAATGGATTGTAGCCTTGTCGTTATGGAAGGTAGTCTTTTGTCTATATCTTTTTACTCTATTGGATGGTAGCCTATTCATTATGGAAGGTAGTTGTTGTCGAGATTTTTGTTACTCCAATGGATTGTAGCCTTGTCATTATGGAAGGTAGTCTATTGTCGAGATTTCTTATACTCCAATGGATTGTAGCCTTGTCATTATGGAAGGTAGTCTCTTGTAGATATTTTTGTTACTCCAATGATGGTACCCTTGTCATTATGGAAGGTAGTCTGTTGTCGAGATTTTGTTTACTCCAATGGATGGTATCCTTTTCATTATGGAAGGTAGTCTGTTGTCGAGATTTTTTTTATTCAAATGGATGGTATCCTTGTCATTATGAAAGGTAGTCCGTTGTTGATATCTTTGTTACTCCAATGGATGGTAGCCTAGTCATTATGGAAGGTAGTTTGTCGTCATGATTTTTGTTACTCCAATAGATGGTAGCCTTGTCATTATGGAAGGTAGTCTATTGTCGAGATTTTTGTTACTATAATGGATGGTAGCCTTGTCATTATGGAAGGTAGTCTATTGTCGAGATTTTTGTTACTCTAATGGATGGTAGCCTTGTCATTATGGAAGTTTTTCTCTTGTGGATATTTTTGTTACTCCAATGGATGGTACCCTTGTCATTATGGAAGGTAGTCTGTTGTCGAGATTTTTGTTACTCCAATGGATGGTAGCCTTGTCATCATGGAAGATAGTCTATTGTCGATATTTTTAATGCCCCATTGGATGGAAGCCTTGTCGTTATGGAAGGTAGTCTGTTGTCGACATTTTTGTTATTCCAATGGATGGTAGGCTTGTCATTATGGAAGGTAGTATGTTGTCATGATTTTTGTTACTCCAATGGATGGTAGCCTTGTGATTATGGAAGATAGTATGGTGTCGATATCTTTGTTACTACAATGGATGGTAGCCTTGTCATTATGGAAGGTACTCTGTTGTTGAGATTTTTGTTACTGCAATGGATGGTATCCTTGTCATTATGAAAGGTAGTCTGTTGTCAATATCTTTGTTACTCCAATGGATGGTAGCCTAGTCATTATGGAAGGTAGTCTGTTGTCGAGATTTTTGTTATTCCAATGGATGGTAGGCTTGTCATTATAGAAGGTAGTGTGTTGTCATGATTTTTGGTACTCCAATGGATTGTAGCCTTGTCATTATAGAAGATAGTATGTTGTTGATACCTTTGTTACTATAATGGATGGTAGTCTTGTCATTATGGAAGGTAGTCTGTTGTTGAGATTTTTGTTACTGCAATGGATGGTAGCCTTGTCATTATGGAAGGTAGTCTGTTGTCGAGATTTTTGTTATTCCAATGGATGGTATCCTTGTCATTATGAATGGTAGTCTGTTGTCAATATCTTTGTTACTCCAATGGATGGTAGCCTAGTCATTATGGAAGGTAGTCTGTTGTCGAGATTTTTGTTACTCCAATGGATGTTAGCGTTGTCATTATGGAAGGTAGTCTGTTGTCGAGATTTTTGTTATTCCAATGGATGGTATCCTTGTCATTATGAATGGTAGTCTGTTGTCAATATCTTTGTTACTCCAATGGATGGTAGCCTAGTCATTATGGAAGGTAGTCTGTTGTCGACATTTTTGTTATTCCAATGGATGGTAGGCTTGTCATTATAGAAGGTAGTGTGTTGTCATGATTTTTGGTACTCCAATGGATTGTAGCCTTGTCATTATAGAAGATAGTATGTTGTTGATATCTTTGTTACTATAATGGATGGTAGTCTTGTCATTATGGAAGGTAGTCTGTTGTTGAGATTTTTGTTACTGCAATGGATGGTAGCCTTGTCATTATGGAAGGTAGTCTGTTGTCGAGATTTTTGTTATTCCAATGGATGGTATCCTTGTCATTATGAATGGTAGTCTGTTGTCAATATCTTTGTTACTCCAATGGATGGTAGCCTAGTCATTATGGAAGGTAGTCTGTTGTCGACATTTTTGTTATTCCAATGGATGGTAGGCTTGTCATTATAGAAGGTAGTGTGTTGTCATGATTTTTGGTACTCCAATGGATTGTAGCCTTGTCATTATAGAAGATAGTATGTTGTTGATATCTTTGTTACTATAATGGATGGTAGTCTTGTCATTATGGAAGGTAGTCTGTTGTTGAGATTTTTGTTACTGCAATGGATGGTAGCCTTGTCATTATGGAAGGTAGTCTGTTGTCGAGATTTTTGTTATTCCAATGGATGGTATCCTTGTCATTATGAATGGTAGTCTGTTGTCAATATCTTTGTTACTCCAATGGATGGTAGCCTAGTCATTATGGAAGGTAGTCTGTTGTCGAGATTTTTGTTACTCCAATGGATGTTAGCGTTGTCATTATGGAAGGTAGTCTGTTGTCGAGATTTTTGTAACTACAATGGATGGTAGCCTTGTTATTATGGAAGGTAGTCTGTTGTCGAGATTTTTGTTATTCCAATGGATGGTAGCATGTCATTATGGAAGGTTTTCTCTTGTGGATATTTTTGTTACTCCAATGGATGCTACCCTTATCATTATGGAAGGTACTCTATTGTCGAGATTTTTGTTGCTTCAATGGATGTAAGCCTTGTGATTATGGAAGGTAGTATATTTTCAAGATTTTTTTTACTATAATGGATTGTAGCCTTGTCGTTATGGAAGGTAGTCTGTTGTCTATATCTTTTTACTCTATTGGATGGTAGCCTATTCATTATGGAAGGTAGTTGTTGTCGAGATTTTTGTTACTCCAATGGATTGTAGCCTTGTCATTATGGAAGGTAGTCTATTGTCGAGATTTCTTATACTCCAATGGATTGTAGCCTTGTCATTATGGAAGGTAGTCTCTTGTAGATATTTTTGTTACTCCAATGATGGTACCCTTGTCATTATGGAAGGTAGTCTGTTGTCGAGATTTTGTTTACTCCAATGGATGGTATCCTTTTCATTATGGAAGGTAGTCTGTTGTCGAGATTTTTTTTATTCCAATGGATGGTATCCTTGTCATTATGAAAGGTAGTCCGTTGTTGATATCTTTGTTACTCCAATGGATGGTAGCCTAGTCATTATGGAAGGTAGTTTGTCGTCATGATTTTTGTTACTCCAATAGATGGTAGCCTTGTCATTATGGAAGGTAGTCTATTGTCGAGATTTTTGTTACTATAATGGATGGTAGCCTTGTCATTATGGAAGGTAGTCTATTGTCGAGATTTTTGTTACTCTAATGGATGGTAGCCTTGTCATTATGGAAGTTTTTCTCTTGTGGATATTTTTGTTACTCCAATGGATGGTACCCTTGTCATTATGGAAGGTAGTCTGTTGTCGAGATTTTTGTTACTCCAATGGATGGTAGCCTTGTCATCATGGAAGATAGTCTATTGTCGATATTTTTAATGCCCCATTGGATGGAAGCCTTGTCGTTATGGAAGGTAGTCTGTTGTCGACATTTTTGTTATTCCAATGGATGGTAGGCTTGTCATTATGGAAGGTAGTATGTTGTCATGATTTTTGTTACTCCAATGGATGGTAGCCTTGTGATTATGGAAGATAGTATGGTGTCGATATCTTTGTTACTACAATGGATGGTAGCCTTGTCATTATGGAAGGTACTCTGTTGTTGAGATTTTTGTTACTGCAATGGATGGTATCCTTGTCATTATGAAAGGTAGTCTATTGTCAATATCTTTGTTACTCCAATGGATGGTAGCCTAGTCATTATGGAAGGTAGTCTGTTGTCGAGATTTTTGTTATTCCAATGGATGGTATCCTTGTCATTATGAAAGGTAGTCTGTTGTCAATATCTTTGTTACTCCAATGGATGGTAGCCTAGTCATTATGGAAGGTAGTCTGTTGTCGAGATTTTTGTTACTCCAATGGATGTTAGCGTTGTCATTATGGAAGGTAGTTTGTTGTCGAGATTTTTGTTACTACAATGGATGGTAGCCTTGTCATTATGGAAGGTAGTCTGTTGTCGAGATTTTTGTTATTCCAATGGATGGTAGCCTTGTCATTATGGAAGGTAGACTGTTTGTCGAGATTTTTTATACTCTAATGGATTGTAACCTTGTCATTATGGAAGGTAGTCTGTTGTCGAGATTTTGTTTACTCCAATGGATGGTATCCTTCTCATTATGGAAGGTAGTCTGTTGTCAAGATCTTTGTTACTCCAATGGATGGTAGCCTAGTCATTATGGGAGGTAGTCTGTTGCCGTGATTTTTGTTACTCCAATAGATGGTAGCCTTGTCATTATGGAAGGTAGTCTATTGTCGAGATTTTTGTTACTACAATGGATGGTAGCCTTGTCATCATAGAAGGTAGTCTGTTGTCGAGATTTTTGTTACTCCAATGGATGCTACCCTTGTCATTATGGAAGGTAGTCTATTGTCGAGATTTTTATTGCTTCAATGGATGTAAGCCTTGTGATTATGGAAGGTAGTATATTTTCAATATTTTTTTTACTATAATGGATTGTAGCCTTGTCGTTATGGAAGGTAGGCTGTTGTCGATATCTTTTTACTCCATTGGATTGTAGCCTATTCATTATGGAAGGTAGTTGTTGTTGAGTGTTTTGTTACTCCAATGGATTGTAGCCTTGTCATTATGGAAGGTAGTCCATTGTCGAGATTTCCTTTACTCCAATGGATTGTAGCCTTGTCATTATGGAAGGTAGTCTGTTGTCGAGATTTTTCTTACTCCCATGGATGGTAGCCTTGTCATTATGGAAGATAGTCTATTTTCGATATTTTTATTACTCCATTGGATGAAAGCCTTGTCATTATGGAAGGTAGTCTGTTGTCGATATTTTCGTTACTCCAATGGATGGTAGCCTTGTCATTATGGAAGGTAGTCAGTTGTCGATATCTTTGTTACTCCAATGGATGGTAGCCTTGTCATTATGGAAGGTAGTGTATTGTCGATATTTTTATTATTCCAATGGATGATAGCCTTGTAATTATGGAAGGTAGTCTGTTGTAAAGATTTTTGTTACTCCAATGGATGTAAGCCTTGTGATTATGGAAGGTAGTCTATTGTCGATATTTTTGTTACTACAATGGATGGTAGCCTTGTCATTATGGAAGGTAGTTTGTTGTCGTTATCTTTGTTACTCCAATGGATGGTACCCTTGTCATTATGGAAGGTAGTCTATTGTCGAGATTTTTGTTACTCCAATGGATGTAAGCCTTGTGATTATGGAAGGTAGTATATTTTTGATATTTTTTTTACTTCAATGGATGGTAACCTTGTCATTATGGATGGTATTCTGTTGTCGAGATTTTTGTTACTATAATGGATTGTAGCCTTGTCATTATAGAAGGTAGTCAGTTGTCGATATCTTTGTTACTCCAATGGATGGTAGCCTAGTCATTATGGAAGGTAGTCTGTTGTCTAGATTTTTGTTACTCCAATGGATGGTAGCCTTGTCATTATGGAAGGTAGTCTATTGTCGAGATTTTTGTTACTCCAATGGATTGTAGCCTTGTCTTTATGGCAGGTAGTCTCTTGTGGATATTTTTGTTACTCCAATGGATGGTACCCTTGTCATTATGGAAGGTAGTCTGTTGTCGAGATTTTTGTTATTCCAATGGATGGTATCCTTGTCATTATGAAAGGTAGTCTATTGTCAATATCTTTGTTACTCCAATGGATGGTAGCCTAGTAATTATGGAAGGTAGTCTGTTGTCGAGATTTTTGTTACTATAATGGATTGTAGCCTTGTCATTATGGAAGGTAGTCTGTTGTCGATATCTTTGTTACTCCAATGGATGGTAGCCTAGTCATTATGGAAGGTACTCTGTTGTCGAGATTTTTGTTACTCCAATGGATTGTAGCCTTGTCTTTATGGCAGGTAGTCTCTTGTGGATATTTTTGTTACTCCAATGGATGGTACCCTTCTCATTATGGAAGGTAGTCTGTTGTCGAGATTTTTGTTATTCCAATGGATGGTATCCTTGTCATTATGAAAGGTAGTCTATTTCCAATATCTTTCTTACTCCAATGGATGGTAGCCTAGTCATTATGGAAGGTAGTCTGTTGTCGAGATTTTTGTTACTATAATGGATGTAAGCCTTGTGATTATGGAAGGTAGTCTATTGTCGAGATTTTTGTTACTACAATGGATGGTAGCCTTGTCATTATGGAAGGTATTTTGTTGTCGATATTTTTGTTACTACAATGGATTGTAGCCTTGTCGTTAAGGAAGGTAGTTTGTTGTCGATATCTTTGTTACTCCAATGGATGGTACCCCTGTCATTGTGGAAGGTAGCCTATTGTCGAGATTTTTGTTACTCCAATGGATGTAAGCCTTGTGATTATTGAAGGTAGTATATTTTTGAGATTTTTTTTACTTCAATGGATGGTAGCCTTGTCATTATGGATGGTATTTTGTTGTCGAGATTTTTGTTACTATAATGGATTGTAGCCTTGTCATTATGGAAGGTAGTCTGTTGTCGATATCTTTGTTACTCCAATGGTTGGTAGCCTAGTCATTATGGAAGGTAGTCTGTTGTCTAGATTTTTGTTACTCCAATGGATGGTAGCCTTGTCATTATGGAAGGTAGTCTATTGTCGAGATTTTTGTTACTCCAATGGATTGTAGCCTTGTCTTTATGGCAGGTAGTCTCTTGTGGATATTTTTGTTACTCCAATAGATGATACCCTTGTCATTATGGAAGGTAGTCTGTTGTCGAGATTTTCGTTATTCCAATGGATGGTATCCTTGTCATTATGAAAGGTAGTCTATTGTCAATATCTTTGTTACTCCAATGGATGGTAGCCTAGTCATTATGGAAGGTAGTCTGTTGTCGAGATTTTTGTTACTCCAATTGATGTTAGTGTTGAGATTATGGAAGGTAGTCTGTTGTCGAGATTTTTATTACTACAATGGATGGTAGACTTGTCATTATGGAAGGTAGTCTGTTCTCGATATATTTGTTATTCCAATGGATGGTAGCCTTGTCATTATGGAAGGTAGTCTGTTCGTCGAGATTTTTGTTACTCCAATGGATGGTAGCCTTGTCATTATGGAAGGTTGTCTCTTGTGGATATTTTTTTTACTCCAATGGATGGTACCCTTGTCTTTATGGAAGGTAGATTGTTGTCGAGATTTTTCTTACTCCAATGGATGGTAGCCTTGTCATTATAGAAGATAGTCTATTTTCGATATTTTTATTACTCCATTGGATGAAAGCCTTGTCATTATGGAATGTAGTCTGTTGTCGATATTTTTATTACTCCAATGAATGTTAGCCTTGTCATTATGGAAGGTATTCTGTTGTCGATATCTTTGTTACTCCAATGGATGGTAGCCTAGTCATTATGGAAGGTATTCTGTTGACGAGATTTTTGTTACTCTAAGGGATGGTAGCCTTGTCATTATGGAAGGTAGTGTGTTATCGATATTTTTGTTATTCCAATGGATGATAGCCTTGTAATTATGGAAGGTAGTCTGTTGTCAAGATTTTTGTTACTCCAATGGATGTAAGCCTTGTGATTATGGAAGGTAGTCTATTGTCGAGATTTTTGTTACTATAATGGATGGTAGCCTTGTCATTATGGAAGGTATTTTGTTGTCAAGATTTTTGTTACTACAATGGATTGTAGCCTTGTCGTTATGAAAGGTAGTCTGTTTTCGATATCTTTGTTACTCCAATGGATGGTACCCTTGTCATTATGGAAGGTAGTCTATTGTCGAGATTTTTGTTTCTACAATGGATATAAGCCTTGTCATTATGGATGGTATTCTGTTGTCGAGATTTTTGTTACTATAATGGATTGTAGCCTTGTCGTTATGGAAGGTAGTCTGTTGTCGATATCTTTGTTACTCCAATGGATGGTAGCCTAGTCATTATGGTAGGTAGTCTGTTGTCTAGATTTTTGTTACTCCAATGGATGGTAGCCTTGTCATTATAGAAGGTAGTCTGTTGTCGAGATTTTTGTTACTACAATGGATGGTAGCCTTGTCATTATGGAAGGTATTTTGTCATTATGGAAGGTAGACTGTTTGTCGAGATTTTTGTTACTCCAATGGATGGTAGCCTTGTCATTATGGAAGGTTGTCTCTTGGGGATATTTTTTTTACTCCAATGGATGGTACCCTTGTCTTTATGGAAGGTACTCTATTGTCGAGATTTTTCTTACTCCCATGGATGGTAGCCTTGTCATTATGGAAGATAGTCTATTTTCGATATTTTTATTACTCCATTAGATGAAAGCCTTGTCATTATGGAAGGTAGTCTGTTGTCGATATTTTCGTTACTCCAATGAATGGTAGCCTTGTCATTATGGAAGGTAGTCAGTTGTCGATATCTTTGTTACTCCAATGGATGGTAGCCTTGTCATTATGGAAGGTAGTGTGTTGTCGATATTTTTGTTATTCCAATGGATGATAGCCTTGTAATTATGGAAGGTAGTCTGTTGTAAAGATTTTTGTTACTCCAATGGATGTAAGCCTTGTGATTATGGAAGGTAGTCTATTGTCGAGAATTTTGTTACTACAATGGATGGTAGCGTTGTCAATATGGAAGGTATTTTGTTGTCGATATTTTTGTTACTACAATGGATTGTAGCCTTGTCGTTATGGAAGGTAGTTTGTTGTTGTTATCTTTGTTACTCCAATGGATGGTACCCTTGTCATTATGGAAGGTAGTCTATTGTCGAGATTTTTCTTACTCCAATGGATGTAAGCCTTGTGATTATGGAAGGTAGTATATTTTTGAGATTTTTTTTACTTCAATGGATGGTAGCCTTGTCATTATGGATGGTATTCTGTTGCCGAGATTTTTGTTACTATAATGGATTGTAGCCTTGTCATTATGGAAGGTAGTCTATTGTCGATATCTTTGTTACTCCAATGGATGGTAGCCTAGTCATTATGGAAGGTAGTCTGTTGTCTAGATTTTTGTTACTCCAATGCATGGTAGCCTTGTCATTATGGAAGGTAGTCTATTGTCGAGATTTTTGTTGCTCCAATGGATTGTAGCATTGTCTTTATGGAAGGTAGTCTCTTGTGGGTATTTTTGTTACTCTAATGGATGGTACCCTTATCATTATGGAAGGTAGTCTGTTGTCGAGATTTTTGTTATTCCAATGGATGGTATCCTTGTCATTATGAAAGGTAGTCTATTGTCAATATCTTTGTTACTCCAATGGATGGTAGCCTAGTCATTATGGAAGGTAGTCTGTTGTCGAGATTTTTGTTACTATAATGGATTGTAGCCTTGTCATTATGGAAGGTAGTCTGTTGTCGATATCTTTGTTAATCCAATGGATGGTAGCCTAGTCATTATGGAAGGTAGTCTGTTGTCTAGATTTTTGTTACTCCAATGGATGGTAGCCTTGTCATTATGGAAGGTAGTCTATTGTCGAGATTTTTGTTACTCCAATGGATTGTAGCCTTGTCTTTATGGCAGGTAGTCTCTTGTGGATATTTTTGTTACTCCAATGGATGGTACCCTTGTCATTATGGAAGGTAGTCTGTTGTCGAGATTTTTGTTATTCCAATGGATGGTATCCTTGTCATTATGAAAGGTAGTCTATTGTCAATATCTTTGTTACTCCAATGGATGGTAGCCTAGTCATTATGGAAGGTAGTCTGTTGTCGAGATTTTTGTTACTCCAATGGATGTAAGCCTTGTGATTATGGAAGGTAGTCTATTGTCGAGATTTTTGTTACTACAAAGGATGGTAGCCTTGTCATTATGGAAGGTATTCTGTTGTCGATATTTTTGTTACTACAATGGATTGTAGCCTTATCGTTATGGAAGGTTTGTTGTCGATATCTTTGTTACTCCAATGGATGGTACCCTAGTCATTATGGAAGGTAGTCTATTGTCGAGATTTTTGTTACTCCAATGGATGTAAGCCTTGTGATTATGGAAGGTAGTATGTTTTTGAGATTTTTTTTACTTCAATGGATGGTAGCCTTGTCATTATGGATGATATTTTGTTGTCGAGATTTTTGTTACTATAATGGATTGTAGCCTTGTCATTATGGAAGGTAGTCTGTTGTCGATATCTTTGTTACTCCAATGGTTGGTAGCCTAGTCATTATGGAAGGTAGTCTGTTGTCTAGATTTTTGTTACTCCAATGTATGGTAGCCTTGTCATTATGGAAGGTAGTCTATTGTCGAGATTTTTGTTACTCCAATGGATTGTAGCCTTGTCTTTATGGCAGGTAGTCTCTTGTGGATATTTTTGTTACTCCAATGGTTGGTACCCTTGTCATTATGGAAGGTAGTCTGTTGTCTAGATTTTTGCTATTCCAATGGATGGTATCCTTGTCATTATGAAAGGTAGTCTATTGTCAATATCTTTGTTACTCCAATGGATGGTAGCCTAGTCATTATGGAAGGTAGTCTGTTGTCGAGATTTTTGTTACTCCAATTGATGTTAGTGTTGTCATTATGGAAGGTATTCTGTTGTCGAGATTTTTATTACTACAATGGATGGTAGACTTGTCAATATGGAAGGTAGTCTGTTCTCGAGATATTTGTTATTCCAATGGATGGTAGCCTTGTCATTATGGAAGGTAGTCTGTTTGTCGAGATTTTTGTTACTCCAATGGATGGTAGCCTTGTCATTATTGAAGGTTGTCTCTTGTGGATAGTTTTTTTACTCTAATGGATGGTACCCTTGTCTTTATGGAAGGTAGTTTGTTGTCGAGATTTTTCTTACTCCAATGGATGGTAGCCTTGTCATTATGGAAGATAGTCTATTTTAGATATTTTTATTACTCCATTGGATGAAAGCCTTGTCATTATGGAAGGTAGTCTGTTGTCGATATTATAATTACTCCAATGGATGCTAGCCTTGTCATTATGGAAGGTATTCTGTTGTCGATATCTTTGTTACTCCAATGGATGGTAGCCTAGTCATTATGGAAGGTATTCTGTTGACCAGATTTTTGTTACTCTAAGGGATGGTAGCCTTGTCATTATGGAAGGTAGTGTCTTATCGATATTTTTGTTATTCCAATGGATGATAGCCTTGTAATAATGGAAGGTAGTCTGTTGTCAAGATTTTTGTTACTCCAATGGATGTAAGCCTTGTGATTATGGAAGGTAGTCTATTGTCGAGATTTTTGTTACTATAATGGATGGTAGCCTTGTCATTATGGAAGGTATTTTGTTGTCGAGATTTTTGTTACTACAATGGATTGTAGCCTTGTCGTTATGGAAGGTAGTCTGTTGTCGATATCTTTGATACTCCAATGGATGGTACCCTTGTCATTATGGAAAGTAGTCTATTGTCGAGATTTTTATTAATACAATGGATGTAAGCCTTGTCATTATGGATGGTATTCTGTTGTCGATATTTTTGTTACTATAATGGATTGTAGCCTTGTCGTTATGGAAGGTAGTTTGTTGTCGATATCTTTGTTACTCCAATGGATGGTAGCCTAGTCATTATGGTAGGTAGTCTGTTGTCTAGATTTTTGTTACTCCAATGGATGGTAGCCTTGTCATTATGGAAGGTAGTCTATTGTCGAGATTTTTGTTACTCCAATGGATTGTAGCCTTGTCATTATGGAAGGTAGTCTCTTGTGGATATTTTTGTTACTCCAATGGATGGTACCCTTGTCATTATGGAAGGTAGTCTGTTGTCGAGATTTTTGTTACTCCAATGGATGGTAGCCTTGTCATTATGGAAGATAGTCTATTGTCGATATTTTTATTGCCCCATTGGATAGAAGCCTTGTCGTTATAGAAGATAGTTTGTTGTCAAGATTTTTGTTATTCCAATGGATGGTAGGTTTGTCATTATGGAAGGTAGTCTGTTGTCGAGATTTTTGTTACTCCAATGGATGGTAGCCTTGTCATTATGGAAGCTAGTATGTTGTCGATATCTTTGTTACTACAATGGATGGTAGCCTTGTCATTATGGAAGGTAGTTTGTTGTTGAGATTTTTGTTACTGCAATGAATGGTAGCCTTGTCATTACGGAAGGTAGTCTGTTGTCGATATTTTTGTTACTCCAATGGATGGTAGCCTTGTCATTATGGAAGGTAGTATGTTGTCGATATTTTTGTTACTCCAATGGATGGTAGCCTTGTCATTATGGAAGGTAGTATGTTGTCGATATCTTTGTTACTCCAATGGGTGGTAGCCTAGTAATTATGGAAGGTAGTCTGTTGTCGAGATTTTTGTTACTCCAATGGATGTTAGCGTTGTCATTATGGAAGGAAGTCTATTGTCGAGATTTTCGTTACAATAATGGATGGTAGCCTTGTCATTATGGAAGGTAGTCGGTTGTCGAGCTTTTTGTTATTCCAATGGATGGTAGCCTTGTCTTTATGGAAGGTAGTCTATTGTCGAGATTTTTATTACTCCATTGGATGAAAGCCTTGTCATTATGGAAGGTAGTCTGTTGTCGATATTTTTGTTACTCCAATGGATGGTAGCCTTGTCATTATGGAAGGTAGTTTGTTGTCGATATCTTTGTTACTCCAATGGATGGTAGCCTAGTCATTATGGAAGGTAGTCTGTTGACGAGACTTTTGTTACTCTAAGGGATGGTAGGCTTGTCATTATGGAAGGTAGTGTGTTGTCGATATTTTTGTTATTCCAATGGATGACAGCCTTGTAATTATGGAAGGTAGTTTGTTGTCAAGATTTTTGTTACTCCAATGGATGTAAGCCTTGTGATTATGGAAGGTAGTATATTTTTGAGATTTTTTTTACTTCAATGGATGGTAGCCTTGTCATTATGGATGGTATTCTGTTGTCGAGATTTTTGTTACTATAATGGATTGTAGCCTTGTCGTTATGAAAGGTAGTCTGTTGTCGAGATCTTTGTTACTCCAATGGATGGTAGCCTAGTAATTATGGAAGGTAGTCTGTTGTCTAGATTTTTGTTACTCCAATGGATGGTAGCCTTGTCATTATGGAAGGTAGTCTATTGTCGATATTATTGTTACTCCAATGGATTGTAGCCTTGTCATTATGGAAGGTAGTCTCTTGTGGATATTTTTGTTACTCCAATGATGGTACCCTTGTCATTATGGAAGGTAGTAATTTGTCGAGATTTTTGTTACTACAATGGATGGTAGCCTTTTCATTATGGAAGGTAGTCTATTGTCGAGATTTTTGTTACTCCAATGGATGGTAGCCTTGTCATTATGGGAGGTTGTCTCTTGTGGACATTTTTGTTACTCCAATGGATGGTACCCTTGTCATTATGGATGGTAGTCTGTTGTCGAGATTTTTGTTACTCCAATGGAAGGTAGCCTTGTCATTATGGAAGATAGTCTATTATGGATATTTTTATTACCCCATTGGATAGAAGCCTTGTCGTTATGGAAGGTAGTCTGTTGTGGAGATTTTTGTTATTCCGATGGATGGTAGGCTTGTCATTATGGAAGGTAGTCTGTTGTCTAGATTTTTGTTACTCCAATGGATGGTAGCCTTGTCATTATGGAAGGTAGTCTATTGTCGAGATTTTTGTTACTCCAATGGATTGTAGCCTTGTCTTTATGGCAGGTAGTCTCTTGTGGATATTTTTGTTACTCCAATGGATGGTACCCTTGTCATTATGGAAGGTAGTCTGTTGTCTAGATTTTTGCTATTCCAATGGATGGTATCCTTGTCATTATGAAAGGTAGTCTATTGTCAATATCTTTGTTACTCCAATGGATGGTAGCCTAGTCATTATGGAAGGTAGTCTGTTGTCGAGATTTTTGTTACTCCAATTGATGTTAGTGTTGTCATTATGGAAGGTAGTCTGTTGTCGAGATTTTTGTTACTACAATGGATGGTAGACTTGTCATTATGGAAGGTAGTCTGTTCTCGAGATATTTGTTATTCCAATGGATGGTAGCCTTGTCATTATGGAAGGTAGTCTGTTTGTCGAGATTTTTGTTACTCCAATGGATGGTAGCCTTGTCATTATGGAAGGTTGTCTCTTGTGGATATTTTTTTTACTCCAATGGATGGTACCCTTGTCTTTATGGAAGGTAGTTTGTTGTCGAGATTTTTCTTACTCCAATGGATGGTAGCCTTGTCATTATGGAAGATAGTCTATTTTAGATATTTTTATTACTCCATTGGATGAAAGCCTTGTCATTATGGAAGGTAGTCTGTTGTCGATATTATAATTACTCCAATGGATGCTAGCCTTGTCATTATGGAAGGTATTTTGTTGTCGATATCTTTGTTACTCCAATGGATGGTAGCCTAGTCATTATGGAAGGTATTCTGTTGACCAGATTTTTGTTACTCTAAGGGATGGTGGCCTTGTCATTATGGAAGGTAGTGTGTTATCGATATTTTTGTTATTCCAATGGATGATAGCCTTGTAATTATGGCAGGTAGTCTGTTGTCAAGATTTTTGTTACTCCAATGGATGTAAGCCTTGTGATTATGGAAGGTAGTCTATTGTCGAGATTTTTGTTACTATAATGGATGGTAGCCTTGTCATTATGGAAGGTATTTTGTTGTCGAGATTTTTGTTACTACAATGGATTGTAGCCTTGTCGTTATGGAAGGTAGTCTGTTGTCGATATCTTTGTTACTCCAATGGATGGTACCCTTGTCATTATGGAAGGTAGTCTATTGTCGAGATTTTTGTTACTACAATGGATGTAAGCCTTGTCATTATGTTGTCGATATTTTTGTTACTATAATGGATTGTAGCCTTGTCGTTATGGAAGGTAGTCTGTTGTCGATATCTTTGTTACTCCAATGGATGGTAGCCTAGTCATTATGGTAGGTAGTCTGTTGTCTAGATTTTTGTTACTCTAATGGATGGTAGCCTTGTCATTATGGAAGGTAGTCTATTGTCGAGATTTTTGTTACTCCAATGGATTGTAGCCTTGTCATTATGGAAGGTAGTCTCTTGTGGACATTTTTGTTACTCCAATGGATGGTACCCTTCTCATTATGGAAGGTAGTCTGTTTTCGAGATTTTTGTTACTCCAATGGATGGTAGCCTTGTCATTATGGAAGATAGTCTATTGTCGATATTTTTATTGCCCCATTGGATAAAAGCCTTATCGTTATAGAAGATAGTTTGTTGTCAAGATTTTTGTTATTCCAATGGATGGTAGGCTTGTCATTATGGAAGGTAGTCTGTTGTCGTGATTTTTGTTACTCCAATGGATGGTAGCCTTGTCATTATGGAAGCTAGTATGTTGTCGATATCTTTGTTACTACAAATGATGGTAGCCTTGTCATTATGGAAGGTAGTCTGTTGTTGAGATTTTTGTTACGGCAATGAATGGTAGCCTTGTCATTACGGAAGGTAGTCTGTTGTCGATATTTTTGTTACTCCAATGGATGGTAGCCTTGTCATTATGGAAGGTAGTATGTTGTCGATATTTTTGTTACTCCATTGGATGGTAGCCTTGTCATTATGGAAGGTAGTATGTTGTCGATATCTTTGTTACTCCAATGGGTGGTAGCCTAGTAATTATGGAAGGTAGTCTGTTGTCGAGATTTTTGTTACTCCAATGGATGTTAGCATTGTCATTATGGAAGGAAGTCTGTTGTCGAGATTTTCGTTACAATAATGGATGGTAGCCTTGTCATTATGGAATGTAGTCGGTTGTCGAGATTTTTATTATTCCAATGGATGGTAGCCTTGTCTTTATGGAAGGTAGTCTATTGTCGAGATTTTTATTACTCCATTGGATGAAAGCCTTGTCATTATGGAAGGTAGTCTGTTGTCGATATTTTTGTTACTCCAATGGATGGTAGCCATGTCATTATGGAAGGTAGTTTGTTGTCGATATCTTTGTTACTCCAATGGATGGTAGCCTAGTCATTATGGAAGGTAGTCTATTGACGAGACTTTTGTTACTCTAAGGGATGGTAGGCTTGTAATTATGGAAGGTAGTGTGTTGTCGATATTTTTGTTATTCCAATGGATGACAGCCTTGTAATTATGGAAGGTAGTTTGTTGTCAAGATTTTTGTTACTTCAATGGATGTAAGCCTTGTGGTTATGGAAGGTAGTATATTTTTGAGATTTTTTTTACTTCAATGGATGGTAGCCTTGTCATTATGGATGGTATTCTGTTTTCGAGATTTTTGTTACTATAATGGATTGTAGCCTTGTCGTTATGAAAGGTAGTCTGTTGTCGAGATCTTTGTTACTCCAATGGATGGTAGCCTAGTAATTATGGAAGGTAGTCTGTTGTCTATATTTTTGTTACTCCAATGGATGGTAGCCTTGTCATTGTGGAAGGTAGTCTATTGTCGATATTTTTGTTACTCCAATGGATTGTAGCCTTGTCATTATGGAAGGTAGTCTCTTGTGGATATTTTTGTTATTCCAATGGATGGTAGCCTTGTCATTATGGAAGGTAGTATGTTGTCGAGATTTTTGTTACTACAATGGATGGTAGCCTTTTCATTATGGAAGGTAGTTTATTGTCGAGATTTTTGTTACTCCAATGGATGGTAGCCTTGTCATTATGGGAGGTTGTCTCTTGTGGATATTTTTGTTACTCCAATGGATGGTACCCTTGTCATTATGGATGGTATTCTGTTGTCGAGATTTTTGTTACTCCAATGGAAGGTAGCCTTGTCATTATGGAAGATAGTCTATTGTCGATATTTTTATTACCCCATTGGATGGAAGCCTTGTCGTTATGGAAGGTAGTCTGTTGTGGAGATTTTTGTTATTCCAATGGATGGTAGGCTTGTCATTATGGAAGGTAGTCTGTTGTCGTGATTTTTGTTACTTCAATGGATGGTAGCCTTGTCATTATGGAAGGTAGTATGTTGTCGATATCTTTGTTACTACAATGGATGGTACCCTTATCATTATGGAAGGTAGTCTGTTGTTGAGATTTTTGTTACTACAATGGATTGTAGCCTTGTCGTTATGGAAGGTAGTCTGTTGTCGATATCTTTGTTGCTCCAATGGATAGTACCCTTGTCATTATGGAAGGTAGTCTATTGTTGAGATTTTTGTTACTCCAATGGATGAAAACCTAGTGATTATGGAAGGTAGTATATTTTCGAGAATTTTTTTTCTTCAATGGATGGTAGCCTTGTCATTATGGATGGTATTCTGTTGTCGAGATTTTTGTTATTATAATGGATTGTAGCCTTGTCGGTATGGAAGGTAGTCTGTTGTCGAGATTTCTGTTACTCCAATGGATTGTAGCCTTGTCATTATGGAAGGTAGTGTGTTGTCGATATTTTTGTTACTCCAATGATGGTACCCTTGTCATTATGGAAGGTAGTATGTTGTCGAGATTTTTGTTACTACAATGGATGGTAGCCTTTTCATTATGGAAGGTAGTCTATTGTCGAGATTTTTGATACTCCAATGGATGGTAGCCTTGTCATTATGGGAGGTTATCTCTTGTGGATATTTTTGTTACTCCAATGGATGGTACCGTTGTCATTATGGAAGGTAGTCTGTTGTAGAGATTTTTGGTACTGCAATGGATGGTAGCCTTGTTATTATGGAAGGTAGTATGTTGTCGATATCTTTCTTACTCCAATGGATGGTACCCTTGTCATTATGGAAGGTAGTCTGTTGTCGAGATTTTTGGTACTCCAATGGATGGTAGCTTTGTCATTATGGAAGATAGTCTATTGTCAATATCTTTGTTACTCCAATGGATGGTAGCCTAGTCATTATGGAAGGTAGTCTGTTGACGAGATTTTTGTTACTCTAAGGGATGGTAGCCTTGTCATTATGGAAGGTAGTGTGTTGTCGATATTTTTGTTATTCCAATGGATGATAGCCTTGTAATTATGGAAGGTAGTCTGTTGTCAAGAGTTTTGTTACTCCAATGGATGTAAGCCTTGTGATTATGGAAGGTAGTCTATTGTCGAGATTTTTGTTACTACATTGGATGGTAGCCTTGTCATTATGGTAGGTATTTTTTTGTCGAGATTTTTGTTACTACTATGGATTGTAGCCTTGTCGTTATGGAAGGTAGTCTGTTGTCGATATCTTTGTTACTCTAATGGATGGTAGCCTAGTCATTATGGTAGGTAGTCTATTGTCTAGATTTTCGTTACTCCAATGGATGGTAGCATTGTCATTATGGAAGGTAGTCTATTGTCGAGATTTTTGTTACTCCAATGGATTGTAGCCTTGTCATTATGGAAGGTAGTCTCTTGTGGATATTTTTGTTACTCCAATGATGGTACCCTTGTCTTTGTGGAAGGTAGTATGTTGTCAAGTTTTTTGTTACTACAATGGATGGTAGCCTTTTAATTATGGAAGGTAGTCTATTGTCGAGATTTTTGTTACTCCAATGGATGGTACCCTTGTCATTATGGAAGGTAGTGTGTTGTCGAGATTTTTCTAACTCCAATGGATGGTAGCCTTGTCATTATGGAAGATAGTCTATTGTCGATATTTTTATTGCCCCATTGGATAGAAGCCTTGTCGTTATAGAAGATAGTCTGTTGTCAAGATTTTTGTTATTCCAATGGATGGTAGGCTTGTCATTATGGAAGGTAGTCTGTTGTCGTGATTTTTGTTACTCCAATGGATGGTAGCCTTGTCATTATGGAAGGTAGTATGTTGTCGATATCTTTGTTACTATAATGGATGGTAGCCTTGTCATTATGGAAGGTAGTCTGTTGTTGAGATTTTTTTTACTGCAATGAATGGTAGCCTTGTCATTACGGAAGGTAGTCTGTTGTCGATATTTTTGTTATTCCAATGGATGATAGCCTTGTAATTATGGAAGGTAGTCTGTTGTCAAGAGTTTTGTTACTCCAATGGATGTAAGCCTTGTGATTATGGAAGGTAGTCTATTGTCGAGATTTTTGTTACTACATTGGATGGTAGCCTTGTCATTATGGTAGGTATTTTGTTGTCGAGATTTTTGTTACAACTATGGATTGTAGCCTTGTCGTTATGGAAGGTAGTCTGTTGTCGATATCTTTGTTACTCTAATGGATGGTAGCCTAGTCATTATGGTAGGTAGTCTATTGTCGAGATTTTTGTTACTCCAATGGATTGTAGCCTTGTCATTATGGAAGGTAGTCTCTTGTGGATATTTTTGTTACTCCAATGATGGTACCCTTGTCTTTATGGAAGGTAGTATGTTGTCGAGATTTTTGTTACTACAATGGATGGTAGCCTTTTAATTATGGAAGGTAGTCTATTGTCGAGATTTTTGTTACTCCAATGGATGGTAGCCTTGTCATTATGGAAGGTTGTCACTTGTGGATATTTTTGTTACTCCAATGGATGGTACCCTTGTCATTATGGAAGGTAGTCTGTTGTCGAGATTTTTCTAACTCCAATGGATGGTAGCCTTGTCATTATGGAAGATAGTTTATTGTCGATATTTTTATTGCCCCATTGGATAGAAGCCTTGTCGTTATAGAAGATAGTCTGTTGTCAAGATTTTTGTTATTCCAATGGATGGTAGGCTTGTCATTATGGAAGGTAGTCTGTTGTCGTGATTTTTGTTACTCCAATGGATGGTAGCCTTGTCATTATGGAAGGTAGTATGTTGTCGATATCTTTGTTACTATAATGGATGGTAGCCTTGTCATTATGGAAGGTAGTCTGTTGTTGAGATTTTTTTTACTGCAATGAATGGTAGCCTTGTCATTACGGAAGGTAGTCTGTTGTCGATATTTTTGTTACTCCAATGGATGGTAGCCTTGTCATTATGGAAGGTAGTATGTTGTCGATATTTTTGTTACTTCAATGGATGGTAGCCTTGTCATTATGGAAGGTAGTATGTTGTTGATATCTTTGTTACTCCAATGGGTGGTAGTCTAGTAATTAAGGAAGGTAGTCTGTTGTCGAGATTTTTGTTACTCCAATGGATGTTAGCATTGTCATTATGGTAGGAAGTCTGTTGTCGAGATTTTCGTTACAACAATGGATGGTAGCCTTGTTATTATAGAAGGTTGTCGGTTGTCGAGATTTTTGTTATTCCAATGGATGGTAGCCTTGTCATTATGGAAGGTAGTCTGTTTGTCGAGATTTTTATTACTCCATTGGATGGAAGCCTTGTCGTTATGGAAGGTAGTCTGTTGTGGAGATTTTTGTTATTCCAATGGATGGTAGGCTTGTCATTATGGAAGGTAGTCTGTTGTCGTGATTTTTATTACTCCAATGGATGGTAGCCTTGTCATTATGGAAGGTAGTATGTTGTCGATATCTTTGTTACTACAATGGATGGTACCCTTATCATTATGGAAGGTAGTCTGTTGTTGAGATTTTTGTTACTACAATGGATTGTAGCCTGGTCGTTATGGAAGGTAGTCTGTTGTCGATATCGTTGTTACTCCAATGGATAGTACCCTTGTCATTATGGAAGGTAGTCTATTGTTGATATTTTTGTTACTCCAATGGATGAAAGCCTTGTGATTATGGAAGGTAGTATATTTTCGAGATTTTTTTTCTTCAATGGATGGTAGCCTTGTCATTATGGATGGAATTCTGTTGTCGAGATTTTTGTTATTATAATGGATTGTAGCCTTGTCGATATGGAAGGTAGTCTGTTGTCGAGATTTTTGTTACTCCAATGGATTGTAGCCTTGTCATTATGGAAGGTAGTGTGTTGTCGATATCTTTGTTACTCCAATGGATGGTACCCTTGTCATTATGGAAGGTAGTCTATTGTCGAGATTTTTGTTACTACAATGGATGTAAGCCTTTTCATTATGGATGGTATTCTGTTGTCGAGATTTTTGTTACTATACTGGATTGTAGCCTTGTCGTTATGGAAGGTAGTCTGTTGTCGATATCTTTGTTACTCCAATGGATGGTAGCCTAGTCATTATGGTAGGTAGTCTGTTGTCGAGATTTTTGTTACTCCAATGGATTGTAGCCTTGTCATTATGGAAGGTAGTCTCTTGTGGACATTTTTGTTACTCCAATGGATGGTACCCTTGTCATTATGGAAGGTAGTCTGTTGTCGAGATTTTTCTAACTCCAATGGATGGTAGCCTTGTCATTATGGAAGATAGTCTATTGTCGATATTTTTATTGCCCCATTGGATAGAAGCCTTGTCGTTATAGAAGATAGTCTGTTGTCAAGATTTTTGTTATTCCAATGGATGGTAGGCTTGTCATTATGGAAGGTAGTCTGTTGTCGTGATTTTTGTTACTCCAATGGATGGTAGCCTTGTCATTACGGAAGGTAGTATGTTGTCGATATCTTTGTTACTATAATGGATGGAAGCCTTGTCATTATGGAAGGTAGTCTGTTGTTGAGATTTTTTTTACTGCAATGAATGGTAGCCTTGTCATTACGGAAGGTAGTCTGTTGTCGATATTTTTGTTATTCCAATGGATGATAGCCTTGTAATTATGGAAGGTAGTCTGTTGTCAAGAGTTTTGTTACTCCAATGGATGTAAGCCTTGTGATTATGGAAGGTAGTCTATTGTCGAGATTTTTGTTACTACATTGGATGGTAGCCTTGTCATTATGGTAGGTATTTTGTTGTTGAGATTTTTGTTACTACTATGGATTGTAGCCTTGTCGTTATGGAAGGTAGTATGTTGTCGATATCTTTGTTACTCTAATGGATGGTAGCCTAGTCATTATGGTAGGTAGTCTATTGTCTAGATTTTTGTTACTCCAATGGATGGTAGCCTTGTCATTATGGAAGGTAGTCTATTGTCGAGATTTTTATTACTCCAATGGATTGTAGCCTTGTCATTATGGAAGGTAGTCTCTTGTGGATATTTTTGTTACTCCAATGATGGTACCCTTGTCATTATGGAAGGTAGTATGTTGTCGAGATTTTTGTTACTACAATGGATGGTAGCCTTTTAATTATGGAAGGTAGTCTATTGTCGAGATTTTTGTTACTCCAATGGATGGTAGCCTTGTCATTATGGAAGGTTGTCTCTTGTGGATATTTTTGTTACTCCAATGGATGGTACCCTTGTCATTATGGAAGGTAGTCTGTTGTCGAGATTTTTGTTACTCCAATGGATGGTAGCCTTGTCATTATGGAAGATAGTCTATTGTCGATATTTTTATTGCCCCATTGGATAGAAGCCTTGTCGTTATAGAAGATAGTCTGTTGTCAAGATTTTTGTTATTCCAATGGATGGTAGGCTTGTCATTATGGAAGGTAGTCTGTTGTCGTGATTTTTGTTACTCCAATGGATGGTAGCCTTGTCATTATGGAAGGTAGTATGTTATCGATATCTTTGTTACTACAATGGATGGTAGCCTTGTCATTACGGAAGGTAGTCTGTTGTTGAGATTTTTTTTACTGCAATGAATGGTAGCCTTGTCATTACGGAAGGTAGTCTGTTGTCGATATTTTTGTTACTCCAATGGATGGTAGCCTTGTCATTATGGAAGGTAGTATGTTGTCGATATTTTTGTTACTCCAATGGATGGTAGCCTTGTCATTATGGAAGACAGTATGTTGTCGATATCTTTGTTACTCCAATGGGTGGTAGTCTAGTAATTAAGGAAGGTAGTCTGTTGTCGAGATTTTTGTTACTCCAATGGATGTTAGCATTGTCATTATGGAAGGAAGTCTGTTGTCGAGATTTTCGTTACAACAATGGATGGTAGCCTTGTTATTATGGAAGGTTGTCGGTTGTCGAGATTTTTGTTATTCCAATGGATGGTAGCCTTGTCATTATGGAAGGTAGTCTGTTTGTCGAGATTTTTGTTACTCCAATGGATGGTAGCCTTGTCTTTATGGAAGGTAGTCTATTGTCGAGATTTTTATTACTCCATTGGATGGAAGCCTTGTCGTTATGGAAGGTAGTCTGTTGTGGAGATTTTTGTTATTCCAATGGATGGTAGGCTTGTCATTATGGAAGGTAGTATGTTGTCGTGATTTTTATTACTCCAATGGATGGTAGCCTTGTCATTATGGAAGGTAGTATGTTGTCGATATCTTTGTTACTACAATGGATGGTACCCTTATCATTATGGAAGGTAGTCTGTTGTTGAGATTTTTGTTACTACAATGGATTGTAGCCTGGTCGTTTTGGAAGGTAGTCTGTTGTCGATATCGTTGTTACTCCAATGGATAGTACCCTTGTCATTATGGAAGGTAGTCTATTGTTGAGATTTTTGTTACTCCAATGGATGAAAGCCTTGTGATTATGGAAGGTAGTATATTTTCGAGATTTTTTTTTCTTCAATGGATGGTAGCCTTGTCATTATGGATGGAATTCTGTTGTTGAGATTTTTGTTATTATAATGGATTGTAGCCTTGTCGATATGGAAGGTAGTCTGTTGTCGAGATTTTTGTTACTCCAATGGATTGTAGCCTTGTCATTATGGAAGGTAGTGTGTTGTCGATATTTTTGTTACTCCAATGATGGTACCCTTGTCATTATGGAAGGTAGTCTATTGTCGAGATTTTTGTTACTACAATGGATGTAAGCCTTTTCATTATGGATGGTATTCTGTTGTCGAGATTTTTGTTACTCCAATGATGGTACCCTTGTCATTATGGAAGGTAGTATGTTGTCGAGATTTTGGTTACTACAATGGATGGTAGCCTTTTCATTATGGAAGGTAGTCTATTGTCGAGATTTTTGTTACTCCAATGGATGGTAACCTTGTCATTATGGGAGGTTGTCTCTTGTGGATATTTTTGTTACTCCAATGGATGGTACCCTTGTCATTATGGAAGGTAGTCTGTTGTCAAGATTTTTTGTACTGCAATGGATGGTAGCCTTGTCATTATAGAAGGTAGTATGGTGTCGATATCTTTCTTACTCCAATGGATGGTACCCTTGTCATTATGGAAGGTAGTCTGTTGTCGAGATTTTTGGTACTCCAATGGATGGTAGCCTTGTCTTTATGGAAGATAGTCTATTGACGAAATTTTTGTTACTCTAAGGGATGGTAGCCTTGTCATTATGGAAGGTAGTGTGTTGTCGATATTTTTGTTATTCCAATGGATGATAGCCTTGTAATTATGGAAGGTAGTCTGTTGTCAAGACTTTTGTTACTCCAATGGATGTAAGCCTTGTGATTATGGAAGGTAGTCTATTGTCGAGATTTTTGTAACTACATTGGATGGTAGCCTTGTCATTATGGTAGGTAGTCTATTGTCTAGATTTTTGTTACTCCAATGGATGGAAGCCTTGTCATTATGGAAGGTAGTCTATTGTCGAGATTTTTGTTACTCCAATGGATTGTAGCCTTGTCATTATGGAAGGTAGTCTCTTGTGGATATTTTTGTTACTCCAATGATGGTACCCTTGTCATTATGGAAGGTAGTATGTTGTCGAGATTTTTGTTACTACAATGGATGGTAGCCTTTTCATTATGGAAGGTAGTCTATTGTTGAGATTTTTGTTAATCCAATCGATGGTAGCCTTGTCAATATGGAAGGTTGTCTCTTGTGGATATTTTTGTTATTCCAATGGATGGTACCCTTCTCATTATGGAAGGTAGTCTGTTGTCGAGATTTTTGTTACTCCAATGGATAGTAGCCTTGTCATTATGGAAGGTAGTATGTTGTCGATATCTTTGTTACTACAATGGATGGTAGCCTTTTCATTATGGAAGGTGGTCTGTTGTTGAGATTTTTGTTAATGCAATGGATGGTAGCCTTGTCATTATGGAAGGTAGTCTGTTGTCGAGATTTTTGATATTCCAAGGGATGTTATCCTTGTCATTATGAAAGGTAGTCCTTTGTCAATATCTTTGTTACTCCAATGGATGGTAGCCTAGTCATTATGGAAGGTAGTCTGTTGTCGAGATTTTTGTTACTCCAATGGATGTTAGCGTTGTCATTATGGAAGGTAGTCTGTTGTGGAGATTTTTATTGCCCCATTGGATGGAAGCCTTGTCGTTATGGAAGATAGTCTGTTATGGAGATTTTTGTTATTCCAATGGATGGTAGGCTTGTCATTATGGAAGGTAGTTTGTTGTCGTGATTTTTGTTACTCCAATGGATGGTAGCCTTGTCATTATGGAAGGTAGTGTGTTGTCGATATCTTTGTTACTACAATGGATGGTAGCCTTGTCATTATGGAAGGTAGTCTGTTGTTGAGATTTTTGTTACTACAATGGATGGTAGTCTTGTCATTACGGAAGGTAGTCTGTTATCGAGATTTTTTTTATTCCAATGGATGGTATCCATGTCATTATGAAAGGTTGTCCGTTGTTAATATCTTTTGTTACTCCAATGGATGGTAGCCTAGTAATTATAGAAGGTAGTCTGTTGTCGATATTTTTGTTACTCCAATGGATGGTAGCCTTGTCATTATGGAAGATACTCTATTGTCGATATCTTTATTGCCCCATTGGATGGAAGCCTTGTTGTTATGGAAGGTAGTCTGTTGTCGAGATTTTTGCTATTCCAATGGATGGTAGGCTTGTCATTATGGAAGGTAGTTTGTTGTCGTGATTTTTTTTTCTCCAATGGATGGTAGCCTTGTCATTATGGAAGGTAGTATGTTGTCGATATCTTTGTTACTACAATGGATGGTAGCCTTGTCATTATGGAAGGTAGTCTGTTGTTGAGATTTTTGTTACTGCAATGGATGGTAGCCTTGTCATTATGATAGGTAGTTTGTTGTCGAGATTTTTGTTATTCCAATGGATGGTATCCTTGTCATTATGAAAGGTAGTCCGTTGTCAATATCTTTGTTACTCCAATGGATGGTAGCCTAGTCATTATGGAAGGTAGTCTGTCGTCGAGATTTTTGTTACTCCAATGGATGTTAGCATTGTCATTATGGAAGGTAGTCTGTTGTCGAGATTTTTGTTACTACAATGGATGGTAGCCTTGTCATTATGGAAGGTAGTCGGTTGTCGAGATTTTTGTTACTCCAATGGATGGTAGCCTTGTCATTATGGAAGATAGTCTATTGTCGATATTTTTATTGCCCCATTGGATGGAAGCCTTGTCGTTATGGAAGATAGTCTGTTGTGGAGATTTTTGTTATTCCAATGGATGGTAGGCTTGTCATTATGGAAGGTAGTTTGTTGTCGTGATTTTTGTTACTCCAATGGATGGTAGCCTTGTCATTATGGAAGGTAGTATGTTGTCGATATCTTTGTTACTACAATGGATGGTAGCCTTGTCATTATGGAAGGTAGTCTGTTGTTGAGATTTTTGTTACTCCAATGGATGGTAGCCTAGTCATTATGGAAGGTAGTCTGTCGTCGAGATATTTGTTACTCCAATGGATGTTAGCATTCTCATTATGGAAGGTAGTCTGTTGTCGAGATTTTTGTTACTACAATGGATGGTAGCCTTGTCATTATGGAAGGTAGTCGGTTGTCGAGGTTTTTGTTACTCCAATGGATGGTAGCCTTTTCATTATGGAAGATAGTCTATTGTCGATATTTTTATTGCCCCATTGGATGGAAGCCTTGTCGTTATGGAAGGTAGTCTGTTGTCGAGATTTTTGTTATTCCAATGGATGGTAGGCTTATCATTATGGAAGGTAGTTTGTTGTCGTGATTTTTTTTTCTCCAATGGATGGTAGCCTTGTCATTATGGAAGGTAGTATGTTGTCGATATCTTTGTTACTACAATGGATGGTAGCCTTGTCATTATGGAAGGTAGTCTGTTGTTGAGATTTTTGTTACTGCAATGGATGGTAGCCTTGTCATTATGATAGGTAGTCTGTTGTCGAGATTTTTGTTATTCCAATGGATGGTATCCTTGTCATTATGAAAGGTAGTCCGTTGTCAATATCTTTGTTACTCCAATGGATGGTAGCCTAGTAATTATGGAAGGTAGTCTGTTGTCGAGATTTTTGTTACTACAATGGATGGTAGCCTTGTCATTATGGAAGGTAGTCGGTTGTCGAGATTTTTGTTACTCCAATGGATGGTAGCCTTTTCATTATGGAAGATAGTCTATTGTCGATATTTTTATTGCCCCATTGGATGGAAGCCTTGTCGTTATGGAAGATAGTCTGTTGTGGAGATTTTTGTTATTCCAATGGATGGTAGGCTTGTCATTATGGAAGGTAGTTTGTTGTCGTGATTTTTGTTACTCCAATGGATGGTAGCCTTGTCATTATGGAAGGTAGTATGTTGTCGATATCTTTGTTACTACAATGGATGGTAGCCTTGTCATTATGGAATGTAGTCTGTTGTTGAGATTTTTGTTACTACAATGGATGGTAGTCTTGTCATTACAGAAGGTAGTCTGTTGTCGAGATTTTTGTTATTCCAATGGATGGTATCCATGTCATTATGAAAGGTTGTACGTTGTCAATATCTTTGTTACTCCAATGGATGGTAGCCTAGTAATTATAGAAGGTAGTCTGTTGTCGATATTTTTGTTACTCCAATGGATGGTAGCCTTGTCATTATGGAAGATACTCTATTGTCGATATCTTTATTGCCCCATTGGATGGAAGCCTTGTTATTATGGAAGGTAGTCTGTTGTCGAGATTTTTGTTATTCCAATGGATGGTAGGCTTGTCATTATGGAAGGTAGTTTGTTGTCGTGATTTTTTTTTCTCCAATGGATGGTAGCCTTGTCATTATGGAAGGTAGTATGTTGTCGATATCTTTGTTACTACAATGGATGGTAGCCTTGTCATTATGGAAGGTAGTCCGTTGTTGAGATTTTTGTTACTGCAATGGATGGTGCCTTGTCATTATGATAGGTAGTCTGTTGTCGAGATTTTTGTTATTCCAATGGATGGTATCCTTGTCATTATGAAAGGTAGTCTGTTGTCAATATCTTTGTACTCCATGGATGGTAGCCTAGTCATTATGGAAGGTAGTCTGTCGTCGAGATTTTTGTTACTCCAATGGATGTTAGCATTGTCATTATGGAAGGTAGTCTGTTGTCGAGATTTTTGTTACTACAATGGATGGTAGCCTTGCCATTATGGAAGGTAGTCGGTTGTCGAGATTTTTGTTACTCCAATGGATGGTAGCCTTTTCATTATGGAAGATAGTCTATTGTCGATATTTTTATTGCCCCATTGGATGGAAGCCTTGTCGTTATGGAAGATAGTCTGTTGTGGAGATTTTTGTTATTCCAATGGATGGTAGGCTTGTCATTATGGAAGGTAGTTTGTTGTCGTGATTTTTGTTACTCCAATGGATGGTAGCCTTGTCATTATGGAAGGTAGTATGTTGTCGATATCTTTGTTACTACAATGGATGGTAGCCTTGTCATTATGGAAGGTAGTATGTTGTCGATATCTTTGTTACTACAATGGATGGTAGCCTTGTCATTATGGAAGGTAGTCTGTTGTTGAGATTTTTGTTACTCCAATGGATGGTAGCCTAGTCATTATGGAAGGTAGTCTGTCGTCGAGATATTTGTTACTCCAATGGATGTTAGCATTGTCATTATGGAAGGTAGTCTGTTGTCGAGATTTTTGTTACTACAATGGATGGTAGCCTTGTCATTATGGAAGGTAGTCGGTTGTCGAGGTTTTTGTTACTCCAATGGATGGTAGCCTTTTCATTATGGAAGATAGTCTATTGTCGATATTTTTATTGCCCCATTGGATGGAAGCCTTGTCGTTATGGAAGGTAGTCTGTTGTCGAGATTTTTGTTATTCCAATGGATGGTAGGCTTATCATTATGGAAGGTAGTTTGTTGTCGTGATTTTTTTTTCTCCAATGGATGGTAGCCTTGTCATTATGGAAGGTAGTATGTTGTCGATATCTTTGTTACTACAATGGATGGTAGCCTTGTCATTATGGAAGGTAGTCTGTTGTTGAGATTTTTGTTACTGCAATGGATGGTAGCCTTGTCATTATGATAGGTAGTCTGTTGTCGAGATTTTTGTTATTCCAATGGATGGTATCCTTGTCATTATGAAAGGTAGTCCGTTGTCAATATCTTTGTTACTCCAATGGATGGTAGCCTAGTAATTATGGAAGGTAGTCTGTTGTCGAGATTTTTGTTACTACAATGGATGGTAGCCTTGTCATTATGGAAGGTAGTCGGTTGTCGAGATTTTTGTTACTCCAATGGATGGTAGCCTTTTCATTATGGAAGATAGTCTATTGTCGATATTTTTATTGCCCCATTGGATGGAAGCCTTGTCCTTATGGAAGATAGTCTGTTGTGGAGATTTTTGTTATTCCAATGGATGGTAGGCTTGTCATTATGGAAGGTAGTTTGTTGTCGTGATTTTTGTTACTCCAATGGATGGTAGCCTTGTCATTATGGAAGGTAGTATGTTGTCGATATCTTTGTTACTACAATGGATGGTAGCCTTGTCATTATGGAATGTAGTCTGTTGTTGAGATTTTTGTTACTACAATGGATGGTAGTCTTGTCATTACAGAAGGTAGTCTGTTGTCGAGATTTTTGTTATTCCAATGGATGGTATCCATGTCATTATGAAAGGTTGTACGTTGTCAATATCTTTGTTACTCCAATGGATGGTAGCCTAGTAATTATAGAAGGTAGTCTGTTGTCGATATTTTTGTTACTCCAATGGATGGTAGCCTTGTCATTATGGAAGATACTCTATTGTCGATATCTTTATTGCCCCATTGGATGGAAGCCTTGTTATTATGGAAGGTAGTCTGTTGTCGAGATTTTTGTTATTCCAATGGATGGTAGGCTTGTCATTATGGAAGGTAGTTTGTTGTCGTGATTTTTTTTTCTCCAATGGATGGTAGCCTTGTCATTATGGAAGGTAGTATGTTGTCGATATCTTTGTTACTACAATGGATGGTAGCCTTGTCATTATGGAAGGTAGTCCGTTGTTGAGATTTTTGTTACTGCAATGGATGGTGCCTTGTCATTATGATAGGTAGTCTGTTGTCGAGATTTTTGTTATTCCAATGGATGGTATCCTTGTCATTATGAAAGGTAGTCTGTTGTCAATATCTTTGTACTCCATGGATGGTAGCCTAGTCATTATGGAAGGTAGTCTGTCGTCGAGATTTTTGTTACTCCAATGAATGTTAGCATTGTCATTATGGAAGGTAGTCTGTTGTCGAGATTTTTGTTACTACAATGGATGGTAGCCTTGCCATTATGGAAGGTAGTCGGTTGTCGAGATTTTTGTTACTCCAATGGATGGTAGCCTTTTCATTATGGAAGATAGTCTATTGTCGATATTTTTATTGCCCCATTGGATGGAAGCCTTGTCGTTATGGAAGATAGTCTGTTGTGGAGATTTTTGTTATTCCAATGGATGGTAGGCTTGTCATTATGGAAGGTAGTTTGTTGTCGTGATTTTTGTTACTCCAATGGATGGTAGCCTTGTCATTATGGAAGGTAGTATGTTGTCGATATCTTTGTTACTACAATGGATGGTAGCCTTGTCATTATGGAAGGTAGTATGTTGTCGATATCTTTGTTACTACAATGGATGGTAGCCTTGTCATTATGGAAGGTAGTCTGTTGTTGAGATTTTTGTTACTCCAATGGATGGTAGCCTAGTCATTATGGAAGGTAGTCTGTCGTCGAGATATTTGTTACTCCAATGGATGTTAGCATTGTCATTATGGAAGGTAGTCTGTTGTCGAGATTTTTGTTACTACAATGGATGGTAGCCTTGTCATTATGGAAGGTAGTCGGTTGTCGAGGTTTTTGTTACTCCAATGGATGGTAGCCTTTTCATTATGGAAGATAGTCTATTGTCGATATTTTTATTGCCCCATTGGATGGAAGCCTTGTCGTTATGGAAGGTAGTCTGTTGTCGAGATTTTTGTTATTCCAATGGATGGTAGGCTTATCATTATGGAAGGTAGTTTGTTGTCGTGATTTTTTTTTCTCCAATGGATGGTAGCCTTGTCATTATGGAAGGTAGTATGTTGTCGATATCTTTGTTACTACAATGGATGGTAGCCTTGTCATTATGGAAGGTAGTCTGTTGTTGAGATTTTTGTTACTGCAATGGATGGTAGCCTTGTCATTATGATAGGTAGTCTGTTGTCGAGATTTTTGTTATTCCAATGGATGGTATCCTTGTCATTATGAAAGGTAGTCCGTTGTCAATATCTTTGTTACTCCAATGGATGGTAGCCTAGTAATTATGGAAGGTAGTCTGTTGTCGAGATTTTTGTTACTACAATGGATGGTAGCCTTGTCATTATGGAAGGTAGTCGGTTGTCGAGATTTTTGTTACTCCAATGGATGGTAGCCTTTTCATTATGGAAGATAGTCTATTGTCGATATTTTTATTGCCCCATTGGATGGAAGCCTTGTCCTTATGGAAGATAGTCTGTTGTGGAGATTTTTGTTATTCCAATGGATGGTAGGCTTGTCATTATGGAAGGTAGTTTGTTGTCGTGATTTTTGTTACTCCAATGGATGGTAGCCTTGTCATTATGGAAGGTAGTATGTTGTCGATATCTTTGTTACTACAATGGATGGTAGCCTTGTCATTATGGAATGTAGTCTGTTGTTGAGATTTTTGTTACTACAATGGATGGTAGTCTTGTCATTACAGAAGGTAGTCTGTTGTCGAGATTTTTGTTATTCCAATGGATGGTATCCATGTCATTATGAAAGGTTGTACGTTGTCAATATCTTTGTTACTCCAATGGATGGTAGCCTAGTAATTATAGAAGGTAGTCTGTTGTCGATATTTTTGTTACTCCAATGGATGGTAGCCTTGTCATTATGGAAGATACTCTATTGTCGATATCTTTATTGCCCCATTGGATGGAAGCCTTGTTATTATGGAAGGTAGTCTGTTGTCGAGATTTTTGTTATTCCAATGGATGGTAGGCTTGTCATTATGGAAGGTAGTTTGTTGTCGTGATTTTTTTTTCTCCAATGGATGGTAGCCTTGTCATTATGGAAGGTAGTATGTTGTCGATATCTTTGTTACTACAATGGATGGTAGCCTTGTCATTATGGAAGGTAGTCCGTTGTTGAGATTTTTGTTACTGCAATGGATGGTGCCTTGTCATTATGATAGGTAGTCTGTTGTCGAGATTTTTGTTATTCCAATGGATGGTATCCTTGTCATTATGAAAGGTAGTCTGTTGTCAATATCTTTGTACTCCATGGATGGTAGCCTAGTCATTATGGAAGGTAGTCTGTCGTCGAGATTTTTGTTACTCCAATGGATGTTAGCATTGTCATTATGGAAGGTAGTCTGTTGTCGAGATTTTTGTTACTACAATGGATGGTAGCCTTGCCATTATGGAAGGTAGTCGGTTGTCGAGATTTTTGTTACTCCAATGGATGGTAGCCTTTTCATTATGGAAGATAGTCTATTGTCGATATTTTTATTGCCCCATTGGATGGAAGCCTTGTCGTTATGGAAGATAGTTTGTTGTCGAGATTTTTGTTATTCCAATGGATGGTAGGCTTGTCATTATGGAAGGTAGTATGTTGTCGATATCTTTGTTACTACAATGGATGGCAGCCTTGTCATTATGGAAGGTAGTCTGTTGTTGAGATTTTTTTTACTGCAATGGATGGTAGCCTTGTCATTACGGAATGTAGTCTGTTGTCGAGATTTTTGTTATTCCAATGGATGGTATCCTTGTCATTATGAAAGGTAGTCCGTAGTCAATATCTTTGTTACTCCAATGGATGGTAGCCTAGTAATTATGGAAGGTAGTCTGTTGTCGAGATTTTTGTTACTCCATTGGATGGTAGCCTTGTCATTATGGAATATAGTCTATTATCGATATTTTTATTGCCATATTGGATGGAAGCCTTGTTGTTATGGAAGGTAGTCTGTTGTCGAGATTTTTGTTATTCCAATGGATGGTAGGCTTGTCATTATAGAAGGTAGTCTGTTGTCGTGATTTTTGTTTCTCCAATGGATGGTAGCCTTATCATTATGGAAGGTAGTATGTTGTCGATATCTTTGTTACTACAATGGATGGTAGCCTTGTCATTATGGAAGGTAATCTGTTGTTGAGATTTTTGTTACTGCAATGGATGGTAGCCTTGTCATTATGATAGGTAGTCTGTTGTCGAGATTTTTGTTATTCCAATGGATGGTATCCTTGTCATTATGAAAGGTAGTCCGTTGTCAATATCTTTGTTACTCCAATGGATGGTAGCCTAGTCATTATGCAAGGTAGTCTGTTGTCGAGATTTTTGTTACTCCAATGAATGTTAGCGTTGTCATTATGGAAGGTAGTCTGTTGTCGAGATTTTTGTTACTACAATGGATGGTAGCCTTGTCATTATGGAAGGTAGTCGATTGTCGAGATTTTTGTTATTCCAATGGATGGTAGCCTTGTCATTATGGAAGGTAGTCTATTTGTCGAGATTTTTGTTACACCAATGGATGGTAGCCTTGTCTTTATGGAAGGTAGTCTATTGTCGAGATTTTTATTACTCCATTGGTTGAAAGCCTTGTCATTATGGAAGGTAGTCTGTTGTCGATATTTTTGTTACTCCAATGGATGGTAGCCTTGTCATTATGGAATGTAGTTTGTTGTCGATATCTTTGTTACTCTAATGAATGGTAGCCTAGTCATTATGGAAGGTACTCTGTTGACGAGATTTTTGTTACTCTAAGGTATGGTAGCCTTGTCATTATGGAAGGTAGTGTGTTGTTGAGATTTTTGATATTCCAAGGGATGTTATCCTTGTCATTATGAAAGGATGTCCGTTGTCAATATCTTTGTTACTCCAATGGATGGTAGCCTAGTCATTATGGAAGGTAGTCTGTTGTCGAGATTTTTGTTACTCCAATGGATGTTAGCGTTGTCATTATGGAAGGTAGTATTTTGTCGAGATCTTTGTTACTACAATGGATGGTATCCTTGTCATTATGGAAGGTAGTCGGTTGTCGAGATTTTTGTTACTCCAATGGATGGTAGCCTTGTCATTATGGAAGATAGTCTATTGTCGATATTTTTATTGCCCCATTGGATGGAAGCCTTGTCGTTATGGAAGATAGTCTGTTGTGGAGATTTTTGTTATTCTAATGGATGATAGGCTTGTCATTATGGAAGATAGTCTGTTGTCGTGATTTTTTTTCTCCAATGGATGGTAGCCTTGTCATTATGGAAGGTAGTATGTTGTCGATATCTTTGTTACTACAATGGATGGTAGCCTTGTCATTATGGAAGGTAGTCTGTTGTTGAGATTTTTGTTACTGCAATGGATGGTAGCCTTGTCATTATGATAGGTAGTCTGTTATCGAGATTTTTGTTATTCCAATGGATGGTATCCTTGTCATTATGAAAGGTAGTCTGTTGTCAATATCTTTGTTACTCCAATGGATGGTAGCCTAGTCATTATGGAAGGTAGTCTGTCGTCGAGATTTTTGTTACTCCAATGGATGGTAGCCTTGTCATTATGGAAGGTAGTAGGTTGTCGAGATTTTTGTTACTCCAATGGATGGTAGCCTTTTCATTATGGAAGATAGTCTATTGTCGATATTTTTATTGCCCCATTGGATGGAAGCCTTGTCGTTATGGAAGATAGTTTGTTGTCGAGATTTTTGTTATTCCAATGGATGGTAGGCTTGTCATTATGGAAGGTAGTATGTTGTCGATATCTTTGGTACTACAATGGATGGTAGCCTTGTCATTATGGAAGGTAGTCTGTTGTTGAGATTTTTGTTACTGCAATGGATGGTAGCCTTGTCATTACGGAATGTAGTCTGTTGTCGAGATTTTTGTTATTCCAATGGATGGTATCCTTGTCATTATGAAAGGTAGTCCGTAGTCAATATCTTTGTTACTCCAATGGATGGTAGCCTAGTAATTATGGAAGGTAGTCTGTTGTCGAGATTTTTGTTACTCCAATGGATGGTAGCCTAGTAATTATGGAAGGTAGTCTGTTGTCGAGATTTTTGTTATTCCAATGGATGGTAGGCTTGTCATTATGGAAGGTAGTCTGTTGTCGTGATTTTTTTTTCTCCAATGGATGGTAGCCTTATCATTATGGAAGGTAGTATGTTGTCGATATCTTTGTTACTACAATGGATGGTAGCCTTGTCATTATGGAAGGTAGTCTGTTGTTGAGATTTTTGTTACTGCAATGGATGGTAGCCTTGTCATTATGATAGGTAGTCTGTTGTCGATATTTTTTTTATTCCAATGGATGGTATCCTTGTCATTATGAAAGGTAGTTCGTTGTCAATATCTTTGTTACTCCAATGGATGGTAGCCTAGTAATTATGGAAGGTAGTCTGTTGTCGAGATTTTTGTTACTCCAATGGATGTTAGCATTGTCATTATGGAAGGTACTCTGTTGTCGAGATTTTTGTTACTCCAATGGATGTTAGCGTTGTCATTATGGAAGGTAGTCTGTTGTCGAGATTTTTGTTACTACAATGGATGGTAGCCTTGTCATTATGGAAGGTAGTCTGTTTTCGTGATTTTTGTTACTCCAATGGATGGTAGCCTTGTCATTATGGAAGGTAGTATGTTATTGATATCTTTGTTACTACAATGGATGGTAGCCTTGTCATTATGGAAGGTAGTTTGTTGTTGAGATTTTTGTTACTGCAATGGATGGTAACCTTGTCATTACGGAAGGTAGTCTGTTGTCGAGATTTTTGTTATTCCAATGGATGGTATCCTTGTCATTATGAAAGGTAGTCCGTTGTCAATATCTTTGTTACTCCAATGGATGGTAGCCTAGTAATTATGGAAGGTAGTTTGTTGTCGAGATTTTTGTTACTCCAATGGATGTTAGCATTGTCATTATGGAAGGTAGTCTGTTGTCGAGATTTTTGTTACTACAATGGATGGTAGCCTTGTCATTATGGAAGGTAGTCGGTTGTCGAGATTTTTGTTATTCCAATGGATGGTAGCCTTGTCATTATGGAAGGTAGTCTATTTGTCGAGATTTTTGTTACTCCAATGGATGGTAGCCTTGTCTTTATGGAAGGTAGTCTATTGTCGAGATTTTTATTACTCCATTGGATGAAAGCCTTGTCATTATGGAAGGTAGTCTGTTGTCGATATTTTTGTTACTCCAATGGATGGTAGCCTTGTCATTATGGAAGGTACTCTGTTGACGAGATTTTTGTTACTCTAAGGTATGGTAGCCTTGTCATTATGGAAGGTAGTGTGTTGTTGATATTTTTGTTATTCTAATGGATAATAGCCTTGTAATTATAGAAGGTAGTCTGTTGTCAAGATTTTTGTTACTCCAATGGATTTAAGCCTTGTGATTATGGAAGGTAGTATATTTTCGAGATTTTTTTTACTTCAATGGATGGAAGCCTTGTCATTATGGATGGTATTCTGTTGTCGAGATTTTTGTTACTATAATTGATTGTAGCCTTGTCGTTTTGGAAGGTAGTCTGTTGTCGATATCTTTGTTACTCCAATGGATGGTAGCCTTGTCATTATGGAAGGTAGTCTGTTGTCTAGATTTTTGTTACTCCAATAGATGGTAGCCTTGTCATTATGGAAGGTAGTCTATTGTCGAGATTTTTGTTACTCGAATGGATTGTAGCCTTGTCATTATGCAAGGTAGTCTCTTGTGGATATTTTTGTTACTCCAACGATGGTACCCTTGTCATTATGGAAGGTAGTATGTTGTCGAGATTTTTGTTACTACAATAGATGGTAGCCTTTTCATTTTGGAAGGTAGTCTATTATCGAGATTTTTGTTACTCCAATGGATGGTAGCCTTTTCATTATGGGAGGTTGTCTCTTGTGGATATTTTTGTTACTCCAATGGATGGTACCCTTGTCATTATGGAAGGTAGTCTATTATCGAGATTTTTGTTACTCCAATTGATGGTACCCTTGTCATTATGGAAGGTAGTATGTTGTCGATATCTTTGTTACTACAATGGATGGTACCCTTATCATTATGGAAGGTAGTCTATTGTTGAGATTTTTGTTACTACAATGGATTATAGCCTTGTCGTTATGGAAGGTAGTTTGTTGTCGATATCTTTGTTACTCCAATGGATGGTACCCTTGTTATTATGGAAGGTAGTCTATTGTTGAGATTTTTGTTAGTCCAATGGATGAAAGCCTTGTGATTATGGAAGGTAGTATATTTTCGAGATTTTTTTTACTTAATTGGATGGTAGCCTTGTCATTGTGCATGGTATTCTGTTGTCGAGGTTTTTGTTACTCCAATGGATTATAGCCTTGTCATTATGGAAGGTAGTGTGTTGTCGATATTTTTGTTACTCCAATGGATGGTAGCCTTGTCATTATGAAAGGTAGTATGTTGTCGATATCTTTGTTACTACAATGGATGGTAGCCTTGTCATTATGGAAGGTAGTCTGTTGTTGAGATTTTTGTTACTGCAATGGATGGTAGCCTTGTCATTACGGAAGGAAGTATGTTGTCGAGATTTTTTTTATTCTAATGGATGGTAGCCTTGTCATTATGGAAGATATTCTATTGTCGATATTTTTATTTCCCCATTGGATGGAAGCCTTGTCGTTCCTTAAGGTAGTCTGTTGTCGAGATTTTTGTTATTCCAATGGATGGTAGGCTTGTAATTATGGAAGGTAGTCTGTTGTCGTGATTTTTGTTACTCCAATTGATGGTAGCCTTGTCATTATGGAAGGTTGTATGTTGTCGATATCTTTGTTACAACAATGGATGGTACCCTTATCATTATGGAAGGTAGTCTGTTGTTGAGATTTTTGTTACTACAATGGATTGTAGCCTTGTCGTTATGGAAGGTAGTTTGTTATCGATATCTTTGTTACTCCAATGGATGGTACCCTTGTCATTATGAAAGGTAGACTATTGTTGAGATTTTTGTTACTCCAATGGATGAAAGCCTTGTGATTATGGAAGGTAGTATATTTTCGAGAATTGTTTTACTTCAATGGATGGTAGCCTTGTCATTATGGATGGTATTCTGTTGTCGAGATTTTTGTTATTATAATGGATTGTAGCCTTGTTGTTATGGAAGGTAGTCTGTTGTCGAGATTTTTGTTACTCCAATGGATGGTAGCCTTGTCATTATGGAAGATAGTCTATTGTCGATATTTTTATTGCCCCATTGGATTGAAGCCTTGTTGTTATGGAAGGTAGTCTGTTGTCGAGATTTTTGTTATTCCAATGGATGGTAGGCTTGTCATTACGGAAGGTAGTCTGTTGTCGAGATTTTTGTTATTCCAATGGATGGTATCCTTGTCATTATGAAAGGTAGTCCGTTGTTAATATCTTTGTTACTCCAATGGATGGTAGCCTAGTAACTATGGAAGGTAGTCTGTTGTCGAGATTTTTGTTACTCCAATGGATGTTAGCATTGTCATTATGGAAGGTAGTCTGTTGTCGAGATTTTTGTTACTACAATGGATGGTAGCCTTGTCATTATGGAAGGTAGTCGGTTGTCGAGATTTTTGTTATTCCAATGGATGGTAGCCTTGTCATTATGGAAGGTAGTCTATTTGTCGAGATTTTTGTTACTCCAATGGATGGTAGCCTTGTCTTTAAGGAAGGTAGTCTATTGTCGAGATTTTTATTACTCCATTGGATGAAAGCCTTGTCATTATGGAAGGTAGTCTGTTGTCGATATTTTTGTTCCTCCAATGGATGGTAGCCTTGTCATTATGGAATGTAGTTTGTTGTCGATATCTTTGTTACTCTAATGGATGGTAGCCTAGTCATTATGGAAGGTACTCTGTTGACGAGATTTTTGTTACTCTAAGGTATGGTAGCCTTGTCATTATGGAAGGTAGTGTGTTGTCGATATTTTTGTTATTCTAATGGATGATAGCCTTGTAATTATGGAAGGTAGTGTGTTGTCAAGATTTTTGTTACTCCAATGGATTTAAGCCTTATGATTATGGAAGGTAGTATATTTTCGAGATTCTTTTTACTTCAATGGATGGTAGCCTTGTCATTATGGATAGTATTCTGTTGTCGAGATTTTTGTTACTATAATGGATTGTAGCCTTGTCGTTATGGAAGGTAGTCTGTTGTCGATATCTTTGTTACTCCAATGGATGGTAGCCTAGTCATTATGGAAGGTAGTCTGTTGTCTAGATAATTGTTACTCCAATGGATGGTAGCCTTGTCATTATGGAAGATAGTCTATTGTCGAGATTTTTCTTACTCCAATGGATTGTAGCCTTGTCATTATGGAAGGTAGTCTCTTGTGGATATTTTTGTTACTCCAACGATGGTACCCTTGTCATTATGGAAGGTAGTATGTTGTCGAGATTTTTGTTATTACAATGGATGGTAGCCTTTTCATTATGGAAGGTAGTCTATTGTCGAGATTTTTGTTACTCCAATGGATGGTACCCTTGTCATTATGGGAGGTTGTCTCTTGTGGATATTTTTGTTACTCCAATGGATGGTACCCTTGTCATTATGGGAGGTAGTCTATTATCGAGATTTTTGTTACTCCAATGGATTGTAGCCTTGTCATTATGGAAGGTAGTCTGTTGTCGATATTTTTGTTATTCCAATGGATGGTAGGCTTGTCATTATGGAAGGTAGTCTGTTGTCGTGATTTTTGTTACTCCAATTGATGGTAGCCTTGTCATTATGGAAGGTAGTATGTTATCGATATCTTTGTTACTACAATGGATGGTACCCTTATCATTATGGAAGGTAGTCTGTTGTTGAGATTTTTGTTACTACAATGGATTGTAGCCTTGTCGTTATGGAAGGTAGTTTGTTGTTGATATCTTTGTTACTCCAATGGATGGTACCCTTGTCATTATGGAAGGTAGTCTATTGTTGAGATTTTTGTTAGTCCAATGGATGAAAGCCTTGTGATTATGGAAGGTAGTATATTTTCGAGATTTTTTTTACTTAATTGGATGGTAGCCTTGTCATTATGGATGGTATTCTGTTGTCGAGATTTTTGTTATTATAATGGATTGTAGCCTTGTCGTTATGGAAGGTAGTCTATTGTCGAGATTTTTGTTACTCCAATGGATTATAGCCTTGTCATTATGGAAGGTAGTGTGTTGCCGATATTTTTGTTACTCCAATGGATGGTAGCCTGGTCATTATGAAAGGTAGTATGTTATCGATATCTTTGTTACTACAATGGATGGTAGCCTTGTCATTATGGAAGGTAGTCTGTTGTTGAGATTTTTTTTACTCCAATGGATGGTAGCCTTGTCATTACGGAAGGAAGTCTGTTGTCGAGATTTTTTTTATTCCAATGGATGGTAGCCTTGTCATTATGGAAGATAGTCTATTGTCGATATTTTTATTTCCCCATTGGATGGAAGCCTTGTCGTTATGGAAGGTAGTCTATTGTCGAGATTTTTGTTATTCCAATGGATGGTAGGCTTGTCATTATGGAAGGTAGTCTGTTGTCGTGATTTTTGTTACTCCAATTGATGGTAGCCTTGTCATTATGGAAGGTAGTATGTTGTCGATATCTTTGTTACTACAATGGATGGTACCCTTATCATTATGAAAGGTAGTCTGTTGTTGAGATTTTTGTTACTACAATGGATTGTAGCCTTGTCGTTATGGAAGGTAGTTTGTTGTCGATATCTTTGTTACTCCAATGGATGGTACCCTTGTCATTATGAAAGGTAGACTATTGTTGAGAGTTTTGTTACTCCAATGGATGAAAGCCTTGTGATTATGGAAGGTAGTATATTTTCGAGATTTTTTTTACTTCAATGGATGGTAGCCTTGTCATTATGGATGGTATTCTGTTGTCGAGATTTTTGTTATTATAATGGATTGTAGCCTTGTTGTTATGGAAGGTAGTATGTTGTCGAGATTTTTGTTACTCCAATGGATTGTAGCCTTGTCATTAAGGAAGGTAGTGTGTTGTCAATATTTTTGTTACTCCAATGGATGGTAGCCTTGTCATTATGAAAGGTAGTATGTTGTCGATATCTTTGTTACTACAATGGATGGTAGCCTTGTCATTATGGAAGGTAGTCTGTTGTTGAGATTTTTGTTACTGCAATGGATGGTAGCCTTGTCATTACGGAAGGGAGTCTGTTGTCGAGATTTTTGTTATTCCAATGGATGGTATCCTTGTCATTATGAAAGGTAGTCCCTTTTTAATATCTTTGTTACTCCAATGGATGGTAGCCTATAAATTATGGAAGGTAGTCTGTTGTCGAGATTTTTGTTACTCCAATGGATGTTAGCATTGTCATTATGGAAGGTAGTCTGTTGTCGAGATTTTTGATACTACAATGGATGGTAGCCTTGTCATTATGGAAGGTAGTCGGTTGTCGAGATTTTTGTTATTCCAATGGATGGTAGCCTTGTCATTTTGGAAGGTAGTCTTTTTGTCGAGATTTTTGTTACTCCAATGGATGGTAGCCTTGTCTTTATGGAAGGTAGTCTATTGTCGAGATTTTTATTACTCCATTGGATGAAAGCCTTGTCATTATGGAAGATAGTCTGTTGTCGGTATTTTTGTTACTCCAATGGATGGTAGCCTTGTCATTATGGAAGGTAGTTTGTTGTCAATATCATTGTTACTCCAATGGATGGTAGCCTAGTCATTATGGAAGGTAGTCTGTTGACGAGATTTTTGTTACTCTAAGGGATGGTAGCCTTGTCATTATGGAAGGTAGTGTGTTGTCGATATTTTTGTTACTCCAATGGATGTAAGCCTTGTGATTATGGGAGGTAGTATATTTTCGAGATTTTTTTTACTTCAATGGATGGTAGCCTTGTCATTATGGATGGTATTCGGTTATCGATATTTTTGTTACTATAATTGATTGTAGCCTTGTCGTTATGGAAGGTAGTCTGTTGTCGATATCTTTGTTACTCCAATGGATGGTATCCTAGTCATTATGGAAGGTAGTCTGTTGTCTAGATTTTAGTTACTCCAATGGATGGTAGCCTTGTCATTATGGAAGGTATTCCATTGTCGAGATTTTTGTTACTCCAATGGATTGTATCCTTGTCATTATGGAAGGTAGTCTCTTATGGATATTTTTGTTACTCCAATGATGGTACCCTTGTCATCATGGAAGGTAGTATGTTGTCGAGATTTTTGTTACTACAGTGGATGGTAGCCTTTTCATTAAGGAAGGTAGTCTATTGTCGAGATTTTCGTTACTCCAATGGATGGTAGCTTTGTCATTATTGGAGGTTTTCTCTTGTGGACATTTTTGTTACTCCAATGGATGGTACCCTTGTCATTATGGAAGGTAGTCTGTTGTCGAGATTTTTGTTACTCCAATGGATGGTAGCCTTGTCATTATGGAAGATAGTCTATTGTTGATATTTTTATTGCCCCATTGTATGGAGCCTTGTTGTTTTGCAAGGTAGTTTGTTGTCGAGATTTTTGTTATTCCAATGGATGGTAGGCTTGTCATTATGGAAGGTAGTCAATTGTCGTGATTTTTGTTACTCTAATGGATGGTAGCCTTGTCATTATGGAAGGTAGTATGTTGTCGATATCTTTTTTACTACAATGGATGGTACCCTTATCATTATGGAAGGTAGTCTGTTGTTGAGATTTTTGTTACTACAATGGATTGTAGCCTTGTCATTATGGAAGGTAGTCTGTTGTCGATATCGTTGTTACTCCAATGGATGGTACCCTTGTCATTATGGAAGGTAGTTTATTCTCGAGATTTTTGTTACTCCAATGGATGAAAGCCTTGTGATTATGGAAGGTAGTATATTTTCGAGATTTTTTTTACTTCAATGGATGGTAGCCTTGCCATTATGGATGGTATTCTGTTGTCGAGATTTTTGTTATTATAATGGATTGTAGCCTTGTCGTTATGGAAGGTAGTCTGTTGTCGAGATTTTTGTTACTCCAATGGATTGTAGCCTTGTCGTTATGGAAGGTAGTTTGTTGTCGATATTTTTTTTACTCCAATGATGGTAGCCTTGTCGTTATGGAAGGTAGTGTGTTGTCGATATTTTTTTTACTCCAATGATGGTACCCTTGTCATTATGGAAGGTAGTATGTTGTCGAGATTTTTGTTACTACAATGGATTGTAGCCTTGTCATTATGGAAGGTAGTCTGTTGTGGATATTTTTGTTACTCCAATGATGGTACCCTTGTCATTATGGAAGGTAGTATGTTGTCGAGATTTTTGTTACTACAATGGATGGTATCCTTGTCGTTATGAAACGTAGTCCATTGTCGATATCTTTGTTACTCCAATGGATGGTAGCCTAGTCATTATGGAAGGTACTCTGTTGTTGAGATTTTTGTTACTCCAATGGATATTAGCATTGTCATTATCGAAGGTAGTCTATTGTCTAGATTTTTGTTACTACAATGGATGGTAGCCTTGTCATTATGGAAGGTAGTCTGTTGTCGAGATTTTGGTTATTCCAATGGATGGTAGCCTTTCATTATTGAAGGTAGTCTATTTGTCGACATTTTTGTTACTCCAATGGATGGTAGCCTTGTCATTATGCAAGGTTGTCTCTTGTGGATATTTTTGTTACTCCAATGGATGGTACCCTTGTCTTTATGGAAGGTAGTCTGTTGTCGAGATTTTTGTTACTCCAATGGATGGTAGCCTTGTCATTATAGAAGATAGTCTGTTGTCGATATCTTTGTTACTCCAATGGATGGTACCCTTGTCATTATGGAAGGTAGTTTATTGTCGAGATTTTTGTTACTCCAATGGATTGTAGCCTTGTCATTATGGAAGGTAGTGTGTTGTCGTTATTTTTGTTACTCCAATGATGGTACCCTTGTCATTATGGAAGATAGTATGTTATTGATATTTTTGTTACTACAATGGATTGTAGCCTTGTCATTAGGGAAGGTAGTCTCTTGTGGATATTTTTGTTACTCCAATGATGGTACCCTTGTCGTTATGGAAGGTAGTATGTTGTCGAGATTTTTGTTACTACAATGGATGGTAGCCTTTTAATTATGGAAGGTAGTCTATTGTCGATATTTTTGTTACTCCATTGGATGGTAGCCTTGTCATTATGCAAGGTTGTCTCTTGTGGATATTTTTGTTACTCCAATGGATGGTACCCTTGTCATTATGGAAGGTATTTTGTTACCGAGATTTTTGTTACTACAATGGATTGTAGCCTTGTCGTTATGGAAGGTAGTATGTTGTCCATATCTTTGTTACTCCAATGGATTGTAGCCTTGTCATTATGGAAAATAGTCTATTGTCGAGATTTTTGTTACTCCAATGGATGGTAGCCTTGTCATTATGGAAGGTAGTCTATTATCGAGATTTTTGTTACTACAATTGATGGTATCCTTGTCACTATGGAAGGTAGTCTGTTGTCGAGATTTTTGTTATTCCAATGGATGGTAGCCTTGTCATTATGGAAGATAGTCTATTGTTGATATTTTTATTGCCCCATTGGATGGAAGCCTTGTCGTTATGGAAGGTAGTCTGTTGTCGAGATTTTTGTTATTCCAATGGATGGTAGGCTTGTCATTATGGAAGGTAGTCTGTTGTCGTGATTTTTGTTACTCCAATGGATGGTAGCCTTGTCATTATGGAAGGTAGTATATTGTCGATATCATTGTTACTACAATGGATGGTAGCCTTGTCATTGTGGAAGGTATTTTGTTGTCGAGATTTTTGTTACTACAATGGATTGTAGCCTTGTCGTTATGGAAGGTAGTCTTTTGTCGATATCTTTGTTACTACAATGGATGGTACCCTTGTCATTATTAAAGGTAGTCTATTGTCGAGATTTTTGTTACTCCAATGGATTGTAGCCTTGTCATTATGGAAGTTAGTGTGTTGTCGATATTTTTGTTACTCCAATGATGGTACCCTTGTCATTATGGAAGGTAGTATGTTGTCGATATTTTTGTTACTACAATGGATTGTAGCCTTGTCATTATGGACGGTAGTCTCTTGTGGATATTTTTGTTACTCCAATGGATGGTACCCTTGTCATTATGGAAGGTAGTATGTTGTCGAGATTTTTGTTACTACAATGGATGGTAGCCTTTTCATTAAGGAAGGTAGTCTATTGTCGAGATTTTTGTTACTCCAATGGATGGTAGATTTGTCATTATTGGAGGTTGTCTCTTGTGGACATTTTTGTTACTCCAATGGATGGTACCCTTGTCATTATGGAAGGTAGTCTGTTGTCGAGATTTTTGTTACTCCAATGGATGGTAGCCTTGTCGTTATGGAAGATAGTCTATTGTCGATATTTTTATTGCCCCATTGGATGGAGCCTTGTTGTTTTGGAAGGTAGTTTGTTGTCGAGATTTTTGTTATTCCAATGGATGGTAGGCTTGTCATTATGGAAGGTAGTTTATTGTCGTGATTTTTGTTACTCCAATGGATGGTAGCCTTGTCATTATGGAAGGTAGTATGTTGTCGATATCTTTTTTACTACAATGGATGGTACCCTTATCATTATGGAAGGTAATCTGTTGTTGAGATTTTTGTTACTACAATGGATTGTAGCCTTGTCATTATGGAAGGTAGTCTGTTATCGATATCGTTGTTACTCCAATGGATGGTACCCTTGTCATTATGGAAGGTAGTTTATTCTCGAGATTTTTGTTACTCCAATGGATGAAAGCCTTGTGATTATGGAAGGTAGTATATTTTCGAGATTTTTTTTACTTCAATGGATGGTAGCCTTGCCATTATGGATGGTATTCTATTGTCGAGATTTTTGTTATTATAATGGATTGTAGCCTTGTCGTTATGGAAGGTAGTCTGTTGTGGATATTTTTGTTACTCCAATGATGGTACCCTTGTCATTATTGAAGGTAGTATGTTGTCGAGATTTTTGTTACTACAATGGATGGTATCCTTGTCGTTATGAAACGTAGTCCGTTGTCGATATCTTTGTTACTCCAATGGATGGTAGCCTAGTCATTATGGAAGGTAGTCTGTTGTTGTGATTTTTGTTACTCCAATGGATATTAGCATTGTCATTATCGAAGGTAGTCTGTTGTCTAGATTTTTGTTACTACAATGGATGGTAGCCTTGTCATTATGGAAGGTAGTCTATTGTCGAGATTTTGGTTATTCCAATGGATGGTAGCCTTGTCATTATTGAAGGTAGTCTATTTGTCGACATTTTTGTTACTCCAATGGATGGTAGCCTTGTCATTATGCAAGGTTGTCTCTTGTGGATATTTTTGTTACTCCAATGGATGGTACCCTTGTCTTTATGGAAGGTAGTCTGTTGTCGAGATTTTTGTTACTCCAATGGATGGTAGCCTTGTCATTATGGAAGATAGTCTGTTGTCGATATCTTTGTTACTCCAATGGATGGTACCCTTGTCATTATGGAAGGTAATTTATTGTCGAGATTTTTGTTACTCCAATGGATTGTAGCCTTGTCATTATGGAAGGTAGTGTCTTGTCGTTATTTTTGTTACTCCAATGATGGTACCCTTGTCATTATGGAAGATAGTATGTTATTGATATTTTTGTTACTACAATGGATTGTAGCCTTGTCATTATGGAAGGTAGTCTCTTGTGGATATTTTTGTTACTCCAATGATGGTACCCTTGTCATTGTGGAAGGTAGTATGTTGTCGAGATTTTTGTTACTACAATGGATGGTAGCCTTTTAATTATGGAAGGTAGTCTATTGTCGATATTTTTGTTACTCCATTGGATGGTAGCCTTGTCATTATGCAAGGTTGTCTCTTGTGGATATTTTTGTTACTCCAATGGATGGTACCCCTGTCATTATGGAAGGTATTTTGTTGCCGAGATTTTTGTTACTACAATGGATTGTAGCCTTGTCGTTATGGTAGTATGTTGTCGATATCTTTGTTACTCCAATGGATGGTAGCCTTGTCATTATGGAAAGTAGTCTATTGTCGAAAATTTTGTTACTACAATGGATGGTATCCTTGTCACTATGGAAGGTAGTCTATTGTTGATATTTTTATTGCCCCATTGGATGAAAGCCTTGTCGTTATGGAAGGTAGTCTGTTGTCGAGATTTTTGTTATTCCAATGGATGGTAGGCTTGTCATTATGGAAGGTAGTCTGTTGTCGTGATTTTTGTTACTCCAATGGATGGTAGCCTTGTCATTATGGAAGGTAGTATATTGTCGATATCTTTGTTACTACAATGGATGGTAGCCTTGTCATTGTGGAAGGTATTTTGTTGTCGAGATTTTTGTTACTACAATGGATTGTAGCCTTGTCGTTATGTAAGGTAGTCTATTGTCGATATCTTTGTTACTCCAATGGATGGTACCCTTGTCATTATGGAAGGTAGTCTATTGTCGAGATTTTTGTTACTCCAATGGATTGTAGCCTTGTCATTATGGAAGTTAGTGTGTTGTCGAGATTTTTGTTACTACAATGGATCGTACCCATGTCGTTATGGAAGGTAGCCTGTTGTCGAGATTTTTGTTATTCCAATGGATGGTAGGCTTGTCATTATGGAAGGTAGTCTATTGTCGTGATTTTTGTTACTCCAATGGATGGTAGCCTTGTCATTATGGAAGGTAGTATGTTGTCGATATCTTTGTTACTACAATGGATGGTAGCCTTGTCATTATGGAAGGTAGTCGGTTGTTGATATTTTTGTTACTGCAATGGATGGTAGCCTTGTCATTATGGAAGGTAGTCTGTTGTCGAGATTTTTGTTATTCCAATGGATGGTAGGCTTGTCATTATGGAAGGTAGTCTATTGTCGTGATTTTTGTTACTCCAATGGATGGTAGCCTTGTCATTATGAAACGTAGTCCGTTGTCGATATCTTTGTTACTCCAATGGATGGTAGCCTAGTCATTATGGAAGGTAGTCTGTTGTCGAGATTTTTGTTACTCCAATGGATGTTAGCATTGTCATTATGGAAGGTAGTCTGTTGTCGAGATTTTTGTTATTACAATGGATGGTAGCCATGTCATTATGGAAGGTAGTCTGTTGTCGAGATTTTGGTTATTCCAATGGATGGTAGCCTTATCATTATTGAATGTAGTCTATTTGTCGACATTTTTGTTACTCCAATGGATGGTAGCCTTGTCATTATGCAAGGTTGTCTCTTGTGGATATTTTTGTTACTCCAATGGATGGTACCCTTGTCTTTATGGAAGGTAGTCTGTTGTCGAGATTTTTCTTACTCCAATCGATGGTAGCCTTGTCATTATGGAAGATAGTCTATTTTAGATATTTTTATTGCCCCATTGGATGGAAGCCATGTCGTTATGGAAGGTATTCTGTTGTCGAGATTTTTGTTATTCCAATGGATGGTAGGCTTGTCATTAAAGAAGGTAGTCTGTTGTCGTGATTTTTGTTACTCCAATGGATGGTAGCCTTGTCATTATGGAAGGTAGTCTGTTGTCAATATCTTTGTTACTCCAATGGATGGTACCCTTGTCATTATGGAAGGTAGTCTATTGTCGAGATTTTTGTTACTCCAATGGATTGTAGCCTTGTCATTATGGAAGGTAGTGTGTTGTCGATATTTTTGTTACTCCAATGATGGTACCCTTGTCATTATTGAAGATAGTATGTTGTCGATATTTTTGTTACTACAATGGATTGTAGCCTTGTCATTATGGAAGGTAGTCTCTTGTGGATATTTTTGTTACTCCAATGATGGTACCCTTGTCATTATGGAAGGTAGTATGTTGTCGAGATTTTTGTTACTACAATGGATGGTAGCCATTTCATTATGGAAGGTAGTCTATTGTCGAGATTTTTTGTTACTCCATTGGATGGTAGCCTGGTCATTATGGAAGGTTGTCTCTTGTGGATAGTTTTGTTACTCCAATGGATGGTACCCCTGTCATTATGGAATGTATTTTGTTGTCGAGATTTTTGTTACTACAATGGATTATAGCCTTGTCGTTATGGAAGGTAGTCTGTTGTTGATATCTTTGTTACTCCAATGGATGGTAGCCTTGTCATTATGGAAGGTAGTCTGTTGTCGAGATTTTTGTTACTCCAATGGATGGTAGCCTTGTCGTTATGGAAGGTTGTCTTTTGTGGATATTTTTGTTACTCCAATGGATGGTAGCCTTGTCATTATGGAAGGTAGTCTGTTGTCGTGATTTTTGTTACTCCAATGGATGGAAGCCTTGCCGTTATGGAAGGTAGTATATTGTGGATATCTTTGTTACTACAATGGATGGTAGCCTTGTCATTATGGAAGGTAGTCTATTGTCGTGATTTTTGTTACTCCAATGGATGGTAGCCTTGTCATTATGGAAGGTAGTATGTTGTCGATATCTTTGTTACTACAATGGATGGTAGCCTTGTCATTATGGAAGCTAGTCTGTTGTAAAAATTTTAGTATTCCAATGGATGGTATCCTTGTCGTTATGAAAGGTAGTCCGTTGTCGATATCATTGTTACTCCAATGGATGGTAGCCTAGTCATTATGGAAGGTAGTCTGTTGTCGAGATTTTTGTTACTCCAATGTATGGCAGCGTTGTCATTATGGAAGGTAGTCTATTATCGAGATTTTTGTTACTACAATGGATGGTAGCCTTGTCACTATGGAAGGTAGTCTATTGTCGAGCTTTTCGTTATTCCAATGGATGGTAGCCTTGTCATTATGGAAGATAGTCTATTGTCGATATTTTTATTGCCCCATTGGATGGAAGCCTTGTCAATATGGAAGGTAGTCTGTTGTCAAGATTTTTGTTATTCCAATGAATGGTATGCTTGTCATTATGGAAGGTAGTCTGTTGTCGATATCTTTGTTACTCCAATGGATGGTAGCCTTGTAATTATGGAAGGTAGTCTATTGTCGAGATTTTTGTTACTCCAATGGATGGTAGCCTTGTCATTATGGAAGGTTGTCTCTTGTGGATATTTTTGTTACTCCAATGGATGGTACCCCTGTCACTATGGAAGGTATTTTGTTGTCGAGATTTTTGTTACTACAATGGATCGTACCCATGTCGTTATGGAAGGTAGCCTGTTGTCGAGATTTTTGTTATTCCAATGGATGGTAGGCTTGTCATTATGGAAGGTAGTCTATTGTCGTGATTTTTGTTACTCCAATGGATGGTAGCCTTGTCATTATGGAAGGTAGTATGTTGTCGATATCTTTGTTACTACAATGGATGGTAGCCTTGTCATTATGGAAGGTAGTCTGTTGTTGATATTTTTGTTACTGCAATGGATGGTAGCCTTGTCATTATGGAAGGTAGACTGTTGTCGAGATTTTTGTTATTCCAATGGATGGTATCCTTGTCGTTATGAAATGTAGTCCGTTGTCGATATCTTTGTTACTCCAATGGATGGTAGCCTAGTCATTATGGAAGGTAGTCTGTTGTCGAGATTTTTGTTACTCCAATGGATGTTAGCATTGTCATTATGGAAGGTAGTCTGTTGTCGAGATTTTTGTTACTACAATGGATGGTAGCCATGTCATTATGGAAGGTAGTCTGTTGTCGAGATTTTGGTTATTCCAATGGATGGTAGCCTTATCATTATTGAAGGTAGTCTATTTGTCGACATTTTTGTTACTCCAATGGATGGTAGCCTTGTCATTATGCAAGGTTGTCTCTTGTGGATATTTTTGTTACTCCAATGGATGGTACCCTTGTCTTTATGGAAGGTAGTCTGTTGTCGAGATTTTTCTTACTCCAATGGATGGTAGCCTTGTCATTATGGAAGATAGTCTATTTTAGATATTTTTATTGCCCCATTGGATGGAAGCCTTGTCGTTATGGAAGGTATTCTGTTGTCGAGATTTTTGTTATTCCAATGGATGGTAGGCTTGTCATTAAAGAAGGTAGTCTGTTGTCGTGATTTTTGTTACTCCAATGGATGGTAGCCTTTTCATTATGGAAGGTAGTCTGTTGTCGATATCTTTGTTACTCCAATGGATGGTACCCTTGTCATTATGGAAGGTAGTCTATTGTCGAGATTTTTGTTACTCCAATGGATTGTAGCCTTGTCATTATGGAAGGTAGTGTGTTGTCGATATTTTTGTTACTCCAATGATGGTACCCTTGTCATTATTGAAGATAGTATGTTGTCGATATTTTTGTTACTACAATGGATTGTAGCCTTGTCATTATGGAAGGTAGTCTCTTGTGGATATTTTTGTTACTCCAATGATGGTACCCTTGTCATTATGGAAGGTAGTATGTTGTCGAGATTTTTGTTACTACAATGGATGGTAGCCATTTCATTATGGAAGGTAGTCTATTGTCGAGATTTTTTGTTACTCCATTGGATGGTAGCCTGGTCATTATGGAAGGTTATCTCTTGTGGATAGTTTTGTTACTCCAATGGATGGTACCCCTGTCATTATGGAATGTATTTTGTTGTCGAGATTTTTGTTACTACAATGGATTGTAGCCTTGTCGTTATGGAAGGTAGGCTGTTGTTGATATCTTTGTTACTCCAATGGATGGTAGCCTTGTCATTATGGAAGGTAGTCTGTTGTCGAGATTTTTGTTACTCCAATGGATGGTAGCCTTGTCGTTATGGAAGGTTGTCTCTTGTGGATATTTTTGTTACTCCAATGGATGGTAGCCTTGTCATTATGGAAGGTAGTCTGTTGTCGTGATTTTTGTTACTCCAATGGATGGAAGCCTTGCCGTTATGGAAGGTAGTATATTGTGGATATCTTTGTTACTACAATGGATGGTAGCCTTGTCATTATGGAAGGTAGTCTGTTGTCGTGATTTTTGTTACTCCAATGGATGGTAGCCTTGTCATTATGGAAGGTAGTATGTTGTCGATATCTTTGTTACTACAATGGATGGTAGCCTTGTCATTATGGAAGCTAGTCTGTTGTAAAAATTTTAGTATTCCAATGGATGGTATCCTTGTCGTTATGAAAGGTAGTCCGTTATCGATATCATTGTTACTCCAATGGATGGTAGCCTAGTCATTATGGAAGGTAGTCTGTTGTCGAGATTTTTGTTACTCCAATGTATGGCAGCGTTGTCATTATGGAAGGTAGTCTATTATCGAGATTTTTGTTACTACAATGGATGGTAGCCTTGTCACTATGGAAGGTAGTCTATTGTCGAGCTTTTCGTTATTCCAATGGATGGTAGCCTTGTCATTATGGAAGATAGTCTATTGTCGATATTTTTATTGCCCCATTGGATGGAAGCCTTGTCGTTATGGAAGGTAGTCTGTTGTCAAGATTTTTGTTATTCCAATGAATGGTATGCTTGTTATTATGGAAGGTGGTCTGTTGTCGTGATTTTTGTTACTCCAATGGATGGTAGCCTTGTCATTATGGAAGGTAGTCTGTTGTCGAGATTTTTGTTACTCCAATGGATGGTAGCCTTGTCATTATGGAAGGTTGTCTCTTGTGGATATTTTTGTTACTCCAATAGATGGTACCCCTGTCACTATGGAAGGTATTTTGTTGTCGAGATTTTTGTTACTACAATGGATCGTACCCATGTCGTTATGGAAGGTAGCCTGTTGTCGAGATTTTTGTTATTCCAATGGATGGTAGGCTTGTCATTATGGAAGGTAGTCTATTGTCGTGATTTTTGTTACTCCAATGGATGGTAGCCTTGTCATTATGGAAGGTAGTATGTTGTCGATATCTTTGTTACTACAATGGATGGTAGCCTTGTCATTATGGAAGGTAGTCTGTTGTTGATATTTTTGTTACTGCAATGGATGGTAGCCTTGTCATTATGGAAGGTAGTCTGTTGTCGAGATTTTTGTTATTCCAATGGATGGTATCCTTGTCGTTATGAAACGTAGTCCGTTGTCGATATCTTTGTTACTCCAAGGGATGGTAGCCTAGTCATTATGGAAGGTAGTCTGTTGTCGAGATTTTTGTTACACCAATGGATGTTAGCATTTTCATTATGGAAGGTAGTCTGTTGTCGAGATTTTTGTTACTACAATGGATGGTAGCCATGTCATTATGGAAGGTAGTCTGTTGTCGAGATTTTGGTTATTCCAATGGATGGTAGCCTTATCATTATTGAAGGTAGTCTATTTGTCGACATTTTGGTTACTCCAATGGATGGTAGCCTTGTCATTATGCAAGGTTGTCTCTTGTGGATATTTTTGTTACTCCAATGGATGGTACCCTTGTCTTTATGGAAGGTAGTCTGTTGTCGAGATTTTTCTTACTCCAATGGATGGTAGCCTTGTCATTATGGAAGATAGTCTATTTTAGATATTTTTATTGCCCCATTGGATGGAAGCCTTGTCGTTATGGAAGGTATTCTGTTGTCGAGATTTTTGTTATTCCAATGGATGGTAGGCTTGTCATTAAAGAAGGTAGTATGTTGTCGTGATTTTTGTTACTCCAATGGATGGTAGCCTTTTCATTATGGAAGGTAGTCTGTTGTCGATATCTTTGTTACTCCAATGGATGGTACCCTTGTCATTATGGAAGGTAGTCTATTGTCGAGATTTTTGTTACTCCAATGGATTGTAGCCTTGTCATTATGGAAGGTAGTGTGTTGTCGATATTTTTGTTACTCCAATGATGGTACCCTTGTCATTATTGAAGATAGTATGTTGTCGATATTTTTGTTACTACAATGGATTGTAGCCTTGTCATTATGGAAGGTAGTCTCTTGTGGATATTTTTGTTACTCCAATGATGGTACCCTTGTCATTATGGAAGGTAGTATGTTGTCGAGATTTTTGTTACTACAATGGATGGTAGCCATTTCATTATGGAAGGTAGTCTATTGTCGAGATTTTTTGTTACTCCATTGGATGGAAGCCTGGTCATTATGGAAGGTTGTCTCTTGTGGATAGTTTTGTTACTCCAATGGATGGTACCCCTGTCATTATGGAATGTATTTTGTTGTCGAGATTTTTGTTACTACAATGGATTGTAGCCTTGTCGTTATGGAAGGTAGGCTGTTGTTGATATCTTTGTTACTCCAATGGATGGTAGCCTTGTCATTATGGAAGGTAGTCTGTTGTCGAGATTTTTGTTACTCCAATGGATGGTAGCCTTGTCGTTATGGAAGGTTGTCTCTTGTGGATATTTTTGTTACTCCAATGGATGGTAGCCTTGTCATTATGGAAGGTAGTCTGTTGTCGTGATTTTTGTTACTCCAATGGATGGAAGCCTTGCCGTTATGGAAGGTAGTATATTGTGGATATCTTTGTTACTACAATGGATGGTAGCCTTGTCATTATGGAAGGTAGTCTGTTGTCGTGATTTTTGTTACTCCAATGGATGGTAGCCTTGTCATTATGGAAGGTAGTATGTTGTCGATATCTTTGTTACTACAATGGATGGTAGCCTTGTCATTATGGAAGGTAGTCTGTTGTAAAAATTTTAGTATTCTAATGGATGGTATCCTTGTCGTTATGAAAGGTAGTCCATTGGTGATATCATTGTTACTCCAATGGATGGTAGCCTAGTCATTATGGAAGGTAGTCTGTTGTCGAGATTTTTGTTACTCCAATGTATGGCAGCGTTGTCATTATGGAAGGTAGTCTATTATCGAGATTTTTGTTACTACAATGGATGGTAGCCTTGTCACTATGGAAGGTAGTCTATTGTCGAGCTTTTCGTTATTCCAATGGATGGTAGCCTTGTCATTATGGAAGATAGTCTATTGTCGATATTTTTATTGCCCCATTGGATGGAAGCCTTGTCGTTATGGAAGGTAGTCTGTTGTCAAGATTTTAGTTATTCCAATGAATGGTATGCTTGTCATTATGGAAGGTGGTTTGTTGTCGTGATTTTTGTTACTCCAATGGATGGTAGCCTTGTCATTATGGAAGGTAGTCTGTTGTCGATATCTTTGTTACTCCAATGGATGGTACCCTTGTCATTATGGAAGGTAGTCTATTGTCGAGATTTTTGTTACTCCAATGGATTGTAGCCTTGTCATTATGGAAGGTAGTGTGTTGTCGATATTTTTGTTACTCCAATGATGGTACCCTTGTCATTATTGAAGATAGTCTATTGTCGAGATTTTTGTTACTCCATTGGATGGTAGCCTTGTCATTATGGAAGGTTGTCTCTTGTGGATATTTTTGTTACTCCAATGGATGTTACCCTTGTCATTATGGAAGGTATTTTGTTGTCGAGATTTTTGTTACTACAATGGATTGTAGCCTTGTCGTTATGGAAGGTAGTTTGTTGTCGATATCTTTGTTACTCCAATGGATGGTAGCCTTGTCATTATGGAAGGTAGTCTATTGTCGAGATTTTTGTTACTCCAATGGATGGTAGCCTTGTCATTATGGAAGGTTGTCTCTTGTGGATATTTTTGTTACTCCAATGGATGGTACCCTTGTCATTATGGAAGGTGGTTTGTTGTCGAGATTTTTGTTATTCCAATGGATGGTAGCCTTGTCATTATGGAAGATAGTCTATTGTCGATATTTTTATTTCCCCATTGGATGGAAGCCTTGTCGTTATGGAAGGTAGTCTGTTGTCGAGATTTTTGTTATTCCAATGGATGGTAGGCTTGTCATTATGGAAGGTAGTCTGTTGTCGTGATTTTTGTTACTCCAATGGATGGTAGCCTTGTCATTATGGAAGGTAGTATATTATCGATATCTTTGTTAATACAATGGATGGTAGCCTTGTCATTATGGAAGGTAGTCTGTTGTCGAGATTTTTGTTAATCCAATGGATGGTATCCTTGTCGTTATGAATGGTAGTCCATTGTCGATATCTTTGTTACTCCAATGGATTATAGCCTAGTCATTATGGAAGGTAGTTTGTTGTCGATATTTTTGTTACTCCAATGGATGGTACCCTTGTCATTATGGAAGGTAGTCTATTGTCGAGATTTTTGTTACTCCAATGGATTGTAGCCTTGTCATTATGGAAGTTAGTGTGTTGTCGATGTTTTTGTTACTCCAATGATGGTACCCTTGTCATTATGGAAGGTAGTATGTTGTCGAGATTTTTGTTACTACTATGGATTGTAGCCTTGTCATTATGGAAGGTAGTCTCTTGTGGATATTTTTGTTACTCCAATGATGGTACCCTTGTCATTATGGAAGGTAGTATGTTGTCGAGATTTTTGTTACTACAATGGATGGTAGCCATTTCATTATGGAAGGTAGTCTATTGTCGAGATTTTTGTTACTCCATTGGATGGTAGCCTGGTCATTATGGAAGGTTGTCTCTTGTGGATATTTTTGTTACTCCAATGGATGGTACCCCTGTCATTATGGAAGGTATTTTGTTGTTGAGATTTTTGTTACTACAATGGATTGTAGCCTTGTCGTTATGGAAGGTAGTCTGTTGTCGATATCTTTGTTACTCCAATGGATGGTAGCCTTGTCATTATGGAAGGTAGTCTATTGTCGAGATTTTTGTTACTCCAATGGATGGTAGCCTTGTCATTATGGAAGGTTGTCTCTTGTGGATATTTTTGTTACTCCAATTGATGGTACCCTTGTCATTATGGAAGGTAGTCTGTTGTCGAGATTTTTGTTACTCCAATGGATGGTAGCCTTGTCATTATGGAAGATAGTCTATTGTCGATATTTTTATTTCCCCATTGGATGAAAGCCTTGTCGTTATGGAAGGTAGTCTGTTGTCGAGATTTTTGTTATTCCAATGGATGGTAGGCTTGTCATTATGGAAGGTAGTCTATTTTCGTGATTTTTGTTACTCCAATGGATGGTAGCCTTGTCATTATGGAAGGTAGTATGTTGTCGATATCTTTGTTACTACAATGGATGGTAGCCTTGTCATTATGGAAGGTAGTCTATTGTTGATATTTTTGTTACTGCAATGGATGGTAGCCTTGTCATTATGGAAGGTAGTCTGTTGTCGAGATTTTTGTTATTCCAATGGATGGTATCCTTGTCGTTATGAAACGTAGTCCGTTGTCGATATCTTTGTTACTCTAATGGATGGTAGCCTAGTCATTATGGAAAGTAGTCTATTGTCGAGATTTTTGTTACTCCAATGGATGTTAGCATTGTCATTATAGAAGGTAGTCTGTTGTCGAGATTTTTGTTACTACAATGGATGGTAGCCTTGTCATTAAGGAAGGTAGTCTGTAGTCGAGATTTTGGTTATTCCAATGGATGCTAGCCTTGTCATTATTGAAGGTAGTCTATTTGTCGAAATTTTTGTTACTCCAATGGATGGTAGCCTTGTCATTATGCAAGGTTGTCTCTTGTGGATATTTTTGTTACTCCAATGGATGGTACCCTTGTCTTTATGGAAGGTAGTCTATTGTCGAGATTTTTCTTACTCCAATGGATGGTAGCCTTGTCATTATGGAAGATAGTCTATTTTCGATATTTTTATTGCCCCATTGGATGGAAGCCTTGTCGTTATGGAAGGTAGTCTGTTATCGAGATTTTTGTTATTCCAATGGATGGTAGGCTTGTCATTATAGAAGATAGTCTGTTGTCGTGATTTTTGCTACTCCAATGGATGGTAGCATTGTCATTATGGAAGGTAGTCTGTTGTCGATATCTTTTTTACTCCAATGGATGGTGTTAGAACAAAGTTTGAATCTACTACCCTATATTTAAGTTTTGATGATAACAAAGTGAAAAGATATAGTATTTATAAGTTTCATGTATGAACTATCTGCTGCCTAAAACTATTATGTTCTGACTTGCAGATACTCTGATTGATATAAGCAAGATCACATCTATTCAGCATCAGAACTTGATTTCAGACACCAGCATCAGAAGTTGCCATATCAGAATGTCAAAATCAGATGATCAACTCACGTACATGCTGAAGCCTGATGAACAAGACTGCACTCAACACTCTGATAAAGAAACACAACAGTTCATCAGCAGCGAAGCAGAGTCAGAATGAGCCAAGCCAGAACTTGCATTAAGTAAGCAACGATACTGTGCATTGAAAGCAAATTAATTCCAACGGCCTCATTCCAGACAAGATCTGCTCAATAAGGAAAGCTTGTTATTAGCATTTAATCAAGAATATTTCATCCAACGTTCATCATCTCAGTGCTATATAAACAAGGCTTTGAAGATTGAAATGGCTAATGCTCTCAAAATCTCTACACGCACAAAAGCTAATTATAATCTTCTTTCTCTCAGTTTTGCTAAACCACACACTCTGATATTCTATCATTGGTTAGCAATCTAGTTTCTAAGCTTCAATTTGTGTATACATCACAGTTGTGATAAAGTTTTGTAGAAAACATTCACACACTTAGTTTTATCTCTTTGTAAGAAAGTGTTACCTTGACAAACCGGGTTGTGGTTTGGATCAAGAAGGCTTTAGCAGTTGTTTGGGTGCATTGAGACACATGTCTGGTAACCGTTTTTAAGTATCTTTCTCAAATCCCCCAAAATCAGCAAGCATTTAATGAAAAGTAATCATGCTTTTAAAATGCAATCATGATTTTTCTCTCTCTTAAAAAACATTTATCTTTTCAAAACAGTTTTGAAAACTCTATTTAAGCACATTAATCTCTCATTCTCATTCTTTACGCTTTCTCACTAATACTCAAGCTTTTTCTGCATATTTCTGTGTTCATCTCTTGCAACCTATTTTCCTCAGTTTATTCTCAAAACCCTTTTAGTGTGAACATGGCAACCTCCAGCAGCGCTTCTGCAGGTCCTCAGAAAAAAGCATCATCTGAGCAATATCAAGTGCCATTCAGAACTCTCCTCACTCCTGTGAAGAATCTTGAAGTGCTTTATGAATTAATCATTGATTTTGAAAGCTTGAAGGAGAACGGTTTTGACCTAACTGAAGAAGTTAGGGCTCAGAAGTGGGAAAGGTATTTTGATAGGTTGGTTGGACCAACATTCCCAATGCTAGTCAAGGAATTCTGGATTCACGCCAAGGCTTCAACACATCTAGTCACCTCCTTTGTTTTGGGGAAGAAGATTGTGATCACTGAGGATCACATTGCAAGGCTAATTGGTCACAGTGGCGGTGGCGTCCGTTGTGTGGACATGGCTGAAAGATGTGCTGATGTAGGTGTGATAGCTGCAAGGATTTTCACTCTTGGGGTGCCCAGCAGCAAGATTAAAGATCTGAAGGATCATTACAGAGTGTGGGCTAAGATAATTCTGGGGTGCTTCAACCACAGGAAACCAACCAGTTCTCCTGATTACATAAATGTGGATCAGCAGTTTTTGATCTACTTTATTGATCAGAAGGTAAAGATCAATCTGGCTCACTTCCTGTTCAACCACCTCAGAACAAGTGTGAAGGAAACAAGGGAAGAAGAAAGAACCAAGAGGGATTGGATACCTTTTGGAAGGTTGATATCAGATATTCTGACAGAGAATAGGCTGATTGAGCATCTGATAGAAGCTCAAGAGCTAAGCGCTATTGAACCAACAATTGGGAAACCTCTGAACGCAAAGAACTTGAAAAAGATGAAGCTGATAGAGAATATTCAGAAGGAACCCAAAGCTACTTCTATTGCTGATATCTCCAGCAGAAGAGTGCCTCTGAGTGACTTTCCGTTATTTTCTGAAATTGAATCCAAACCAGAGGTGATTCTCAGGTACTTGGATGCGTGCAAGGCAGATGGTACAGATCCAAATCTGAATATCAGAGATCTGCATCAACCTCAACCAGAAGTGACTCTGAAGAAGACGAAGAAGAGGAAGGCACCATCAGAAGGATCATCCCAGCAGACGCCCAGAAAAAGAGGTAATTCATCTGCTGCTCCTGTTTTAAATTCTTCTACTATTCCAGCATCTATTCCTCCTCAAACCTCTCATAGAATCTCAATCCCCATCCCTACCATAGATGAAACCGTACAAGAAGAGGACCCTTCTGAGGCATTAAAACTCAGAAGACCCAGAACCAAGCATCCCAAACAACCAACAATCTCAACAACATCAGCAATTGACCAAATGCTGTCTGACATTGATCAACACACCTCTGATCAACCAAACTCTGAACCACAAACTGTTCCTCCTCCACAACCAGAACAACAGCAATCTGCTGAAGAACCAGAACAACAACAACCACTCTCATCAATTCCAGAAGAACCCCTTATCCCTGAACAATCAGAAATTCCGTCTCCCTCTCCCCAACCAGAAATTAATCCACCATCACCTCAAACAGAGTTTCATCACTCTGAAACTCCTTCTCTTCAACCATCTGAACCTCATTCACCTCAACCATCACCTCTGGCAATCCAGCTGCCATGTGGAACAACTGTTATCATGCCCCAGTTACCATCCTCACCAGAATCTACACCACCAAATACTCCCAAAACACCACCCAGTCCAATCGTAATCTCTGATTCTGATACTCCATCTCCAAAACAAACAGCTGCTCAGAAAACCTCCGAAAACCCCAGCAGAACTTTCATAGACTTAACCAGTCTTGACCGTCTTGCTGATCTGAAACACAAAATTGCCATCCCAAAACCAAAACAACCAGATGTTGGCTCTGGTATTATGAATTTTGAAACAGGTGTGCTGCAATGGATTGCTTCTTTGAAGCAAGTCTGTCCTGGAATGATTGACCCAGCTGCTTCTGATCAGCTCTGGTCACAATTCAGACTTTGGGTACGTGCTGAAGCCCTCAAGTTGCAGGATATCAACTATGAGCAGGCACAACAGAACTTCAGCAAGCTGCTGAAGGAAGTTGAAAGTCAGCTGCCTCAGGAAGCTGTGCTCCCTCTGGATAGTGAACCTTGGTCTGAGAAACAGCAAGCTGCAAAGGTGCAATCAGAAGAAGACAAGACCATTCAAGCTGAAGAAAGTCAAGCAGAGGATGTTGCTGAAAGTTCTCAGAAGCCTCCTGCTTCTCAAGCTGCCTTGGACAGGCAGACTCTGGAAGAACTAAGGCTGAATGACATGCGTCTGCAGCAGCGGATGGATGAAAGCGATCAGAAGATGAAAGAGAGAATGGATGTGCAGGATAGCAAGATTGACACTGTTGTCAGCATGGTGCACAAGCAGAATGAGACTGCTGAAAAGATCCAAGCCATGCTGGAGAACCTGTTCACACGCTTGCCTCCTCAACCTTAGTTTCTTTTTATTCATGTTCTTTTTCATGTTTTCCTTGATTTTCTGATGTACTGTTTGAATATGTTTTGTAATATTTTCTTGTTTTGATTCTGAACTCTCTCAATATGATTAGTTTTTTTCTGATCTTAATTGTTTTAGCACATCACCTACACTTTTTGATTGCTGACAAAAAGGGGGAGAACAAGAATGATATTTTAATCAATAACGGCTAACTAGACAGAGATTCTCAAACATTCTAACTCTATTACTTGAAAATGTTTTTCTGTTTTGCTTAAAGTCTACAGGTACAAGGAAGCTCCTGGACACTCTGAAGACTAGAATCTCTGAAGCTCTGATCACTATGAAGTTCTGATTCGCTCTGATATTCTGATCCAAAGCAAAGCTCTGACAAGAAAAACTCTGAAGCTCTGTTATGACATAAAGCTTCTGATAAGTCAAAGGCTCTGATACTCTGATGTTCAAAGAAAGGAAAAAAGATCTGATCCTGAAGAACACGTGAAATCAAAGGGAAGGAATAAACTCAGGGGGAGTATCTCTTAACTCTGATATCACTTTACTCCTTATCCTTTTACTTCTTATTCTGATACATATTTCAGATACCTTTTCACGTTATTTTCATTTAAAATATCTAGTTTTTGTCATCATCAAAAAGGGGGAGATTGTTAGAACAAAGTTTGAATCTACTACCCTATATTTAAGTTTTGATGATAACAAAGTGAAAAGATATAGTATTTATAAGTTTCATGTATGAACTATCTGCTGCCTAAAACTATTATGTTCTGACTTGCAGATACTCTGATTGATATAAGCAAGATCACATCTATTCAGCATCAAAACTTGATTTCAGACACCAGCATCATAAGTTGCCATATCAGAATGTCAAAATCAGATGATCAACTCACGTACATGCTGAAGCCTGATGAACAAGACTGCGCTCAACACTCTGATAAAGAAACACAACAGTTCATCAGCAGCGAAGCAGAGTCAGAATGAGCCAAGCCAGAACTTGCATTAAGTAAGCAACGGTACTGTGCATTGAAAGCAAATTAATTCCAACGGCCTCATTCCAGACAAGATCTGCTCAATAAGGAAAGCTTGTTATTAGCATTGAATCAAGAATATTGCATCCAACGTTCATCATCTCAGTGCTATATAAACAAGGCTTTGATGATTGAAATGGCTAATGCTCTCAAAATCTCTACACGCACAAAAGCTAATTATAATCTTCTTTCTCTCAGTTTTGCTAAACCACACACTCTGATATTCTATCATTGTTTAGCAATCTAGTTTCTAAGCTTCAATTTGTTTATACATCACAGTTGTGATAAAATTTTATAGAAAACATTCACACACTTAGTTTTATCTCTTTGTAAGAAAGTGTTACCTTGACAAACCGGGTTGTGGTTTGGATCAAGAAGGCTTTAGCAGTTGTTAAAGCAGTCTGTAATATTCAGTTGAATATAGTGGATTAAGACCTCGTTGGAGAGAGGCGAAATCACCTTGACGGGTGGACTGGAGTAGTTTGAGATCAAACGAACCAGGATAAAAATATCTTGTTCATTGCTTTAGATTTCAGTTTTACAATTCAACCCCCCCTTCTTGTGTTTTTCACCACTTCAGATGGTACCCTTGTCATTATGGAAGGTAGTCTATTGTCGAGATTTTTGTTACTCCAATGGATTATAGCCTTGTCATTATGGAAGGTAGTGTGTTGTCGATATTTTTGTTACTCCAATGATGGTACCCTTGTCATTATGGAAGATAGTATGTTGTCGATATTTTTTGGTACTACAATGGATTGTAGCCTTGTCATTATGGAAAGTAGTCTCTTGTGGATATTTTTGTAACTCCAATGATGGTACCCTTATCATTATGGAAGGTAGTATGTTGTCGAGATTTTTGTTACAACAATGGATGGTAGCCATTTCATTATGGAAGGTAGTCTATTGTCGAGATTTTTGTTACTCCATTGGATGGTAGCCTGGTCATTATGGAAGGTTGTCTCTTGTGGATATTTTTGTTACTCCAATGGATGGTACCCCTGTCATTATGGAAGGTATTTTGTTGTCGAGATTTTTGTTACTACAATGGATTGTAGCCTTGTCGTTATGGAAGGTTTTCTGTTGTCGATATCTTTGTTACTCCAATGGATGGTAGCCTTGTCATGATGGAAGGTAGTCTATTGTCGAGATTTTTGTTACTCCAATGGATGGTAGCCTTGTCATTATGGAAGGTTGTCTCTTGTGGATATTTTTGTTACTCCAATTGATGGTACCCTTGTCATTATTGAAGGTAGTCTGTTGTCGAGATTTTTGTTACTCCAATGGATGGTAGCCTTGTCATTATGGAAGATAGTCTATTGTCGATATTTTTATTGCCCCATTGGATGGAAGCCTTGTCGTTATGGAAGGCAGTCTGTTGTCGATATTTTTGTTATTCCAATGGATGGTAGGCTTGTCATTATGGAAGGTAGTCTGTTGTCGTGATTTTTGTTACTCCAATGGATGGTAGCCTTGTCATTATGGAAGGTAGTATGTTGTCGATATCTTTGTTACTACAATGGATGGTAGCCTTGTCATTATGGAAGGTAGTCTCTTATTGATATTTTTTTTACTGCAATGGATGGTAGCCTTGTCATTATGGAAGGTAGTCTGTTGTCGAGATTTTTGTTATTCTAATGGATGGTATCCTTGTCGTTATGAAACGTAGTCCGTTGTCGATATCTTTGTTACTCCAATGGATGGTAGCCTAGTCATTATGGAAAGTAGTCTGTTGTCGAGATTTTTGTTACTCCATTGGATGTTAGCGTTGTCATTATGGAAGGTAGTCTATTGTCGAGATTTTTGTTACTACAATGGATGGTAGCCTTGTCATTATGGAAGGTAGTCTGTTGTCGAGATTTTGGTTATTCAAATGGATGGTAGCCTTGTCATTATTGAAGGTAGTCTATTTGTCGACATTTTTGTTACTCCAATGGATGGTAGCCTTGTCATTATGCAAGGTTGTCTCTTGTGGATATTTTTGTTACTCCAATGGATGGTACCCTTGTCTTTATGGAAGGTAGTCTGTTGTCGAGATTTTTCTTACTCCAATGGATGGTAGCCTTGTCATTATGAAAGATAGTCTATTTTCGATATTTTTATTGCCCCATTGGATGGAAGCCTTGGTCTTATGGAAGGTAGTCTGTTGTCGAGATTTTTGTTATTCCAATGGATGGTAGGCTTGTCATTATAGAAGGTAGTCTGTTGTCGTGATTTTTGTTACTCCAATGGATGGTAGCCTTGTCATTATGGAAGGTAGTCTGTTGTTGATATCTTTGTTACTCCAATGGATGGTACCCTTTTAATTATGGAAGGTAGTCTATTTTCGAGTTTTTGTTACTCCAATAGATTGTAGCCTTGTCATTATGGAAGGTAGTGTGTTGTCGATATTTTTGTTACTCCAATGATGGTACCCTTGTCATTATGGAAGATAGTATGTTGTCGATATTTTTGTTACTACAATGGATTGTATCCTTGTCATTATGGAAGGTAGTCTGTTGTCGATATCTTTGTTACTCCAATGGATGGTAGCCTTGTCATTATGGAAGGTAGTCTATTGTCGAGATTTTTGTTACTCCAATGGATGGTAGCCTTGTCATTATGGAAGGTTGTCTCTTGTGGATATTTTTGTTACTCCAATGGATGGTACCCTTGTCATTATGGAAGGAGGTCTGTTGTTGAGATTTTTGTTACTCCAATGGATGGTAGCCTTGTCATTATGGAAGGTAGTCTGTTGTCGTGATTTTTGTTACTCCAATGGATGGAAGCCTTGCCGTTATGGAAGGTAGTATATTGTCGATATCTTTGTTACTACAATGGATGGTAGCCTTGTCATTATGGAAGGTAGTCTGTTGTCGTGATTTTTGTTACTCCAATGGATGGTAGCCTTGTCATTATGGAAGGTAGTATGTTGTCGATATCTTTATTACTACAATGGATGGTAGCCTTGTCATTATGGAAGGTAGTTTGTTGTCGAGATTTTTGTTATTCCAATGGATGGTATCCTTGTCGTTATGAAAGGTAGTCCGTTGTCGATATCTTTGTTACTCCAATGGATGGTAGCCTAGTCATTATGGAAGGTAGTCTGTTGTCCATATTTTTGTTACTCCAATGGATGGTAGCGTTGTCATTATGGAAGGTAGTCTATTATCGAGATTTTTGTTACTACAATGGATGGTAGCCTTGTCACTATGGAAGGTAGTCTATTGGCGAGATTTTTGTTATTCTAATGGATGGTAGCCTTGTCATTATGGAAGATAGTCTATTATCGATATTTTTATTGCCCCATTGGATGGAAGCCTTGTCGTTATGGAAGGTAGTCTGTTGTCAAGATTTTTTTTATTCCAATGGATGGTAGGCTTGTCATTATGGAAGGTAGTCTATTGTCGTGATTTCTGTTACTCCAATGGATGGTAGCCTTCTCATTATGGAAGGTAGTATATTGTCGATATCTTTGTTACTACAATGGATGGTAGCCTTGTCATTGTGGAAGGTATTTTGTTGTCGAGACTTTTTTATTACAATGGATTGTAGCCTTGTTGTTATGGAAGGTAGTCTGTTGTAGATATCTTTGATACTCCAATGTATGGTACCCTTGTCATTATGGAAGGTAGTCTATTGTCGAGATTTTTGTTACTCCAATGGATTGTAGCCTTGTCATTATGGAAATTAGTGTGTTGTCGATATTTTTGTTACTCCAATGATGGTACCCTTGTCATTATGGAAGGTAGTTTGTTGTCGAGATTTTTGTTACTACAATGGATTGTAGCCTTGTCATTGTGGAAGGTAGTCTCTTGTGGATATTTTTGTTACTCCAATGATGGTACCCTTGTCGTTATGGAAGGTAGTATGTTGTCGAGATTTTTGTTACTACAATGGATGGTAGCCTTTTAATTATGGAAGGTAGTCTATTGTCGAGATTTTTTTTACTCCATTGGATGGTAGCCTTGACATTATGGAAGGTATTTTGTTGTCGAGATTTTTGTTACTATAATGGATTGTAGCCTTGTCGTTATGGAAGGTAGTCTGTTGTCGATATCTTTGTTACTCCAACGGATGGTAGCCTTGTCATTATGGAAGGTAGTCTATTGTCGAGATTTTTGTTACTCCAATGGATGGTAACCTTGTCATTATGGAAGGTTGTCTCTTGTGGATATTTTTGTTACTCCAATGGATGGTACCCTTGTCATTATGGAAGGTAGTCTGTTGTCGAGATTTTTGTTACTCCAATGGATGGTAGCCTTGTCATTATGGAAGATAGTCTATTGTCGATATTTTATTGCCCCATTGGATGGAAGCCTTGTCATTATGGAAGGTAGTCTGTTGTTGAGATTTTTGTTATTCCAACGGACGGTAGGCTTGTCATTATGGAAGGTAGTCTGTTGTCGGGATTTTTGTTACTACAATGGATGGTAGCCTTGTCATTATGGAAGGTAGTGTGTTATCGATATTTTTGTTACTGCAATGGATGGTAGCCTTATCATTATGGAAGGTAGTCTGTTGTCGAGATTTTTGTTATTCCAATAAATGGTATCCTTGTCGTTATGAAAGGTAGTCTGTTGTCAATATCTTTGTTACTCCAATGGATGGTAGCCTAGTCATTATGGAAGGTAGTGTGTTGTCGAGATTCTTGTTACTCCAATGGATGGTAGCCTTGTCATTATGGAAGATAGTCTGTTTGTCGAGATTTTTGTTACTCCAATGGATGGTAGCCTTGTCATTATGGAAGGTTGTCTCTTGTGGATATTTTTGTTACTTCAATGGATGATACCCTTGTCTTTATGGAAGGTAGTCTGTTGTCGAGATTTTTCTTACTCCAATGGATGGTAGCCTTGTCATTATGGAAGATAGTCTATTTTCAATATTTTTATTACTCCATTGGATGAAAGCCTTGTCATTATGGAAGGTAGTTTGTTGTCGATATTTTTATTACTCCAATGGATGGTAGCCTTGTCATTATGGAAGGTAGTTTCTTGTCGAGATTTTTGTTACTACAGTGGATGGTAGCGTTCTCATTATGGAAGGTAGTCTATTGTCGAGATTTTTGTTACTGCAATGGATGGAAGCCTTGTCATTATGGAAGGTAGTCTGTTGTCGAGATTTTTGTTATTCCAATGGATGGTAGCCTTGTCGTTATAGAAGGTAGTCTATTGTCGAGATTTTTGTTATTCCAATGGATGGTAGGCTTGTCATTATAGAAGGTAGTCTCTTGTCGTGATTTTTGTTACTCTAATGAATGGTAGCCTTGTCATTATGGAAGGTAGTATGTTGTCGATATCTTTGTTACTACAATGTATGGTAGCCTTGTCATTATGGAAGGTAGTCTGTTGTTGAGATTTTTGTTACTGCAATGGATGGTAGCCTTGTCATTGTGGAAGGTAATCTATTATCGAGATTTTTGTTACTACAATTGATTGTAGCCTTGTCGTTATGGAAGGTAGTTTGTTGTCGATATCTTTGTTACTCCAATGGACGTTAGCCTAGTCATTATGGAAGGTAGTCTGTTGACGAGATTTTTGTTACTCTAAGGGATGGTAGCCTTGTCATTATGGAAGGTAGTGTGTTATCGATATTTTTGTTACTGCAATGGATGGTAGCCTTATCATTATGGAAGGTAGTCTGTTGTCGAGATTTTTGTTATTCCAATGGATGGTATCCTTGTCGTTATGAAAGGTAGTCTGTTGTCAATATCTTTGTTACTCCAATGGATGGTAGCCTAGTCATTATGGAAGGTAGTCTGTTGTCGAGATTTTTGTTACTCCAATGGATGGTAGCCTTGTCATTATGGAAGATAGTCTGTTTGTCGAGATTTTTGTTACTCCAATGGATGGTAGCCTTGTCATTATGGAAGGTTGTCTCTTGTGGATATTTTTGTTACTTCAATGGATGATACCCTTGTCTTTATGGAAGGTAGTCTGTTGTCGAGATTTTTCTTACTCCAATGGATGGTAGCCTTGTCATTATGGAAGATAGTCTATTTTCAATATTTTTATTACTCCATTGGATGAAAGCCTTGTCATTATGGAAGGTAGTTTGTTGTCGATATTTTAATTACTCCAATGGATGGTAGCCTTGTCATTATGGAAGGTAGTTTCTTGTTGAGATTTTTGTTACTACAGTGGATGGTAGCGTTCTCATTATGGAAGGTAGTCTATTGTCGAGATTTTTGTTACTGCAATGGATGGAAGCCTTGTCATTATGGAAGGTAGTCTGTTGTCGAGATTTTTGTTATTCCAATGGATGGTAGCCTTGTCGTTATAGAAGGTAGTCTGTTGTCGAGATTTTTGTTATTCCAATGGATGGTAGGCTTGTCATTATAGAAGGTAGTCTCTTGTCGTGATTTTTGTTACTCCAATGAATGGTAGCCTTGTCATTATGGAAGGTAGTATGTTGTCGATATCTTTGTTACTACAATGTATGGTAGCCTTGTCATTATGGAAGGTAGTCTGTTGTTGAGATTATTGTTACTGCAATGGAGGGTAGCCTTGTCATTGTGGAAGGTAATCTATTATCGAGATTTTTGTTACTACAATTGATTGTAGCCTTGTCGTTATGGAAGGTAGTTTGTTGTCGATATCTTTGTTACTCCAATGGACGTTAGCCTAGTCATTATGGAAGGTAGTCTGTTGACGAGATTTTTATTACTCTAAGGGATGGTAGCCTTGTCATTATGGAAGGTAGTGTGTTGTCGATATTTTTGTTATTCCAATGGATGATAGCCTTGTCATTATGTAAGGTTGTCTGTTGTCAAGATTTTTGTTACTCCAATGGATGTAAGCCTCGTGTCTATGGAAGGTTGTCTATTGTCGAGATTTTTGATACTACAATGGATGGTAGCCTTGTCATTATGGAAGGTATTTTGTTGTCGAGATTTTTATTACTACAATGGATTGTAGCCTTGTCGTTAAGGAAGGTAGTCTGTTGTCGATATCTTTGTTACTCCAAAGGATGGTAGCCTAGTCATTATGGAAGGTAGGCTGTTGACGGGATTTTTGTTACTCTAATGGATGGTAGCCTTGTGATTATGGAAGGTAGTCTATTATTGAGATTGTTGTTACTACAATGGATGGTAGCTTTGTCATTATGGAAGGTATTCTGTTGTCGAGATTTTTGTTACTCCAATGGATTATAGCCTTGTCATAATGGAAGGTAGTCTCTTGTGGATATTTTTGTAACTCCAATGATGGTACCCTTGTCATTATGGAAGGTAGTATTTTGTCGAGATTTTTGTTACTACAATGGATGGTAGCCTTTTCAATATGCAAGGTAGTCTGTTGTTGAGATTTTTGTTACTCCAATGGATGGTAGCCTTGTCATTATGGAAGGTTGTCTCTTGTGCATATTTTTGTTACTCCAATGGATGGTACCCTTGTCATTATGGAAGGTAGTCTGTTGTCGAGATTTTTGTTACTCCAATGGATGGTAGCCTTGTCATTATGGAAGATAGTCTATTGTATTATTTTTATTACCCCATTGGATGGAAGCCTTGTCGTTATGGAAGGTAGTCTGTTGTCGAGGTTTTTGTTATTCTAATGGATGGTAGGCTTGTCATTATGGAAGGTAGTCTGTTGTCGTGATTTTTATTACTCCAATGGATGGTAGCCTTGTCACTATGGAAGGAAGTATGTTGTCGACATCTTTGTTACCACAATGGATGGTAGCCTAGTCATTATGGAAGGTAGTCTGTTGGCGAGATTTTTGTTACTCTAAGGGATGGTAGCCTTGTCATTATGGAAGGTAGTGTGTTGTCGATATTTTTGTTATTCCAATGGATGACAGCCTTGTAATTATGGAAGTTAGTCTGTTGTCAAGATTTTTGTTACTCCAATGGATGTAAGCCTTGTGATTATAGAAGGTAGTCTATTGTCGAGATTTTGTTACTACAATGGATGGTAGCCTTGTCATTATGGAAGGTATTCTATTATCGATATTTTTGTTACTACAATTGATTGTAGCCTTGTCGTTAAGGAAGGTAGTCTGTTGTCGATATCTTTTTTACTCCAAAGGATGGTAGCCTAGTCATTATGGAAGGTAGTCTGTTGACGAGATTTTTGTTACTCCAATGGATGGTAGCCTTGTGATTATGGAAGGTAGTCTATTGTCGAGATTTTTGTTACTACAATGGTTGGTAGCCTTGTCATTATGGAAGGTATTCTGTTGTTGAGATTTTTGTTACTCCAATGGATTGTAGCCTTGTCATTATGGAAGGTAGTCTCTTGTGGATATTTTTGTTACTCCAATGATGGTACCCTTGTCATTGTGGAAGGTAGTATGTTGTCGGGATTTTTGTTACTACAATTGATGGTAGCCTTTTCATTATGCAAGGTAGGCTGTTGTCGAGATTTTTGTTACTCCAATGGATGGTAGCCTTGTCATTATGGAAGGTTGTCTCTTGTGGATATTTTTGTTACTCCAATGGATGGTAGCCTTGTCATTATGGAAGATAGTCTATTGTCGATATTTTTATTACCCCATTGGATGGAAACCTTATCGTTATGGAAGGTAGTCTATTGTCGACATTTTTGTTATTCCAATGGATGGTGGCCTTGTCATTATGGAAGGTAGCCTGTTGTCGTGATTTTTGTTACTCCAATGGATGGTAGCCTTGTCATTATGGAAGGTAGTATGTTGTCGATATCTTTGTTACTACAATGGATGGTAGCCTTGTCATTATGGAAGATAGTCTGTTGTCGAGATTTTTGTTACTGCAATGGATGGTAGCCTTGTCATTATGGAAGGTAGTCTGTTGTCGAGATTTTGTTACTCCAATGGATGGTAGCCTTGTCATTATGAAAGGTAGTCTGCTGTCGATATCGTTATTACTCCAATGGTAGCCTAGTCATTATGGAAGGTAGTCTATTGACGAGATTTTTGTTACTCTAAGGGATGGTAGCCTTGTCATTGTGGAAGGTAGTGTGTTGTCGATATTTTTCTTATTCCAATGGATGATAGCCTTGTCTTTATGGAAGGTAGTCTGTTGTCAAGATTTTTGTTACTCCAATGGATGTAAGCCTTTTGATTATGTAAGGTAGTCTATTGTCAATATTTTTTTTACTACAATGGATGGTAGCCTTGTCATTATGGAAGGTATTCTATTGTAGAGATTTTTGTTACTACAATTGATTGTAGCCTTTTCGTTATGAAAGGTAGTCTATTGATGATATCTTTGTTACTCCAAAGGATGGTAGCCTAGTCATTATGGAAGGTAGTTTGTTGACGAGATTTTTATTACTCCAATGGATGGTAGCCTTGTGATTATGGAAGGTAGTCTATTATCTAGATTTTTGTTACTACAATGGATGGTAGCCTTGTCCTTTTGGAAGGTATTCTGTTGTTGAGATTTTTGTTACTCCAATGGATTGTAGCCTTGTCATTATGGAAGGTAGTCTCTTATGGATATTTTTGTTACTCCCATGATGGTACCCTTGTCATTATGGAAGGTAGTATGTTGTCGAGATTTTTGTTACTATAATGGATGGTAGCCTTTTGATTATGGAAGGTAGTGTGTTGTCGAGATTTTTGTTACTCCAATGGATGGTAGCCTTGTCATTATGAAAGATAGTTTATTTTCAATATTTTTATTACCCCCTTGGATGGAAGCCTTGTCGTTATGGAAGGTAGTCTGTTGTCGATGTTTTAGTTATTCCAATGGATGGTAGCCTTGTCATTATGGAAGGTAGTCTGTTGTCGTGATTTTTGTTACTCCAATGGATGGTAGCCTTGTCATTACGGAAGATAGTATGTTATCGATATCTTTGTTACTATAATGGATGGTAGGCTTGTCATTATGGAAGGTAGTCTATTGTCGAGATTTTTGTTACTGCAATGGTTGGCAGCCTTATCATTATGGAAGGTAGTCTGTTGTCGAGATTTTTGTTACAACAATGGATGGTAGCCTTGTCATTATGGAAGGTAGTCTGTTGTCGAGATATTTGTTACTGCAATGGATGGTAGCCTTGTCATTATGGAAGGTAGTCTTTTGTCGAGATTTTTGTTACTCCAATGAATGGTAGCCTTGTCATTATGGAAGATAGTCTGTTGTCGATATCTTTGTTATTCCAATGGATGGTAGCCTAGTCATTATGGAAGGTAGTCTGTTGACGAGATTTTTGTTACTCTAAGGGATGGTAGCCTTGTCATTATGGAAGGTAGTATGTTGTGGATATCTTTGTTACTCCAATGGATGGTAGCTTTGTCATTATGGAAGGTAGTTTGTTTTCAAGATTTTTGTTACTCTAAGGGATTGTAGCCTTGTCATTATGGAAGGTAGTTATTTGTCGAGATTTTTGTTACTACAATGGATGGTAGCCTTGTCATTATGGAAGGTATTCTATTGCCAAGATTTTTGTTACTACAATTGATTGTAGCCTTGTCGTTATGGAAGGTAGTCTGTTGTCGATATCTTTGTTACTCCAAAGGATGGTAGCCTAGTAATTATGGAAGGTAGTCTGTTGACGAGATTTTTGTTACTCCAATTAATGGTAGCCTTGTGATTATGGAAGGTAGTCTATTGTCGAGATTTTTGTTACTACAATGAATGGTAGCCTTGTCATTATGGAAGGTATTCTGTTGTTGAGATTTTTGTTACTCCAATTAATGGTAGCCTTGTGATTATGGAAGGTAGTCTATTGTCGAGTTTTTTGTTACTACAATGAATGGTAGCCTTGTCATTATGGAAGGTATTCTGTTGTTGAGATTTTTGTTACTCCAATGGATTGTAGCCTTGTCAATATGGAAGGTAGTCTCTTGTGGATATTTTTGTTACTCCAATGATGGTACCCTTGTCATTATGGAAGGTAGTCTGTTGTCGAGATTTTTGTTACTCCAATGGATGGTAGCCTTGTCATTATGGAAGGTAGTCTGTTGTCGTGATTTTTGTTACTCCAATGGATGGTAGCCTTGTCATTATGGAAGGTAGTATGTTGTCGATATCTTTGTTACTATAATGGATGGTAGGCTTGTCATTATGGAAGGTAGTCTATTGTCGAGATTTTTGTTACTGCAATGGTTGGTAGCCTTATCATTATGGAAGGTAGTCTGTTGTCGAGATTTTTGTTACTCCAATGGATGGTAGCCTTGTCATTATGGAAGGTAGTCTGTTGTCGAGATTTTTGTTACTGCAATGGATGGTAGCCTTGTCATTATGGAAGGTAGTCTGTTGTCGATATTTTTGTTACTCCAATGAATGGTAGCCTTGTCATTATGGAAGGTAGTTTGTTGTCGATATCTTTGTTATTCCAATGGATGGTAGCCTAGTCATTATAGAAGGTAGTCTGTTGACGAGATTTTTGTTACTCTAAGGGATGGTAGCCTTGTCATTATGGAAGGTAGTATGTTGTCGATATCTTTGTTACTCCAATGAATGGTAGCTTTGTCATTATGGAAGGTAGTTTGTTGTCGAGATTTTTGTTACTCTAAGGGATTGTAGCCTTGTCATTATAGAAGGTAGTCATTTGTCGAGATTTTTGTTACTACAATGGATGGTAGCCTTGTCATTATGGAAGGTATTCTATTGCCGAGATTTTTATTACTACAATTGATTGTAGCCTTTTCGTTATGGAAGGTAGTCTGTTGTCGATATCTTTGTTACTCTAAAGGATGGTAGCCTAGTAATCATGGAAGGTAGTCTGTTGACGAGATTTTTGTTACTCCAATTAATGGTAGCCTTGTGATTATGGAAGGTAGTCTATTGTCGAGATTTTTGTTACTACAATGAATGGTAGCCTTGTCATTATGGAAGGTATTCTGTTGTTGAGATTTTTGTTACTCCAATGGATTGTATCCTTGTCATAATGGAAGGTAGTCTCTTGTGGATATTTTTGTTACTCCAATGATGGTACCCTTGTCATTATGGAAGGTAGTATGTTTTCGAGATTTTTGTTACTAGAATGGATGTTAGCCTTTTCATTATGCAAGGTAGTCTGTTGTCGAGATTTTTGTTACTCCAATGGATGGTAGCCTTGTCATTATGGAAGGTTGTCTCTTGTGGATATTTTTGTTACTCCAATGGATGGTACCCTTATCATTATGGAAGGTAGTCTTTTGTCGAGATTTTTGTTACTCCAATGGATGGTAGCCTTGTCATTTTGGAAGATAGTCTATTGTCGATATTTTTATTACCCCATTGGATGAAAGCCTTGTCGTTATGGAAGGTAGTTTGTTGTCGACATTTTTGTTATTCCAATGGATGGTAGCCTTGTCATTATGGAAGGTAGTTTGTTGTCGTGATTTTTGTTACTCCAATGGATGGTAGCCTTGTCTTTATTGAAGGTAGTATGTTGTCGATATCTTTGTTACTACAATGGATGGTAGCCTTGTCATTATGGAAGGTAGTCTGTTGTCGTGATTTTTGTTACTGCAATGGATGGTAGCCTTTTCATTATGGAAGGTAGTCTATTGTCGAGATTTTTGTTACTCCAATGGATGGTAGCCTTGTCATTATGGAAGGTAGTCTGTTGTCGATATCTTTATTACTCCAATGGATGGTAGCTTTGTCATTATGAAAGGTAGTTTGTTGTCGAGATTTTTGTTACTCTAAGGGATAGTAGCCTTGTCATTATGGAAGGTAGTGTGTTGTCGATATTTTTATTATTCCAATGGATGATAGCCTTGTAATTATGGAAGGTAGTCTGTTGTCAAGATTTTTGTTACTCCAATGGATGTAAGCCTTATGATTATGGAAGGTAGTCTATTGTCGAGATTTTTGCTACTACAATGGATGGTAGCCTTGTCATTATGGAAGGTATTTTGTTGTCTAGATTTTTGTTACTACAATGGATTGTAGCCTTGTCGTTATGGAAGGTAGTCTATTGTCGATATCTTTGTTACTCCAACGGATGGTAGCCTTGTCATTATGGAAGGTAGTATGTTGTCGATATCTTTGTTACTCCAATGGATGGTAGCTTTGTCATTATGAAAGGTAGTTTGTTGTCGAGATTTTTGTTACTCTAAGGGATTGTAGCCTTGTCATTATGGAAGGTAATGTGTTATCGATATTTTTGTTATTCCAATGGATGATAGCCTTGTCTTTATGGAAGGTAGTCTGTTGTCAAGATTTTTGTTACTCCAATGGATGTAAGCCTTGTGATTATGTAAGGTAGTCTATTGTCGATATTTTTGTTACTACAATGGATGGTAGCCTTCTCATTATGGAAGGTATTCTATTTTAGAGATTTTTGTTACTACAATTGATTGTAGCCTTGTCGTTATGGAAGGTAGTTTGTTGTCGATATCTTTGTTACTCCAATGGATGGTAGCCTAGTCATTATGGAAGGTAGTCTGTTGACGAGATTTTTGTTACTCTAAGGGATGGTAGCCTTGTCATTATGGAAGGTAGTGTGTTGTCGATATTTTTCTTATTCCAATGGATTATAGCCTTGTCATTATGGAAGGTAGTCTATTGTCAAGATTTTTGTTACTCCAATGGTTGTAAGCCTTGTGATTATGGAAGGTAGTCTATTATCGAGATTTTTGTTACTACAATGGATGGTAGCCTTGTCATTATGGAAGGTATTCTATTGTCGAAATTTTTGTTACTACAATTTATTGTAGCCCTTTCATTATGGAAGTTAGTCTGTTGTCGATATCTTTATTACTCCAAAGGATGGTAGCTTAGTCATTATGGAAGGTAGTCAGTTGACGTGATTTTTGTTACTCCAATGGATGGTAGGCTTGTGATTATGGAAGGTAGTCTATTGTCTAGATTTTTGTTACTACAATGGATGGTAGCCTTGTCCTTATGGAAGGTATTTTGTTGTTGAGATTTTTGTTACTCCAATGGATTGTAGCCTTGTCAATATGGAAGGTAGTCTCTTGTGGATATTTTTGTTACTCCAATGATGGTACCCTTGTCATTATGGAAGGTAGTCTGTTGTCGAGATTTTTGTTACTCCAATGGATGGTAGCCTTGTCATTATGGAAGGTAGTCTGTTGTCGTGATTTTTGTTACTCCAATGGTTGGTAGCCTTGTCATTATGGAAGGTAGTATGTTGTCGATGTCTTTGTTACCATAATGGATGGTAGGCTTGTCATTATGGAAGGTAGTCTATTGTCGAGATTTTTCTTACTGCAATGGTTGGTAGCCTTATCATTATGGAAGGTAGTCTGTTGTCGAGATTTTTGTTACTCCAATGGATGGTAGCCTTGTCATTATGGAAGGTAGTCTGTTGTCGAGATTTTTGTTACTGCAATGGATGGTAGCCTTGTCATTATGGAAGGTAGTCTGTTGTCGATATTTTTGTTACTCCAATGAATGGTAGCCTTGTCATTATGGAAGGTAGTTTGTTGTCGATATCTTTGTTATTCCAATGGATGGTAGCCTAGTCATTATAGAAGGTAGTCTGTTGACGAGATTTTTGTTACTCTAAGGGATGGTAGCCTTGTCATTATGGAAGGTAGTATGTTGTCGATATCTTTGTTACTCCAATGGATGGTAGCTTTGTCATTATGGAAGGTAGTTTGTTGTCGAGATTTTTGTTACTCTAAGGGATTGTAGCCTTGTCATTATAGAAGGTAGTCATTTGTCGAGATTTTTGTTACTACAATGGATGGTAGCCTTGTCATTATGGAAGGTATTCTATTGCCGAGATTTTTGTTACTACAATTGATTGTAGCCTTTTCATTATGGAAGGTAGTCTGTTGTCGATATCTGTGTTACTCTAAAGGATGGTAGCCTAGTAATTTTGGAAGGTAGTCTGTTGACGAGATTTTTGTTACTCCAATTAATGGTAGCCTTGTGATTATGGAAGGTTGTCTATTGTCGAGATTTTTGTTACTACAATGAATGGTAGCCTTGTCATTATGGAAGGTATTCTGTTGTTGAGATTTTTGTTACTCCAATGGATTGTATCCTTGTCATAATGGAAGGTAGTCTCTTGTGGATATTTTTGTTACTCCAATGATGGTACCCTTGTCATTATGGAAGGTAGTATGTTTTCGAGATTTTTGTTACTACAATGGATGTTAGCCTTTTCATTATGCAAGGTAGTCTGTTGTCGAGATTTTTGTTATTCCAATGGATGGTAGCCTTGTCATTATGGAAGGTTGTCTCTTGTGGATATTTTTGTTACTCCAATGGATGGTACCCTTATCATTATGGAAGGTAGTCTTTTGTCGAGATTTTTGTTACTCCAATGGATGGTAGCCTTGTCATTTTGGAAGATAGTCTATTGTCTATATTTTTATTACCCCATTGGATGAAAGCCTTGTCGTTATGGAAGGTAGTTTGTTGTCGACATTTTTGTTATTCCAATGGATGGTAGCCTTGTCATTATGGAAGGTAGTTTGTTGTCGTGATTTTTGTTACTCCAATGGATGGTAGCCTTGTCTTTATTGAAGGTAGTATGTTGTCGATATCTTTGTTACTACAATGGATGGTAGCCTTGTCATTATGGAAGGTAGTCTGTTGTCGTGATTTTTGTTACTGCAATGGATGGTAGCCTTTTCATTATGGAAGGTAGTCTATTGTCGAGATTTTTGTTACTCCAATGGATGGTAGCCTTGTCATTATGGAAGGTAGTCTGTTGTCGATATCTTTATTACTCCAATGGATGGTAGCTTTGTCATTATGAAAGGTAGTTTGTTGTCGAGATTTTTGTTACTCTAAGGGATAGTAGCCTTGTCATTATGGAAGGTAGTGTGTTGTCGATATTTTTATTATTCCAATGGATGATAGCCTTGTAATTATGGAAGGTAGTCTGTTGTCAAGATTTTTGTTACTCCAATGGATGTAAGCCTTATGATTATGGAAGGTAGTCTATTGTCGAGATTTTTGCTACTACAATGGATGGTAGCCTTGTCATTATGGAAGGTATTTTGTTGTCTAGATTTTTGTTACTACAATGGATTGTAGCCTTGTCGTTATGGAAGGTAGTCTATTGTCGATATCTTTGTTACTCCAACGGATGGTAGCCTTGTCATTATGGAAGGTAGTATGTTGTCGATATCTTTGTTACTCCAATGGATGGTAGCTTTGTCATTATGAAAGGTAGTTTGTTGTCGAGATTTTTGTTACTCTAAGGGATTGTAGCCTTGTCATTATGGAAGGTAATGTGTTATCGATATTTTTGTTATTCCAATGGATGATAGCCTTGTCTTTATGGAAGGTAGTCTGTTGTCAAGATTTTTGTTACTCCAATGGATGTAAGCCTTGTGATTATGTAAGGTAGTCTATTGTCGATATTTTTGTTACTACAATGGATGGTAGCCTTCTCATTATGGAAGGTATTCTATTTTAGAGATTTTTGTTACTACAATTGATTGTAGCCTTGTCGTTATGGAAGGTAGTTTGTTGTCGATATCTTTGTTACTCCAATGGATGGTAGCCTAGTCATTATGGAAGGTAGTCTGTTGACGAGATTTTTGTTACTCTAAGGGATGGTAGCCTTGTCATTATGGAAGGTAGTGTGTTGTCGATATTTTTCTTATTCCAATGGATGATAGCCTTGTCATTATGGAAGGTAGTCTATTGTCAAGATTTTTGTTACTCCAATGGTTGTAAGCCTTGTGATTATGGAAGGTAGTCTATTATCGAGATTTTTGTTACTACAATGGATGGTAGCCTTGTCATTATGGAAGGTATTCTATTGTCGAAATTTTTGTTACTACAATTTATTGTAGCCCTTTCATTATGGAAGTTAGTCTGTTGTCGATATCTTTATTACTCCAAAGGATGGTAGCTTAGTCATTATGGAAGGTAGTCAGTTGACGTGATTTTTGTTACTCCAATGGATGGTAGGCTTGTGATTATGGAAGGTAGTCTATTGTCTAGATTTTTGTTACTACAATGGATGGTAGCCTTGTCCTTATGGAAGGTATTCTGTTGTTGAGATTTTTGTTACTCCAATGGATTGTAGCCTTGTCAATATGGAAGGTAGTCTCTTGTGGATATTTTTGTTACTCCAATGATGGTACCCTTGTCATTATGGAAGGTAGTCTGTTGTCGAGATTTTTGTTACTCCAATGGATGGTAGCCTTGTCATTATGGAAGGTAGTCTGTTGTCGTGATTTTTGTTACTCCAATGGTTGGTAGCCTTGTCATTATGGAAGGTAGTATGTTGTCGATGTCTTTGTTACCATAATGGATGGTAGGCTTGTCATTATGGAAGGTAGTCTATTGTCGAGATTTTTGTTACTGCAATGGTTGCTAGCCTTATCATTATGGAAGGTAGTCTGTTGTCGAGATTTTTGTTACTCCAATGGATGGTAGCCTTGTCATTATGGAAGGTAGTCTGTTGTCGAGATTTTTGTTACTGCAATGGATGGTAGCCTTGTCATTATGGAAGGTAGTCTGTTGTCGATATTTTTGTTACTCCAATGAATGGTAGCCTTGTCATTATGGAAGGTAGTTTGTTGTCGATATCTTTGTTATTCCAATGGATGGTAGCCTAGTCATTATAGAAGGTAGTCTGTTGACGAGATTTTTGTTACTCTAAGGGATGGTAGCCTTGTCATTATGGAAGGTAGTATGTTGTCGATATCTTTGTTACTCCAATGGATGGTAGCTTTGTCATTATGGAAGGTAGTTTGTTGTCGAGATTTTTGTTACTCTAAGGGATTGTAGCCTTGTCATTATAGAAGGTAGTCATTTGTCGAGATTTTTGTTACTACAATGGATGGTAGCCTTGTCATTATGGAAGGTATTCTATTGCCGAGATTTTTGTTACTACAATTGATTGTAGCCTTTTCGTTATGGAAGGTAGTCTGTTGTCGATATCTGTGTTACTCTAAAGGATGGTAGCCTAGTAATTTTGGAAGGTAGTCTGTTGACGAGATTTTTGTTACTCCAATTAATGGTAGCCTTGTGATTATGGAAGGTTGTCTATTGTCGAGATTTTTGTTACTACAATGAATGGTAGCCTTGTCATTATGGAAGGTAGTCTCTTGTGGATATTTTTGTTACTCCAATGATGGTACCCTTGTCATTATGGAAGGTAGTATGTTTTCGAGATTTTTGTTACTACAATGGATGTTAGCCTTTTCATTATGCAAGGTAGTCTGTTGTCGAGATTTTTGTTATTCCAATGGATGGTAGCCTTGTCATTATGGAAGGTTGTCTCTTGTGGATATTTTTGTTACTCCAATGGATGGTACCCTTATCATTATGGAAGGTAGTCTTTTGTCAAGATTTTTGTTACTCCAATGGATGGTAGCCTTGTCATTATGGAAGATAGTCTATTGTCGATATTTTTATTACCCCATTGGATGAAAGCCTTGTCGTTATGGAAGGTAGTCAGTTGTCGACATTTTTGTTATTCCAATGGATGGTAGCCTTGTCATTATGGAAGGTAGTCTGTTGTCGTGATTTTTGTTACTCCAATGGATGGTAGCCTTGTCTTTATTGAAGGTAGTATGTTGTCGATATCTTTGTTACTACAATGGATGGTAGCCTTGTCATTATGGAAGGTAGTCTGTTGTCGTGATTTTTGTTACTGCAATGGATGGTAGCCTTTTCATTATGGAAGGTAGTCTATTGTCGAGACTTTTGTTACTCCAATGGATGGTAGGCTTGTCATTATGGAAGGTAGTCTGTTGTCGATATCTTTATTACTCCAATGGATGGTAGCTTTGTCATTATGAAAGGTAGTTTGTTGTCGAGATTTTTGTTACTCTAAGGGATAGTAGCATTGTCATTATGGAAGGTAGTGTGTTGTCGATATTTTTGTTATTCCAATGGATGATAGCCTTGTAATTATGGAAGGTAGTTTGTTGTCAAGATTTTTGTTACTCCAATGGATGTAAGCCTTATGATTATGGAAGGTAGTCTATTGTCGAGATTTTTGTTACTACAATGGATGGTAGCCTTGTCATTATGGAAGGTATTTTGTTGTCGAGATTTTTGTTACTACAATGGATTGTAGCCTTGTCGTTATGGAAGGTAGTCTATTGTCGATATCTTTGTTACTCCAATGGATGGTAGCCTTGTCATTATGGAAGGTAGTATGTTGTCGATATCTTTGTTACTCCAATGGATGGTAGCTTTGTCATTATGAAAGGTAGTTTGTTGTCGAGATTTTTGTTACTCTAAGGGATTGTAGCCTTGTCATTATGGAAGGTAGTGTGTTATCGATATTTTTGTTATTCCAATGGATGATAGCCTTGTCTTTATGGAAGGTAGTCTGTTGTCAAGATTTTTGTTACTCCAATGGATGTAAGCCTTGTGATTATGTAAGGTAGTCTATTGTCGATATTTTTGTTACTACAATGGATGGTAGCCTTCTCATTATGGAAGGTATTCTATTGTAGAGATTTTTGTTACTACAATTGATTGTAGCCTTGTCGTTATGGAAGGTAGTTTGTTGTCGATATCTTTGTTACTCCAATGGATGGTAGCCTAGTCATTATGGAAGGTAGTCTGTTGACGAGATTTTTGTTACTCTAAGGGATGGTAGCCTTGTCATTATGGAAGGTAGTGTGTTGTCGATATTTTTCTTATTCCAATGGATGATAGCCTTATCATTATGGAAGGTAGTCTATTGTCAAAATTTTTGTTACTCCAATGGTTGTAAGCCTTGTGATTATGGAAGGTAGTCTATTATCGAGATTTTTGTTACTACAATGGATGGTATCCTTGTCATTATGGAAGGTATTCTATTGTCGAAATTTTTGTTACTACAATTTATTGTAGCCTTTTCATTATGGAAGGTAGTCTGTTGTCGATATCTTTATTACTCCAAAGGATGGTAGCCTAGTCATTATGGAAGGTAGTCAGTTGACGTGATTTTTGTTACTCCAATGGATGGTAGGCTTGTGATTATGGAAGGTAGTCTATTGTCTAGATTTTTGTTACTACAATGGATGGTAGCCTTGTCCTTATGGAAGGTATTCTGTTGTTGAGATTTTTGTTACTCCAATGGATTGTAGCCTTGTCATTATGGAAGGTAGCCTCTGGTGGATATTTTTGTTACTCCAATGATGGTACCCTTGTCATTATGGAAGGTAGTATGTTGTCGAGATTTTTGTTACTATAATGGATGGTAGCCTTTTGATTATGGAAGGTAGTCTGTTGTCTAGATTTTTGTTACTCCAATGGATGGTAGCCTTGTCATTATGGAAGATAGTCTATTTTCGATATTTTTATTACCCCATTGGATGGAAGCCTTGTTGTTATGGAAGGTAGTCTGTTGTCGACGTTTTTGTTATTCTAATGGATGGTATCCTTGTCATTATGGAAGGTAGTCTGTTGTCATGATTTTTGTTACTCCAATGGATGGTAGCCTTGTCATTATGGAAGGTAGTATGTTGTTGATATCTTTGTTACTACAATGGATGGTAGGCTTGTCATTATTGAAGGTAGTCTGTTGTCGAGATTTTTGTTACTACAATGGATGGTAGCCTTGTCATTATGGAAGGTAGTGTGTTGTCGATATTTTTGTTATTCCAATGGATGATAGCCTTGTAATTATGGAAGGTAGTCTGTTGTCGATATCTTTATTACTCCAAAGGATGGTAGCCTAGTCATTATGGAAGGTCGTCAGTTGACGTGATTTTTGTTACTCCAAAGGATGGTAGGCTAGTGATTATGGAAGGTAGTCTATTGTCTAGATTTTTGTTACTACAATGGATGGTAGCCTTGTCCTTATGGAAGGTATTCTGTTGTTGAGATTTTTGTTACTCCAATGGATTGTAGCCTTGTCATTATGGAAGGTAGCCTCTGGTGGATATTTTTGTTACTCCGATAATGGTACCCTTGTCATTATGGAAGGTAGTATGTTGTTGAGATTTTTGTTACTATAATGGATGGTAGCCTTTTGATTATGGAAGGTAGTCTGTTGTCGAGATTTTTGTTACTCCAATGGATGGTAGCCTTGTCATTATGGAAGATAGTCTATTTTCGATATTTTTATTACCCCATTGGATGGAAGCCTTGTTGTTATGGAAGGTAGTCTGTTGTCGACGTTTTTGTTATTCTAATGGATGGTATCCTTGTCATTATGGAAGGTAGTCTGTTGTCATGATTTTTGTTACTCCAATGGATGGTAGCCTTGTCATTATGGAAGGTAGTATGTTGCCGATATCTTTGTTACTACAATGGATGGTAGGCTTGTCATTATTGAAAGTAGTCTGTTGTCGAGATTTTTGTTACTACAATGGATGGTAGCCTTATCATTATCGAAGGTAGTCTGTTGTCGAGATTTTTGTTACTCCAATGGATGGGAGCCTTGTCATTATGGAAGGTAGTCTGTTGTCGAGATTTTTGTTACTACAATGGATGGTAGCCTTGTAATTATGGAAGGTAGTCTGTTGTCGAGATTTTTGTTACTCTAATGGATGGTATCCTTGTCATTATGGAAGGTAGTTTGTTGTCGATATCTTTGTTATTCCAATGGATGGTAGCCTAGTCATTATGGAAGGTAGTCTGTTGACGAGATTTTTGTTACTCTAAGGGATGGTAGCCTTGTCATTATGGAAGGTAGTATGTTGTCGATATCTTTGTTACTCAAATGGATGGTAGCTTTGTCATTATGGAAGGTAGTCTGTTGTCGAGATTTTTGTTACGCTAAGGGATTGTAGCCTTGTCATTATGGAAGGTAGTCTATTGTCGAGATTTTTGTTACTACAATGGATGGTAGCCTTGTCATTATGGAATGTATTCTATTGTCGAGATTTTTGTTACTACAATTGATTGTAGCCTTGTCGTTATGGAAGGTAGTCTGTTGTCGAAATCTTTGTTACTCCAAAGGATGGTAGCCTAGTCATTATGGAAGGTAGTCTGTTGACGAGATTTTTGTTACTCCAATTAATGGTAGCCTTGTGATTATGGAAGGTAGTATATTGTCGATATTTTTGTTACTACAATGGATGGTAGCCTTGTCATTATGGAAGGTATTCTGTTGTTCAGATTTTTGTTACTACAAAGGATTGTAGCCTTGTCATTATGGAAGGTAGTCTCTTGTGGATATTTTAATTACTCCAATGATGGTACCCTTGTCATTATGGAAGGTAGTATGTTTTCGAGATTTTTGTTACTACAATGGATGGTAGCCTTTTCATTATGCATGGTAGTCTGTTGTCGAGATTTTTGTTACTCCAATGGATGGTATCCTTGTCATTATGGAAGATAGTCTATTATCGATATTTTTATTACCCAATTGGATGGAAACCTTGTCGTTATGGAAGGTAGTCTGTTGTCGATATTTTTGTTATTCCAATGGATGGTAGCCTTGTCATTATGGAAGGTAGTCGATTGTCGTGATTTTTATTACTCCAATGGATGGTAGCCTTGTCATTATGGAAGGTAGTATGTTGTCGATATATTTGTTACTACAATGGATGGTAGCCTTGTCATTATTGAAGGTAGTCTGTTGTCGATATTTTTGTTACTGCAATGGATGGTAGCCTTGTTATTATGGAAGGTAGTCTGTTGTCAAGATTTTTGTTACTCCAATGGATGGTAGCCTTGTCATTATGGAAGGTAATTTGTTGTCGATATCTTTGTTACTCCAATGGATGGTAGCCTAGTCATTATGGAAGGTAGTCTGTTGACGAGATTTTTGTTACTCTAAGGGATGGTAGCCTTGTCATTATGGAAGGTAGTGTGTTGTCGATATTTTTGTTATCCCAATGGATGATAGCCTTGTAATTATGGAAAGTAGTCTGTTGTCATGATTTTTGTTACTCCAATAGATGTAAGCCTTATGATTATGGAAGGTAGTCTATTTACGAGATTTTTGTTACTACAATGGATGGTAGCCTTGTCATTATGGAAGGTATTTTGTTGTCAATTTTTGTTACTACAATGGATTGTAGCCTTGTCGTTATGGAAGGTAGTCTGTTGTCGATATCTTTGTTACAACAATGGATGGTAGCCTTGTCATTATGGAAGGTAGTATGTTGTCGATATCTTTGTTACTCCAATGGATGGTAGCTTTGTCATTATGGAAGGTAGTCTGTTGTCTAGATTTTTGTTACTATAAGGGATTGTAGCCTTGTCATTATGGAAGGTAGTGTGTTGTCGATATTTTTGTTATTCCAATGGATAATAGCCTTGTCTTTATGGAAGGTAGTCTGTTGTCAAGATTTTTGTTACTCCAATGGATGTAAGCCTTGTGATTATGTAAGGTAGTCTATTATCGATATTTTTGTTACTACAATGGATGGTAGCCTTGTCATTATGGAAGGTATTCTATTGTAGAGATTTTTGTTACTACAATTGATTTTAGCCTTTTCGTTATGGAAGGTAGTCTATTGTCGATATCTTTATTACTCCAAAGGATGGTAGACTAGTCATTATGGAAGGTAGTCTGTTGACGAGATTTCTGTTACTCCAATGGATGGTAGGCTTGTGATTATGGAAGGTAGTCTATTGTCTAGATTTTTGTTACTACAATGGATGGTAGCCTTGTCCTTATGGAAGGTATTTTGTTGTTGAGATTTTTGTTACTCCAATGGATTGTAGCCTTGTCATTATGGAAGGTAGCCTCTTGTGGATATTTTTGTTACTCCAATGATGGTACCCTTGTCATTATGGAAGGTAGTATGTTGTCGAGATTTTTGTTACTCCAATGGATGGTAGCCTTGTCATTATGGAAGATAGTCTATTGTCGATATTTTTATTACCCCATTGGATGGAAGCCTTGTCGTTATGGAAGGTAGTCTATTATCGACATTTTTGTTATTCCAATGGATAGTAGCCTTGTCATTATGGAAGGTAGTCTGTTGTCGTGATTTTTGTTACTCCAGTGGATGGTAGCCTTGTCATTAATTAAGGTAGTATGTTGTCGATATCTTTGTTACTACAATGGATGGTAGCCTTGTCATTATGGAAGGTAGTCTGTTGTCGAGATTTTTGTTACTGCAATGGATGGTAGCCTTTTCATTATGGAAGGTAGTCTGTTGTCGAGATTTTTGTTACTACAATGGATGGTAGCCTTGTCATTATGGAAGGTAGTCTGTTATCGATATCTTTATTACTCCAATAGATGGTAGCCTAGTCATTATGGAAGGTAGTCTGTTGACGAGATTTTTGTTAATCTAAGGGATTGTAGCCTTGTCATTATGGAAGGTAGTGTGTTATCGATATTTTTGTTATTCCAATGGATGATAGCCTTGTGTTTATGGAAGGTAGTCTGTTGTCAAGATTTTTGTTACTCCAATGGATGTAAGCCTTATGATTATGTAAGGTAGTTTATTGTCGATATTTTTGTTACTACAATGGATGGTAGCCTTCTCATTATGGAAGGTATTCTATTGTAGAGATTTTTGTTACTACAATTGATTGTAGCCTTGTCGTTATGGAAGGTAGTTTGTTATCGATATCTTTGTTACTCCAATGAATGGTAGCCTAGTCATTATGGAAGGTAGTGTGTTGTCGATATTTTTCTTATTCCAATGGATGATAGCCTTGTCAATATGGAAGGTAGTCTATTGTCAAGATTTATGTTACCCCAATGGATGTAAGCCTTGTGATTATGGAAGGTAGTCTATTATCGAGATTTTTGTTACTACAATGGATGGTAGCCTTGTCATTATGGAAGGTATTCTATTGTCGAGATTTTTCATACTCCAATGGATTGTAGCCTTGTCATTATGGAAATTAGTCTCTTGTGGATATTTTTGTTACTCCAATAATGGTAACGTTGTCATTATGGTACGTAGTCTGTTGTCGAGATTTTTTTGACTCCAATGCATGATATACTTGTCATTTTGGAAGGTAGTCTATTGTCGATTTTTTTTTATTCCAATGGATGGTATCCTTGTCATTATGAAAGGTAGTTCGTTGTCGATACCTTTGTTACTCCAATGGATGGTAGCCTAGTCATTATAGCAGGTAGTCTGTTGTCGAGATTTTTGTTACTCCAATAGATGGTAGACTTCTCATTATGGAAAGTAGTCTATTGTCGAGATTTTTTTTACTCCAATGGATTGTAGCCTTGTCAATATGGAAGGTAGTCTCTTGTGGATATTTGTGTTACTCCAAAGATGGTACCCTTGTCATTATGGAAAATAGTATGTTGTCGAGATTTTTGTTACTACAATGGATGGTAGCCTTGTCATTATGGAATGTAGTCTGTTGTCGAGATTTTTGTTACTCCAATGGATGGTAACCTTGTCATTATGGAAGATAGTCTATTGTCGATATTTTTATTACTCCAATGGATGAAAGCCTTGTCATTATGGAAGGTAGTCTGTTGTTGATATTTTATTTATTCCAATGGATGGTATCCTTGTCATTATGAATGGTAGTTCATTGTCGATACCTTTGTTACTCCAATGGATGGTAGCCTAGTCATTATGGAAGGAAGTCTGTTGTCGATGTTTTTGTTACTCCAATAGATGGTAGCCTTGTCATTATGGAAGGTAGTCTATTGCCGAGATTTTTTTTACTCCAATGGATTGTAGCCTTGTCATTATAGAAGGTAGTCTCTTGTGGATATTTTTGTTACTCCAATGATGGTACCCTTGTCATTATGGAAGGTTGTATGTTGTCGAGATTTTTATTACTACAATGGATGGTAGATTTTTCATTATGGAAGGTAGTCTGTTGTCGAGATTTTTGTTACTCCAATGGATGGTAGCCTTGTCATTATGGAAGGTTAACTCTAGTGGATATTTTTGTTACTCCAATGGATGGTACCCTTGTCATTATGGAAGGTAGTTTGTTGTCGAGATTTTTGTTACTCCATTGGATGGTAGCCTTGTCATTATGGAAGATAGTCTATTGTCGATATTTTTATTACCCCATTGAATGGAATCCTTGTCGTTATGGAAGGGTGTTTGTTGTCGAGATTTTTGTTATTCCAAAGGATGGTATCCTTGTCATTATGGAAGGTAGTCTGTTGTCGTGATTTTTTTTACTCAAATGGATAGTAGCCTTGTCATTATGGAAGGTAGTATGTTGTCGATATCTTTGTTACTACAATGGATGGTAGCCTTGTCATTATGGAAGGTAGTCTATTGTCGAGATTTTCGTTACTGCAATGGATGGTAGCCTTCACTTTAGGGAAGGTAGTCTATTGTCGAGATTTTTCTTATTCCAATGGATAGTAGCCTTGTCATTATGAAAGGTAGTCCGTTGTTAATATCTTTGTTACTCCAATGGATGGTAGCCTAGTCATTATGGAATGTAGTCTGTTGTAGAGAATTTTGTTAGTCCAATAGATGGTAGCCTTGCCATTATAGAAGGTAGTTTGTTGTCGAGATTTTTGTTACTACAATGGATGGTAGCCTTGTCAATATAGAAGGTAGCCTATTGTCGAGATTTTTATTACTACAATGGAAGGTAGCCTTGTCATTATGGAAGGTAGTCTGTTTGTCGAGTATTTTGGTACTCCAATTGATGGTAGCCTTGTCATTATGGAAGGTTGTCTCTTGTGGATATTTTTGATACACCAATGGATGGTACCCTTGTCATTATGGAAGGTAGTCAGTTGTTGAGATTTTTGTTACTCCAATGGATAGTAGCCTTGTCATTATGGAAGGTATTCTGTTCTCGAGATTTTTGTTACTATAATGGATTGTAGCCTTGTCGTTATGTAACGTAGTCTGTTGTTGAGATTTTTGTTAGTCCAATAGATGGTAGCCTTGCCATTATGGAAGGTAGGCTGTTGTCGAGATTTTTGTTACTACAATGGATGGTAGCCTTGTCAATATAGAAGGTAGCCTATTGTCGATATTTTTATTACTACAATGGATGGTAGCCTTGTCATTATGGAAGGTAGTGTGTTATCGATAATTTTGTTATTCCAATGGATGGTAGCCTTGTAATTATGGAAGGTAGTCTGTTGTCAAGATTTTTCTTACTCCAATGGATGTAAGCCTTGTGATTATGGAAGGTAGTCTATTGTCGAGATTTTTGTTACTACAATGGATGGTATCCTTGTCATTATGGAAGGTATTCTGTTGTCGAGATTTTAGTTACTACAATAGATTGTAGCCTTGTCATTATGGAAGGTAGTCTGTTGTCGATATCTTTGTTACTCCAATGGAGGGTAGCCTAGTCATTATGGAAGGTAGTCAGTTGTCGAGATTTTTGTTACTCTAATGGTTGGTAGCCTTGTCATTATGGAAGGTAGTCTGTTGTCGAGATTTTTTTTACTCCAATGGATGGTATCCTTGTCATTATGGAAGGTAGTCAGTTGTCGATATTTTTTTTATTCCAATGGATGGTATCCTTGTCATTATGAATGGTAGTTCGTTGTTGATACCTTTGTTACTCCAATGGATGATAGCCTAGTCATTATGGAAGGAAGTCTGTTGTCGAGATTTTTGTTACTCCAATAGATGGTAGTCTTGTCATTATGGAAGGTAGCCTATTTTTCGAGATTTTTGATACTCCAATGGATTGTAGCCTTGTCATTATGGAAGGTAGTCTCTTGTGGATATTTTTGTTACTCCAAAGATGGTACCCTTGTCATTATGGAAGGTAGTATGTTGTCGAGATTTTTATTACTCCAATGGATGGTAGCCTTGTCATTATGGAAGGTTGCCTCTTGTGGATATTTTTGTTACTCCAATGGATGGTACCCTTGTCATTATGAAAGGTAGTTTGTGGTCGATATTTTTGTTACTCCAATGGATGGTAGCCTTGTTATTATGGAAGATAGTCTATTGTCGATATTTTTATTACCCCGTTGAATGGAATACTTGTCATTATAGAAGGGTGTTTGTTGTCGAGATTTTTGTTATTCCAATGGATGGTAGCCTTGTCATTATGGAAGGTAGCCTATTGTCGTGATTTTTGTTACTCAAATGGATAGTAGCCTTGTCATTATGGAAGGTAGTTTGTTGTCGATATCTTTGTTACTACAACAAATGGTAGCCTTGTCATTATGGAAGGTAGTCTGTTGTCGAGAGTTTCGTTACTGCAATGGATGGTAGCCTTGACATTAGGGAAGGTAGTCTATTGTCGAGATTTTGGTTATTCCAATGGATAGTAGCCTTGTCATTATGAAAGGTAGTCCATTGTCAATATCTTTGTTACTCCAATGGATGGTAGCCTAGTCATTATGAAAGGTAGTCTGTTGTCGAGATTTTTGTTAGTCCAATAGATAGTAGCCTTGCCATTATGGAAGGTAGTCTGTTGTCGAGATTTTTGTTACTACAATGGATGGTAGCCTTGTCAATATAGAAGGTAGCCAATTGTCGATATTTTTATTACTACAATGGATGGTAGCCTTGTCATTATGGAAGGTTGTGTCTTGTGGATATTTTGGTTACTCCAATGGATGGTACCCTTGTGATTACGGAAGGTAGTCAATTGTCGAGATTTTTGTTACTCCAATGGATGGTAGCCTTGTCGTTATGGAAGATAGTTTATTGTCGATATTTTAATTACTCCATTGGATGAAAGCCTTGTCATTATGGAAGGTAGTATTTGGTCGAGAATTGTGTTATTCCAATGGATGGTAGCCTTGTCATTTTGGAAGGTAGTCTGTTGTCGTGATTTTTATTGCTCCAATGTATGGTAGCCTTGTCATTATGGAAGGTAGTATGTTGTCGATATCTTTGTAACTCCAATGGATGGTAGCCTTGTCATTATGGAAGGTAGTCTGTTGTCGAGATTTTTGTTACTCTAAGGGATGGTAGCCTTGTCATTATGGAAGGTAGTGTGTTGTCGATATTTTTGTTATTCCAATGGATGGTAGCCTTGTCATTATGGAAGGTAGTCTGTTTTCAAGATTTTTGTTACTCCAATGAATGTAAGCCTTGTGATTATGGAAGGTAGTCTATTGTCTGGATTTTTGTTACTACAATGGATGGTAGCCTTGTCATTATGGAAGGTATTTTGTTGTCGAGATTTTTGTTACTACAATGGATGGTAGACTTGTCATTATGGAAGGTAGTCTGTTGTCGAGATTTTTGTTACTCTAATGGTTGGTAGCCGTGTCATTATGGAAGGTAGTCTATTGTCGAGATTTTTTATACTCCAATGGATTGTAGTCTTATCATTATTGAAGGTAGTCTCTTGTGGATATTTTTGTTACTCCAATAATGGTACCCTTGTCATTATGGAAGGTAGTCTGTTGTCGAGATTTTTATTACGCCAATGGATGGTATCCTTGTCATTATGGAAGGTAGTCTATTGTCGATATTTTTTTATTCCAATGGATGGTATCCTTGTCATTATCAAAGTTAGTTCGTTGTCGATACATTTGTTACTCCAATGGATGGTAGCCTAGTCATTATGGAAGGAAGTCTGTTGTCGAGATTTTTGTTACTCCAATAGATGGTAGCCTTGTCATTATGGAAGGCAGTCTATTGTCGAGATTTTTGTTACTCCAATGGATTGTAGCCTTCTCATTATGGAAGGTAGTCTCTTGTTAATATATTTGTTACTCCAATGATGGTACCCTAGTCATTCTTAAAGGTAGTATGTTGTCGAGATTTTTGTTACTCCAATGGATGGTACCCTTGTCATTATGGAAGGTAGTCAGTTGTCGAGATTTTTGTTACTCCAATGGATGGTAGCCTTGTCATTATGGAAGATAGTCTATTGTCGATATTTTATTACCCCATTGGATGGAAGCCTTGTCGTTATGGAAGGGTGTCTGTTGTCGAGATTTTTGTTATTCCAATGGATGGTAGCCTTGTCATAATGGATGGTAGTCTGTTTGTCTAGATTTTTGTTACTCCAATGGATGGTAGCCTTGTCATTATGGAAGGTTGTCTCTTGTGGATATTTTTGTTACTCCAATGGATGGTAGCCTTGTCATTATGGAAGATAGTCTATTGTCGATATTTTTGTTACTCCATTGGATGAAAGCCTTGTCATTATGGAAGGTAGTTTGTTGTCGATATTTTTATTACTCCATTGGATGAAAGCCTTGTCATTATGGAAGGTAGTCTGTTGTCGAGATCTTTGTTACTCCAATGGATGGTAGCCTTGTCATTATGGAAGGTAGTCTGTTGTCGAGATTTTTGTTGCTCCAATGCATGGTAGCCTTGTCATTATGGAAGATAGTCTATTGTCGATATTTTTGTTACTCTAAGGGATGATAGCCTTGTCATTATGGAAGGTAGTGTGTTGTCGATATTTTTGTTATTCCAATGGATGGTAGCCTTGTCATTATGGAAGGTAGTCTATTGTCAAGATTTTTGTTACTCCAATGGATGTAAGCCTTGTCATTATGGAAGGTATTTTGTTGTCGAGATTTTTGTTACTCCATTGGATGAAAGCCTTGTCATTATGGAAGGTAGTCTATTGTCGAGATCTTTGTTACTCCAATGGATGGTAGCCTTGTCATTATGGAAGGTAGTGTGTTGTCTAGATTTTTGTTACTCCAATGGATGGTAGCCTTGTCATTATGTAAGAAAGTCAATTGTCGATATTTTTGTTAATCTAAGGGATGGTAGCCTTCTCATTATGGAAGGTAGTGTGTTATCGATATTTTTGTTATTCCAATGGATGGTAGCCTTGTCATTATGGAAGGTAGTCTTTTGTCATGATTTTTGTTACTCCATTGGATGAAAGCCTTGTCATTATGGAAAGTAGTATGTTGTCGATATTTTTATTACTCCATTGGATGAAAGCCTTGTCATTAAGGAAGGTAGTCTATTGTCGAGATCTTTGTTACTCCAATGGATGGTAGCCTTGTCATTATGGAAGGTATTTTGTTGTCGAGATTTTTGTTACTACAATGGATGGTAGCCTTGTCATTATGGAAGGTAGTCTGTTGTCGAGATTTTTGTTACTCCAATGGTTGGTAGCCTTGTCATTATGCAAGGTAGTCTATTGTCGAGATTTTTTATACTCCAATGGATTGTAGTCTTGTCATTATGGAAGGTAGTCTGTTGACGATATTTTTGTTACGCCAATGGATGGTATCCTTGTTATTATGGAAGGTAGTCTATTGTCGATATTTTTTTATTCCAATGGATGCTATCCTTGTCATTATGAAAGGTAGTTCGTTGTCGATACATTTGTTACTCCAATGGATGGTAGCCTAGTCATTATGGAAGAAAGTCTGTTGTCGAGATTTTTGTTACTCTAATAGATGGTAGCCTTGTCATTATGGAAGGTAGTCTATTGTCGAGATTTTTATTACTCCAATGGATTGTAGCCTTGTCATTATGGAAGGTAGTCTGTTGTGAATATATTTTTTACTCCAATGATGGTACCCTTGTCATTCTTAAATGTAGTATGTTGTCGAGATTTTTGTTACTATAATGGATGGTACCCTTGTCATTATGGAAGGTAGTCTGTTGTCTAGATTTTTGTTACTCCAATGGATGGTAGCCTTGTCAATATGGAAGATAGTCTATTGTCGATATTTTATTACCCCATTGGATAGAAGCCTTGTCGTTATGGAAGGGTGTCTGTTGTCGAGATTTTTGTTATTCCAATGGATGGTAGCCTTGTCATTATGGAAGGTAGTCTGTTTGTCGAGATTTTTGTTACTCCAATGGATTGTAGCCTTGTCATTATGGAAGGCTGTCTCTTGTGGATATTTTTGTTACTTCAATGGATGGTAGCCTTGTCATTATGGAAGATAGTCTATTGTCGATATTTTTGTTACTCCATTGGATGAAAGCCTTGTCATTATGGAAGGTAGTCTGTTGTCGATATTTTTATTACTCCATTGGATGAAAGCCTTGTCATTATGGAAGGTAGTCTGTTGTCGAGATCTTTGTTACTCCAATGGATTGTAGCCTTGTCATTATGGAAGGTAGTGTGTTGTCGATATTTTTGTTATTCCAATGGATGGTAGCCTTGTCATTTTGGAAGGTAGTCTGTTGTCAAGATTTTTGTTACTCCAATGGATGTAAGCCTTGCCATTATGGAAGGTATTCTGTTGTCGAGATCCTTGTTACTCCATTGGATGAAAGCCTTGTCATTATGGAATGTAGTCTATTATCGAGATCTTTGTTACTCCAATGGATGGTAGCCTTGTCATTATGGAAGGTAGTCTTTTGTCGAGATCTTTGTTACTCCAATGGATGGTAGCCTTGTCATTATGGAAGGTAGTCTGTTGTCCAGATTTTTGTTACTCCAATGGATGGTAGCCTTGTCATTATGTAAGACAGTCTATTGTCAATATTTTTGTCACTCTAAGGGATGGTAGCCTTGTCATTATGGAAGGTAGTGTGTTGTCGATATTTTTGTTATTCCAATGGATGATAGCCTTGTCATTATGGAAGGTAGTCTGTTGTCAAGATTTTTGTTACTCCATTGTATGAAAGCCTTGTCATTATGGAAGGTAGTCTGTTGTCGATATTTTTATTACTCCATTGGATGAAAGCCTTGTCATTATTGAAGGTAGTCTGTTGTCGAGATCTTTGTTACTCCAATGGATGGTATCCTTGTCATTATGGAAGGTAGTCTGTTGTCAAGATTTTTGTTACTCCAATGGATGGTAGCCTTGTCATTATGGAAGCTAGTCTATTGTCGATATTTTTGTTACTCTAAGGGATGGTAGCCTTGTCATTATGGAAGGTAGTGTGTTGCCGATATTTTTGTTATTCCAATGGATGGTAGCCTTGTCATTTTGGAAGGTAGTCTGTTGTCAAGATTTTTGTTACTCCATTGGATGAAAGCCTTGTCATTATGGAAAGTAGTCTGTTGTCGATATTTTTATTACTCCATTGGATGAAAGCCTTGTCATTAAGGAAGGTAGTCTGTTGTCGAGATCTTTGTTACTCCAATGGATGGTAGCCTTGTCATTATGGAAGGTATTTTGTTGTCGAGATTTTTGTTACTACAATGGATGGTAGCCTTGTCATTATGGAAGGTAGTCTATTGTCCGTATTTTATTACCCCATTGGATGGAAGCCTTGTCGTTATGGAAGGGTGTCTGTTGTCGAGATTTTTGTTATTCCAATGGATGGTAGCCTTGTCATAATGGATGGTAGTCTGTTTGTCGAGATTTTTGTTACTCCAATGGATGGTAGCCTTGTCATTATGGAAGGTTGTCTCTTGTGGATATTTTTGTTACTCCAATGGTTTGTAGCCTTGTCATTATGGAAGATAGTCTATTGTCGATATTTTTGTTACTCCATTGGATGAAAGCCTTGTCATTATGGAAGGTAGTTTGTTGTCGATATTTTTATTACTCCATTGGATGAAAGCCTTGTCATTATGGAAGGTAGTCTGTTGTCGAGATCTTTGTTACTCCAATGTATTGTAGCCTTGTCATTATGGAAGGTAGTCTGTTGTCCAGATTTTTGTTGCTCCAATGCATGGTAGCCTTGTCATTGTGGAAGATAGTCTATTGTCGATATTTTTCTTTACTCTAAGGGATGATAGCCTTGTCATTATGGAAGGTAGTGTGTTGTCGATATTTTTGTTATTCCAATGGATGGTAGCCTTGTCATTATGGAAGGTGGTCTATTGTCAAGATTTTTGTTACTCTAATGGATGTAAGCCTTGTCATTATGGAAGGTATTTTGTTGTCGAGATTTTTGTTACTCCATTGGATGAAAGCCTTGTCATTATGGAAGGTAGTCTATTGTCGAGATCTTTGTTACTCAATGGATGGTAGCCTTGTCATTATGGAAGGTAGTCTGTTGTCGAGATCTTTGTTACTCCAATGGATGGTAGCCTTGTCATTATGGAAGGTAGTGTGTTGTCTAGATTTTTGTTACTCCAATGGATGGTAGCCTTGTCATTATGTAAGAAAGTCAATTGTCGATATTTTTGTTACTCTAAGGGATGGTAGCCTTGTCATTATGGAAGGTAGTGTGTTATCGATATTTTTGTTATTCCAATGGATGGTAGCCTTGTCATTATGGAAGGTAGTCTGTTTTCATGATTTTTGTTACTCCATTGGATGAAAGCCTTGTCATTATGGAAAGTAGTCTGTTGTCGATATTTATATTACTCCATTGGATGAAAGCCTTGTCATTAAGGAAGGTAGTCTGTTGTCGAGATCTTTGTTACTCCAATGGATGGTAGCCTTGTCATTATGGAAGGTATTTTGTTGTCGAGATTTTTGTTACTACAATGGATGGTTGCCTTGTCATTATGGAAGGTAGTCTGTTGTCGAGATTTTTGTTACTCCAATGGTTGGTAGCCTTGTCATTATGCAAGGTAGTCTATTGTCGAGATTTTTTATACTCCAATGGATTGAAGTCTTGTCATTATGGAAGGTAGTCTGTTGTCGAGATTTTTGTTACGCCAATGGATGGTATCCTTGTTATTATGGAAGGTAGTCTATTGTCGATATTTTTTTATTCAAATGGATGGTATCCTTGTCATTATGAAAGGTAGTTCGTTGTCGATACATTTGTTACTCCAATGGATGGTAGCCTAGTCATTATGGAAGAAAGTCTGTTGTCGAGATTTTTGTTACTCCAATAGATGGTAGCCTTGTCATTATGGAAGGTAGTCTATTGTCGAGATTTTTATTACTCCAATGGATTGTAGCCTTGTCATTATGGAAGGTAGTCTGTTGTGAATATATTTTTTACTCCAATGATGGTACCCTTGTCATTCTTAAAGGTAGTATGTTGTCGAGATTTTTGTTACTCCAATGGATGGTACCCTTGTCATTATGGAAGGTAGTCTGTTGTCGAGATTTTTGTTACTCCAATGGATGGTAGCCTTGTCATTATGGAAGATAGTTTATTGTCGATATTTTATTACCCCATTGGATGGAAGCCTTGTCGTTATGGAAGGGTGTCTGTTGTCGAGATTTTTGTTATTCCAATGGATGGTAGCCTTGTCATTATGGAAGGTAGTCTGTTTGTCGAGATTTTTGTTACTCCAATGGATGGTAGCCTTGTCATTATGGAAGGTTGTTTCTTGTGGATATTTTTGTTACTTCAATGGATGGTAGCCTTGTCATTATGGAAGATAGTCTATTGTCGATATTTTTGTTACTCCATTGGATGAAAGCCTTGTCATTATGGAAGGTAGTCTGTTGTCGATATTTTTATTACTCCATTGGATGAAAGCCTTGTCATTATGGAAGGTAGTCTGTTGTCGAGATCTTTGTTACTCCAATGGATTGTAGCCTTGTCATTATGGAAGGTAGTCTGTTGTCGAGATTTTTGTTACTCCAATGCATGGTAGCCTTGTTATTATGGAAGATAGTCTATTGTCGATATTTTTGTTACTCTAAGGGATGATAGCCTTGTCATTATGGAGGGTAGTGTGTTGTCGATATTTTTGTTATTCCAATGGATGGTAGCCTTGTCATTTTGGAAGTAGTCTGTTGTCAAGATTTTTGTTACTCCAATGGATGTAAGCCTTGTCATTATGGAAGGTATTCTGTTGTCGAGATTTTTGTTACTCCATTGGATGAAAGCCTTGTCATTATGGAAGGTAGTCTATTGTCGAGATCTTTGTTACTCCAATGGATGGTAGCCTTGTCATTATGGAAGGTAGTCTGTTGTCGAGATCTTTGTTACTCCAATGGATGGTAGCCTTGTCATTATGGAAGGTAGTGTGTTGTCTAGATTTTTGTTACTCCAATGGATGGTAGCCTTGTCTTTATGTAAGAAATTCAATTGTCGATATTTTTGTTACTCTAAGGGATGGTAGCCTTGTCATTATGGAAGGTAGTGTGTTATCGATATTTTTGTTATTCCAATGGATGGTAGCCTTGTCATTATGGAAGGTAGTCTGTTTTCATGATTTTTGTTACTCCATTGGATGAAAGCCTTGTCATTATGGAAAGTAGTCTGTTGTCGATATTTATATTACTCCATTGGATGAAAGCCTTGTCATTAAGGAAGGTAGTCTGTTGTCGAGATCTTTGTTACTCCAATGGATGGTAGCCTTGTCATTATGGAAGGTATTTTGTTGTCGAGATTTTTGTTACTACAATGGATGGTTGCCTTGTCATTATGGAAGGTAGTTTGTTGTCGAGATTTTTGTTACTCCAATGGTTGGTAGCCTTGTCATTATGCAAGGTAGTCTATTGTCGAGATTTTTTATACTCCAATGGATTGTAGTCTTGTCATTATGGAAGGTAGTCTGTTGTCGAGATTTTTGTTACGCCAATGGATGGTATCCTTGTTATTATGGAAGGTAGTCTATTGTCGATATTTTTTTATTCAAATGGATGGTATCCTTGTCATTATGAAAGGTAGTTCGTTGTCGATACATTTGTTACTCCAATGGATGGTAGCCTAGTCATTATGGAAGAAAGTCTGTTGTCGAGATTTTTGTTACTCTAATAGATGGTAGCCTTGTCATTATGGAAGGTAGTCTATTGTCGAGATTTTTATTACTCCAATGGATTGTAGCCTTGTCATTATGGAAGGTAGTCTGTTGTGAATATAGTTTTTACTCCAATGATGGTACCCTTGTCATTCTTAAAGGTAGTATGTTGTCGAGATTTTTGTTACTCCAATGGATGGTACCCTTGTCATTATGGAAGGTAGTCTGTTGTCGAGATTTTTGTTACTCCAATGGATGGTAGCCTTGTCATTATGGAAGATAGTTTATTGTCGATATTTTATTACCCCATTGGATGGAAGCCTTGTCGTTATGGAAGGGTGTCTGTTGTCGAGATTTTTGTTATCCCAATGGATGGTAGCCTTGTCATTATGGAAGGTAGTCTGTTTGTCGAGATTTTTGTTACTCCAATGGATGGTAGCCTTGTCATTATGGAAGGTTGTTTCTTGTGGATATTTTTGTTACTTCAATGGATGGTAGCCTTGTCATTATGGAAGATAGTCTATTGTCGATATTTTTGTTACTCCATTGGATGAAAGCCTTGTCATTATGGAAGGTTGTCTGTTGTCGATATTTTTATTACTCCATTGGATGAAAGCCTTGTCATTATGGAAGGTAGTCTGTTGTCGAGATCTTTGTTACTCCAATGGATTGTAGCCTTGTCATTATGGAAGGTAGTCTGTTGTCGAGATTTTTGTTACTCCAATGCATGGTAGCCTTGTCATTTTGGAAGGTAGTCTGTTGTCAAGATTTTTGTTACTCCAATGGATGTAAGCCTTGTCATTATGGAAGGTATTCTGTTGTCGAGATTTTTGTTACTCCATTGGATGAAAGCCTTGTCATTATGGAAGGTAGTCTATTGTCGAGATCTTTGTTACTCCAATGGATGGTAGCCTTGTCATTATGGAAGGTATTCTGTTGTCGAAATTTTTGTTACTCCATTGGATGAAAGCCTTGTCATTATGGAAGGTAGTCTATTGTCGAGATCTTTGTTACTCCAATGGATGGTAGCCTTGTCATTATGGAAGGTAGTCTGTTGTCGAGATCTTTGTTACTCCAATGGATTGTAGCCTTGTCATTATGGAAGGTAGTCTGTTGTCGAGATTTTTGTTACTCCAATGCATGGTAGACTTGTCATTATGGAAGATAGTCTATTGTCGATATTTTTGTTACTCTAAGGGATGGTAGCCTTGTCATTATGGAAGGTAGTGTGTTGTCGATATTTTTGTTATTCCAATGGATGGTAGCCTTGTCATTATGGAAGGTAGTCTATTGTCCAGATTTTTGTTACTCCATTGGATGAAAGCCTTGTCATTATGGACGGTAGTCTGTTGTCAATATTTTTATTACTCCATTGGATGAAAGCCTTGTCATTATGGAAGGTAGTCTGTTGTCGAGATCTTTGTTACTCCAATAGATGGTAGCCTTGTCATTATGGAAGGTAGTCTGTTGTCAAGATTTTTGTTACTCCAATGGATGGTAGCCTTGTCATTATGGAAGATAGTCTATTGTCGATATTTTTGTTACTCTAAGGGATGGTAGCCTTGTCATTATGGAAGGTAGTGTGTTGTCGATATTTTTGTTATTCCAATGGATGGTAGCGTTGTCATTTTGGAAGGTAGTCTGTTGTCAAGATTTTTGTTACTCCATTGGAAGAAAGCCTTGTCATTATGGAAAGTAGTCTGTTGTCGATATTTTTATTACTCCATTGGATGAAAGCCTTGTCATTAAGGAAGGTAGTCTGTTGTCGAGATCTTTGTTACTCCAATGGATGGTAGCCTTGTCATTATGGAAGGTATTTTGTTGTCGAGATTTTTGTTACTACAATGGATGGTAGCCTTGTCATTATGGAAGGTAGTCTGTTGTCGAGATTTTTGTTACTCCAATGGTTGGTAGCCTTGTCATTATGGAAGGTAGTCTATTGTCGAGATTTTTTATACTCCAATGGATTGTAGTCTTGTCCTTATGGAAGGTAGTCTGTTGTCGAGATTTTTGTTAAGCCAATGGATGGTATCCTTGTTATTATGGAAGGTAGTCTATTGTCGATATTTTTTTCTTCCAATGGATGGTATAGTTGTCATTATGAAAGGTAGTTCGTTGTCGATACATTTTTTACTCCAATGGATGGTAGCCTAGTCATTATGGAAGAAAGTCTGTTGTCGAGATTTTTGTTACTCCAATAGATGGTAGCCTTGTCATTATGGAAGGTAGTCTATTGTCGAGATTTTTATTACTCCAATGGATTGTAGCCTTGTCATTATGGAAGGTAGTCTGTTGTGAATATATTTTTTACTCCAATGATGGTACCCTTGTCATTCTTAAAGGTAGTATGTTGTCGAGATTTTTGTTACTCCAATGGATGGTACCCTTGTCATTATGGAAGGTAGTCTGTTGTCGAGATTTTTGTTACTCCAATGGATGGTAGCCTTGTCATATGGAAGATAGTCTATTGTCGATATTTAATTACTCCATTGGATGGAAGCCTTATCGTTATGGAAGGGTGTCTGTTGTCGAGATTTTTGTTACTCCAATGGATGGTAGCCTTTTCATTATGGAAGGTTGTCTCTTGTGGATATTTTTGTTACTTCAATGGATGGTAGCCTTGTCCTTATGGAAGATAGTCTATTGTCGATATTTTTGTTACTCCATTGGATGAAAGCCTTGTCATTATGGAAGGTAGTCTGTTGTCGATATTTTTATTACTCCATTGGATGAAAGCCTTGTGATTATGGAAGGTAGTCTGTTGTCGAGATCTTTGTTACTCCAATGGATTGTAGCCTTGTCATTATGGAAGGCAGTCTCTTGTCGAGATTTTTGTTACTCCAATGGATGGTAGCCTTGTCATTATGGAAGATGTCTATTGTTGATATTTTTGTTACTCTAAGGGATGGTAGCCTTGTCATTATGGAAGGTAGTGTGTTGTCGATATTTTTGTTATTCCAATGGATGGTAGCCTTGTCATTATGGAAGGTTGTCTGTTGTCGAGACTTTTGTTACTACAATGGATGGTAGCCTTGTCATTATGGAAGGTATTCTATTGTCGAGATTTTTGTTACTACAATGGATTGTAGCCTTGTCGTTATGGAAGGTAGTTTGTTCTCGATATCTTTGTTACTCCAATGGATGGTAGCCTAGTCATTATGGAAGGTAGTCGGTTGTCGAGATTTTTGTTACTCCAATGGTTGGTAGCCTTGTCATTATGGAAGGTAGTCTATTGTCGAGATTTTTTATACTCCAATGGATTGTAGTCTTGTCCTTATGGAAGGTAGTCTGTTGTCGAGATTTTTGTTATGCCAATGGATGGTATCCTTGTTATTATGGAAGGTAGTCTATTGTCGATATTTTTTTCTTCCATTGGATGGTATCCTTGTCATTATGAAAGGTAGTTCATTGTCGATACATTTTTTACTCCAATGGATGGTAGCCTAGTCATTATGGAAGAAAGTCAGTTGTCGAGATTTTTGTTACTCCAATAGATGGTAGCCTTGTCATTATGGAAGGTAGTCTATTGTCGAGATTTTTATTACTCCAATGGATTGTAGCCTTTTCATTATGGAAGGTAGTCTATTGTGAATATATTTTTTACTCCAATGATGGTACCCTTGTCATTCTTAAAGGTAGTATGTTGTCGAGATTTTTGTTACTCCAATGGATGGTACCCTTGTCATTATGGAAGGTAGTCTGTTGTCGAGATTTTTGTTACTCCAATGGATGGTAGCCTTGTCATTATGGAAGATAGTCTATTGTCGATATTTTATTACCCCATTGGATGGAAGCCTTGTCGTTATGGAAGGGTGTCTGTTGTCGAGATTTTTGTTACTCCAATGGATGGTAGCCTTTTCATTATGGAAGGTTGTCTCTTGTGGATATTTTTGTTACTTCAATGTATGGTAGCCTTGTCCTTATGGAAGATAGTCTATTGTCGATATTCTTGTTACTCCATTGGATGAAAGCCTTGTCATTATGGAAGGTAGTCTGTTGTCGATATTTTTATTACTCCATTGGATGAAAGCCTTGTGATTATGGAAGGTAGTCTGTTGTCGAGATCTTTGTTACTCCAATGGATTGTAGCCTTGTCATTATGGAAGGCAGTCTCTTGTCGAGATTTTTGTTACTCCAATGCATGGTAGCCTTGTCATTATGGAAGATAGTCTATTGTCGATATTTTTGTTACTCTAAGGGATGATTGCCTTGTCATTATGGAAGGTAGTGTGTTGTCGATATTTTTGTTATTCCAATGGATGGTAGCCTTGTCATTATGGAAGGTAGTCTGTTGTCCAGATTTTTGTTACTCCATTGGATAAAAGCCTTGTCATTATGGAAGGTAGTCTGTTGTCGATATTTTTATTACTCCATTGGATGAAAGCCTTGTCATTATGGAAGGTAGTCTGTTGTCGAGATCTTTGTTACTCCAATTGATGGTAGCCTTGTCATTATGGAAGGTAGTCTGTTGTCAAGATTTTTGTTACTCCAATGGATGGTAGCCTTGTCATTATGGAAGATAGTCTATTGTTGATATTTTTGTTACTCTAAGGGATGGTAGCCTTGTCATTATGGAAGGTAGTGTGTTGTCGATATTTTTGTTATTCCAATAGATGGTAGCCTTGTCATTATGGAAGGTTGTCTGTTGTCGAGATTTTTGTTACTACAATGGATGGTAGCCTTGTCATTATGGAAGGTATTCTGTTGTCGAGATTTTTGTTACTACAATGGATTGTAGCCTTGTCGTTATGGAAGGTAGTCTGTTGTCCAGATTTTTGTTGCTCCAATGCATGGTAGCCTTGTCATTATGGAAGATAGTCTATTGTCGATATTTTTGTTACTCTAAGGGATGATAGCCTTGTCATTATGGAAGGTAGTGTGTTGTCGATATTTTTGTTATTCCAATGGATGGTAGCCTTGTCATTATGGAAGGTAGTCTATTGTCAAGATTTTTGTTACTCTAATGGATGTAAGCCTTGTCATTATGGAAGGTATTTTGTTGTCGAGATTTTTGTTACTCCATTGGATGAAAGCCTTGTCATTATGGAAGGTAGTCTATTGTCGAGATCTTTGTTACTCCAATGGATGGTAGCCTTGTCATTATGGAAGGTAGTCTGTTGTCGAGATCTTTGTTACTCCAATGGATGGTAGCCTTGTCATTATGGAAGGTAGTGTGTTGTCTAGATTTTTGTTACTCCAATGGATGGTAGCCTTGTCATTATGTAAGAAAGTCAATTGTCGATATTTTTGTTACTCTAAGGGATGGTAGCCTTGTCATTATGGAAGGTAGTGTGTTATCGATATTTTTGTTATTCCAATGGATGGTAGCCTTGTCATTATGGAAGGTAGTCTGTTTTCATGATTTTTGTTACTCCATTGGATGAAAGCCTTGTCATTATGGAAAGTAGTCTGTTGTCGATATTTATATTACTCCATTGGATGAAAGCCTTGTCATTAAGGAAGGTAGTCTGTTGTCGAGATCTTTGTTACTCCAATGGATGGTAGCCTTGTCATTATGGAAGGTATTTTGTTGTCGAGATTTTTGATACTACAATGGATGGTTGCCTTGTCATTATGGAAGGTAGTCTGTTGTCAAGATTTTTGTTACTCCAATGGTTGGTAGCCTTGTCATTATGCAAGGTAGTCTATTGTCGAGATTTTTTATACTCCAATGGATTGTAGTCTTGTCATTATGGAAGGTAGTCTGTTGTCGAAATTTTTGTTACGCCAATGGATGGTATCCTTGTTATTATGGAAGGTAGTCTATTGTCGATATTTTTTTATTCAAATGGATGGTATCCTTGTCATTATGAAAGGTAGTTCGTTGTCGATACATTTGTTACTCCAATGGATGGTAGCCTAGTCATTATGGAAGAAAGTCTGTTGTCGAGATTTTTGTTACTCCAATAGATGGTAGCCTTGTCATTATGGAAGGTAGTCTATTGTCGAGATTTTTATTACTCCAATGGATTGTAGCCTTGTCATTATGAAAGGTAGTCTGTTGTGAATATATTTTTTACTCCAATGATGGTACCCTTGTCATTCTTAAAGGTAGTATGTTGTCGAGATTTTTGTTACTCCAATGGATGGTACCCTTGTCATTATGGAAGGTAGTCTGTTGTCGAGATTTTTGTTACTCCAATGGATGGTAGCCTTGTCATTATGGAAGATAGTTTATTGTCGATATTTTATTACCCCATTGGATGGAAGCCTTGTCGTTATGGAAGGGTGTCTGTTGTCGAGATTTTTGTTATTCCAATGGATGGTAGCCTTGTCATTATGGAAGGTAGTCTGTTTGTCGAGATTTTTGTTACTCCAATGGATGGTAGCCTTGTCATTATGGAAGGTTGTTTCTTGTGGATATTTTTGTTACTTCAATGGATGGTAGCCTTGTCATTATGGAAGATAGTCTATTGTCGATATTTTTGTTACTCCATTGGATGAAAGCCTTGTCATTATGGAAGGTAGTCTGTTGTCGATATTTTTATTACTCCATTGGATTAAAGCCTTGTCATTATGGAAGGTAGTCTGTTGTCGAGATCTTTGTTACTCCAATGGATTGTAGCCTTGTCATTATGGAAGGTAGTCTCTTGTCGAGATTTTTGTTACTCCAATGCATGGTAGCCTTGTCATTATGGAAGATAGTCCTTTGTCGATATTTTTGTTACTCTAAGGGATGATAGCCTTGTCATTATGGAAGGTAGTGTGTTGTCGATATTTTTGTTATTCCAATGGATGGTAGCCGTGTCATTTTGGAAGGTAGTCTTTTGTCAAGATTTTTGTTACTCCAATGGATGTAAGCCTTGTCATTATTGAAGGTATTCTGTTGTCGAGATTTTTGTTACTCCATTGGATGAAAGCCTTGTCATTATGGAAGGTAGTCTGTTGTCGAGATCTTTGTTACTCCAATTGATGGTAGCCTTGTCATTATGGAAGGTAGTCTGTTGTCAAGATTTTTGTTACTCCAATGGATGGTAGCCTTGTCATTATGGAAGATAGTCTATTGTTGATATTTTTGTTACTCTAAGGGATGGTAGCCTTGTCATTATGGAAGGTAGTGTGTTGTCGATATTTTTGTTATTCCAATGGATGGTAGCCTTGTCATTATGGAAGGTTGTCTGTTGTCGAGATTTTTGTTACTACAATGGATGGTAGCCTTGTCATTATGGAAGGTATTCTGTTGTCGAGATTTTTGTTACTACAATGGATTGTAGCCTTGTCGTTATGGAAGGTAGTCTGTTCTCGATATCTTTGTTACTCCAATGGATGGTAGCCTAGTCATTATGGATGGTAGTCGGTTGTCGAGATTTTTGTTACTCCAATGGTTGGTAGCCTTGTCATTATGGAAGGTAGTCTATTGTCGAGATTTTTTATACTCCAATGGATTGTAGTCTTGTCCTTATGGAAGGTAGTCTGTTGTCGAGATTTTTGTTATGCCAATGGATGGTATCCTTGTTATTATGGAAGGTAGTCTATTGTCGATATTTTTTTCTTCCATTGGATGGTATCCTTGTCATTATGAAAGGTAGTTCGTTGTCGATACATTTTTTACTCCAATGGATGGTAGCCTAGTCATTATGGAAGAAAGTCTGTTGTCGAGATTTTTGTTACTCCAATAGATGGTATCCTTGTCATTATGGAAGGTAGTCTATTGTCGAGATTTTTATTTATCCAATGGATTGTAGCCTTGTCATTATGGAAGGTAGTCTGTTGTGAATATATTTTTTACTCCAATGATGGTACCCTTGTCATTCTTAAAGGTAGTATGTTGTCGAGATTTTTGTTACTCCAATGGATGGTACCCTTGTCATTATGGAAGGTAGTCTGTTGTCGAGATTTTTGTTACTCCAATGGATGGTAGCCTTGTCATTATGGAAGATAGTCTATTGTCGATATTTTATTACCCCATTGGATGGAAGCCTTGTCGTTATGGAAGGGTGTCTGTTGTCGAGATTTTTGTTACTCCAATGGATGGTAGCCTTTTCATTATGGAAGGTTGTCTCTTGTGGATATTTTTGTTACTTCAATGGATGGTAGCCTTCTCGTTATGGAAGATAGTCTATTGTCGATATTCTTGTTACTCCATTGGATGAAAGCCTTGTCATTATGGAAGGTAGTTTGTTGTCGATATTTTTATTACTCCATTGGATGAAAGCCTTGTGATTATGGAAGGTAGTCTGTTGTCGAGATCTTTGTTACTCCAATGGATTGTAGCCTTGTCATTATGGAAGGTAGTCTCTTGTCGAGATTTTTGTTACTCCAATGCATGGTAGCCTTGTCATTATGGAAGATAGTCTATTGTCGATATTTTTGTTACTCTAAGGGATGATAGCCTTGTCATTATGGAAGGTACTGTGTTGTCGATATTTTTGTTATTCCAATGGATGGTAGCCTTGTCATTATGGAAGGTAGTCTGTTCTCCAGATTTTTGTTACTCCATTGGATAAAAGCCTTGTCATTATGGAAGGTAGTCTGTTGTCGATAGTTTTATTACTCCATTGGATGAAAGCCTTGTCATTATGGAAGGTAGTCTGTTGTCGAGATCTTTGTTACTCCAATTGATGGTAGCCTTGTCATTATGGAAGGTAGTCTGTTGTCAAGATTTTTGTTACTCCAATGGATGGTAGCCTTGTCATTATGGAAGATAGTCTATTATTGATATTTTTGTTACTCTAAGGAATGGTAGCCTTGTCATTATGGAAGGTAGTGTGTTGTCGATATTTTTGTTATTCCAATAGATGGTAGCCTTGTCATTATGGAAGGTTGTCTGTTGTCGAGATTTTTGTTACTACAATGGATGGTAGCCTTGTCATTATGGAAGGTATTCTGTTGTCGAGATTTTTGTTACTACAATGGATTGTAGCCTTGTCGTTATGGAAGGTAGTCTGTTGTCCAGATTTTTGTTGCTCCAATGCATGGTAGCCTTGTCATTATGGAAGATAGTCTATTGTCGATATTTTTGTTACTCTAAGGGATGATAGCCTTGTCATTATGGAAGGTAGTGTGTTGTCGATATTTTTGTTATTCCAATGGATGGTAGCCTTGTCATTATGGAAGGTAGTCTATTGTCAAGATTTTTGTTACTCTAATGGATGTAAGCCTTGTCATTATGGAAGGTATTTTGTTGTCGAGATTTTTGTTACTCCATTGGATGAAAGCCTTGTCATTATGGAAGGTAGTCTATTGTCGAGATCTTTGTTACTCCAATGGATGGTAGCCTTGTCATTATGGAAGGTAGTCTGTTGTCGAGATCTTTGTTACTCTAATGGATGGTAGCCTTGTCATTATGGAAGGTAGTGTGTTGTCTAGATTTTTGTTACTCCAATGGATGGTAGCCTTGTCATTATGTAAGAAAGTCAATTGTCGATATTTTTGTTACTCTAAGGGATGGTAGCCTTGTCATTATGGAAGGTAGTGTGTTATCGATATTTTTGTTATTCCAATGGATGGTAGCCTTGTCATTATGGAAGGTAGTCTGTTTTCATGATTTTTGTTACTCCATTGGATGAAAGCCTTGTCATTATGGAAAGTAGTCTGTTGTCGATATTTATATTACTCCATTGGATGAAAGCCTTGTCATTAAGGAAGGTAGTCTATTGTCGAGATCTTTGTTACTCCAATGGATGGTAGCCTTGTCATTATGGAAGGTATTTTGTTGTCGAGATTTTTGTTACTACAATGGATGGTTGCCTTGTCATTATGGAAGGTAGTCTGTTGTCGAGATTTTTGTTACTCCAATGGTTGGTAGCCTTGTCATTATGCAAGGTAGTCTATTGTCGAGATTTTTTATACTCCAATGGATTGTAGTCTTGTCATTATGGAAGGTAGTCTGTTGTCGAGATTTTTGTTACGCCAATGGATGGTATCCTTGTTATTATGGAAGGTAGTCTATTGTCGATATTTTTTTATTCAAATGGATGGTATCCTTGTCATTATGAAAGGTAGTTCATTGTCGATACATTTGTTACTCCAATGGATGGTAGCCTAGTCATTATGGAAGAAAGTCTGTTGTCGAGATTTTTGATACTCCAATAGATGGTAGCCTTGTCATTATGGAAGGTAGTCTATTGTCGAGATTTTTATTACTCCAATGGATTGTAGCCTTGTCATTATGGAAGGTAGTCTGTTGTGAATATATTTTTTACTCCAATGATGGTACCCTTGTCATTCTTAAAGGTATTATGTTGTCGAGATTTTTGTTACTCCAATGGATGGTACCCTTGTCATTATGGAAGGTAGTCTGTTGTCGAGATTTTTGTTACTCCAATGGATGGTAGCCTTGTCATTATGGAAGATAGTTTATTGTCGATATTTTATTACCCCATTGGATGGAAGCCTTGTCGTTATGGAAGGGTGTCTGTTGTCGAGATTTTTGTTATTCCAATGGATGGTAGCCTTGTCATTATGGAAGGTAGTCTGTTTGTCGAGATTTTTGTTACTCCAATGGATGGTAGCCTTGTCATTATGGAAGGTTGTTTCTTGTGGATATTTTTTTTACTTCAATGGATGGTAGCCTTGTCATTATGGAAGATAGTCTATTGTCGATATTTTTGTTACTCCATTGGATGAAAGCCTTGTCATTATGGAAGGTAGTCCGTTGTCGATATTTTTATTACTCCATTGGATGAAAGCCTTGTCATTATGGAAGGTAGTCTGTTGTCGAGATCTTTGTTACTCCAATGGATTGTAGCCTTGTCATTATGGAAGGTATTCTGTTGTCGAGATTTTTGTTACTCCATTGGATGAAAGCCTTGTCATTGTGGAAGGTAGTCTATTGTCGAGATCTTTGTTACTCCAATGGATGGTAGCCTTGTCATTATGGAAGGTAGTCTGTTGTCGAGATCTTTGTTACTCCAATGGATTGTAGCCTTGTCATTATGGAAGGTAGTCTGTTGTCGAGATTTTTGTTACTCCAATGCATGGTAGCCTTGTCATTATGGAAGATAGTCTATTGTCGATATTTTTGTTACTCTAAGGGATGGTAGCCTTGTCATTATAGAAGGTAGTGTGTTGTCGATATTTTTGTTATTCCAATGGATGGTAGCCTTGTCATTATGGAAGGTAGTCTGTTGTCCAGATTTTTGTTACTCCATTGGATGAAAGCCTTGTCATTATGGAAGGTAGTCTGTTGTCGATATTTTTATTACTCCATTGGATGAAAGCCTTGTCATTATGGAAGGTAGTCTGTTGTCGAGATCTTTGTTACTCCAATGGATGGTAGCCTTGTCATTATGGAAGGTAGTCTGTTGTCAAGATTTTTGTTACTCCAATGGATGGTAGCCTTGTCATTATGGAAGATAGTCTATTGTCGATATTTTTGTTACTCTAAGGGATGGTAGCCTTGTCATTATGGAAGGTAGTGTGTTGTCGATATTTTTGTTATTCCAATGGATGGTAGCCTTGTCCTTTTGGAAGGTAGTCTGTTGTCAAGATTTTTGTTACTCCATTGGATGAAAGCCTTGTCATTATGGAAAGTAGTCTGTTGTCGATATTTTTATTACTCCATTGGATGAAAGCCTTGTCATTAAGGAAGGTAGTCTGTTGTCGAGATCTTTGTTACTCCAATGGATGGTAGCCTTGTCATTATGGAAGGTATTTTGTTGTCGAGATTTTTGTTACTACAATGGAAGGTAGCCTTGTCATTATGGAAGGTAGTCTGTTGTCGAGATTTTTGTTACTCCAATGGTTGGTAGCCTTGTCATTATGGAAGGTAGTCTATTGTCGAGATTTTTTATACTCCAATGGATTGTAGTCTTGTCCTTATGGAAGGTAGTCTGTTGTCGAGATTTTTGTTATGCCAATGGATGGTATCCTTGTTATTATGGAAGGTAGTCTATTGTCGATATTTTTTTCTTCCAATGGATGGTATAGTTGTCATTATGAAAGGTAGTTCGTTGTCGATACATTTTTTACTCCAATGGATGGTAGCCTAGTCATTATGGAAGAAAGTCTGTTGTCGAGATTTTTGTTACTCCAATAGATGGTAGCCTTGTCATTATGGAAGGTAGTCTATTGTCGAGATTTTTATTACTCCAATGGATTGTAGCCTTGTCATTATGGAAGGTAGTCTGTTGTGAATATATTTTTTACTCCAATGATGGTACCCTTGTCATTCTTAAAGGTAGTATGTTGTCGAGATTTTTGTTACTCCAATGGATGGTACCCTTGTCATTATGGAAGGTAGTCTGTTGTCGAGATTTTTGTTACTCCAATGGATGGTACCCTTGTCATTATGGAAGATAGTCTATTGTCGATATTTAATTACCCCATTGGATGGAAGCCTTGTCGTTATGGAAGGGTGTCTGTTGTCGAGATTTTTGTTACTCCAATGGATGGTAGCCTTTTCATTATGGAAGGTTGTCTCTTGTGGATATTTTTGTTACTTCAATGGATGGTAGCCTTGTCCTTATGGAAGATAGTCTATTGTCGATATTTTTGTTACTCCATTGGATGAAAGCCTTGTCATTATGGAAGGTAGTCTGTTGTCGATATTTTTATTACTCCATTGGATGAAAGCCTTGTGATTATGGAAGGTAGTCTGTTGTCGAGATCTTTGTTACTCCAATGGATTGTAGCCTTGTCATTATGGAAGGTAGTCTCTTGTCGAGATTTTTGTTACTCCAATGCATGGTAGCCTTGTCATTATGGAAGACAGTCTATTGTCGATATTTTTGTTACTCTAAGGGATGATAGCCTTGTCATTATGGAAGGTAGTGTGTTGTCGATATTTTTGTTATTCCAATGGATGGTAGCCTTGTCATTATGGAAGGTAGTCTGTTGTCCAGATTTTTGTTACTCCATTGGATGAAAGCCTTGTCATTATGGAAGGTAGTCTGTTGTCGATATTTTTATTACTCCATTGGATGAAAGCCTTGTCATTATGGAAGGTAGTCTGTTGTCGAGATCTTTGTTACTCCAATTGATGGTAGCCTTGTCATTATGTAAGGTAGTCTGTTGTCAAGATTTTTGTTACTCCAATGGATGGTAGCCTTGTCATTATGGAAGATAGTCTATTGTTGATATTTTTGTTACTCTAAGGGATGGTAGCCTTGTCATTATGGAAGGTAGTGTGTTGTCGATATTTTTGTTATTCCAATGGATGGTAGCCTTGTCATTATGGAAGGTTGTCTGTTGTCGAGATTTTTGTTACTACAATGGATGGTAGCCTTGTCATTATGAAAGGTATTCTGTTGTCGAGATTTTTGTTACTCCATTGGATGAAAGCCTTGTCATTATGGAAGGTAGTCTATTGTCGAGATCTTTGTTACTCCAATGGATGGTAGCCTTGTCATTATGGAAGGTAGTCTGTTGTCGAGATCTTTGTTACTCCAATGGATTGTAGCCTTGTCATTATGGAAGGTAGTCTGTTGTCGAGATTTTTGTTACTCCAAAGCATGGTAGCCTTGTCATTATGGAAGATAGTCTATTGTCGATATTTTTGTTACTCTAAGGGATGGTAGCCTTGTCATTATGGAAGGTAGTGTGTTGTCGATATTTTTGTTATTCCAATGGATGGTAGTCTTGTCATTATGGAAGGTAGTCTGTTGTCCAGATTTTTGTTACTCCATTGGATGAAAGCCTTGTCATTATGGAACGTAGTCTGTTGTCGATATTTTTATTACTCCATTGGATGAAAGCCTTGTCATTATGGAAGGTAGTCTGTTGTCGAGATCTTTGTTACTCCAATGGATGGTAGCCTTGTCATTATGGAAGGTAGTCTGTTGTCAAGATTTTTGTTACTCCAATGGATGGTAGCCTTGTCATTATGGAAGATAGTCTATTGTCGATATTTTTGTTACTCTAAGGGATGGTAGCCTTGTCATTATGGAAGGTAGTGTGTTGTCGATATTTTTGTTATTCCAATGGATGGTAGCCTTGTCATTTTGGAAGGTAGTCTGTTGTCAAGATTTTTGTTACTCCATTGGATGAAAGCCTTGTCATTATGGAAAGTAGTCTGTTGTCGATATTTTTATTACTCCATTGGATGAAAGCCTTGTCATTAAGGAAGGTAGTCTGTTGTCGAGATCTTTGTTACTCCAATGGATGGTAGCCTTGTCATTATGGAAGGTATTTTGTTGTCGAGATTTTTGTTACTACAATGGATGGTAGCCTTATCATTATGGAAGGTAGTCTGTTGTCGAGATTTTTGTTACTCCAATGGTTGGTAGCCTTGTCATTATGGAAGGTAGTCTATTGTCGAGATTTTTTATACTCCAATGGATTGTAGTCTTGTCCTTATGGAAGGTAGTCTGTTGTCGAGATTTTTGTTATGCCAATGGATGGTATCCTTGTTATTATGGAAGGTAGTCTATTGTCGATATTTTTTTCTTCCAATGGATGGTATAGTTGTCATTATGAAAGGTAGTTCGTTGTCGATACATTTTTTACTCCAATGGATGGTAGCCTAGTCATTATGGAAGAAAGTCTGTTGTCGAGATTTTTGTTACTCCAATAGATGGTAGCCTTGTCATTATGGAAGGTAGTCTATTGTCGAGATTTTTATTACTCCAATGGATTGTAGCCTTGTCATTATGGAAGGTAGTCTGTTGTGAATATATTTTTTACTCCAATGATGGTACCCTTGTCATTCTTAAAGGTAGTATGTTGTCGAGATTTTTGTTACTCCAATGGATGGTACCCTTGTCATTATGGAAGGTAGTCTGTTGTCGAGATTTTTGTTACTCCAATGGATGGTAGCCTTGTCATTATGGAAGATAGTCTATTGTCGATATTTAATTACCCCATTGGATGGAAACCTTGTCGTTATGGAAGGGTGTCTGTTGTCGAGATTTTTGTTACTCCAATGGATGGTAGCCTTTTCATTATGGAAGGTTGTCTCTTGTGGATATTTTTGTTACTTCAATGGATGGTAGCCTTGTCCTTATGGAAGATAGTCTATTGTCGATATTTTTGTTACTCCATTGGATGAAAGCCTTGTCATTATGGAAGGTAGTCTGTTGTCGATATTTTTATTACTCCATTGGATGAAAGCCTTGTGATTATGGAAGGTAGTCTGTTGTCGAGATCTTTGTTACTCCAATGGATTGTAGCCTTGTCATTATGGAAGGTAGTCTCTTGTCGAGATTTTTGTTACTCCAATGCATGGTAGCCTTGTCATTATGGAAGACAGTCTATTGTCGATATTTTTGTTACTCTAAGGGATGATAGCCTTGTCATTATGGAAGGTAGTGTGTTGTCGATATTTTTGTTATTCCAATGGATGGTAGCCTTGTCATTATGGAAGGTAGTCTGTTGTCCAGATTTTTGTTACTCCATTGGATGAAAGCCTTGTCATTATGGAAGGTAGTCTGTTGTCGATATTTTTATTACTCCATTGGATGAAAGCCTTGTCATTATGGAAGGTAGTCTGTTGTCGAGATCTTTGTTACTCCAATTGATGGTAGCCTTGTCATTATGGAAGGTAGTCTGTTGTCAAGATTTTTGTTACTCCAATGGATGGTAGCCTTGTCATTATGGAAGATAGTCTATTGTTGATATTTTTGTTACTCTAAGGGATGGTAGCCTTGTCATTATGGAAGGTAGTGTGTTGTCGATATTTTTGTTATTCCAATGGATGGTAGCCTTGTCATTATGGAAGGTTGTCTGTTGTCGAGATTTTTGTTACTACAATGGATGGTAGCCTTGTCATTATGGAAGGTATTCTGTTGTCGAGATTTTTGTTACTACAATGGATTGTAGCCTTGTCGTTATGGAAGGTAGTCTGTTCTCGATATCTTTGTTACTCCAATGGATGGTAGCCTAGTCATTATGGAAGGTACTCGGTTGTCGAGATTTTTGTTACTCCAATGGTTGGTAGCCTTGTCATTATGGAAGGTAGTCTATTGTCGAGATTTTTTATACTCCAATGGATTGTAGTCTTGTCCTTATGGAAGGTAGTCTGTTGTCGAGATTTTTGTTATGCCAATGGATGGTATCCTTGTTATTATGGAAGGTAGTCTATTGTCGATATTTTTTTCTTCCATTGGATGGTATCCTTGTCATTATGAAAGGTAGTTCGTTGTCGATACATTTTTTACTCCAATGGATGGTAGCCTAGTCATTATGGAAGAAAGTCTGTTGTCGAGATTTTTGTTACTCCAATAGATGGTAGCCTTGTCATTATGGAAGGTAGTCTATTGTCGAGATTTTTATTACTCCAATGGATTGTAGCCTTGTCATTATGGAAGGTAGTCTGTTGTGAATATATTTTTTACTCCAATGATGGTACCCTTGTCATTCTTAAAGGTAGTATGTTGTCGAGATTTTTGTTACTCCAATGGATGGTACCCTTGTCATTATGGAAGGTAGTCTGTTGTCGAGATTTTTGTTACTCCAATGGATGGTAGCCTTGTCATTATGGAAGATAGTCTATTGTCGATATTTAATTACCCCATTGGATGGAAGCCTTGTCGTTATGGAAGGGTGTCTGTTGTCGAGATTTTTGTTACTCCAATGGATGGTAGCCTTGTCATTATGGAAGGTAGTCTATTGTCGAGATTTTTATTACTTCAATGGATGATAGCCTTGTCATTATGGAAGATAGTCTATTGTCGATATTTTTGTTACTCTAAGGGATGGTAGCCTTGTCATTATGGAAGGTAGTGTGTTGTCGATATTTTTGTTATTCCAATGGATGGTAGCCTTGTCATTATGGAAGGTAGTCTGTTGTCCAGATTTTTGTTACTCCATTGGATGAAAGCCTTGTCATTATGGAAGGTAGTCTGTTGTCGATATTTTTATTACTCCATTGGATGAAAGCCTTGTCATTATGGAAGGTAGTCTGTTGTCGAGATCTTTGTTACTCCAATGGATGGTAGCCTTGTCATTATGGAAGGTAGTCTGTTGTCAAGATTTTTGTTACTCCAATGGATGGTAGCCTTGTCATTATGGAAGATAGTCTATTGTCGATATTTTTGTTACTCTAAGGGATGGTAGCCTTGTCATTATGGAAGGTAGTGTGTTGTCGATATTTTTGTTATTCCAATGGATGGTAGCCTTGTCATTTTGGAAGGTAGTCTGTTGTCAAGATTTTTGTTACTCCATTGGATGAAAGCCTTGTCATTATGGAAAGTAGTCTGTTGTCGATATTTTTATTACTCCATTGGATGAAAGCCTTGTCATTAAGGAAGGTAGTCTGTTGTCGAGATCTTTGTTACTCCAATGGATGGTAGCCTTGTCATTATGGAAGGTATTTTGTTGTCGAGATTTTTGTTACTACAATGGAAGGTAGCCTTGTCATTATGGAAGGTAGTCTGTTGTCGAGATTTTTGTTACTCCAATGGTTGGTAGCCTTGTCATTATGGAAGGTAGTCTATTGTCGAGATTTTTTATACTCCAATGGATTGTAGTCTTGTCCTTATGAAAGGTAGTCTGTTGTCGAGATTTTTGTTATGCCAATGGATGGTATCCTTGTTATTATGGAAGGTAGTCTATTGTCGATATTTTTTTCTTCCAATGGATGGTATAGTTGTCATTATGAAAGGTAGTTCGTTGTCGATACATTTTTTACTCCAATGGATGGTAGCCTAGTCATTATGGAAGAAAGTCTGTTGTCGAGATTTTTGTTACTCTAATAGATGGTAGCCTTGTCATTATGGAAGGTAGTCTATTGTCGAGATTTTTATTACTCCAATGGATTGTAGCCTTGTCATTATGGAAGGTAGTCTGTTGTGAATATATTTTTTACTCCAATGATGGTACCCTTGTCATTCTTAAAGGTAGTATGTTGTCGAGATTTTTGTTACTCCAATGGATGGTACCCTTGTCATTATGGAAGGTAGTCTGTTGTCGAGATTTTTGTTACTCCAATGGATGGTAGCCTTGTCATTATGGAAGATAGTCTATTGTCGATATTTAATTACCCCATTGGATGGAAGCCTTGTCGTTATGGAAGGGTGTCTGTTGTCGAGATTTTTGTTACTCCAATGGATGGTAGCCTTTTCATTATGGAAGGTTGTCTCTTGTGGATATTTTTGTTACTTCAATGGATGGTAGCCTTGTCCTTATGGAAGATAGTCTATTGTCGATATTTTTGTTACTCCATTGGATGAAAGCCTTGTCATTATGGAAGGTAGTCTGTTGTCGATATTTTTATTACTCCATTGGATGAAAGCCTTGTGATTATGGAAGGTAGTCTGTTGTCGAGATCTTTGTTACTCCAATGGATTGTAGCCTTGTCATTATGGAAGGTAGTCTCTTGTCGAGATTTTTGTTACTCCAATGCATGGTAGCCTTGTCATTATGGAAGACAGTCTATTGTCGATATTTTTGTTACTCTAAGGGATGATAGCCTTGTCATTATGGAAGGTAGTGTGTTGTCGATATTTTTGTTATTCCAATGGATGGTAGCCTTGTCATTATGGAAGGTAGTCTGTTGTCCAGATTTTTGTTACTCCATTGGATAAAAGCCTTGTCATTATGGAAGGTAGTCTGTTGTCGATATTTTTATTACTCCATTGGATGAAAGCCTTGTCATTATGGAAGGTAGTCTGTTGTCGAGATCTTTGTTACTCCAATTGATGGTAGCCTTGTCATTATGGAAGGTAGTCTGTTGTCAAGATTTTTGTTACTCCAATGGATGGTAGCCTTGTCATTATGGAAGATAGTCTATTGTTGATATTTTTGTTACTCTAAGGGATGGTAGCCTTGTCATTATGGAAGGTAGTGTGTTGTCGATATTTTTGTTATTCCAATGGATGGTAGCCTTGTCATTATGGAAGGTTGTCTGTTGTCGACATTTTTGTTACTACAATGGATGGTAGCCTTGTCATTATGGAAGGTATTCTGTTGTCGAGATTTTTGTTACTCCATTGGATGAAAGCCTTGTCATTATGGAAGGTAGTCTATTGTCGAGATCTTTGTTACTCCAATGGATGGTAGCCTTGTCATTATGGAAGGTAGTCTGTTGTCGAGATCTTTGTTACTCCAATGGATTGTAGCCTTGTCATTATGGAAGGTAGTCTGTTGTCGAGATTTTTGTTACTCCAATGCATGGTAGCCTTGTCATTATGGAAGATAGTCTATTGTCGATATTTTTGTTACTCTAAGGGATGGTAGCCTTGTCATTATGGAAGTTAGTGTGTTGTCGATATTTTTGTTATTCCAATGGATGGTAGCCTTGTCATTATGGAAGGTAGTCTGTTGTCCAGATTTTTGTTACTCCATTGGATGAAAGCCTTGTCATTATGGAACGTAGTCTGTTGTCGATATTTTTATTACTCCATTGGATGAAAGCCTTGTCATTATGGAAGGTAGTCTGTTGTCGAGATCTTTGTTACTCCAATGGATGGTAGCCTTGTCATTATGGAAGGTAGTCTGTTGTCAAGATTTTTGTTACTCCAATGGATGGTAGCCTTGTCATTATGGAAGATAGTCTATTGTCGATATTTTTGTTACTCTAAGGGATGGTAGCCTTGTCATTATGGAAGGTAGTGTGTTGTCGTAATTTTTGTTATTCCAATGGATGGTAGCCTTGTCATTTTGGAAGGTAGTCTGTTGTCAAGATTTTTGTTACTCCATTGGATGAAAGCCTTGTCATTATAGAAAGTAGTCTGTTGTCGATATTTTTATTACTCCATTGGATGAAAGCCTTGTCATTAAGGAAGGTAGTCTGTTGTCGAGATCTTTGTTACTCCAATGGATGGTAGCCTTGTCATTATGGAAGGTATTTTGTTGTCGAGATTTTTGTTACTACAATGGATGGTAGCCTTGTCATTATGGAAGGTAGTCTGTTGTCGAGATTTTTGTTACTCCAATGGTTGGTAGCCTTGTCATTATGGAAGGTAATCTATTGTCGAGATTTTTTATACTCCAATGGATTGTAGTCTTGTCCTTATGGAAGGTAGTCTGTTGTCGAGATTTTTGTTATGCCAATGGATGGTATCCTTGTTATTATGGAAGGTAGTCTATTGTCGATATTTTTTTCTTCCAATGGATGGTATAGTTGTCATTATGAAAGGTAGTTCGTTGTCGATACATTTTTTACTCCAATGGATGGTAGCCTAGTCATTATGGAAGAAAGTCTGTTGTCGAGATTTTTGTTACTCCAATAGATGGTAGCCTTGTCATTATGGAAGGTAGTCTATTGTCGAGATTTTTATTACTCCAATGGATTGTAGCCTTGTCATTATGGAAGGTAGTCTATTGTGAATATATTTTTTACTCCAATGATGGTACCCTTGTCATTCTTAAAGGTAGTATGTTGTCGAGATTTTTGTTACTCCAATGGATGGTACCCTTGTCATTATGGAAGGTAGTCTGTTGTCGAGATTTTTGTTACTCCAATGGATGGTAGCCTTGTCATTATGGAAGATAGTCTATTGTCGATATTTAATTACCCCATTGGATGGAAGCCTTGTCGTTAAGGAAGGGTGTCTGTTGTCGAGATTTTTGTTACTCCAATGGATGGTAGCCTTTTCATTATGGAAGGTTGTCTCTTGTGGATATTTTTGTTACTTCAATGGATGGTAGCCTTGTCCTTATGGAAGATAGTCTATTGTCGATATTTTTGTTACTCCATTGGATGAAAGCCTTGTCATTATGGAAGGTAGTCTGTTGTCGATATTTTTATTACTCCATTGGATGAAAGCCTTGTGATTATGGAAGGTAGTCTGTTGTCGAGATCTTTGTTACTCCAATGGATTGTAGCCTTGTCATTATGGAAGGTAGTCTCTTGTCGAGATTTTTGTTACTCCAATGCATGGTAGCCTTGTCATTATGGAAGACAGTCTATTGTCGATATTTTTGTTACTCTAAGGGATGATAGCCTTGTCATTATGGAAGGTAGTGTGTTGTCGATATTTTTGTTATTCCAATGGATGGTAGCCTTGTCATTATGGAAGGTAGTCTGTTGTCCAGATTTTTGTTACTCCATTGGATGAAAGCCTTGTCATTATGGAAGGTAGTCTGTTGTCGATATTTTTATTACTCCATTGGATGAAAGCCTTGTCATTATGGAAGGTAGTCTGTTGTCGAGATCTTTGTTACTCCAATTGATGGTAGCCTTGTCATTATGGAAGGTAGTCTATTGTCAAGATTTTTGTTACTCCAATGGATGGTAGCCTTGTCATTATGGAAGATAGTCTATTGTTGATATTTTTGTTACTCTAAGGGATGGTAGCCTTGTCATTATGGAAGGTAGTGTGTTGTCGATATTTTTGTTATTCCAATGGATGGTAGCCTTGTCATTATGGAAGGTTGTCTGTTGTCGAGATTTTTGTTACTACAATGGATGGTAGCCTTGTCATTATGGAAGGTATTCTGTTGTCGAGATTTTTGTTACTAAAATGGATTGTAGCCTTGTCGTTATCGAAGGTAGTCTGTTCTCGATATCTTTGTTACTCCAATGGATGGTAGCCTAGTCATTATGGAAGGTAGTCGGTTGTCGAGATTTTTGTTACTCCAATGGTTGGTAGCCTTGTCATTATGGAAGGTAGTCTATTGTCGAGATTTTTTATACTCCAATGGATTGTAGTCTTGTCCTTATGGAAGGTAGTCTGTTGTCGAGATTTTTGTTATGCCAATGGATGGTATCCTTGTTATTATGGAAGGTAGTCTATTGTCGATATTTTTTTCTTCCATTGGATGGTATCCTTGTCATTATGAAAGGTAGTTCGTTGTCGATACATTTTTTACTCCAATGGATGGTAGCCTAGTCATTATGGAAGAAAGTCTGTTGTCGAGATTTTTGTTACTCCAATAGATGGTAGCCTTGTCATTATGGAAGGTAGTCTATTGTCGAGATTTTTATTACTCCAATGGATTGTAGCCTTGTCATTATGGAAGGTAGTCTGTTGTGAATATATTTTTTACTCCAATGATGGTACCCTTGTCATTCTTAAAGGTAGTATGTTGTCGAGATTTTTGTTACTCCAATGGATGGTACCCTTGTCATTATGGAAGGTAGTCTGTTGTCGAGATTTTTGTTACTCCAATGGATGGTAGCCTTGTCATTATGGAAGATAGTCTATTGTCGATATTTTATTACCCCATTGGATGGAAGCCTTGTCATTATCGAAGGGTGTCTGTTGTCGAGATTTTTGTTACTCCAATGGATGTTAGCCTTTTCATTATGGAAGGTTGTCTCTTGTGGATATTTTTGTTACTTCAATGGATGGTAGCCTTGTCCTTATGGAAGATAGTCTATTGTCGATATTCTTGTTACTCCATTGGATGAAAGCCTTGTCATTATGGAAGGTAGTCTGTTGTCGATATTTTTATTACTCCATTGGATGAAAGCCTTATGATTATGGAAGGTAGTCTGTTGTCGAGATCTTTGTTACTCCAATGGATTGTAGCCTTGTCATTATGGAAGGTAGTCTCTTGTCGAGATTTTTGTTACTCCAATGCATGGTAGCCTTGTCATTATGGAAGATAGTCTATTGTCGATATTTTTGTTACTCTAAGGGATGATAGCCTTGTCATTATGGAAGGTAGTGTGTTGTCGATATTTTTGTTATTCCAATGGATGGTAGCCTTGTCATTATGGAAGGTAGTCTGTTGTCCAGATTTTTGTTACTCCATTGGATAAAAGCCTTGTCATTATGGAAGGTAGTCTGTTGTCGATATTTTTATTACTCCATTGGATGAAAGCCTTGTCATTATGGAAGGTAGTCTGTTGTCGAGATCTTTGTTACTCCAATTGATGGTAGCCTTGTCATTATGGAAGGTAGTCTGTTGTCAAGATTTTTGTTACTCCAATGGATGGTAGCCTTGTCATTACGGAAGATAGTCTATTGTTGATATTTTTGTTACTCTAAGGGATGGTAGCCTTGTCATTATGGAAGGTAGTGTGTTGTCGATATTTTTGTTATTCCAATGGATGGTAGCCTTGTCATTATGGAAGGTTGTCTGTTGTCGAGATTTTTGTTACTACAATGGATGGTAGCCTTGTCATTATGGAAGGTATTCTGTTGTCGAGATTTTTGTTACTAAAATGGATTGTAGCCTTGTCGTTATCGAAGGTAGTCTGTTCTCGATATCTTTGTTACTCCAATGGATGGTAGCCTAGTCATTATGGAAGGTAGTCGGTTGTCGAGATTTTTGTTACTCCAATGGTTGGTAGCCTTGTCATTATGGAAGGTAGTCTATTGTCGAGATTTTTTATACTCCAATGGATTGTAGTCTTGTCCTTATGGAAGGTAGTCTGTTGTCGAGATTTTTGTTATGCCAATGGATGGTATCCTTGTTATTATGGAAGGTAGTCTATTGTCGATATTTTTTTCTTCCATTGGATGGTATCCTTGTCATTATGAAAGGTAGTTCGTTGTCGATACATTTTTTACTCCAATGGATGGTAGCCTAGTCATTATGGAAGAAAGTCTGTTGTCGAGATTTTTGTTACTCCAATAGATGGTAGCCTTGTCATTATGGAAGGTAGTCTATTGTCGAGATTTTTATTAACCATATGGATTGTAGCCTTGTCATTATGGAAGGTAGTCTGTTGTGAATATATTTTTTACTCCAATGATGGTACCCTTGTCATTCTTAAAGGTAGTATGTTGTCGAGATTTTTGTTACTCCAATGGATGGTACCCTTGTCATTATGGAAGGTAGTCTGTTGTCGAGATTTTTGTTACTCCAATGGATGGTAGCCTTGTCATTATGGAAGATAGTCTATTGTCGATATTTTATTACCCCATTGGATGGAAGCCTTGTCATTATCGAAGGGTGTCTGTTGTCGAGATTTTTGTTACTCCAATGGATGTTAGCCTTTTCATTATGGAAGGTTGTCTCTTGTGGATATTTTTGTTACTTCAATGGATGGTAGCCTTGTCCTTATGGAAGATAGTCTATTGTCAATATTCTTGTTACTCCATTGGATGAAAGCCTTGTCATTATGGAAGGTAGTCTGTTGTCGATATTTTTATTACTCCATTGGATGAAAGCCTTATGATTATGGAAGGTAGTCTGTTGTCGAGATCTTTGTTACTCCAATGGATTGTAGCCTTGTCATTATGGAAGGTAGTCTCTTGTCGAGATTTTTGTTACTCCAATGCATGGTAGCCTTGTCATTATGGAAGATAGTCTATTGTCGATATTTTTGTTACTCTAAGGGATGATAGCCTTGTCATTATGGAAGGTAGTGTGTTGTCGATATTTTTGTTATTCCAATGGATGGTAGCCTTGTCATTATGGAAGGTAGTCTGTTGTCCAGATTTTTGTTACTCCATTGGATAAAAGCCTTGTCATTATGGAAGGTAGTCTGTTGTCGATATTTTTATTACTCCATTGGATGAAAGCCTTGTCATTATGGAAGGTAGTCTGTTGTCGAGATCTTTGTTACTCCAATTGATGGTAGCCTTGTCATTATGGAAGGTAGTCTGTTGTCAAGATTTTTGTTACTCCAATGGATGGTAGCCTTGTCATTACGGAAGATAGTCTATTGTTGATATTTTTGTTACTCTAAGGGATGGTAGCCTTGTCATTATGGAAGGTAGTGTGTTGTCGATATTTTTGTTATTCCAATGGATGGTAGCCTTGTCATTATGGAAGGTTGTCTGTTGTCGAGATTTTTGTTACTACAATGGATGGTAGCCTTGTCATTATGGAAGGTATTCTGTTGTCGAGATTTTTGTTACTACAATGGATTGTAGCCTTGTCGTTATGGAAGGTAGTCTGTTCTCGATATCTTTGTTACTCCAATGGATGGTAGCCTAGTCATTATGGAAGGTAGTCTGTTGTCGAGATTTTTGTTACTCCAATGGTTGATAGCCTTGTTGTGATCGGTGGATCTGGAACTGACTGTTTAACGCTGGTTCGCGAAATGTCGCAGAAGCAAGAGTCGCCATCGTCTTTTATTTTCTCCAAATGTAAAGGACAAAAGAACAGAAAAATTCCTTAAAGAGATTGCTCTCGGTTCGGGAGGTAGATTATAGAAAGGAAAGGTGTTAGCACCCTTTCTATCCATGGTTATCCATGGGCTCTTAGATAATTGCTCACTTGTGTTTTCAAAAATGGTTTGTTTGCTTTTCAACTGTGGGTTTTAAAAAGTTTCTTTGAAAATTCCAGTTCGACTCTTGTATCGGTCCTCAAGAGTGTTTGAAAAATTGCTTTCGAAAGCTTTTTGAAAAGGTGTTGGTGTGAAAAGTCTTTTTGAATTTGTTTTGAAATTAGAGCAAGTATCTACGAGAACCTATCTACCCTAAGGAATTCGTCTGTGTAAATGTCCTTTAAAGTAGTGCCATCCCACCATTGAGAGGTAGGTAGCACCACCGTTGGAGGTGTTCGGGTCAATTCGAGGTTCGGGACATGGTGATCACCGGAGCAATGGGAAGACACCTTAGAAGCTACCCTCATGCCAGGTTCCCGGATCATGAGGACTTACTAAGACATCCTCTACTCGACGACCACCTTTCGAGGCAAGGCAACAGTGAGGCGTACCCTAGGGGTGGTGTGTGAATTTGTGTGTTATTTCAGTTATTTTGTCTTTTGTCATGTCATGGGTGATCTAGCGTTTGTTTTTATTTTTGTCCATACATTCTTTCATGCCTTGATTAACAGTTAAAAATTGCGGAAAGTAAAAGTTCTAAAGCTATTACAAAAGGCGCGGGTCCACATCGCCAAAATTTCTTGAACCCGATTTGACAGAAAGCAAATAAATAAAGTAAAGAAAATAAAAGTGCGAGAAATTAATTTACAAGGCCTTGGGAGAGATACACAAATATTAAACGAAATAAAATAAATATGCGAATTAAGTAAGAATTAAAACGAGGGCGTTGGACCCTTTTTGCAAAATTAAATTAAATGATGAAATTAATTAATTAAAAAAGAAAAGAAATTGGTTTTTTGGTATTTTTTGATATTTTATGATTTTAATGGGAAAAAGAATTAAATGCAATTAAAATAAATGCTAACCCTAATTCTAGTTGTTTTTAATTTATTAAGAAAAGATTAAACTTTAACCTAAAATTAACCCTAATTAATTTACATGCAATTTAATTTACAAAAATAAATATTTAATATTTAATTATTATGGAAGAAAAAGAAAAAAGAATAAAAATTATCATAAACCCTAATTTTATCATTTTTAGATTAATTAAGAAAATATTAAGGTTTTCTCCTAAATTAAAACTAATCAATTAAAATTATTTATTTACAAAAATAAAAATATTTATTATTTTTTGTCTTTTCTGATTTTTTTTATTATTTTGTGATTTTATGAAACAATTAAATTAAATTACAAGAATTAATAAAAGGATAATAATTGAAAATAAAAAGAGAATGAAAATTAGAAAAAGATTGCAAACCTCAGGGGGGTCTGCCCCCAAATTGGGAAGTTTTTTGTAGTGATTCAGGCCCAATAACTCTGGCCTATTTGACTTTTGTGCTAGTGTACCAAAGCGCTGACTCATGTGTATCATTCCCTCCAAATCTGTGCCCTTGAATTGATCTCATCATATGCATGAAAGGCTGGATTTCATGGACATACGGTGGTCTTTGATGCTGAAACTGCATAGGATAATATTTGAAATAAAAATAATATGAAAGGGTGGGGACCTGGGGCTCGAACCCAGGTCCTGAGGTTTATGAACATCTTTTCTTAACCAACTGAGCTGCACGCATATTCATTAATATAAATGGAAAACGAATTATATAATAGAAAATTGGAGTTAGCGGAGGTCTGGCGCGAAAATTCGAATCAACCACTCATTGCTTCACACCTCAGCATCTTCTTCCTCATTGTTTTATTTTTCCTGAAACAAAATAAAATCAGCAACGGTTTTCTAAACGTTCTAAAAGGTGCCTTTCCAGAAAATAACGAATAGCTTGTAGTGGCTCATAAATTGAGCGCGAGGCATCTAATCTCTTCGTCCAAGCATGCTGGTTGCAACCATGGCATCGTGATTCTCCAATTTTGCTGTATTCAAAAACCCCTAATTCAAAAGCTTAAGAACCCTAAAAAACAACAATGGCAGATTCTCCAATAGTGCATAAAAACGCAATTAAGCAATTGGGTTAGCTTCAGAATTGGTCAATTAATAAGAATCCATGAACAAAATGCAATGAATGTGCTTAAATTATAAAATACGATTATGAAAAAAAATGGAGAAAGCTTGACTTCTGTACAATGATTCAAAGGGTTAGGGCCTGTGTTCTTGATCCAGGAAGGTTCCTTGATGTCCCAGGAATGTGATAGGATCGTTGTTTTGGCTTGAATCGACCTGCAAATAGGTTTTCAGAATTCACTTTTCAAGCAAAAATTTCAAGTTCTTTGTATGCTTTTCTGCGCAGCTTTTTGACAATGAGCATGAGGGTTTTGATCAGGCTTATGTATGGAGTGAATTAGGTCAAAAATCTGATCAAAAGAATCCAAGAATTGATTATGCAATATTTGATTTTCAAGCATTAGTTTTTTAAATCTTTTTCATACACTTTTGCTCTCAATCATATCCAATCCTTCCCTAATTGATCATGCACGAATTTGAGTTGTCCAATGAGAGTGTTTTCTGCACAAAAAGATTTGATTTCATTGGTTTTATATTTTTCATGTATTTTATTTAATTAAATGAATTATTAATAATAAAAAATTCAAATAAATAAATAAAAATGGAGAAAAACTTCCCTTTGGGCCAAATGGTCGTGCACATGCCTTGGATAATGAATTGTGGAAGAAAAAGAGGCCCATTAGCAATTTTAGGTCATTTGAATCAATGTTGACTTTTCAAAATATCCAAAAATTTCCCAACTTCCACAAGGCATAACTTGCTCAATTTTTAAGCTTTGCTCATGTTCTTGGACATTTTGGAAAGGTATTTGAGTCCTCTAACCAATGTCTTTGGTCCCATGTCATTTTGATTTACCAATCTCAAGTTATGGCCTTTAACTTAAAGTCCCTTTTTGTTGACTTTTGAAAATGACCTATAATGTTGAAATTGATAACTTTTTGTGAGAGCATTTCTTGGACTTGAAGTGTGAAGAGGAGTTGTACGAAATGTCTTTCTCTTCAAAATGAGCTTTGGATGGAATTTTTCTGATAATCCATGTGAAAGTTATGCCCTGGTCAATTTACAGTTGACTTTTTCAACTGTCCAAATAAGGAAACTTTTGCATCTTGATGATTTTTGAGCCAAGCTTTGAGAATCATGATCAAGCATTGATCAAATGATGTTTGTGGCTTCAAAATGAGATGTTGACCAAAAATTTGAACTTTTGACTGTCAAATGACCATTTTGCCCCTACAGTTGACTGTAGTGCAATTAGGGTTTTTTACTGTGCAATTTTGTGCTGGAAACCTTGAAACTTGGTATGAGGATGCTTGACCATATTTATAGGCATTTGGGACTTGATTGGACCCTTGGAAACTTCATTTTCTTGATCAGAACAAAAACCCTAATTTTGACTGTTCAGGAGGCTCTTACATTGTACAACCCTTGGGGAATTTTGCAGCTTGACTTGGCAATTTCTTGAAGGATATGGGAGGGCAAATTTTGGGGTACAACAGTTGCACCTGTTCAATCTTCTTAGACCTGAGGATGCAGATTGGCTGACGTGCCTTTCGTAATCCGAGGGTAGAAGATGATTGAACACTAGAGTGCCCAAAAATTTGTGCTCACATAGTAGCAATGTGATGATGGGAATGGGCTTATAGATGCCATTTGGAGTTTGATGAATAGGATGATGGGCTTATAGATGCCATCTGGACGTTGATCGCATAAGAGATTCCTTAGCGAGAATTTGCGTACCTGCAAAAGAAAATGAATACTTGACATGTTGCAGGAGTTGGTCTTCAGATGCTTGGTATAGATGTGTCCTGACTGGTTACAGGAGCTAAGTCTGGAGCTTCAAAAGATGATGAATAAACCATGGATGGTTACTACCTCAACGGGAACGGTGAGAGAACTTTGGGTGACTTTAAACAGCAAACGTTGAGAAAATTTTGGGATTACCACCTCCGCAGGATCGGGAAGAGAACCATAGGCAATTATAATCTCAATAACATTCATTGAGAAAAACCTGGAATGGAATTATCATCTCCGCAGCATTGGGGAGAGAACCATAGGAAATTATAATCTCAAAAGCAAACATTGAGAAAAACCTGGGATGGAATTATCGTCTCCGCAACATTGGGGAGATAACCATAGGAAATTATAATCTCAAAAGCGGACGTTTGAGAAAAACCTGGAATGGAATTATCATCTCTGCAACATTGGGGAGAGAACCGTAGGAAATTATAATCTCAAAAGCGGACGTTTGAGAAAAACCTGGAATGGAATTATCATCTCCGCAACATTGGGGAGAGAACCATAGGAAATTATAATCTCAAAAGCGGACGTTTGAGAAAAACCTGGAATGGAATTATCGTCTCCGCAGGATCGGGGAGAGAACCATAGGAAATTATAATCTCAAAAGCGGACGTTTGAGAAAAACCTGGAATGGAATTATCATCTCCGCAACATTGGGGAGAGAACCATAGGAAATTATAATCTCAAAAGCGGACGTTTGAGAAAAACCTGGAATGGAATTATCATCTCCGCAACATTGGGGAGAGAACCATAGGAAATTATAATCTCAAAAGCGGACGTTTGAGAAAAACCTGGAATGGAATTATCATCTCCGCAACATTGGGGAGAGAACCATAGGAAATTATACTTTCAAAAGCGGACGTTTGAGAAAACCTGGAATGGAATTATCATCTCCGCAACATTGGGGAGAGAACCATAGGAAATTATAATCTCAAAAGCGGACGTTTGAGAAAAATCTGGAATGGAATTATCATCTCCGCAACATTGGGGAGAGAACCATAGGAAATTATAATCTCAAAAGCGGACGTTTGAGAAAAACCTGGAATGGAATTATCATCTCCGCAACATTGGGGAGAGAACCATAGGAAATTATAATCTCAAAAGCAGACGTTTGAGAAAAACCTGGAATGAATTATCATCTCCGCAACATTGGGGAGAGAACCATAGGAAATTATAATCTCAAAAGCGGACGTTTGAGAAAAACCTGGAATGGAATTATCATCTCCGCAACATTGGGGTGAGAACCATAGGAAATTATAATCTCAAAAGCGGACGTTTGAGAAAAACCTGTGATAACTTCTACCGAGTCTTTATCAGAAAAATCTGTTTGGGGTCGATTTAGCTGGACTAGAGAAGGCCTTGGACTGGATAAGAAATCTTTGGAGTCAATTAACTGAACCGGTCTAGGTCTTGAATGTCTTGAAATATGATTGAGAATTTAACTGAATCTTTCCTGAAAGGTAAAGGTCAGTCATATGCAATGCATGATATGGACCAAGCAATGATGTTCTCAACATAAATGATATTTGTAAGATATGATGCGTATATGCATGCTATAATGATGGATGTTGATGTATGTTTTCGTCTAGGAAAGTAAATCCTTGACGGGTGCCGGGAAGTCACTCTTGGGCTGATGTTGATGAATAAGCTTTTACTTCCGTTGGGGATGATAGTTGCAAGAATACCGGCAGGAGAAGATAACTCCGTTGGGGAATAAACTTGGCGAATGGAATATTCTGCGGGGAGAAAAAATACTCTAGCGATCTTGCTGGGAAGCGATACTCTGTGGGGAGATAGATACTTTGCTGAGTAGTTGATAATAACTTGTTGGGGATACCCTTGTTGTGTTGGAAGTATTGATAGACTTCGCTGGGGATAAGAAGGCTTCGTCGAGGACGATCTTTCCGTGGCTTTTAGCTGAGGATAACTCAGTTATATCCTGGTAAGGGAATAACTCTTTGAATAAAGCCGGACGACGCGTTCGTGCTCTGCGAGGATAAGCTTCCAGAATCTACTGGGGATAAGCTTACTGCTTGGGGAGATGGATTCCAACTTTCTTGGGGAAACTGGATTGGACTCTCTTGGGGAAGTATTGAACTGCGGGGAAAGTGATTCCTTTTGATATACCGCCAGGGAACAATCTTTAGGCCAAGACTGCCGGGGATGCTTGTTATGAATATATGCATATTGCTGGGGACTGTTGAGACCTGCTGGAGGATACCCAATTTCTTTAAGATTTGATAACTTTGCTCGGAGAAGAGTGCACTGACTTGCTGGCTCACTCTCTGGGGAATTGAGATATATTGGTTGCGTTCTTTAGTCGAACCTACCTTGGTACCTTGGCGGACAGAACAATTAGATTACTTAGACAACTTTTTATTGCCCCTGTTTCTAATGTTTCCTGTAATTAATTCTTTGTTTCGCATGCAACTATTTATGAGTTAGCAAATTATTGTTAATGCATATATCACAAATTGAACCTTGGACGTTCTTCGCAAAACAAAACAGAAAAAGAAAAACAATTGGCACTTTTTACTGAAAAGTATATTTGTATTGATTTTTGAATGGCCTGAAAATAGGCGTTTGTGTACAAGAGGCTGATGTCCTAGTAAGAGAACGCCGCCGAACAAAAGAGTTTATACAAATTTTGTACAAAAGAAAATCAAACAGCTGTGTGAAATGAATGATCCCACTGGGTTTCAACTCTGCTATTGCCTTTATATCCCCGAGCGTCTCATCACTTGATGACCTTGGTTGAAGGTGAAGCTGACTGATCGATGCCGTCTGAACTTGATGTAGATACCGGATTCTGGATGCAAAGTGATCCAATGAGACATAGTATTACGCTTTTATCCCTAACTTTTGCCTGGACCGCCCTTTCGGGTTTTCAGTCCACCGGGATACCCATTTTTGCCCAAGCCGCCTTTTCAGGTTTTCGACTTGCCGGGTGTACAGATTTTTTTTTATTTCATCCCTTCATTTTGCCCGAACCCTTTTGGTTCGACGGGAAGCCCTAATTTTTGCCTAGGCATGTCAGCCTAGCGGGTCTTTTTTAGGCGTAGTATCTTTTTACTATGTCTGCATTGGCGGGGTGAGGAAGGTCGTCACCATCCATGTTGGTTAGAATCATGGCTCCTCCTGAGAACACATGTTTAACCACAAATGGCCCTTCGTACGTAGGGGTCCATTTGCCCCTTGGATCACTCTGAGGAAGGATGATTCGCTTGATTACCAGATCCCCAACTTGATATTCCTGTGGTCTGACCTTTTTGTTAAATGCCCTGATCATCCATTTCTGATACGTCTGACCATGACAGATAGCAGCAAGTCTCTTTTTATCAATGAGGTTGAGCTGATCAAGTCGTGTCTGGATCCAATCATCTTTGTTCAGATTTGCATCCTTCATTATCCGGAGAGAGGGTGTCTGCACTTCGATCGGTAAGACTGCCTCCATACCATAAACCAAAGAGAAAGGAGTTGCCCCGGTTGATGTCCTAGCTGAGGTGCGGTACCCATGTAGAGCGAACGGTAACATCTCGTGCCAATCCTTATAAGTCACTGTCATCTTCTGCACGATTTTCTTGATATTTTTATTTGCCGCTTCTACAGCCCCATTCATCTTCGGTCTGTAAGGAGAAGAATTGTGGTGCTGTATTTTGAAATGTTCGCAGAGCTCAGCGATCATCTTGTTATTCAGATTGGTACCGTTATCTGTAATAATTCTCTCAGGGACACCGTATCGACAGATCAGATTATACCGAATGAACCGTGCCACAACAGTCTTGGTTACCGTAGCATAGGAAGCTGCTTCGACCCACTTTGTAAAATAATCAATCGCTACCAGGATGAAGCGATGCCCATTAGATGCCGTAGGTTTAATCTCACCAATCATGTCTATGCCCCACATTGCAAACGGCCAAGGCGCAGTCAGAACATTCAGGGGAACTGGAGGAACATGCACCTTGTCTGCATAAATCTGGCACTTATGGCATGTCCTGGAATGTTGGTAGCAGTCAGCTTCCATTGTGGACCAGTAATACCCTTCCCGAAGGATCTTCTTTGCCATTGTATGCCCACTGGAATATGTACCAAAGGTCCCTTCATGTAGCTCTTCCATGACCCTTTCTGCTTCAGTCTTATCCACACAACGCAGTAAGGTCGAATCATGGTTTCGCTTGTACAAGATGTCGTTGCTAAGAAAGAACTTCGCTGCGAACCTTCTCAGAAACTTCTTATCATTGACAGAGGCACCTTCGGGGTATTCCTGAGCTTCCAAATATCTCTTCACCTCATGGTACCAAGGCTTCTCAGTCACCAATTCAGTCTCGAGATCACAACAGTATGCCGGTTCGTCCAGTTTCCAGATGATGATCCAGGGAGCCTCATTATCCCATTTAACTTTGAACATAGAAGACATTGTGGCTAACGCGTCCGCCAACTGATTCTCTTCTCTTGGGAAGTGTTCAAAGGTTATTTCCGTGAAGTGTGGGATCAAGGTTAACACACATTCTCTGTAAGGAATAAGGTTCGGATGTTTCGTATCCCACTCTCCTTTGATCTGATTGATCACGAGAGCGGAATCTCCGAAGACACTCAGAAACTTAATCCTTAGGTCGATCACAGCTTGAAGACCCATAATGCACGCCTCATACTCCGCCATGTTGTTGGTACAATTGAAACACAGCCGGGCAGTGAGTGGAGTGTGAGTACCTTGAGGTGATATGATTATGGTGGCGATACCGTTTCCCAAAGCATTGGAGGCTCCTTCAAAGTGCATAGACCATCGGGATCCTTCCTCAGGTCCTTCATCCGGTCTAGGTATTTCACAATCAGTCACAATCATGATTCTTTCATCCGGAAACTCGAAGTTCATTGACTGATAGTCATCTACAGCCTGATGTGCCAAGTGGTCTGCCAATACACTTCCCTTGATGGCTTTCTGGGTCGTGTATTGAATGTCGTATTCTGTTAAGATCATTTGCCATCTTGCAATTCTCCCCGACAGAGCAGGCTTTTCGAATATGTACTTTATAGGATCCATCTTTGAGATCAACAAGGTAGTGTGAGTCAGCATATACTGTCTCAGCCGGCGAGCAACCCATACCAAAGCGCAACAAGTTTTCTCAAGCAGTGAGTATCGGGTCTCACAGTCGGTAAACTTTTTGCTAAGGTAATAAATGGCATGCTCTTTTCGGCCGGACTCGTCATGCTGCCCCAGCAGGCACCCCATTGAGTTGTCGAGCACTGTCAGGTACAGTATCAGAGGTCTCCCTTCAACCGGTGGCATAAGGATAGGTGGTTCTTGGAGATACTCCTTGATTCTGTCAAAATCAGCCTGACATTCATCGTTCCAACGTACTACCTAATCTTTCTTCAGCAGCTTGAAGATTGGCTCACAGGTAGCAGTCAGATGTGAGATGAATCGCGCAATGTAATTCAGGCGTCCTAAAAAGCCTCTGACTTCCTTCTCTGTCCTAGGAACTGGCATCTCTTGAATAGCTTTAACCTTGGCAGGGTCCACTTGAATGCCCTTGTCACTTACTACGAAACCTAGCAACTTTCCCGATCTTACCCCGAAGGTGCACTTGGTCGTGTATTGAATGTCGTATTCTGTTAAGATCATTTGCCATCTTGCAATTCTCCCCGACAGAGCAGGCTTTTCGAATATGTACTTTATAGGATCCATCTTTGAGATCAACAAGGTAGTGTGAGTCAGCATATACTGTCTCAGCCGGCGAGCAACCCATACCAAAGCGCAACAAGTTTTCTCAAGCAGTGAGTATCGGGTCTCACAGTCGGTAAACTTTTTGCTAAGGTAATAAATGGCATGCTCTTTTCGGCCGGACTCGTCATGCTGCCCCAGCACGCACCCCATTGAGTTGTCGAGCACTGTCAGGTATAGTATCAGAGGTCTCCCTTTAACCGGTGGCATAAGGATAGGTGGTTCTTGGAGATACTCCTTGATTCTGTCAAAAGCAGCCTGACATTCATCGTTCCAACGTACTACCTGATATTTCTTCAGCAGCTTGAAGATTGGCTCACAGGTAGCAGTCAGATGTGAGATGAATCGCGCAATGTAATTCAGGCGTCCTAAAAAGCCTCTGACTTCCTTCTCTGTCCTAGGAACTGGCATCTCTTGAATAGCTTTAGCCTTGGCAGAGTCCACTTGAATGCCCTTGTCACTTACTACGAAACCTAGCAACTTTCCCGATCTTACCCCGAAGGTGCACTTGGTCGTGTATTGAATGTCGTATTCTGTTAAGATCATTTGCCATCTTGCAATTCTCCCCGACAGAGCAGGCTTTTCGAATATGTACTTTATAGGATCCATCTTTGAGATCAACAAGGTAGTGTGAGTCAGCATATACTGTCTCAGCCGGCGAGCAACCCATACCAAAGCGCAACAAGTTTTCTCAAGCAGTGAGTATCGGGTCTCACAGTCGGTAAACTTTTTGCTAAGGTAATAAATGGCATGCTCTTTTCGGCCGGACTCGTCATGCTGCCCCAGCACGCACCCCATTGAGTTGTCGAGCACTGTCAGGTATAGTATCAGAGGTCTCCCTTTAACCGGTGGCATAAGGATAGGTGGTTCTTGGAGATACTCCTTGATTCTGTCAAAAGCAGCCTGACATTCATCGTTCCAACGTACTACCTGATATTTCTTCAGCAGCTTGAAGATTGGCTCACAGGTAGCAGTCAGATGTGAGATGAATCGCGCAATGTAATTCAGGCGTCCTAAAAAGCCTCTGACTTCCTTCTCTGTCCTAGGAACTGGCATCTCTTGAATAGCTTTAGCCTTGGCAGAGTCCACTTGAATGCCCTTGTCACTTACTACGAAACCTAGCAACTTTCCCGATCTTACCCCGAAGGTGCACTTGTTCGGGTTCAATCTCAGCTTGTACAGCTTCAGCCGGTCAAACAATTTCTGCAGATGGTCTAGGTGCTCTTCTTCAGTCTGTGACCTTGCGATCATGTCGTCAACATACACTTCTATCTCATGATGGATCATGTCATGAAACAAAGCAACCATGGCACGTTGGTAGGTTGCCCCAGCGTTCTTTAGTCCAAAAGGCATGACCTTGTAGCAGAAGGTGCCCCACTGAGTAACAAATGTAGTCTTTTCCATGTCTTCAGGTGCCATCTTGATCTGATTGTAACCTGAAAAGCCATCCATGAAAGAGAATACCTTGTGCTGAGCAGTATTATCAACAAGGACATCAATGTGAGGTAGAGGGAAGTCATCTTTGGGTCTGGCCCTGTTCAGATCCCTGTAGTCGACACACATTCTGACCTTACCGTCCTTCTTAGGTACCGGCACCACATTAGCAACCCACTGAGGGTAAGAAGTCACTGCAAGGAATCCAGCGTCGAATTGTTTCATAACCTCGGCCTTGATCTTCTCGGACATCTCTGGACGCATACGGCGGACCTTTTGCTTAACCGGAGGGAAGTCTTCCTTAGTTGGCAAGTGGTGGACCACGATATCGGTATCCAACCCGGGCATGTCTTCGTAGGACCAAGCAAAGATCTCCATATAATCATGTAGCATTTGAGTCAACCGTTGCTTCACGCTGAGCTCTAGGTTGGCACCAATCTTTACCTCTTTCCGGTCTGTCTCAATACCCAAGTTTATTGTTTCCACTGGCTCTTCATGGGGTTGAATTGCCCTCTCTTCCTGAAGCAACAGTCTTGCAAGCTCGCCAGGCACTTCGCAATCATCTTCACCTTCATCTTCGGCTAAGTTGATCGGATTTTCGAAGTCATAATTGGCAGTAGCAGAGTCGTTACCAGCGAGATCCAGAGTGGATTGAAACCTGTATGAGTGAGTGTGTGTGTAAATACAGCTGTTTTGAAAAATATATAAAGGAAAGAAAGACAGAAAAGGAGCATAAGATTTGAAATGTGAGAAAACGTCCAAGATTTTCATTTATGATATATGAAATGACAATTTATATGCCCTCACAAATAGAACCACGGTGCCTCGGGTAAGACACCGGGCCATATAGTTTATTTATTGTTTATTACAAATACCAAAACATAGGAATTCATTACTTAGTAACAAGAGAAACAGGTAGGTTGTCCTTCGCACTCCAATTGTTAGGTCCACTGTCGGTTACAGGGTAAATCCAGCTATTGAACTCAGCTTCATCCACTTCCTCTTCGTCCCCAATAGCATTCACTCCATGAGCAGGCAAGGGAGCTGTCACTACATTAGGTTTCTCAGATGCCTCAAACTGTACTTCCTTGGCGTCAATAAGGTCCTGCAGCTTGCTCCTTAATGCCCAACAGTCGTCAGTGGAATGCCCCGGGCTATCAGAATGATAAGCACAACGAGCATTTGGGTTGTACTTAGGAGATGTAGTATTTGGAAACTTCGGAGCCTCTCTGACAGTCACTAGGTTGGTTGAGAGCAACTGTGGCAGGATCTGCGATAAGGTCATGCTTAAACGGGTAAACTCTCTCCGGGGTCTTTCAGCCCTTTGAGGATTGGTTGGCCGAGGAGCGGCGGCAGGCTTGGCAATCGTTACCGCACTGACAGATTGGCGGCGCTCAAATCTTTCTGATCTCCAGGAGCCATATACAGCACTAGCCTCCTTTTTGAAGGGTTTCTTCTCAGAATTAGACGATGCACCCTTTGGAATCTTACCAGACTTTAACCCAACCTCAATTCTCTCTCCAGTCAGAATCAGATCAGTGAACCCTGCAGACGAATTCCCAATGAGATGGTTGAAAAATGGCCCAGATAGGGTCCCCAAGAACATGTCTACCAACTCCTGATCAGTCAACGGAGGCTGCACCCTGCCAGCCAGGTCTCTCCACTTCTGAGCGTACTCTTTAAAACCTTCACTTGAACCTAACGACATACCCTAGAGTTGGGTACGTGTAGGGGCAAGGTCGGCATTATATTGATACTGCTTGTAGAAAGCAGTAGCCAACTCCTCCCAGTTACGAACCTTGGTCCCATCCAGCTGATAGAACCATTCGAGATGAGTCCCTGAAAGACTCTCCTGGAAGAAGTGGATCCACAAATTCTTATCCGCTGAGTACGGTTGAATTTTCCGAACATAGGACCTGAGATGTAGCTTGGGACAAGACGCCCCGTCATATTTAGTGAAAGATGGTGCTTTGAACTTCCGAGGAATGATCACACCAGTAGACAAACCCAGATCTCCGAAATCCAGCCCAGGTACCTGTTGTATCTCCATAGCATTCAACCTGTCTTCCAGCTGCTTGTAACGGTCTTCTGCCGGAGGGTACTGCTCTTCATCAAAATCAGTCTCGTTGTGAGAGACTACCGGACTAGGACCTTTTTCTGCTTGAGGAGTACTTTTGCCAATGGAAGAACCAACCTCTTCATTCTGCAAAGTATTGCCAAACCTTCGGCCCGAGCTGAACAGAACAGTCCTTCTCTTCTTCTTCTTCTCCTTCTTCAGGAGAAGAGCCTTCAGCTCTTCTTGGCCTTGAGCCAAACCCTCGATTAACTCCTGAAATTGCGCATTCTGCGCCTGAAGAGCTTTGATGGATGTCTCAGTTGAGGATGAGTCAGGATTCATGATGCTGAAATAAACAGCGAAGAACTGTAAGCAACCTGAAAAGAGGAAAAACCTGCTATGCACATGATGAATGATATGTGTTTATGCAATGCATTCAAGGGTTCGAAAGTTCAAATTTGTTGTAGACAAAAAGGAACACACGTTATCATTAAGGAAGTAATTGTTCAATACATCAAAGCCTCATGGGCAAAGTAATACAAAAGCAAATCAATCCCAAAATATACTACGCATCCTCTTTGGAGCTATGTAAGTGTTGAGATTCCTCTCCTCATGCAACAGGAGGGTGAGCTCCAAGACCTTCTTTTCACTGGCATGTAAACTAGTCTCAAGAGAATTTCGTTCTTCCTTAAGCTGGATCCAGCTCTTCTGCATCTCTTCCCAGGATGTGGGCATATCAGGGTGCTGAATAGTATAGGACACTTATCCTTCCAAGACCGGCTCTTTGATCACATAGAGCATATGGGGATAAGGCATCACTAACTTCTGGGAGCGGGCTCGTACCCACTTGAGATAAGGTTCCAACGGGATGGAATTCCTGTGCCCCAGTGTCTTGCTGTCTATCCTACCAGGCATCCTCCAAGCTCTGATAAATCTCTGGAGAAGTCCTTGAGTATCGTTGTCGAAGTCAAAAACTATGTCAGGAATTAACATGTCATGAGGACCATACCTCCGAGCATAACCAAACTGTCTCCAAGCCAGGCATGGGCTGTAAGTAATACCTCCTCTGATTCCAAGTAAAGGAACATTAGGGTATTCCCCGCAACGATCAATGATAGTGACATCTTCTCTGGACCGAGGGCACCAATGTATATCTGCATGTGTAAGAGTCATCAACCGTTGTGACCATCTCAAACCCCGCTCATTCTTCAAAACTGATTGTGGAAGGTGTGAAATAAACCACCTTCCCAGGAGAGGAGTGAAACACATAAGGACACCTCTTTTTCTCATGGTTCGAGTGTAACATGAGTGAAGGATGTCCCCCAGCAACGTAGGTATAGGATTCCTGGACATAAAGATCTGGACAGCACTGACATCAATAAGCTGATCTGGGTTAGGGAACAACACCAAACCATAGACAAGGAGGGCCACAACCTCTTCAAAAGCTTGCAAGTCAAGGGAGTTCCAACATTCATGGGCCTTTTCAAACAGAAACCTGGCTAAGAACCCTTTGATACCACTTCTAACTTCCCAATATCCCTTGAGGTCAGATGACTGTAGGTGCAAGGCTTTAGCAATCTCTTCAAGCTTAGGTTCCTTTTCCATACCGTTGTAGGGTAGCTGATCAAGGATAGGGATCTTCAGGAGCCGGGAGAACTCCTCCAATGTAGGTACCAGCTGATAATCCAAGAAGGTGAAACAGTGATGCAGCGGGTCAAAGAACTGAAACAGGACCTTTATCATGTCTTCCTCAATGTTGGTATTGACCAAGATGATGATTCTTCCATGTCTTTCACTGAATGAAGAGTTCTCGGGAATCCTGGATATAAGCTCCTTAAGCTGAGGAGGGATCCTTACAAGATTGATTTGAATTGTCTTTCTACGAACAGTTTCCATGTCCTATAAAACAAGAACAAAGATGAAAATTCGAACCCCTGAAATGGTTAGTCGATGCATATGATGCTGGATGATGTCATGATGCTATGATTAAACACACCACAGATATTTACAAAGACAAACATGTAAGGCACACAAGGCACACAAGACAAGCCCTTAGGGTTTAAGGCCAGCATGGGGTATGGGTAGTACCCTCTTGAAGTTGGTGGGTTCATCCTGTCCTATTAGAAGTAACCGGGTTCTAAGGGTCCCAATATCACGGGATTGCTTTCATTGTTCATCGTTTCGATTTAGCCACTGAACTGGCGACCGAAATATTCCAGGAAAGCAACCCTCAATTGAGTGTAGTATCGAGTATCAACCAACCTCGGACTTCACCAAAGTCAGTTATCTCACTACCCTAAAGAGGCCAAGATAGTTCAATTAAGGTTCCTAAGGTCTGTTGATGCTTCACGACACCACGCGGAGGCCCCGTACTCTCCTTGACTGAACTCAAGGGTTACCGGTACACACCAAAGTGCCACATCAACGTAGCAGACTGTTTCAACCATGTCGGTATACCCCGCACAGTTCCCTCACAGTCTTGTTGCTACTTTCTAAGAAGGTATCCCCCAGATCCGAGTTAGGATCTATAGAACTCCCAAGCAACCCACAATTTAAAGCACACAAGGAAAGCAATTGAAAACACAGTGATCTTAGTCCTAAGGTACACCTCACTTTAAGTTATATTCCCCAGCAGAGTCGCCAGTTCTGTGATCGGTGGATCTGGAACTGACTGTTTAACGCTGGTTCACGAAATGTCGCGGAAGCAAGAGTCGCCACCGTCTTTTATTTTCTCCAAATGGAAAGGACAAAAGCACAGAAAAATTCCTTAAAGAGATTGCTCTTGGTTCGGGAGGTAGATTATAGAAAGGGAAGGTGTTAGCACCCTTTCTATCCATGGTTATCCATGGGCTCTTAGATACTTGCTCACTTGTGTTTTCAAAAATGGTTTGTTTGCTTTTCAACTGTGGGTTTTAAAAAGTTTCTTTGAAAATTCCAGTTCGACTCTTGTATCAGTCCTCAAGAGTGTTTGAAAAATTGCTTTCGAAAGCTTTTTGAATTTGTTTTGAAATTAGAGCAAGTATCTACGAGAACCTATCTACCCTAAGGAATTCGTCTGTGTAAATGTCCTTTAAAGTAGTGCCATCCCACCATTGAGAGGTAGGTAGCACCACCGTTGGAGGTGTTCGGGTCAATTCGAGGTTCGGGACATGGTGATCACCGGAGCAATGGGAAGACACCTTAGAAGCTACCCTCATGCCAGGTTCCCGGATCATGAGGACTTACTAAGACATCCTCTACTCGACGACCACCTTTCGAGGCAAGGCAACAGTGAGGCGTACCCTAGGGGTGGTGTGTGAATTTGTGTGTTATTTCAGTTATTTTGTCTTTTGTCATGTCATGGGTGATCTAGCGTTTGTTTTTATTTTTGTCCATACATTCTTTCATGCCTTGATTAACAGTTAAAAATTGCGGAAAGTAAAAGTTCTAAAGCTATTACAAAAGGCGCGGGTCCACATCGCCAAAATTTCTTGAACCCGATTTGACAGAAAGCAAATAAATAAAGTAAAGAAAATAAAAGTGCGAGAAATTAATTTACAAGGCCTTGGGAGAGATACACAAATATTAAACGAAATAAAATAAATATGCGAATTAAGTAAGAATTAAAACGAGGGCGTTGGACCCTTTTTGCAAAATTAAATTAAATGATGAAATTAATTAATTAAATAAGAAAAGAAATTGGTTTTTTGGTATTTTTTGATATTTTATGATTTTAATGGGAAAAAGAATTAAATGCAATTAAAATAAATGCTAACCCTAATTCTAGTTGTTTTTAATTTATTAAGAAAAGATTAAACTTTAACCTAAAATTAACCCTAATTAATTTACATGCAATTTAATTTAAAAAAATAAATATTTAATATTTAATTATTATGGAAGAAAAAGAAAAAAGAATAAAAATTATCATAAACCCTAATTTTATCAATTTTAGATTAATTAAGAAAATATTAAGGTTTTCTCCTAAATTAAAACTAATCAATTAAAATTATTTATTTACAAAAATAAAAATATTTATTATTTTTTGTCTTTTCTGATTTTTTTTATTATTTTGTGATTTTATGAAAAAATTAAATTAAATTACAAGAATTAATAAAAGGATAATAATTGAAAATAAAAAGAGAATGAAAATTAGAAAAAGATTGCAAACCTCAAGGGGGTCTGCCCCCAAATTGGGAGGTTTTTTGTAGTGATTCAGGCCCAATAACTCTGGCCTCTTTGACTTTTGTGCTAGTGTACCAAAGCGCTGACTCATGTGTATCATGCCCTCCAAATCTGTGCCCTTGAATTGATCTCATCATATGCATGAAAGGCTGGATTTCATGGACATACGGTGGTCTTTGATGCTGAAACTGCATAGGATAATATTTGAAATAAAAATAATATGAAAGGGTGGGGACCTGGGGCTCGAACCCAGGTCCTGAGGTTTATGAACATCTTTTCTTAACCAACTGAGCTGCACGCATATTCATTAATATAAATGGAAAACGAATTATATAATAGAAAATTGGAGTTAGCGGAGGTCTGGCGCGAAAATTCGAATCAACCACTCATTGCTTCACACCTCAGCATCTTCTTCCTCATTGTTTTATTTTTCCTGAAACAAAATAGAATCAGCAACGGTTTTCTAAACGTTCTAAAAGGTGCCTTTCCAGAAAATAACGAATAGCTTGTAGTGGCTCATAAATTGAGCGCGAGGCATCTAATCTCTTCGTCCAAGCATGCTGGTTGCAACCATGGCATCGTGATTCTCCAATTTTGTTGTATTCAAAAACCCCTAATTCAAAAGCTTAAGAACCCTAAAAAACAACAATGGCAGATTCTCCAATAGTGCATAAAAACGCAATTAAGCAATTGGGTTAGCTTCAGAATTTGTCAATTAATAAGAATCCATGAACAAAGTGCAATGAATGTGCTTAAATTATAAAATACGATTATGAAAAAAAATGGAGAAAGCTTGACTTCTGTACAATGATTCAAAGGGTTAGGGCCTGTGTTCTTGATCCAGGAAGGTTCCTTGATGTCCCAGGAATGTGATAGGATCGTTGTTTTGGCTTGAATCGACCTGCAAATAGGTTTTCAGAATTCACTTTTCAAGCAAAAATTTCAAGTTCTTTGTATGCTTTTCTGCGCAGCTTTTTGACAATGAGCATGAGGGTTTTGATCAGGCTTATGTATGGAGTGAATTAGGTCAAAAATCTGATCAAAAGAATCCAAGAATTGATTATGCAATATTTGATTTTCAAGCATTAGTTTTTTCAATCTTTATCATACACTTTTGCTCTCAATCATATCCAATCCTTCCCTAATTGATCATGCACGAATTTGAGTTGTCTAATGAGAGTGTTTTCTGCACAAAAAGATTTGATTTCGTTGGTTTTATATTTTTCATGTATTTTATTTAATTAAATGAATTATTAATAAAAAAAAATTCAAATAAATAAATAAAAATTGAGAAAAACTTCCCTTTGGGCCAAATGGTCGTGCACATGCCTTGGATAATGAATTGTGGAAGAAAAAGAGGCCCATTAGCAATTTTAGTTCATTTGAATCAATGTTGACTTTTCAAAATATCCAAAAATTTCCCAACTTCCACAAGGTATAACTTGCTCAATTTTTAAGCTTTGCTCATGTTCTTGGACATTTTGGAAAGGACTTTGAGTCCTCTAACCAATGTCTTTGGTCCCATGTCATTTTAGTTTACCAATCTCAAGTTATGGCCTTTGACTTAAAGTCCCTTTTTATTGACTTTTGAAAATGACCTATAATGTTGAAATTGATAACTTTTTGTGAGAGCATTTCTTGGACTTGAAGTGTGAAGAGGAGTTGTAGGAAATGTCTTTCTCTTCAAAATGAGCTTTGGATGGAATTTTTCTGATAATCCATGTGAAAGTTATGCCCTGGTCAATTTACAATTGACTTTTTCAGCTGTCCAAATAAGGAAACTTTTGCATCTTGATGATTTTTGAGCCAAGCTTTGAGAATCATGATCAAGCATTGATCAAATGATGTTTGTGGCTTCAAAATGAGATGTTGACCAAAAATTTGAACTTTTGACTGTCAAATGACCATTTTGCCCCTACAGTTGACTGTAGTGCAATTAGGGTTTTTGACTGTGCAATTTTATGCTGGAAACCTTGAAACTTGTTATGAGGATGCTTGACCATATTTATAGGCATGTGGGACTTGATTGGACCCTTGGAAACTTCATTTTCTTGATCAGAACAAAAACCCTAATTTTGACTATTCAGGAGGCTCTTACATTGTGCAACCCTTGGGGAATTTTGCAGCTTGACTTGGCAAATTCTTGAAGGATATGGGAGGGCAAATTTTTGGGTACAACACTTGTCATTATGGAATGTAGTCTATTGTCAAGATTTTTTATACTCCAATGGATTGTTGCCTTGTCATTATGGAAGGTAGTCTCTTGTGGATATTTTTGTTACTCCAATAATGGTACCGTTGTCATTATGGAAGGTAGTCTGTTGTCGAGATTTTTTTTACTCCTATGGATGGTATCCTTGTCATTATGGAAGGTAGTTCGTTGTCGATACCTTTGTTACTCCAATGGATGGTAGCCTAGTCATTATGGAAGGTAGTCTGTTGTCGAGATTTTTGTTACTCCAATAGATGGTAGCCTTGTCATTATGGAAGGTAGTCTATTGTCGAGATTTTTTTTACTCCAATGGATTGTAGCCTTGTCATTATGGAAGGTAGTCTCTTGTGGATATTTTTGTTACTCCAATGATGGCACCCTTGTCATTATGGAAGATAGTATGTTGTCGAGATTTTTGTTACTACAATGGATGGTAGCCTTGTCATTATGGAAAGTAGTCTGTTGTCGATATTTATATTACTCCATTGGATGAAAGCCTTGTCATTAAGGAAGGTAGTCTGTTGTCGAGATCTTTGTTACTCCAATGGATGGTAGCCTTGTCATTATGGAAGGTATTTTGTTGTCGAGATTTTTGTTACTACAATGGATGGTTGCCTTGTCATTATGGAAGGTAGTCTGTTGTCGAGATTTTTGTTACTCCAATGGTTGGTAGCCTTGTCATTATGCAAGGTAGTCTATTGTCGAGATGTTTTATACTCCAATGGATTGTAGTCTTGTCATTATGGAAGGTAGTCTATTGTCGAGATTTCTGTTACGCCAATGGATGGTATCCTTGTTATTATGGAAGGTAGTCTATTGTCCATATTTTTTTATTCAAATGGATGGTATCCTTGTCATTATGAAAGGTAGTTCGTTGTCGATACATTTGTTACTCCAATGGATGGTAGCCTAGTCATTATGGAAGAAAGTATGTTGTCGAGATTTTTGTTACTCCAATAGATGGTAGCCTTGTCATTATGGAAGGTAGTCTATTGTCGAGATTTTTATTACTCCAATGGATTGTAGCCTTGTCATTATGGAAGGTAGTCTGTTGTGAATATATTTTTTACTCCAATGATGGTACCCTTGTCATTCTTAAAGGTAGTATGTTGTCGAGATTTTTGTTACTCCAATGGATGGTACCCTTGTCATTATGGAAGGTAGTCTGTTGTCGAGATTTTTGTTACTCCAATGGATGGTAGCCTTGTCATTATGGAAGATAGTCTATTGTCGATATTTTATTACCCCATTGGATGGAAGCCTTGTCGTTATGGAAGGGTGTCTGTTGTCGAGATTTTTATTATTCCAATGGATGGTAGCCTTGTCATTATGGAAGGTAGTCTGTTTGTCGAGATTTTTGTTACTCCAATGGATGGTAGCCTTGTCATTATGGAAGGTTGTCTCTTGTGGATATTTTTGTTACTTCAATGGATGGTAGCCTTGTCATTATGGAAGATAGTCTATTGTCGATATTTTTGTTACTCCATTGGATAAAAGCCTTGTCATTATGGAAGGTAGTCTGTTGTCGATATTTTTATTACTCCATTGGATGAAAGCCTTGTCATTATGGAAGGTAGTCTGTTGTCGAGATTTTTGTTACTCCAATGCATGGTAGCCTTGTCATTATGGAAGATAGTCTATTGTCGATATTTTTGTTACTCTAAGGGATGATAGCCTTGTCATTATGGAAGGTAGTGTGTTGTCGATATTTTTGTTATTCCAATGGATGGTAGCCTTGTCATTTTGGAAGGTAGTCTGTTGTCAAGATTTTTGTTACTCCAATGGATGTAAGCCTTGTCATTATGGAAGGTATTCTGTTGTCGAGATTTTTGTTACTCCAATAGATGAAAGCCTTGTCATTATGGAAGGTAGTCTATTGTCGAGATCTTTGTTACTCCAATGGATGGTAGCCTTGTCATTATGGAAGGTAGTCTGTTGTCGAGATCTTTGTTACTCCAATGGATTGTAGCCTTGTCATTATGGAAGGTAGTCTGTTGTCGAGATTTTTGTTACTCCAATGCATGGTAGCCTTGTCATTATGGAAGATAGTCTATTGTCGATATTTTTGTTACTCTAAGGGATGGTAGCCTTGTCATTATGGAAGGTAGTGTGTTGTCGATATTTTTGTTATTCCAATGGATGGTAGCCTTGTCATTATGGAAGGTAGTCTGTTGTCCAGATTTTTGTTACTCCATTGGATGAAAGCCTTGTCATTATGGAAGGTAGTCTGTTGTGGATATTTTTATTACTCCATTGGATGAAAGCCTTGTCATTGTGGAAGGTAGTCTGTTGTCGAGATCTTTGTTACTCCAATGGATGGTAGCCTTGTCATTATGGAAGGTAGTCTGTTGTCAAGATTTTTGTTACTCCAATGGATGGTAGCCTTGTCATTATGGAAGGTAGTCTGTTGTCGAGATTTTTGTTACTCCAATGGTTGGTAGCCTTGTCATCATGGAATGTAGTCTATTGTCGAGATTTTTTATACTCCAATGGATTGTAGTCTTGTCCTTATGGAAGGTAGTCTGTTGTCGAGATTTTTGTTATGCCAATGGATGGTATCCTTGTTATTATGGAAGGTAGTCTATTGTCGATATTTTTTTCTTCCAATGGATGGTATCCTTGTCATTATGAAAGCTAGTTCGTTGTCGATACATTTTTTACTCCAATGGATGGTAGCCTAGTCATTATGGAAGAAAGTCTGTAGTCGAGATTTTTGTTACTCCAATAGATGGTAGCCTTGTCATAATGGAAGATAGTCTATTGTCGATATTTTTATTACTCCATTAGATGAAGGCCTTGTCATTATGGAAGGTAGTCTGTTGTCGAGATTTTTATTACTCCATTGGATGAAAGCCTTGTCATTATGGAAGGTAGTCTGTTGTCAAGATCTTTGTTACTCCAATGAATGGTAGTCTTGTCATTATGGAAGGTAGTCTCTTGTGGATATTTTTGTTACTCCAATGATGGTACCCTTGTCATTATGGAAGGTAGTATGTTGTCAAGATTTTTTTTACTACAATGGATGGTAGCCTTTTCATTATTGGAAGGTAGTCTGTTGTCGAGATTTTTGTTACTCCAATGGATGGTAGCATTGTCATTATGGAAGGTTGCCTCTTGTGGATATTTGTGTTACTTCAATAGATGGTACCCTTGTCATTATGGAAGGTAGTCTGTTGTCGAGATTTTTGTTACTCCAATGGATGGTAGCCTTTTCATTATGGAAGATAGTCTATTGTCGATATTTTTATTACCCCATTGGATGGAAGCCTTGTCGTTATGGAAGGGTGTTTGTTGTTGATATTTTTGTTATTCCAATGGATGGTAGCATTGTCATTATGGAAGGTAGTCTGTTGTCGGGATTTTTGTTACTCCAATGGATTGTAGCCTTGTCATTATGGAAGGTAGTATGTTGTCGATATCTTTGTTACTACAATGAATGGTAGCCTTGTCATTATGGAAGGTAGTCTGTTTTCGAGATTTTTGTTACTCTAAGGGATGATAGCCTTGTTATTATGGAAGGTAGTCTGTTGTCGAGATTTTTGTTATTACAATGGATGGTAGCCTTGTCTTTATGAAAGGTAGTCCATTGTCAATATATTTGTTACTCTAATGGATGGTAGCCTAGTCATTATGGAAGGTAGTCTGTTGTCGAGATTTTTGTTACTCCAATGGATGGTAGCCTTGTCATTATGGAAGGTAGTCTGTTGTCCATATTTTTGTTACACCAATGGATGGTAGCCTTGTGATTATGGAAGGTAGTCTACTGTCAAGATTTTTGTTACTACAATGGATGGTAGCCTTTTCAGTATGGAAGGTATTCTGTTGTCGATATTTTTGTTACTATAATGGATTGTAGCCTTGTCGTTATAGAAGGTAGTCTGTTGTCGAGATTTTTGTTACTCTAAGGGATGGTAGCCTTGTCATTATGGAAGGTAGTGTGTTGTCGATATTTTTTTTATTCCAATGGATGGTAGACTTGTCATTATGGAAGGTAGTCTGTTGTCGAGAATTTTTATACTCCAATTCATGGTAGCCTTGTCATTATGGAAGGTAGTTTCTTGTGGATATTTTTGTTACTCCAATGATGGTAGCCTTTTCATTAAGGAAGGTAGTCTGTTGTCGAGATTTTTGTTACTCCAATGGACGGTATCCTTGTCATTATGGAAGGTAGTCTCTTGTCGAAATTTTTATTATTCCAATGGATGGTATCCTTGTCATTATGAAAGATAGTCCGTTGTCGATATCTTTGTTACTCTAATGGATGGTAGCCTAGTCATTAAGGAAGGTAGTCTGTTGTTGAGATTTTTGTTACTCCAATAGATGGTAGCCTTGTCATTTTGTAAAGTAGTTCATTATTGAGACTTTGTTACTCGAATGGATGGTAGCCTTGTCATTATGGAAGGTAGTTTGTTGTTGAGATATTGTTACTGCAATGGATTGTAGCCTTGACATTATGGAAGGTAGTTCGTTGTTTAGATTTTGTTACTCGAATGGATGGTAGCCTTGTCATTATGGAAGGTAGTTCGTTGTTGAGATTTTATTACTCCAATCGATGGCAACCTTGTCATTATGGAAGGTAGTTTGTTGTCGAGATTTTGTTACTCCAATGGATGGTAGACTTCTCATTATAGAAGGTAGTTCGTTGTTGAGTTTTGTTTCTCCAATGGATGGTAGCCTTGTCATTACACAAGGTAGTCTGTTTCTCGAGATTTTTGTTACTCCAATGGATGGTAGCCTTGTCATAATGGATGGTTGTGTCTTGTGGATATTTTTGTTACTCCAATGGATGGTAGCCTTGTCATAATGGAAGATAGTCTATTGTCGATATTTTTATTACTCCATTGGATGAAAGCCTTGTCATTATGGAAGGTAGTCTGTTGTCGAGATTTTTATTACTCCATTGGATGAAAGCCTTGTCATTATGGAAGGTAGTCTGTTGTCGAGATCTTTGTTACTCCAATGGATGGTAGCCTTGTCATTATGGAAGGTAGTCTGTTGTCGAGATTTTTGTTACTATAAGGGATGGTAGCCTTGTCATTATGGAAGGTAGTGTGTTGTCGATATTTTTGTTATTCCAATGGATGGTAGCCTTGTCATTATAGAAGGTAGTCTGTTGTCGAGAATTTTTATACTCCAATGGATGGTAGCCTTGTCATTATGGAAGGTAGTTTCTTGTGGATATTTTTGTTACTCCAATGATGGTAGCCTTGTCATTAAGGAAGGTAGATTGTTGTCGAGATTTTTGTTACTCCAATGGACGGTATCCTTGTCATTATGGAAGGTAGTCTCTTGTCGAGATTTTTATTATTCCAATGGATGGTATCCTTGTCATTATGAAAGATAGTCCGTTGTAGATATCTTTGTTACTCTAATGGATGGTAGCCTAGTCATTAAGGAAGGTAGTCTGTTGTCGAGATTTTTGTTACTCCAATAGATGGTAGCCTTGTCATTTTGTAAAGTAGTTCATTGTTGAGACTTTGTTACTCGAATGGATGGTAGCCTTGTCATTATGGAAGGTAGTTTGCTGTTGAGATATTGTTACTGCAATGGATGGTAGCCTTGACATTATGGAAGGTAGTTCGTTGTTGAGATTTTGTTACTCGAATGGATGGTAGCCTTGTCATTATAGAAGGTAGTTCATTGTTGAGTTTTGTTACTCCAATGGATGGTAGCCTTCTCATTACACAAGGTTGTCTGCTTGTCGAGATTTTTGTTAGTCCAATGGATTGTAGCCTTGTCATTATGGAAGGTTATCTCTTGTGGATATTTTTGTTATTCCAATGGATGGTAGTCTTATCATAATGGAAGATAGTCTATTGTCGATATTTTTACTCCATTGGATGAAAGCCTTGTCATTATGGAAGGTAGTCTGTTGTCGAGATTTTTATTACTCCATTGGATGAAAGCCTTGTTATTATGGAAGGTAGTCTGTTGTCGAAATCTTTGTTACTCCAATGGATGGTAGCCTTGTCATTATGGAAGGTAGTCTGTTGTCGAGATTTTTGTTACTCTAAGGGATTGTAGCCTTGTCATTATGGAAGGTAGTGTGTTGTCGATATTTTTGATATTCCAATGGATGGTAGCATTGTCATTATGGAAGGTAGTGTGTTGTCGATATTTTTGTTATTCCAATGGATGGTAGCGTTGTAATTATGGAAGGTAGTCTGTTGTCAAGATTTTTGTTAGTCCAATGGATGTAAGCCTTGTGATTATGGAAGGTAGTCTATTGTCGAGATTTTTGTTACTACAATGGATGGTAGCCTTTTCATTATGGAAGGTATTTTGTTGTCGATATTTTTGTTACTACATTGGATTGTAGCCTTGTCGTTATGGAAGGTAGTCTGTTGTCGATATCTTTGTTACTCCAATGGATGGTAGCCTTGTCATTATAGAAGGTTGCCTCTTGTGGATATTTTTGTTACTGCAATGGATGGTACCCTTGTCATTATGGATGTTAGTCTGTTGTAGAGATTTTTTTATTCCAATGGATGGTATCCTTTCCTTATGAAAGGTAGTTCGTTGTGGATACCTTTGTCACTCCAATGGACGGTAGCCTAGTCATTATGGAAGGTAGTCTGTTTGTCGAGATTTTTATTACTCCAATGGATGGTAGCCTTGTCATTATGGAAGGTAGTCTGTTGTCCATATTTTTGTTACACCAATGGATGGTAGCCTTGTGATTATGGAAGGTAGTCTATTGTCAAGATTTTTGTTACTACAATGGATGGTAGCCTTGTCGTTATAGAAGGTAGTCTGTTGTCGAGATTTTTGTTACTCTAAGGGATGGTAGCCTTGTCATTATGAAAGGTAGTGTGTTGTCGATATTTTTGTTAGTCCAATGGATGGTAGCCTTGTCATTATGGAAGGTAGTCTGTTGTCGATAATTTTTATACTCCAATGGATGGTAGCCTTGTCATTATGGAAGGTAGTTTCTTGTGGATAATTTTGTTACTCCAATGATGGTAGCCTTGTCATTAAGGAAGGTAGTCTGTTGTCGAGATTTTTGTTACTCCAATGGACGGTATCCTTGTCATTATGGAAGGTAGTCTCTTGTCTAGATTTTTATTATTCCAATGGATGGTATCCTTGTCATTATGAAAGATAGTCCGTTGTCGATATCTTTGTTACTCTAATGGATGGTAGCCTAGTCATTAAGGAAGGTAGTTTGTTGTCGAGATTTTTGTTACTCCAATAGATGGTATCCTTGTCATTTTAAAAAGTAGTTCATTGTTGAGACTTTGTTACTCGAATGGATGGTAGCCTTGTCATTATGGAAGGTAGTTTGTTGTTGAGATGATATTACTGCAATGGATGGTAGCCTTGACATTATGGAAGGTAGTTCGTTGTTGAGATTTTGTTACTCGAATGGATGGTAGCCTTGTCATTATGGAAGGTAGTTCGTTGTTGAGATTTTATTACTACAATCAATGGCAACCTTGTCATTATGGAAGGTAGTTTGTTGTCGAGATTTTGTTACTCCAATGGATGGTAGCCTTGCCATTACACAAGGTAGTCTGTTTCTCGAGATTTTTGTTACTCCAATGGATGGTAGGCTTGTCATTATGGAAGGTAGTCTATTGTCGATATTTTTATTACTCCATTGGATGAAAGCCTTGTCATTATGGAAGGTAGTATGTTGTCGAGATTTTTATTACTCCATTGGATGAAAGCCTTGTCATTATGGAAGGTAGTCTGTTGTCGAGATCTTTGTTACTCCAATGGATGGTAGCCTTGTCATTATGGAAGGTAGTCTGTTGTCGAGATTTTTGTTACTCTAAGGGATGGTAGCCTTGTCATTATGGAAGGTTGTCTCTTATGGATATTTTTGTTACTCCAATGGATGGTAGCCTTGTCATAATGGAAGATAGTCTATTGTCGATATTTTTATTACTCCATTGTATGAAAGCCTTTTCATTATGGAAGGTAGTTTCTTGTGGATATTTTTATTACTCCATTGGATGAAAGCCTTATCATTATGGAAGGTAGTCTGTTATCGAGATCTTTGTTACTCCAATGGATGGTAGCCTTGTCATTATGGAAGGTAGTATGTTGTCGAGATTTTTGTTATTCTAAGGGATGGTAGCCTTGTCATTATGGAAGGTAGTGTGTTGTCGATATTTTTGTTATTCCAATGGATGGTAGCCTTGTCATTATGAAAGGTAGTCTGTTGTCGAGAATTTTTATACTCCAATGGATGGTAGCCTTGTCATTATGGAAGGTAGTTTGTTGTCGAGATTTTTGTTACTCCAATGGACGGTATCCTTGTCATTATGGAAGGTAGTCTCTTGTCGAGATTTTTGTTATTCCAATGGATGGTATCCTTGTCATTATGAAAGATAGTCCGTTGTTGATATCTTTGTTACTCTAATGGATGGCAGCCTAGTCATTAAGGAAGGTAGTCTGTTGTCGAAATTTTTGTTACTCCAATAGATGGTAGCCTTGTCATTTTGTAAAGTAGTTCATTTTTGAGACTTTGTTACTCGAATGGATGGTAGCCTTGTCATTATAGAAGGTAGTTCATTGTTGAGTTTTGTTACTCCAATGGATGGTAGCCTTCTCATTACACACGGTTGTCTGCTTGTCGAGATTTTTGTTAGTCCAATGGATTGTAGCCTTGTCATTACGGAAGGTTATCTCTTGTGGATATTTTTGTTACTCCAATGGATGGTAGTCTTGTCATAATGGAAGATAGTCTATTGTCGATATTATTAGTCCATTGGATGAATGCCTTGTCATTATGGAAGGTAGTCTGTTGTCGAGATTTTTATTACTCCATTGGATGAAAGCCTTGTCATTATGGAAGGTAGTCTGTTGTCGAGATCTTTGTTACTCCAATGGATGGTAGCCTTGTCATTATGGAAGGTAGTTTGTTGTCGAGATTTTTGTTACTCTAAGGGATTGTAGCCTTGTCATTATGGAAGGTAGTGTGTTGTCGATATTTTTGTTATTCCAATGGATGGTAGCCTTGTCATTATGGAAGGTAGTGTGTTGTCGATATTTTTGTTATTCCAATGGATGGTAGCGTTGTAATTATGGAAGGTAGTCTGTTGTCAAGATTTTTGTTACTCCAATGGATGTAAGCCTTGTGATTATGGAAGGTAGTCTATTGTCGAGATTTTTGTTACTACAATGGATTGTAGCCTAGTCGTTATGGAAGGTAGTCTGTTGTCGATATCTTTGTTACTCCAATGGATGGTAGCCTTGTCATTATAGAAGGTTGCCTCTTGTGGATATTTTTGTTACTCCAATGGATGGTACCCTTGTCATTATGGATGTTAGTCTGTTGTAGAGATTTTTTTATTCCAATGGATGGTATCCTTTCCTTATGAAAGGTAGTTCGTTGTCGATACTTTTGACACTCCAATGGACGGTAGCCTAGTCATTATGGAAGGTTGTCTGTTTGTCGAGATTTTTATTACTCCAATGGATGGTAGCCTTGTCATTATTGAAGGTTGTCTCTTGTGGATATTTTTTGTTACTCCAATGGATGGTACCCTTGTCATTATGGAAGGTAGTCTGTTGTCGAGATTTTTGTTACTCCAATGGATGGTAGCCTTGTCATTATGGAAGGTAGTCTATTGTCCATATTTTTGTTACACCAATGGATGGTATCCTTGTGATTATGGAAGGTAGTCTATTGTCAAGATTTTGGTTACTACAATGGATGGTAGCCTTGTCGTTATAGAAGGTAGTCTGTTGTCGAGATTTTTGTTACTCTAAGGGATGGTAGCCTTGTCATTATGGAAGGTAGTGTGTTGTCGATATTTTTGTTATTCCAATGGATGGTAGCCTTGTCATTATGGAAGGTAGTCTGTTGTCGATAATTTTTATACTCCAATGGATGGTAGCCTTGTCATTATGGAAGGTAGTTTCTTGTGGATATTTTTGTTACTCCAATGATGGTAGCCTTGTCATTAAGGAAGGTAGTCTGTTGTCGAGATTTTTGTTACTCCAATGGACGGTATCCTTGTCATTATGGAAGGTAGTCTCTTGTCTAGATTTTTATTATTCCAATGGATGGTATCCTTGTCATTATGAAAGATAGTCCGTTGTCGATATCTTTGTTACTCTAATGGATGGTAGCCTAGTCATTAAGGAAGGTAGTCTTTTGTTGAGATTTTTGTTACTCCAATAGATGGTATCCTTTTCATTTTGTAAAGTAGTTCATTGTTGAGACTTTGTTACTCGAATGGATGGTAGCCTTGTCATTATGGAAGGTAGTTTGTTGTTGAGATATTGTTACTGCAATGGATGGTAGCCTTGACATTATGGAAGGTAGTTCGTTGTTGAGATTTTGTTACTCGAATGGATGGTAGCCTTGTCATTATGGAAGGTAGTGCATTGTTGAGATTTTATTACTCCAATCAATTGCAACCTTGTCATTATGGAAGGTAGTGTGTTGTCGAGATTTTGTTACTCCAATGGATGGTAGACTTCTAATTATAAAAGGTAGTTCGTTGTTGAGTTTTGTTACTCCAATGGATGGTAGCCTTGTCATTACACAAGGTAGTCTGTTTCTCGAGATTTTTGTTACTCCAATGGATGGTAGCCTTGTCATTATGGATGGTTGTCTCTTATGGATATTTTTGTTACTCCAATGGATGGTAGCCTTGTCATAACGGAAGATAGTCTATTGTCGATATTTTTATTACTCCATTGGATGAAAGCCTTGTCATTATGGAAGGTAGTATGTTGTCGAGATTTTTATTACTCCGTTGGATGAAAGCCTTGTCATTATGCAAGGTAGTGTGTTGTCGATATTTTTGTTATTCCAATGGATGGTAGCCTTGTCATTATGGAAGGTAGTCTGTTGTCGAGAATTTTTATACTCCAATGGATGGTAGCCTTGTCATTATGGAAGGTAGTTTCTTGTGGATATTTTTGTTACTCCAATGATGGTAGCCTTGTCATTAAGGAAGGTAGTCTGTTGTCGTAATTTTTTTTCCTCCAATGGACGGTATCCTTGTCATTATGGAAGGTAGTCTCTTGTCGAGATTTTTATTATTCCAATGGATGGTATCCTTGTCATTATGAAAGATAGTCCATTATCGATATCTTTGTTACTCTAATGGATGGTAGCCAAGTCATTAAGGAAGGTAGTCTGTTGTCGAGATTTTTTTTACTAGAATAGATGGTATCCTTGTCATTATGGAAGGTAGTTTGTTGTTGAGATATTGTTACTACAATGGATGGTAGCCTTGACATTATGGAAGGTAGTTCGTTGTTGAGATTTTGTTACTCAAATGGATGGTAGCCTTGTCATTATGGAAGGTAGTTTGTTGTTGAGATTTTATTACTCCAATCAATGGCAACCTTGTCATTATGGAAGGTAGTTTGTTGTCGAGATTTTGTTACTCCAATGGATGGTAGCCTTGTCATTACACAAGGTAGTCTGTTTCTCGAGATTTTTGTTACTCCAATGGATGGTAGCCTTGTCATTATGGAAGGTAGTCTATTGTCGATATTTTTATTACTCCATTGGATAAAAGCCTTATCATTATGGAAGGTAGTATGTTGTCGAGATTTTTATTACTCCATTGGATGAAAGCCTTGTCATTATGGAAGGTAGTCTGTTGTCGAGATCTTTGTTACTCCAATGGATGGTAGCCTTGTCATTATGGAAGGTAGTCTATTGTCGAGATTTTTGTTACTCTAATGGATGGTAGCCTTGTCATTATGGAAGGTTGTCTCTTATGGATATTTTTGTTACTCCAATGGATGGTAGCCTTGTCATAATGGAAGATAGTCTATTGTCGATATTTTTATTGCTCCATTGTATGAAAGCCTTGTCATTATGGAAGGTAGTTTCTTGTGGATATTTTTATTACTCCATTGGATGAAAGCCTTGTCATTATGGAAGGTAGTTTGTTGTCGAGATCTTTGTTACTCCAATGGATGGTAGCCTTGTCATTATGGAAGGTAGTATGTTGTCGAGATTTTTGTTATTCTAAGGGATGGTAGCCTTGTCATTATGGAAGGTAGTGTGTTGTCGATATTTTTATTATTCCAATGGATGGTAGCCTTGTCATTATGGAAGGTCGTTTCTTGTGGATATTTTTGTTACTCCAATGATGGTAGCCTTGTCATTAAGGAAGGTAGTTTGTTGTCGAGATTTTTGTTACTCCAATGGACGGTATCCTTGTCATTATGGAAGGTAGTCTCTTGTCGAGATTTTTATTATTCCAATGGATGGTATCCTTATCATTATGAAAGATAGTCCGTTGTCGATATCTTTGTTACTCTAATGGATGGTAGCCTAGTCATTAAGGAAGGTAGTCTGTTGTCGAAATTTTTGTTATTCCAATAGATGGTAGCCTTGTCATTTTGTAAAGTAGTTCATTTTTGAGACTTTGTTACTCGAATGGATGGTAGCCTTGTCATTATGGAAGGTAGTTTGTTGTTGAGATTTTGTTACTGCAATGGATGGTAGCCTTGACATTATGGAAGGTAGTTCGTTGTTGAGATTTTGTTACTCGAATGGATGGTAGCCTTGTCATTATGGAAGGTAGTTCGTTGTTGAGATTTTATTACTCCAATCGATGGCAGCCTTGTCATTTTGGAAGGTAGTTTGTTGTCGAGATTTTTTTACTCCAATGGATGGTAGCCTTTTAATTATAGAAGGTAGTTCGTTGTTGAGTTTTGTTACTCCAATGGATGGTAGCCTTGTCATTACACAAGGTAGTCTGTTTGTCGAGATTTTTGTTACTTCAATGGATGGTAGCCTTGTCATTATGGAAGGTTATCTCTTGTGGATATTTTTGGTACTCCAATGGATGGTAGCCTTGTCATAATGGAAGATAGTCTATTGTCGATATTTTTATTACTCCATTGGATGAAAGCCTTGTCATTATGGAAGGTAGTCTGTTGTCGAGATTTTTATTACTCCATTGGATGAAAGCCTTGTCATTATGGAAGGTAGTCTGTTGTTGAGATCTTTGTTACTCCAATGGATGGTAGCCTTGTCATTATGGAAGGTAGTCTGTTGTCGAGATTTTTGTTACTCTAAGGGATTGTAGCCTTGTCATTATGGAAGGTAGTGTGTTGTCAATATTTTTGTTATTCCAATGGATGGTAGCCTTGTCATTGTGGAAGGTAGTGTGTTGTCGATATTTTTGTTATTCCAATGGATGGTAGCGTTGTAATTATGGAAGGTAGTCTGTTGTCAAGATTTTTGTTACTCCAATGGATGTAAGCCTTGTGATTATGGAAGGTAGTCTATTGTCGAGATTTTTGTTACTACAATGGATGGTAGCCTTGTCATTATGGAAGGTATTCTATTGTCGATATTTTTGTTACTACAATGGATTGTAGCCTTGTCGTTATGGAAGGTAGTCTGTTGTCGATATCTTTGTTACTCCAATGGATGGTAGCCTTGACATTATAGAGGGTTGCCTCTTGTGGATATTTTTGTTACTCCAATTGATGGTAGCCTTGTCATAATGGAAGATAGTCTATTGTCGATATTTTTATTACTCCATTGGATGAAAGCCTTGTCAGTATGGAATGTAGTCTGTTGTCGAGATTTTTATTACTCCATTGGATGAAAGCCTTGTCATTATGGAAGGTAGTCTGTTGTCGAGATCTTTGTTACTCCAATGGATGGTAGCCTTGTCATTATGGAAGGTAGTCTGTTGTCGAGATTTTTGTTACTCTAAGGGATTGTAGCCTTGTCATTATGGAAGGTGGTGTGTTGTCGATATTTTTGTTATTCCAATGGATGGTAGCCTTGTCATTATGGAAGGTTGTCTCTTTTGGATATTTTTTGTTACTCCAATGGATGGTACCCTTGTCATTATGGAAGGTAGTCTGTTGTCGAGATTTTTGTTACTCCAATGGATGGTAGCCTTGTCATTATGGAAGGTAGTCTGTTGTCCATATTTTTATTACACCAATGGATGGTAGCCTTGTGATTATGGAAGGTAGTCTATTTTCAAGATTTTTGTTACTACAATGGATGGTAGCCTTGTCAGTATGGAAGGTATTCTGTTGTCGATATTTTTGTTACTATAATGGATTGTAGCCTTGTCATTATGGAAGGTAGTCTGTTGTCGAGATTTTTGTTACTCTAAGGGATGGTAGCCTTGTCATTATGGAAGGTAGTGTGTTTTTGATATTTTTGTTATTCCAATGGATGGTAGCCTTGTCATTATGGAAGGTAGTCTGTTGTCGAGAATTTTTATAATCCAATGGATGGAAGCCTTGTCATTATGGAAGGTAGTTTCTTGTGGATATTTTTGTTACTCCAATGATGGTAGACATGTTATTAAGGAAGGTAGTTTGTTGTCGAGATTTTTGTTACTCCAATGGACGGTATCCTTGTCATTATGGAAGGTAGTCTCTTGTCGAGATTTTTATTATTCCAATGGATGTTATCCTTGTCATTATGAAAGATAGTCTGTTGTCGATATCTTTGTTACTCTAATGGATGGTAGCCTAGTCATTAAGGAAGGTAGTCTGTTGTCGATATTTTTGTTACTCCAATAGATGGTAGCCTTGTCATTTTGTAAAGTAGTTCATTGTTGAGACTTTGTTACTCGAATGGATGGTAGCCTTGTCATTATGGAAGGTAGTTTGTTGTTGAGATATTGTTACTACAATGGATGGTAGCCTTGACATTATGGAAGGTAGTTCATTGTTCAGATTTTGTTACTCGAATGGATGGTAGCCTTGTCATTATGGAAGGTAGTTTGTTGTTGAGATTTTATTACTCCAATCGATGGCAGCCTTGTCATTATGGAAGGTAGTTTGTTGTCGAGATTTTGTTACTCCAATGGATGTTAGCCTTCTCATTATACAAGGTAGTTCGTTGTTGAGTTTTGTTACTCCAATGGATGGTAGCCTTGTCATTACACAAGGTAGTCTGTTTGTCAAGATTTTTGTTACTCCAATGGATGGTAGCCTTGTCATTATGGAAGGTTATCTCTTGTGGATATTTTTGTTACTCCAATGGATGGTAGCCTTGTCATAATGGAAGATAGTCTATTGTCGATATTATTACTCCATTGGATGAAAGCCTTGTCATTATGGAAGGTAGTCTGTTGTCGAGATTTTTATTAATCCATTGGATGAAAGCCTTGTCATTATGGAAGGTAGTCTGTTGTCGAGATCTTTGTTACTCCAATGGATGGTAGCCTTGTCATTATGGAAGGTAGTCTGTTGTCGAGATTTTTGTTACTCTAAGGGATTGTAGCCTTGTCATTATGGAAGGTAGTGTGTTGTCGATATTTTGTTATTCCAATGGATGGTAGCCTTGTCATTATGGAAGGTAGTGTGTTGTCGATATTTTTGTTATTCCGATGGATGGTAGCCTAGTCATTATGGAAGGTTGTCTCTTTTGGATATTTTTTGTTACTCCAATGGATGGTACCCTTGTCATTCTGGAAGGTAGTCTGTTATCGAGATTTTTGTTACTCCAATGGATGGTACCCTTGTCATTATGGAAGGTAGTCTGTTGTCCATATTTTTATTACACCAATGGATGGTAGCCTTGTGATTATGGAAGGTAGTCTATTTTCAAGATTTTTGTTACTACAATGGATGGTAGCATTGTCAGTATGGAAGGTATTCTGTTGTCGATATTTTTGTTACTATAATGGATTGTAGCGTTGTCGTTATGGAAGGTAGTCTGTTGTCGAGATTTTTGTTACTCTAAGGGATGGTAGCCTTGTCATTATGGAAGGTAGTGTGTTTTTGATATTTTTGTTATTCCAATGGATGGTAGCCTTGTCATTATGGAAGGTAGTCTGTTGTCGAGAATTTTTATAATCCAATGGATGGTAGCCTTGTCATTATGGAAGGTAGTTTCTTGTGGATATTTTTGTTACTCCAATGATGGTAGCCATGTTATTAAGGAAGGTAGTTTGTTGTCGAGATTTTTGTTACTCCAATGGACGGTATCCTTGTCATTATGGAAGGTAGTCTCTTGTCGAGATTTTTATTATTCCAATGGATGTTATCCTTGTCATTATGAAAGATAGTCTGTTGTCGATATCTTTGTTACTCTAATGGATGGTAGCCTAGTCATTAAGGAAGGTAGTCTGTTGTCGATATTTTTGTTACTCCAATAGATGGTAGCCTTATCATTTTGTAAAGTAGTTCATTGTTGAGACTTTGTTACTCGAATGGATGGTAGCCTTGTCATTATGGAAGGTAGTTTGTTGTTGAGATATTGTTACTACAATGGATGGTAGCCTTGACATTATGGAAGTTAGTTCATTGTTGAGATTTTGTTACTCGAATGGATGGTAGCCTTGTCATTATGGAAGGTAGTTTGTTGTTGAGATTTTATTACTCCAATCGATGGCAACCTTGTCATTATGGAAGGTAGTTTGTTGTCCAGATTTTGTTACTCCAATGGATGTTAGCCTTCTCATTATAGAAGGTAGTTCGTTGTTGAGTTTTGTTACTCCAATGGATGGTAGCCTTGTCATTACACAAGGTAGTCTGTTTGTCAAGATTTTTGTTACTCCAATGGATGGTAGCCTTGTCATTATGGAAGGTTATCTCTTGTGGATATTTTTGTTACTCCAATGGATGGTAGCCTTGTCATAATGGAAGATAGTCTATTGTCGATATTATTACTCCATTGGATGAAAGCCTTGTCATTATGGAAGGTAGTCTGTTGTCGAGATTTTTATTAATCCATTGGATGAAAGCCTTGTCATTATGGAAGGTAGTCTGTTGTCGAGATCTTTGTTACTCCAATGGATGGTAGCCTTGTCATTATGGAAGGTAGTCTGTTGTCGAGATTTTTGTTACTCTAAGGGATTGTAGCCTTGTCATTATGGAAGGTAGTGTGTTGTCGATATTTTGTTATTCCAATGGATGGTAGCCTTGTCATTATGGAAGGTAGTGTGTTGTCGATATTTTAGTTATTCCAATGGATGGTAGCATTGTAATTATGGAAGGTAGTCTGTTGTCATGATTTTTGTTACTCCAATGGATGGCAGCCTTGTCATTATGGAAGGTATTCTGTTGTCGATATTTTTGTTACTACAATGGATTGTAGCCTTGTCGTAATGAAAGGTAGTCTGTTGTAGATATCGTTGTTACTCCAATGGATGGTAGCCTTGTCATTATAGAAGGTTGCCTCTTGTGGATATTTTTGTTACACCAATGGATGGTACCCTTGTCATTATGGAAGTTAGTTTGTTGTAGAGATTTTTTTTATTCCAATGGATGGTATCCTTGTCCTTATGAAAGGTAGTTCGTTGTCGATACCTTTGTTACTCCAATGGATGGTAGCCTAGTCATTATGGAAGGTAGTCTGTTGTCGAGATTTTTGTTACTCCAATAGATGGTAGCCTTGTCATTATGGAAGGTAGTCTATTTTCAAGATTTTTGTTACTCCAATGGATTATAGCCTTGTCATTATGGAAGGTAGTCTCTTGTGGATATTTTTGTTACTCCAATGATGGTACCATTGTCATTATGGAAGGTAGTATGTTGTCGAGATTTTTGTTACTACAATGGATGGTAGCCTTTTCATTATGGAAGGTAGTCTGTTGTCGAGATTTTTGTTACTCCAATGGATGTTAGCCTTGTCATTATGGAAGGTTGCCTCTTGTGGATATTTTTGTTACTCCAATGGATGGTGCCCTTGTCATTATGGAAGGTAGTCTGTTGTCGAGATTTTTGTTACACCAATGGATGGTAGCCTTGTCATTATGGAAGATAGTCTATTGTCGATATTTTTTTACTCCAATGGATGGTAGCCTTGTCATTATGAAAGGTAGTATGTTGTCGATATCTTTGTTACTACAATGAATGGTAGTCTTGTCATTATGGAAGGTAGTCTATTGTCGAGATTTTTGTTACTCCAATAGATGGTAGCCTTGTCATTTTGTAAAGTAGTTCATTGTTGAGACTTTGTTACTCGAATGGATGGTAGCCTTGTCATTATGGAAGGTAGTTTGTTGTTGAGATATTGTTACTGCAATGGATGGTAGCCTTGACATTATGGAAGGTAGTTCGTTGTTGATATTTTGTTACTCGAATGGATGGTAGCCTTGTCATTATGGAAGGTAGTTCGTTGTTGAGGTTTTATTACTCCAATCGATGGCAGCCTTGTCATTATGGAAGGTATTTTGTTGTCGAGATTTTTTTACTCCAATGGATGGTAGCCTTCTCATTATAGAAGGTAGTTCGTTGTTGAGTTTTGTTACTCCAATGGATGGTAGCCTTGTCATTACACAAGGTAGTCTGTTTGTCGAGATTTTTGTTACTCCAATGGATTGTAGCCTTCTCATTATGGAAGGTTGTCTCTTGTGGATATTTTTGTTACTCCAATGGATGGTAGCCTTGTCATAATGGAAGATAGTCTATTGTCGATATTTTTATTACTCTATTGGATGAAACCCTTGTCAGTATGGAAGGTAGTCTGTTGTCGATATTTTTATTACTCCATGGGATGAAAGACTTGTCATTATGGAAGGTAGTCTGTTGTCGAGATCTTTGTTACTCCAATGGAATGTAGCCTTGTCATTATGGAAGGTAGTCTGTTGTCGAGATTTTTGTTACTCTAAGGGATTGTAGCCTTGTCATTATGGAAGGTAGTGTGTTGTCGATATTTTTGTTATTCCAATGGATGGTAGCCTTGTCATTATGGAAGGTAGTGTGTTGTCGATATTTTTGTTATTCCAATGGATGGTAGCGTTGTCATTATGGAAGGTAGTTTGTTGTCAATATTTTTGTTACTCCAATGGATGTAAGCCATTGATTATGGAAGGTAGTCTATTGTCGAGATTTTTGTTATTACAATGGATGGTAGCCTTGTCATTATGGAAGGTATTCTGTTGTCGATATTTTTGTTACTACAATGGATTGTAGCCTTGACGTTATGGAAGGTACTCTGCTGTCGATATCTTTGTTACTCCAACGAATGGTAGCTCTGTCATTATAGAAGGTTGCCTCCTATGGATATTTTTGTTACTCCAATGGATGGTACCCTTGTCATTATGGATGTTAGTCTGTTGTAGAGAATTCTTTTATTCCAATGGATGGTATCCTTGTCCTTATGAAAGGTAGTTCGTTGTTGATACCTTTGTAACTCCAATGGATGGTAGCCTAATCATTATGAAAGGTAGTCTGTTGACGAGATTTTTATTACTCCAATAGATGGTAGCCTTGTCATTATGGAAGGTAGTCTCTTGTGGATATTTTTGTTACTCCAATGATGGTACCCTTGTCATTATGGAAGGTAGTATGTTGTTGAGATTTTTGTTACTACAATGGATGGTAGCCTTTTCATTACGGAAGGTAGTCTGTTGTCGAGATTTTTGTTACTCCAATGGATGTTAGCCTTGTCATTATGGAAGGTTGCCTCTTGTGGATATTTTTTTTACTCCAATGGATGGTGCTCTTGTCATTATGGAAGGTAGTCTGTTGTCGAGATTTTTGTTACTCCAATGGATGGTAGCCTTGTCATTATGGAAGATAGTCTATTGTCGATATTTTTATTACCCCATTGGATGGAAGCCTTGTCGTTATGTAAGGGTGTCTATTGTTAATATTTTTATTATTCCAATGGATGGTAGCATTGTCATTATGGAACGTAGTCTGTTGTCGTGATTTTTGTTACTCACATGGATGGTAGCCTTGTCATTATGAAAGGTAGTATGTTGTCAATATCTTTGTTACTACAATGAGTGGTAGCCTTGTCATTATAGAAGGTACTCTGTTGTCGAGATTTTTGTTACTGCAATGGATGGTAGCATTGTCATTATGGAAGGTAGTCTATTGTCGAGATTTTTGTTGTTCCAATGGATGGCAGCCTTGTCATTATGAAAGGTAGTCCATTGTCAATATCTTTGTTACTCCAATGGATGGTAGCCTAGACATTATGGAAGGTAGTCTGTTGTCGAGATTTTTGTTACTATAATGGTATGTAGCCTTGTCGTTATAGAAGGTAGTCTGTTGTCGATATCTTTGTTATTCCAATGGATGGTAGCCTTGTCATTATGGAAGGTAGTCTATTGTCGAATTTTTGTTACTCTAAGGGATGGTAGACTTGTCATTATGGAAGATAGTGTGTTGTCGATATTTTTGTTATTCCAATGGATGGTAGCCTTGTCATTACGGAAGGTAGTCTGTTATCGATAATTTTTATACTCTAATGGATGGTAGCCTTGTCATTATGGAAGGTAGTTTCTTGTGGATATTTTTGTTACTCCAATGATGGTAGCCTTGTCATTACGCAAGGTAGTCTGTTTGTCGTGATTTTTGTTACTCCAATGGATGGTAGCCTTGTCATTATGGAAGGTAGTCTATTGTCGATATTTTTATTACTCCATTGGATGAAAGCCTTGTCATTATGGAAGGTAGTATGTTATCGAGATTTTTATTACTCCATTGGATGAAAGCCTTGACATTATGGAAGGTAGTCTGTTGTCGAGATCTTTGTTACTCCAATGGATGGTAGCCTTGTCATTATGGAAGGTAGTCTATTGTCGAGATTTTTGTTACTCTAAGGGATGGTAGCCTTGTCATTATGGAAGGTTGTCTCTTATGGATATTTTTGTTACTCCAATGGATGGTAGCCTTGTCATAATGGAAGATAGTCTATTGTCGATATTTTTATTACTCCATTGAATGAAAGCCTTGTCATTATGGAAGGTAGTTTCTTGTGGATATTTTTATTACTCCATTGGATGAAAGCCTTGTCATTATGGAAGGTAGTCTGTTGTCGAGATCTTTGTTACTCCAATGGATGGTAGCCTTGTCATTATGGAAGGTAGTATGTTGTCGAGATTTTTGTTATTCTAAGGGATGGTAGCCTTGTCATTATGGAAGGTAGTGTGTTGTTGATATTTTTGTTATTCCAATGGATGGTAGCCTTGTCATTATGAAAGGTAGTCTGTTGTCGAGAATTTTTATACTCCAATGGATGGTAGCCTTGTCATTATGGAAGGTCGTTTCTTGTGGATATTTTTGTTACTCCAATGATGGTAGCCTTGTCATTAAGGAAGGTAGTTTGTTGTCGAGATTTTTGTTACTCCAATGGACGGTATCCTTGTCATTATGGAAGGTAGTCAATTGTCGAGATTTTTGTTACTCCAATGGATTGTAGCCTTGTCATTATGGAAGGTAGTCTCTTGTGGATATTTTTGTTACTCCAATGATGGTACCCTTGTCATTATGGAAGGTAGTATGTTGTTGAGATTTTTGTTACTACAATGGATGGTAGCCTTTTCATTACGGAAGGTAGTCTGTTGTCGAGATTTTTGTTACTCCAATGGATGTTAGCCTTGTCATTATGGAAGGTTGCCTCTTGTGGATATTTTTGTTACTCCAATGGATGGTGCTCTTGTCATTATGCAAGGTAGTCTGTTGTCGAGATTTTTGTTACTCCAATGGATGGTAGCCTTGTCATTATGGAAGATAGTCTATTGTCGATATTTTTATTACCCCATTGGATGGAAGCCTTGTCGTTATGTAAGGGTGTCTATTATTGATATTTTTATTATTCCAATGGATGGTAGCATTGTCATTATGGAACGTAGTCTGTTGTCGTGATTTTTGTTACTCACATGGATGGTAGCCTTGTCATTATGAAAGGTAGTATGTTGTCAATATCTTTGTTACTACAATGAGTGGTAGCCTTGTCATTATAGAAGGTACTCTATTGTCGAGATTTTTGTTACTGCAATGGATGGTAGCATTGTCATTATGGAAGGTAGTCTGTTGTCGAGATTTTTGTTGTTCCAATGGATGGCAGCCTTGTCATTATGAAAGGTAGTCCGTTGTCAATATCTTTGTTACTCCAATGGATGGTAGCCTAGACATTATGGAAGGTAGTCTGTTGTCGAGATTTTTGTTAGTCCAATAGATGGTAGCCTTGCCATTATTGAAGGTAGTCTGTTGTCAAGATTTTTGTTACTACAATGGATGGTAGCCTTGTCAATATGGAAGGTAGTCTATTGTCGAGATTTTTGTTACTACAATGGATGGTAGCCTTGTTATTATGGAAGGTAGTCTGTTTGTCGAGATTTTTGTTACTCCAATGGATAGTAGCCTTGTCACTATGGAAGGTTGTCTCTTGTGGATATTTATTGTTACTCCAATGGATGGTACCCTTGTCATTATGGAAGGTAGTCTGTTGTCGAGATTTTTGTTACTCCAATGGATGGTAGCCTTGTCATTATGGAAGGTAGTCTATTGTCCATATTTTTGTTACACAAATGGATGGTAGCCTTGTGATTATGGAAGGTAGTCTATTGTCAACATTTTTGTTACTACAATGGATGGTAGCCTTGTCAGTATGGAAGTTATTCTATTGTCGAGATTTTTGTTACTATAATGGTATGTAGCCTTGTCGTTATAGAAGGTAGTCTGTTGTCGATATCTTTGTTATTCCAATGGATGGTAGCCTTGTCATTATGGAAGGTAGTCTATTGTCGAGATTTTTGTTACTCTAAGGGATGGTAGCCTTGTCATTATGGAAGATAGTGTGTTGTCGATATTTTTGTTATTCCAATGGATGGTAGCCTTGTTATTATGGAAGGTAGTCTGTTATCGATAATTTTTATACTCCAATGGATGGTAGCCTTGTCATTATGGAAGGTAGTTTCTTGTGGATATTTTTGTTACTCCAATGATGGTAGCCTTGTCATTACGCAAGGTAGTCTGTTTGTCGTGATTTTTGTTACTCCAATGGATGGTAGCCTTGTCATTATGGAAGGTAGTCTATTGTCGATATTTTTATTACTCCATTGGATGAAAGCCTTGTCATTATGGAAGGTAGTATGTTATCGAGATTTTTATTACTCCATTGGATGAAAGCCTTGACATTATGGAAGGTAGTCTGTTGTCGAGATCTTTATTACTCCAATGGATGGTAGCCTTGTCATTATGGAAGGTAGTCTATTGTCGAGATTTTTGTTACTCTAAGGGATGGTAGCCTTGTCATTATGGAAGGTTGTCTCTTATGGATATTTTTGTTACTCCAATGGATGGTAGCCTTGTCATAATGGAAGATAGACTATTGTCGATATTTTTATTACTCCATTGTATGAAAGCCTTGTCATTATGGAAGGTAGTTTCTTGTGGATATTTTTATTACTCCATTGGATGAAAGCATTGTCATTATGGAAGGTAGTCTGTTGTCGAGATCTTTGTTACTCCAATGGATGGTAGCCTTGTCATTATGGAAGGTAGTATGTTGTCGAGATTTTTGTTATTCTAAGGGATGGTAGCCTTGTCATTATGGAAGGTAGTGTGTTGTTGATATTTTTGTTATTCCAATGGATGGTAGCCTTGTCATTATGAAAGGTAGTCTGTTGTCGAGAATTTTTATACTCCAATGGATGGTAGCCTTGTCATTATGGAAGGTCGTTTCTTGTGGATATTTTTGTTACTCCAATGATGGTAGCCTTGTCATTAAGGAAGGTAGTTTGTTGTCGAGATTTTTGTTACTCCAATGGACGGTAGCCTTGTCATTATGGAAGGTAGTCTCTTGTCGAGATTTTTGTTATTCCAATGGATGGTATCCTTGTCATTATGAAAGATAGTCCGTTGTCGATATCTTTGTTACTCTAATGGATGGTAGCCTAGTCATTAAGGAAGGTAGTCTGTTGTCGAAATTTTTGTTACTCCAATAGATGGTAGCCTTGTCATTTTGTAAAGTAGTTCATTTTTGAGACTTTGTTACTCGAATGGATGGTAGCCTTGTCATTATGGAAGGTAGTTTGTTGTTGAGATTTTGTTACTGCAATGGATGGTAGCCTTGACATTATGGAAGGTAGTTTGTTGTTGAGATTTTGTTACTCGAATGGATGGTAGCCTTGTCATTATGGAAGGTATTTCGTTGTTGAGATTTTATTACTCCAATCGATGGCAGCCTTGTCATTATGGAAGGTAGTTTGTTGTCGAGATTTTTTTACTCCAATGGATGGTAGCCTTCTAATTATAGAAGGTAGTTCGTTGTTGAGTTTTGTTACTCCAATGGATGGTAGCCTTGTCATTACACAAGGTAGTCTGTTTGTCCAGATTTTTGTTACTCCAATGGATGGTAGCCTTGTCATTATGGAAGGTTATCTCTTGTGGATATTTTTGTTACTCCAATGGATGGTAGCCTTGTCATAATGGAAGATAGTCTATTGTCGATATTATTACTCCATTGGATGAAAGCCTTGTCATTATGGAAGGTAGTCTGTTGTCGAGATTTTTATTAATCCATTGGATGAAAGCCTTGTCATTATGGAAGGTAGTCTGTTGTCGAGATCTTTGTTACTCCAATGGATGGTAGCCTTGTCATTATGGAAGGTAGTCTGTTGTCGAGATTTTTGTTACTCTAAGGGATTGTAGCCTTGTCATTATGGAAGGTAGTGTGTTGTCGATATTTTGTTATTCCAATGGATGGTAGCCTTGTCATTATGGAAGGTAGTGTGTTGTCGATATTTTAGTTATTCCAATGGATGGTAGCATTGTAATTATGGAAGGTAGTCTGTTGTCATGATTTTTGTTACTCCAATGGATGGCAGCCTTGTCATTATGGAAGGTATTCTGTTGTCGATATTTTTGTTACTACAATGGATTGTAGCCTTGTCGTAATGAAAGGTAGTCTGTTGTAGATATCGTTGTTACTCCAATGGATGGTAGCCTTGTCATTATAGAAGGTTGCCTCTTGTGGATATTTTTGTTACACCAATGGATGGTACCCTTGTCATTATGGAAGTTAGTTTGTTGTAGAGATTTTTTTTATTCCAATGGATGGTATCCTTGTCCTTATGAAAGGTAGTTCGTTGTCGATACCTTTGTTACTCCAATGGATGGTAGCCTAGTCATTATGGAAGGTAGTCTGTTGTCGAGATTTTTGTTACTCCAATAGATGGTAGCCTTGTCATTATGGAAGGTAGTCTATTTTCAAGATTTTTGTTACTCCAATGGATTATAGCCTTGTCATTATGGAAGGTAGTCTCTTGTGGATATTTTTGTTACTCCAATGATGGTACCATTGTCATTATGGAAGGTAGTATGTTGTCGAGATTTTTGTTACTACAATGGATGGTAGCCTTTTCATTATGGAAGGTAGTCTGTTGTCGAGATTTTTGTTACTCCAATGGATGTTAGCCTTGTCATTATGGAAGGTTGCCTCTTGTGGATATTTTTGTTACTCCAATGGATGGTGCCCTTGTCATTATGGAAGGTAGTCTGTTGTCGAGATTTTTGTTACACCAATGGATGGTAGCCTTGTCATTATGGAAGATAGTCTATTGTCGATATTTTTTTACTCCAATGGATGGTAGCCTTGTCATTATGAAAGGTAGTATGTTGTCGATATCTTTGTTACTACAATGAATGGTAGTCTTGTCATTATGGAAGGTAGTCTATTGTCGAGATTTTTGTTACTCCAATAGATGGTAGCCTTGTCATTTTGTAAAGTAGTTCATTGTTGAGACTTTGTTACTCGAATGGATGGTAGCCTTGTCATTATGGAAGGTAGTTTGTTGTTGAGATATTGTTACTGCAATGGATGGTAGCCTTGACATTATGGAAGGTAGTTCGTTGTTGATATTTTGTTACTCGAATGGATGGTAGCCTTGTCATTATGGAAGGTAGTTCGTTGTTGAGGTTTTATTACTCCAATCGATGGCAGCCTTGTCATTATGGAAGGTATTTTGTTGTCGAGATTTTTTTACTCCAATGGATGGTAGCCTTCTCATTATAGAAGGTAGTTCGTTGTTGAGTTTTGTTACTCCAATGGATGGTAGCCTTGTCATTACACAAGGTAGTCTGTTTGTCGAGATTTTTGTTACTCCAATGGATTGTAGCCTTCTCATTATGGAAGGTTGTCTCTTGTGGATATTTTTGTTACTCCAATGGATGGTAGCCTTGTCATAATGGAAGATAGTCTATTGTCGATATTTTTATTACTCTATTGGATGAAACCCTTGTCAGTATGGAAGGTAGTCTGTTGTCGATATTTTTATTACTCCATGGGATGAAAGACTTGTCATTATGGAAGGTAGTCTGTTGTCGAGATCTTTGTTACTCCAATGGAATGTAGCCTTGTCATTATGGAAGGTAGTCTGTTGTCGAGATTTTTGTTACTCTAAGGGATTGTAGCCTTGTCATTATGGAAGGTAGTGTGTTGTCGATATTTTTGTTATTCCAATGGATGGTAGCCTTGTCATTATGGAAGGTAGTGTGTTGTCGATATTTTTGTTATTCCAATGGATGGTAGCGTTGTCATTATGGAAGGTAGTTTGTTGTCAATATTTTTGTTACTCCAATGGATGTAAGCCATTGATTATGGAAGGTAGTCTATTGTCGAGATTTTTGTTATTACAATGGATGGTAGCCTTGTCATTATGGAAGGTATTCTGTTGTCGATATTTTTGTTACTACAATGGATTGTAGCCTTGACGTTATGGAAGGTACTCTGCTGTCGATATCTTTGTTACTCCAACGAATGGTAGCTCTGTCATTATAGAAGGTTGCCTCCTATGGATATTTTTGTTACTCCAATGGATGGTACCCTTGTCATTATGGATGTTAGTCTGTTGTAGAGAATTCTTTTATTCCAATGGATGGTATCCTTGTCCTTATGAAAGGTAGTTCGTTGTTGATACCTTTGTAACTCCAATGGATGGTAGCCTAATCATTATGAAAGGTAGTCTGTTGACGAGATTTTTATTACTCCAATAGATGGTAGCCTTGTCATTATGGAAGGTAGTCTCTTGTGGATATTTTTGTTACTCCAATGATGGTACCCTTGTCATTATGGAAGGTAGTATGTTGTTGAGATTTTTGTTACTACAATGGATGGTAGCCTTTTCATTACGGAAGGTAGTCTGTTGTCGAGATTTTTGTTACTCCAATGGATGTTAGCCTTGTCATTATGGAAGGTTGCCTCTTGTGGATATTTTTTTTACTCCAATGGATGGTGCTCTTGTCATTATGGAAGGTAGTCTGTTGTCGAGATTTTTGTTACTCCAATGGATGGTAGCCTTGTCATTATGGAAGATAGTCTATTGTCGATATTTTTATTACCCCATTGGATGGAAGCCTTGTCGTTATGTAAGGGTGTCTATTGTTAATATTTTTATTATTCCAATGGATGGTAGCATTGTCATTATGGAACGTAGTCTGTTGTCGTGATTTTTGTTACTCACATGGATGGTAGCCTTGTCATTATGAAAGGTAGTATGTTGTCAATATCTTTGTTACTACAATGAGTGGTAGCCTTGTCATTATAGAAGGTACTCTGTTGTCGAGATTTTTGTTACTGCAATGGATGGTAGCATTGTCATTATGGAAGGTAGTCTATTGTCGAGATTTTTGTTGTTCCAATGGATGGCAGCCTTGTCATTATGAAAGGTAGTCCATTGTCAATATCTTTGTTACTCCAATGGATGGTAGCCTAGACATTATGGAAGGTAGTCTGTTGTCGAGATTTTTGTTACTATAATGGTATGTAGCCTTGTCGTTATAGAAGGTAGTCTGTTGTCGATATCTTTGTTATTCCAATGGATGGTAGCCTTGTCATTATGGAAGGTAGTCTATTGTCGAATTTTTGTTACTCTAAGGGATGGTAGACTTGTCATTATGGAAGATAGTGTGTTGTCGATATTTTTGTTATTCCAATGGATGGTAGCCTTGTCATTACGGAAGGTAGTCTGTTATCGATAATTTTTATACTCTAATGGATGGTAGCCTTGTCATTATGGAAGGTAGTTTCTTGTGGATATTTTTGTTACTCCAATGATGGTAGCCTTGTCATTACGCAAGGTAGTCTGTTTGTCGTGATTTTTGTTACTCCAATGGATGGTAGCCTTGTCATTATGGAAGGTAGTCTATTGTCGATATTTTTATTACTCCATTGGATGAAAGCCTTGTCATTATGGAAGGTAGTATGTTATCGAGATTTTTATTACTCCATTGGATGAAAGCCTTGACATTATGGAAGGTAGTCTGTTGTCGAGATCTTTGTTACTCCAATGGATGGTAGCCTTGTCATTATGGAAGGTAGTCTATTGTCGAGATTTTTGTTACTCTAAGGGATGGTAGCCTTGTCATTATGGAAGGTTGTCTCTTATGGATATTTTTGTTACTCCAATGGATGGTAGCCTTGTCATAATGGAAGATAGTCTATTGTCGATATTTTTATTACTCCATTGAATGAAAGCCTTGTCATTATGGAAGGTAGTTTCTTGTGGATATTTTTATTACTCCATTGGATGAAAGCCTTGTCATTATGGAAGGTAGTCTGTTGTCGAGATCTTTGTTACTCCAATGGATGGTAGCCTTGTCATTATGGAAGGTAGTATGTTGTCGAGATTTTTGTTATTCTAAGGGATGGTAGCCTTGTCATTATGGAAGGTAGTGTGTTGTTGATATTTTTGTTATTCCAATGGATGGTAGCCTTGTCATTATGAAAGGTAGTCTGTTGTCGAGAATTTTTATACTCCAATGGATGGTAGCCTTGTCATTATGGAAGGTCGTTTCTTGTGGATATTTTTGTTACTCCAATGATGGTAGCCTTGTCATTAAGGAAGGTAGTTTGTTGTCGAGATTTTTGTTACTCCAATGGACGGTATCCTTGTCATTATGGAAGGTAGTCTATTGTCGAGATTTTTGTTACTCCAATGGATTGTAGCCTTGTCATTATGGAAGGTAGTCTCTTGTGGATATTTTTGTTACTCCAATGATGGTACCCTTGTCATTATGGAAGGTAGTATGTTGTTGAGATTTTTGTTACTACAATGGATGGTAGCCTTTTCATTACGGAAGGTAGTCTGTTGTCGAGATTTTTGTTACTCCAATGGATGTTAGCCTTGTCATTATGGAAGGTTGCCTCTTGTGGATATTTTTGTTACTCCAATGGATGGTGCTCTTGTCATTATGCAAGGTAGTCTGTTGTCGAGATTTTTGTTACTCCAATGGATGGTAGCCTTGTCATTATGGAAGATAGTCTATTGTCGATATTTTTATTACCCCATTGGATGGAAGCCTTGTCGTTATGTAAGGGTGTCTATTATTGATATTTTTATTATTCCAATGGATGGTAGCATTGTCATTATGGAACGTAGTCTGTTGTCGTGATTTTTGTTACTCACATGGATGGTAGCCTTGTCATTATGAAAGGTAGTATGTTGTCAATATCTTTGTTACTACAATGAGTGGTAGCCTTGTCATTATAGAAGGTACTCTATTGTCGAGATTTTTGTTACTGCAATGGATGGTAGCATTGTCATTATGGAAGGTAGTCTGTTGTCGAGATTTTTGTTGTTCCAATGGATGGCAGCCTTGTCATTATGAAAGGTAGTCCGTTGTCAATATCTTTGTTACTCCAATGGATGGTAGCCTAGACATTATGGAAGGTAGTCTGTTGTCGAGATTTTTGTTAGTCCAATAGATGGTAGCCTTGCCATTATTGAAGGTAGTCTGTTGTCAAGATTTTTGTTACTACAATGGATGGTAGCCTTGTCAATATGGAAGGTAGTCTATTGTCGAGATTTTTGTTACTACAATGGATGGTAGCCTTGTTATTATGGAAGGTAGTCTGTTTGTCGAGATTTTTGTTACTCCAATGGATAGTAGCCTTGTCACTATGGAAGGTTGTCTCTTGTGGATATTTATTGTTACTCCAATGGATGGTACCCTTGTCATTATGGAAGGTAGTCTGTTGTCGAGATTTTTGTTACTCCAATGGATGGTAGCCTTGTCATTATGGAAGGTAGTCTATTGTCCATATTTTTGTTACACAAATGGATGGTAGCCTTGTGATTATGGAAGGTAGTCTATTGTCAACATTTTTGTTACTACAATGGATGGTAGCCTTGTCAGTATGGAAGTTATTCTATTGTCGAGATTTTTGTTACTATAATGGTATGTAGCCTTGTCGTTATAGAAGGTAGTCTGTTGTCGATATCTTTGTTATTCCAATGGATGGTAGCCTTGTCATTATGGAAGGTAGTCTATTGTCGAGATTTTTGTTACTCTAAGGGATGGTAGCCTTGTCATTATGGAAGATAGTGTGTTGTCGATATTTTTGTTATTCCAATGGATGGTAGCCTTGTTATTATGGAAGGTAGTCTGTTATCGATAATTTTTATACTCCAATGGATGGTAGCCTTGTCATTATGGAAGGTAGTTTCTTGTGGATATTTTTGTTACTCCAATGATGGTAGCCTTGTCATTACGCAAGGTAGTCTGTTTGTCGTGATTTTTGTTACTCCAATGGATGGTAGCCTTGTCATTATGGAAGGTAGTCTATTGTCGATATTTTTATTACTCCATTGGATGAAAGCCTTGTCATTATGGAAGGTAGTATGTTATCGAGATTTTTATTACTCCATTGGATGAAAGCCTTGACATTATGGAAGGTAGTCTGTTGTCGAGATCTTTATTACTCCAATGGATGGTAGCCTTGTCATTATGGAAGGTAGTCTATTGTCGAGATTTTTGTTACTCTAAGGGATGGTAGCCTTGTCATTATGGAAGGTTGTCTCTTATGGATATTTTTGTTACTCCAATGGATGGTAGCCTTGTCATAATGGAAGATAGACTATTGTCGATATTTTTATTACTCCATTGTATGAAAGCCTTGTCATTATGGAAGGTAGTTTCTTGTGGATATTTTTATTACTCCATTGGATGAAAGCATTGTCATTATGGAAGGTAGTCTGTTGTCGAGATCTTTGTTACTCCAATGGATGGTAGCCTTGTCATTATGGAAGGTAGTATGTTGTCGAGATTTTTGTTATTCTAAGGGATGGTAGCCTTGTCATTATGGAAGGTAGTGTGTTGTTGATATTTTTGTTATTCCAATGGATGGTAGCCTTGTCATTATGAAAGGTAGTCTGTTGTCGAGAATTTTTATACTCCAATGGATGGTAGCCTTGTCATTATGGAAGGTCGTTTCTTGTGGATATTTTTGTTACTCCAATGATGGTAGCCTTGTCATTAAGGAAGGTAGTTTGTTGTCGAGATTTTTGTTACTCCAATGGACGGTATCCTTGTCATTATGGAAGGTAGTCTCTTGTCGAGATTTTTGTTATTCCAATGGATGGTATCCTTGTCATTATGAAAGATAGTCCGTTGTCGATATCTTTGTTACTCTAATGGATGGTAGCCTAGTCATTAAGGAAGGTAGTCTGTTGTCGAAATTTTTGTTACTCCAATAGATGGTAGCCTTGTCATTTTGTAAAGTAGTTCATTTTTGAGACTTTGTTACTCGAATGGATGGTAGCCTTGTCATTATGGAAGGTAGTTTGTTGTTGAGATTTTGTTACTGCAATGGATGGTAGCCTTGACATTATGGAAGGTAGTTTGTTGTTGAGATTTTGTTACTCGAATGGATGGTAGCCTTGTCATTATGGAAGGTATTTCGTTGTTGAGATTTTATTACTCCAATCGATGGCAGCCTTGTCATTATGGAAGGTAGTTTGTTGTCGAGATTTTTTTACTCCAATGGATGGTAGCCTTCTAATTATAGAAGGTAGTTCGTTGTTGAGTTTTGTTACTCCAATGGATGGTAGCCTTGTCATTACACAAGGTAGTCTGTTTGTCGAGATTTTTGTTACTCCAATGGATGGTAGCCTTGTCATTATGGAAGGTTATCTCTTGTGGATATTTTTGGTACTCCAATGGATGGTAGCCTTGTCATAATGGAAGATAGTCTATTGTCGATATTTTTATTACTCCATTGGATGAAAACCTTGTCATTATGGAATGTAGTCTGTTGTCGAGATTTTTATTACTCCATTGGATGAAAGCCTTGTCATTATGTAAGGTAGTCTGTTGTTGAGATCTTTGTTACTCCAATGGATGGTAGCCTTGTCATTATGGAAGGTAGTCTATTGTCGAGATTTTTGTTACTCCAATGGATTGTAGCCTTGTCATTATGGAAGGTAGTCTCTTGTGGATATTTTTGTTACTCCAATGATGGTACCCTTGTCATTATGGAAGGTAGTATGTTGTTGAGATTTTTGTTACTACAATGGATGGTAGCCTTTTCATTACGGAAGGTAGTCTGTTGTCGAGATTTTTGTTACTCCAATGGATGTTAGCCTTGTCATTATGGAAGGTTGCCTCTTGTGGATATTTTTGTTACTCCAATGGATGGTGCTCTTGTCATTATGCAAGGTAGTCTGTTGTCGAGATTTTTGTTACTCCAATGGATGGTAGCCTTGTCATTATGGAAGATAGTCTATTGTCGATATTTTTATTACCCCATTGGATGGAAGCCTTGTCGTTATGTAAGGGTGTCTATTATTGATATTTTTATTATTCCAATGGATGGTAGCATTGTCATTATGGAACGTAGTCTGTTGTCGTGATTTTTGTTACTCACATGGATGGTAGCCTTGTCATTATGAAAGGTAGTATGTTGTCAATATCTTTGTTACTACAATGAGTGGTAGCCTTGTCATTATAGAAGGTACTCTATTGTCGAGATTTTTGTTACTGCAATGGATGGTAGCATTGTCATTATGGAAGGTAGTCTGTTGTCGAGATTTTTGTTGTTCCAATGGATGGCAGCCTTGTCATTATGAAAGGTAGTCCGTTGTCAATATCTTTGTTACTCCAATGGATGGTAGCCTAGACATTATGGAAGGTAGTCTGTTGTCGAGATTTTTGTTAGTCCAATAGATGGTAGCCTTGCCATTATTGAAGGTAGTCTGTTGTCAAGATTTTTGTTACTACAATGGATGGTAGCCTTGTCAATATGGAAGGTAGTCTATTGTCGAGATTTTTGTTACTACAATGGATGGTAGCCTTGTTATTATGGAAGGTAGTCTGTTTGTCGAGATTTTTGTTACTCCAATGGATAGTAGCCTTGTCACTATGGAAGGTTGTCTCTTGTGGATATTTATTGTTACTCCAATGGATGGTACCCTTGTCATTATGGAAGGTAGTCTGTTGTCGAGATTTTTGTTACTCCAATGGATGGTAGCCTTGTCATTATGGAAGGTAGTCTATTGTCCATATTTTTGTTACACAAATGGATGGTAGCCTTGTGATTATGGAAGGTAGTCTATTGTCAACATTTTTGTTACTACAATGGATGGTAGCCTTGTCAGTATGGAAGTTATTCTGTTGTCGAGATTTTTGTTACTATAATGGTATGTAGCCTTGTCGTTATAGAAGGTAGTCTGTTGTCGATATCTTTGTTATTCCAATGGATGGTAGCCTTGTCATTATGGAAGGTAGTCTATTGTCGAGATTTTTGTTACTCTAAGGGATGGTAGCCTTGTCATTATGGAAGATAGTGTGTTGTCGATATTTTTGTTATTCCAATGGATGGTAGCCTTGTTATTATGGAAGGTAGTCTGTTATCGATAATTTTTATACTCCAATGGATGGTAGCCTTGTCATTATGGAAGGTAGTTTCTTGTGGATATTTTTGTTACTCCAATGATGGTAGCCTTGTCATTACGCAAGGTAGTCTGTTTGTCGTGATTTTTGTTACTCCAATGGATGGTAGCCTTGTCATTATGGAAGGTAGTCTATTGTCGATATTTTTATTACTCCATTGGATGAAAGCCTTGTCATTATGGAAGGTAGTATGTTATCGAGATTTTTATTACTCCATTGGATGAAAGCCTTGACATTATGGAAGGTAGTCTGTTGTCGAGATCTTTATTACTCCAATGGATGGTAGCCTTGTCATTATGGAAGGTAGTCTATTGTCGAGATTTTTGTTACTCTAAGGGATGGTAGCCTTGTCATTATGGAAGGTTGTCTCTTATGGATATTTTTGTTACTCCAATGGATGGTAGCCTTGTCATAATGGAAGATAGTCTATTGTCGATATTTTTATTACTCCATTGTATGAAAGCCTTGTCATTATGGAAGGTAGTTTCTTGTGGATATTTTTATTACTCCATTGGATGAAAGCATTGTCATTATGGAAGGTAGTCTGTTGTCGAGATCTTTGTTACTCCAATGGATGGTAGCCTTGTCATTATGGAAGGTAGTATGTTGTCGAGATTTTTGTTATTCTAAGGGATGGTAGCCTTGTCATTATGGAAGGTAGTGTGTTGTTGATATTTTTGTTATTCCAATGGATGGTAGCCTTGTCATTATGAAAGGTAGTCTGTTGTCGAGAATTTTTATACTCCAATGGATGGTAGCCTTGTCATTATGGAAGGTCGTTTCTTGTGGATATTTTTGTTACTCCAATGATGGTAGCCTTGTCATTAAGGAAGGTAGTTTGTTGTCGAGATTTTTGTTACTCCAATGGACGGTATCCTTGTCATTATGGAAGGTAGTCTCTTGTCGAGATTTTTGTTATTCCAATGGATGGTATCCTTGTCATTATGAAAGATAGTCCGTTGTCGATATCTTTGTTACTCTAATGGATGGTAGCCTAGTCATTAAGGAAGGTAGTGTGTTGTCGAAATTTTTGTTACTCCAATAGATGGTAGCCTTGTCATTTTGTAAAGTAGTTCATTTTTGAGACTTTGTTACTCGAATGGATGGTAGCCTTGTCATTATGGAAGGTAGTTTGTTGTTGAGATTTTGTTACTGCAATGGATGGTAGCCTTGACATTATGGAAGGTAGTTCGTTGTTGAGATTTTGTTACTCGAATGGATGGTAGCCTTGTCATTATGGAAGGTATTTCGTTGTTGAGATTTTATTACTCCAATCGATGGCAGCCTTGTCATTATGGAAGGTAGTTTGTTGTCGAGATTTTTTTACTCCAATGGATGGTAGCCTTCTAATTATAGAAGGTAGTTCGTTGTTGAGTTTTGTTACTCCAATGGATGGTAGCCTTGTCATTACACAAGGTAGTCTGTTTGTCGAGATTTTTGTTACTCCAATGGATGGTAGCCTTGTCATTATGGAAGGTTATCTCTTGTGGATATTTTTGGTACTCCAATGGATGGTAGCCTTGTCATAATGGAAGATAGTCTATTATCGATATTTTTATTACTCCATTGGATGAAAACCTTGTCATTATGGAATGTAGTCTGTTGTCGAGATTTTTATTACTCCATTGGATGAAAGCCTTGTCATTATGTAAGGTAGTCTGTTGTTGAGATCTTTGTTACTCCAATGGATGGTAGCCTTGTCATTATGGAAGGTAGTCTGTTGTCGAGATTTTTGTTACTCTAAGGGATTGTAGCCTTGTCATTATGGAAGGTAGTGTTTTGTCAATATTTTTGTTATTCCAATGGATGGTAGCCTTGTCATTGTGGAAGGTAGTGTGTTGTCGATATTTTTGTTATTCCAATGGATGGTAGCGTTGTAATTATGGAAGGTAGTCTGTTGTCAAGATTTTTGTTACTCCAATGGATGTAAGCCTTGTGATTATGGAAGGTAGTCTATTGTCGAGATTTTTGTTACTACAATGGATGGTAGCCTTGTCATTATGGAAGGTATTCTGTTGTCGATATTTTTGTTACTACAATGGATTGTAGCCTTGTCGTTATGGAAGGTAGTCTGTTGTCGATATCTTTGTTACTCCAATGGATGGTAGCCTTGTCATTATAGAGGGTTTCCTCTTGTGGATATTTTTGTTACTCCAATGGATGGTAGCCTTGTCATAATGGAAGATAGTCTATTGTCGATATTTTTATTACTCCATTGGATGAAAGCCTTGTCAGTATCGAATGTAGTCTGTTGTCGAGATTTTTATTACTCCATTGGATAAAAGCCTTGTCATTATGGAAGGTAGTCTGTTGTCGAGATCTTTGTTACTCTAAGGGATTGTAGCCTTGTCATTATGGAAGGTGGTGTGTTGTCGATATTTTTGTTATTCCAATGGATGGTAGCCTTGTCATTATGGAAGGTTGTCTCTTTTGTATATTTTTTGTTACTCCAATGGATGGTACCCTTGTCATTATGGTAGGTAGTCTGTTGTCGAGATTTTTGTTACTCCAATGGATGGTAGCCTTGTCATTATGGAAGGTAGTCTGCTGTCGAGATTTTTGTTACACCAATGGATGGTAGCCTTGTCATTATGGAAGATAGTCTATTGTCGATATTTTTTTACTCCAATGGATGGTAGCCTTGTCATTATGAAAGGTAGTATGTTGTCGATATCTTTGTTACTACAATGAATGGTAGCCTTGTCATTATGAAAGGTAGTTTATTGTCGAGATTTTTGTTACTCCAATAGATGGTAGCCTTGTCATTTTGTAAAGTAGTTCATTGTTGAGACTTTGTTACTCGAATGGATGGTAGCCTTGTCATTATGGAAGGTAGTTTGTTGTTGAGATATTGTTACTGCAATGGATGGTAGCCTCTACATTATGGAAGGTAGTCTGTTGTCGAGATTTTTATTACTCCATTGGATGAAAGCCTTGTCATTATGGAAGGTAGTCTGTTGTTGAGATCTTTGTTACACCAATGGATGGTAGCCTTGTGATTATGGAAGGTAGTCTATTTTCAAGATTTTTGTTACTACAATGGATGGTAGCCTTGTCAGTATGGAAGGTATTCTGTTGTCGATATTTTTGTTACTATAATGGATTGTAGCCTTGTCATTATGGAAGGTAGTCTGTTGTCGAGATTTTTGTTACTCTAAAGGATGGTAGCCTTGTCATTATGGAAGGTAGTGTGTTTTTGATATTTTTGTTATTCCAATGGATGGTAGCCTTGTCATTATGGAAGGTAGTCTGTTGTCGAGAATTTTTATAATCCAATGGATGGTAGCCTTGTCATTATGGAAGGTAGTTTCTTGTGGATATTTTTGTTACTCCAATGATGGTAGCCATGTTATTAAGGAAGGTAGTTTGTTGTCGAGATTTTTGTTACTCCAATGGACGGTATCCTTGTCATTATGGAAGGTAGTCTCTTGTCGAGATTTTTATTATTCCAATGGATGTTATCCTTGTCATTATGAAAGATAGTCTGTTGTCGATATCTTTGTTACTCTAATGGATGGTAGCCTAGTCATTAAGGAAGGTAGTCTGTTGTCGATATTTTTGTTACTCCAATAGATGGTAGCCTTGTCATTTTGTAAAGTAGTTCATTATTGAGACTTTGTTAATCGAATTGATGGTAGCCTTGTCATTATGGAAGGTAGTTTGTTGTTGAGATATTGTTACTACAATGGATGGTAGCCTTGACATTATGGAAGGTAGTATATTGTTGAGATTTTGTTACTCGAATGGATGGTAGCCTTGTCATTATGGAAGGTAGTTTGTTGTTGAGATTTTATTACTCCAATCGATGGCAGCCTTGTCATTATAGAAGGTAGTTTGTTGGCGAGATTTTGTTACTCCAATGGATGTTAGCCTTCTCATTATAGAAGGTAGTTCGTTGTTGAGTTTTGTTACTCCAATGGATGGTAGCCTTGTCATTACACAAGGTAGTCTGTTTGTCAAGATTTTTGTTACTCCAATGGATGGTAGCCTTGTCATTATGGAAGGTTATCCCTTGTGGATATTTTTGTTACTCCAATGGATGAAAGCCTTGTCATTATGGAAGGTAGTCTGTTGTCGAGATCTTTGTTACTCCAATGGATGGTAGCCTTGTCATTATGGAAGGTAGTCTGTTGTCGAGATTTTTGTTACTCTAAGGGATTGTAGCCTTGTCATTATGGAAGGTAGTGTGTTGTCGATATTTTGTTATTCCAATGGATGGTAGACTTGTCATTATGGAAGGTAGTGTGTTGTCGATATTTTTGTTATTCCAATGGATGGTAGCGTTGTAATTATGGAAGGTAGTCTGTTGTCATGATTTTTGTTACTCCAATGGATGGTAGCCTTGTCATTATGGAAGGTATTCTGTTGACGATATTTTTGTTACTACAATGGATTGTAGCCTTGTCGTAATGAAAGGTAGTCTGTTGTCGATATCGTTGTTACTCCAATGGATGGTAGCCTTGTCATTATAGAAGGTTGCCTCTTGTGGATATTTTTGTTACTCCAATGGATGGTACCCTTGTCATTATTGAAGTTAGTTTGTTGTAGAGATTTTTTTTATTCCAATGGATGGTATCCTTGTCCTTATGAAAGGTAGTTCGTTGTCGATACCTTTGTTACTCCAATGGATGGTAGCCTAGTCATTATGGAAGGTAGTCTGTTGTCGAGATTTTTGTTACTCCAATAGATGGTAGCCTTGTCATTATGGAAGGTAGTTTATTTTCGAGATTTTTGTTACTCCAATGGATTATATCCTTGTCATTATGGAAGGTAGTCTCTTGTGGATATTTTTGTTACTCCAATGATGGTACCATTGTCATTATGGAAGGTAGTATGTTGTCGAGATTTTTGTTACTACAATGGATGGTATCCTTTTCATTATGGAAGGTAGTCTGTTGTCGAGATTTTTGTTACTCCAATGGATGTTAGCCTTGTCATTATGGAAGGTTGCCTCTTGTGGATATTTTTGTTACTCCAATGGATGGTGCCCTTGTCATTATGGAAGGTAGTCTGTTGTCGAGATTTTTGTTACACCAATGGATGGTAGCCTTGTCATTATGGAAGATAGTCTATTGTCGATATTTTTTTACTCCAATGGATGGTAGCCTTGTCATTATGAAAGGTAGTATGTTGTCGATATCTTTGTTACTACAATGAATGGTAGCCTTGTCATTATGGAAGGTAGTCTATTGTCGAGATTTTTGTTACTCCAATAGATGGTAGCCTTGTCATTTTGTAAAGTAGTTCATTGTTGAGACTTTGTTACTCGAATGGATGGTAGCCTTGTCATTATGGAAGGTAGTTTGTTGTTGAGATATTGTTACTGCAATGGATGGTAGCCTTGTCATTATGGAATGTAGTTCGTTGTTGAGATTTTGTTACTCGAATGGATGGTAGCCTTGTCATTATGGAAGGTAGTTCGTTGTTGAGATTTTATTACTCCAATCGATGGCAGCCTTGTCATTATGGAAGGTATTTTGTTGTCGAGATTTTTTTACTCCAATGGATGGTAGCCTTCTCATTATAGAAGGTAGTTCGTTGTTGAGTTTTGTTACTCCAATGGATGGTAGCCTTGTCATTACACAAGGTAGTCTGTTTGTCGAGATTTTTGTTACTCCAAAGGATTATAGCCTTCTCATTATGGAAGGTTGTCTCTTGTGGATATTTTTGTTACTCCAATGGATGGTAGCCTTGTCATAATGGAAGATAGTCTATTGTCGATATTTTTATTACTCCATTGGATGAAACCCTTGTCAGTATGGAAGGTAGTCTGTTGTCGAGATTTTTATTACTCCATTGGATGAAAGACTTGTCATTATGGAAGGTAGTCTGTTGTCGAGATCTTTGTTACTCCAATGGATAGTAGCCTTGTCATTATGGAAGGTAGTCTGTTGTCGAGATTTTTGTTACTCTAATGGATTTTAGCCTTGTCATTATGGAAGGTAGTGTGTTGTCGATATTTTTGTTATTCCAATGGATGGTAGCCTTGTCATTATGGAAGGTAGTGTGTTGTCGATATTTTTGTTGATCCAATGGATGGTAGCGTTGTCATTATGGAAGGTAGTTTGTTGTCAATATTTTTGTTACTCCAATGGATGTAAGCCATTGATTATGGAAGGTAGTCTATTGTCGAGATTTTTGTTATTACAATGGATGGTAGCCTTGTCATTATGGAAGGTATTATGTTGTCGATATTTTTGTTACTACAATGGATTGTAGCCTTGACGTTATGGAAGGTTGCCTCCTGTGGATATTTTTGTTACTCCAATGGATGGTACCCTTGTCATTATGGATGTTAGTCTGTTGTAGAGATTTCTTTTATTCCAATGGATGGTATCCTTGTCCTTATGAAAGGTAGTTCGTTGTTGATACCTTTGTAACTCCAATGGATGGTAGCCTAGTCATTATGGAAGGTAGTCTGTTGACGAGATTTTTATTACTCCAATAGATGGTAGCCTTGTCATTATGGAAGGTAGCCTATTGTCGAGATTTTTGTTACCCCAATGGATTGTAGCCTTGTCATTATGGAAGGTAGTCTCTTGTGGATATTTTTGTTACTCCAATGATGGTACCCTTGTCATTAAGGAAGGTAGTATGTTGTTGAGATTTTTGTTACCACAATGGATGGTAGCCTTTTCATTACGGAAGGTAGTCTATTGTCGAGATTTTTGTTACTCCAATGGATGTTAGCCTTGTCATTAGGGAAGGATGCCTCTTGTGGATATTTTTGTTACTCCAATGGATGGTGCTCTTGTCATTAAGGAAGGTAGTCTGTTGTCGAGATTTTTGTTACTCCAATGGATGGTAGCCTTGTCATTATGGAAGATAGTCTATTGTCGATATTTTTATTACCCCATTGGATGGAAGCCTTGTCGTTATGTAAGGGTGTCTATTGTTGATATTTTTATTATTCCAATGGATGGTAGCATTGTCATTATGGAAGGTAGTCTGTTGTCGTGATTTTTGTTACTCACATGGATGGTAGCCTTGTCATTATGAAAGGTAGTATGTTGTCAATATCTTTGTTACTACAATGAATGGTAGCCTTGTCTTTATGGAAGGTAGTCTGTTGTCGAGATTTTTGTTACTGCAATGGATGGTAGCATTGTCATTATGGAAGGTAGTCTGTTGTCGAGATTTTTGTTGTTCCAATGGATGGCAGCCTTGTCATTATGAAAGGTAGTCCGTTGTCAATATCTTTGTTACTCCAATGGATGGTAGCCTAGACATTATGGAAGGTAGTCTGTTGTCGAGATTTTTGTTAGTCCAATAGATGGTAGCCTTGCCATTATAGAAGGTAGTCTGTTGTCAAGATTTTTGTTACTACAATGGATGGTAGCCTTGTCAATATGGAAGGTAGTCTATTGTCGAGATTTTTGTTACTACAATGGATGGTAGCCTTGTCATTATGGAAGGTAGTCTGTTTGTCGAGATTTTTGTTACTCGAATGGATGGTAGCCTTGTCACTATGGAAGGTTGTCTCTTGTGGATATTTTTTGTTACTCCAATGGATGGTACCCTTGTCATTATGGTAGGTAGTCTGTTGTCGAGATTTTTTTTACTCCAATGGATGGTAGCCTTGTCATTATGGAAGGTAGTCTAGTGTCCATATTTTTTTTACACAAATGGATGGTAGCCTTGTGATTATGGAAGGTAGTCTATTGTCAAGATTTTTGTTACTACAATGGATGGTAGCCTTGTCAGTATGGAAGTTATTCTGTTGTCGAGATTTTTGTTACTATAATGGTATGTAGCCTTGTCATTATAGAAGGTAGTCTGTTGTCGATATCTTTGTTATTCCAATGGATGGTAGCCTTGTCATTATTGAAGGTAGTCTATTGTCGAGATTTTTGTTACTCTAAGGGATGGTAGCCTTTTCATTATGGAAGATAGTGTGTTGTCGATATTTTTGTTATTCCAATGGATGATAGCCTTGTCATTATGGAAGGTAGTCTGTTATCGATATTTTTTATACTCCAATGGATGGTAGCCTTGTCATTATGGAAGGTAGTTTCTTGTGGATATTTTTGTTACTCCAATGATGGTAGCCTTGTCATTACGCAAGGTAGTCTGTTTGTCGAGATTTTTGTTACTCCAATGATGGTAGCCTTGTCATTATGGAAGGTTGTCTCTTGTGGATATTTTTATTACTCCATTGGATGAAAACCTTGTCATTATAGAAGGTAGTCTATTGTCGAGATTTTTATTACTCCATTGAATGAAAGCCTTGTCATTATGGAAGGTAGTCTGTTGTCGAAATCTTTGTTACTCCAATGGACGGTAGCCTTGTCATTATGGAAGGTAGTCTGTTGTCGAGATTTTTGTTACTCTAAGGGATTGTAGCCTTGTCATTATTGAAGGTAGTGTGTTGTCGATATTATTGTTATTCCAATGGATGGTAGCCTTTTCATTATGGAAGGTAGTGTGTTGTCGATATTTTTGTTATTCCAATGGATGGTAGCATTGTCATTATGTAACGTAGTCTGTTGTCGAGATTTTTGTTAGTCCAATGGATGTTAGCATTGTCATTATGGAAGGTTATCTCTTGTGGATATTTTTGTTACTCCAATGGATGGTAGCCTTGTCATAATGGAAGATAGTCTATTGTCGATATTATTACTCCATTGGATAATAGCCTTGTCATTATGGAAGGTAGTCTGTTGTCGAGATTTTTATTAATCCATTGGATGAAAGCCTTGTCATTATGGAAGGTAGTCTGTTGTCGAGATCTTTGTTACTCCAATGGATGGTAGCCGTGTCATTATGGAAGGTAGTTTGTTGTCGAGATTTTTGTTACTCTAAGGGATTGTAGCCTTGTCATTATGGAAGGTAGTGTGTTGTCGATATTTTGTTATTCCAATGGATGGTAGCCTTTTCATTATGGAAGGTAGTGTGTTGTCGATATTTTTGTTATTCCAATGGATGGTAGCGTTGTAATTATGGAAGGTAGTCTGTTGTCATGATTTTTGTTACTCCAATGGATGGTAGCCTTGTCATTATGGAAGGTATTCTGTTGTCGATATTTTTGTTACTACAATGGATTGTAGCCTTGTTGTAATGAAAGGTAGTCTGTTGTCGATATCGTTGTTACTCCAATGGATGGTAGCCTTGTCATTATAGAAGGTTGCCTCTTGTGGATATTTTTGTTACTCCAATGGATGGTACCCTTGTCATTATGGAAGTTAGTTTGTTGTAGAGATTTTTTTTATTCCAATGGATGGTATCCTTGCCCTTATGAAAGGTAGTTCTTTGTCGATACCTTTGTTACTCCAATGGATGGTAGTCTGTTGTCGAGATTTTTGTTACTCCAATAGATGGTAGCCTTGTCATTATGGAAGGTAGTTTATTTTCGAGATTTTTGTTACTCCAATGGATTATATCCTTGTCATTATGGAAGGTAGTCTCTTGTGGATATTTTTGTTACTCCAATGATGGTACCATTGTCATTATGGAAGGTAGTATGTTGTCGAGATTTTTGTTACTACAATGGATGGTATCCTTTCCATTATGGAAGGTAGTCTGTTGTCGAGATTTTTGTTACTCCAATGGATGTTAGCCTTGTCATTATGGAAGGTTGCCTCTTGTGGATATTTTTGTTACTCCAATGGATGGTGCCCTTGTCATTATGGAAGGTAGTCTGTTGTCGAGATTTTTGTTACACCAATGGATGGTAGCCTTGTCATTATGGAAGATAGTCTATTGTCGATATTTTTTTACTCCAATGGATGGTAGCCTTGTCATTATGAAAGGTAGTATGTTGTCGATATCTTTGTTACTACAATGAATGGTAGCCTTGTCATTATGGAAGGTAGTCTATTGTCGAGATTTTTGTTACTCGAATAGATGGTAGCCTTGTCATTTTGTAAAGTAGTTCATTGTTGAGACTTTGTTACTCAAATTGATGGTAGCCTTGTCATTATGGAAGGTAGTTTGTTGTTGAGATATTGTTACTGCAATGGATGGTAGCCTTGTCATTATGGAAGGTAGTTCGTTGTTGAGATTTTGTTACTCGAATGGATGGTAGCCTTGTCATTATGGAAGGTAGTTCATTGTTGAGATTTTATTACTCCAATCGATGGCAGCCTTGTCATTATGGAAGGTATTTTGTTGTCGAGATTTTTTTACTCCAATGGATGGTAGCCTTCTCATTATAGAAGGTAGTTCGTTGTTGAGTTTTGTTACTCCAATGGATGGTAGCCTTGTCATTACACAAGGTAGTCTGTTTGTCGAGATTTTTGTTACTCCAAAGGATTGTAGCCTTCTCATTATGGAAGGTTGTCTCTTGTGGATATTTTTGTTACTCCAATGGATGGTAGCCTTGTCATAATGGAAGATAGTCTATTGTCGATATTTTTATTACTCCATTGGATGAAAGACTTGTCATTATGGAAGGTAGTCTGTTGTCGAGATCTTTGTTACTCCAATGGATGGTAGCCTTGTCATTATGGAAGGTAGTCTGTTGTCGAGATTTTTGTTACTCTAATGGATTTTAGCCTTGTCATTATGGAAGGTAGTGTGTTGTCGATATTTTTGTTATTCCAATGGATGGTAGCCTTGTCATTATGGAAGGTAGTGTGTTGTCGATATTTTTGTTATTCCAATGGATGGTAGCGTTGTCATTATGGAAGGTAGTTTGTTGTCAATATTTTTGTTACTCCAATGGATGTAAGCCATTGATTATGGAAGGTAGTCTATTGTCGAGATTTTTGTTATTACAATGGATGGTAGCCTTGTCATTATGGAAGGTATTCTGTTGTCGATATTTTTGTTACTACAATGGATTGTAGCCTTGACGTTATGGAAGGCAGTCTGTTGTCGATATCTTTGTTACTCCAATGAATGGTAGCTTTGTCATTATAGAAGGTTGCCTCCTGTGGATATTTTTGTTACTCCAATGGATGGTACCCTTGTCATTATGGATGTTAGTCTTTTGTAGAGATTTCTTTTATTCCAATGGATGGTATCCTTGTCCTTATGAAAGGTAGTTCGTTGTTGATACCTTTGTAACTCCAATGGATGTTAGCCTAGTCATTATGGAAGGTAGTCTGTTGACGAGATTTTTATTACTCCAATAGATGGTAGCCTTCTCATTATGGAAGGTAGTCTATTGTCGAGATTTTTGTTACTCCAATTGATGGTAGCCTTGTCATTATGGAAGGTAGTCTCTTGTGGATATTTTTGTTACTCCAATGACGGTACCCTTGTCATTATGGAAGGTAGTATGTTGTTGAGATTTTTGTTACCACAATGGATGGTAGCCTTTTCATTACGGAAGGTAGTCTGTTGTCGAGATTTTTGTTACTCCAATGGATGTTAGCCTTGTCATTATGGAAGGTTGTCTCTTGTGGATATTTTTGTTACTCCAATGGATGGTAGCCTTGTCATAATGGAAGATAGTCTATTGTCGATATTTTTATTACTCCATTGGATGAAGCCCTTGTCAGTATGGAAGGTAGTCTGTTGTCGAGATTTTTATTACTCCATTGGATGAAAGACTTGTCATTATGGAAGGTAGTCTTTTGTCGAGATCTTTGTTACTCCAATGGATGGTAGCCTTGTCATTATGGAAGGTAGTCTGTTGTCGAGATTTTTGTTACTCTAATGGATTTTAGCCTTGTCATTATGGAAGGTAGTGTGTTGTCGATATTTTTGTTATTCCAATGGATGGTAGCCTTGTCATTATGGAAGGTAGTGTGTTGTCGATATTTTTGTTATTCCAATGGATGGTAGCGTTGTCATTATGGAAGGTAGTTTGTTGTCAATATTTTTGTTACTCCAATGGATGTAAGACATTGATTATGGAAGGTAGTCTATTGTCGAGATTTTTGTTATTACAATGGATGGTAGCCTTGTCATTATGGAAGGTATTCTGTTGTCGATATTTTTGTTACTTCAATGGATTGTAGCCTTGACGTTATGGAAGGTAGTCTATTGTCGATATCTTTGTTACTCAAATGAATGGTAGCCTTGTCATTATGGAAGGTAGTTTGTTGTCGAGATTTTTGTTACTCCAATGGATGTTAGCCTTGTCATTATGGAAGGTTGCCTCTTGTGGATATTTTTGTTACTCCAATGGATGGTGCTCTTGTCATTATGGAAGGTAGTCTGTTGTCGAGATTTTTGTTACTCCAATGGATGGTAGCCTTGTCATTATGGAAGATAGTCTATTGTCGATATTTTTATTACCCCATTGGATGGAAGCCTTGTCGTTATGTAAGGGTGTCTATTGTTGATATTTTTATTATTCCAATGGATGGTAGCATTGTCATTATGGAAGGTAGTCTGTTGTCGTGATTTTTGTTACTCACATGGATGGTAGCCTTGTCATTATGAAAGGTAGTATGTTGTCAATATCTTTGTTACTACAATGAATGGTAGCCTTGTCTTTATGGAAGGTAGTCTGTTGTCCAGATTTTTGTTACTGCAATGGATGTTAGCCTTGTCATTATGGAAGGTTGCCTCTTGTGGATATTTTTGTTACTCCAATGGATGGTGCTCTTGTCATTATGGAAGGTAGTCTGTTGTCGAGATTTTTGTTACTCCAATGGATGGTAGCCTTGTCATTATGGAAGATAGTCTATTGTCGATATTTTTATTACCCTATTGGATAGAAGCCTTGTCGTTATGTAAGGGTGTCTATTGTTTATATTTTTATTATTCCAATGGATGGTAGCATTGTCATTATGGAAGGTAGTCTGTTGTCGTGATTTTTGTTACTCACATGGATGGTAGCCTTGTCATTATGAAAGGTAGTATGTTGTCAATATCTTTGTTACTAAAATGAATGGTAGCCTTGTCTTTATGGAAGGTAGTTTGTTGTCGAGATTTTTGTTACTGCAATGGATGGTAGCATTGTCATTATGGAAGGTAGTCTGTTGTCGAGATTTTTGTTGTTCCAATGGATGGCGGCCTTGTCATTATGAAAGGTAGTCCGTTGTCAATATCTTTGTTACTCCAATGGATGGTAGCCTTTTCATTACGGAAGGTAGTCTGTTGTCGAGATTTTTGTTAGTCCAATAGATGGTAGCCTTGCCATTATAGAAGGTAGTCTGTTGTCAAGATTTTTGTTACTACAATGGATGGTAGCCTTGTCAATATGGAAGGTAGTCTATTGTCGAGATTTTTGTTACTACAATGGATGGTAGCCTTGTCATTATGGAAGGTAGTCTGTTTGTCGAGATTTTTGTTACTCCAATGGATGGTAGCCTTGTCACTATGGAAGGTTGTCTCTTGTGGATATTTTTTGTTACTCCAATGGATGGTACCCTTGTCATTATGGAAGGTAGTCTGCTGTCGAGATTTTTGTTACTCCAATGGATGGTAGCCTTGTCATTATGGAAGGTAGTCTATTGTCCATATTTTTGTTACACAAATGGATGGTAGCCTTGTGATTATGGAAGGTAGTCTATTGTCAAGATTTTTGTTACTACAATGGATGGTAGCCTTGTCAGTATGGAAGTTATTCTGTTGTCGAGATTTTTGTTACTATAATGGTATGTAGCCTTGTCGTTATAGAAGGTAGTCTGTTGTCGATATCTTTGTTATTCTAATGGATGGTAGCCTTGTCATTATGGAAGGTAGTCTATTGTCGAGATTTTTGTTACTCTAAGGGATGGTAGCCTTGTCATTATGGAAGATAGTGTGTTGTCGATATTTTTGTTATTCCAATGGATGGTAGCCTTGTCATTATGGAAGGTAGTCTGTTATTGATACTTTTTATACTCCAATGGATGGTAGCCTTGTCATTATGGAAGGTAGTTTCTTGTGGATATTTTTGTTACTCCAATGATGGTAGCCTTGTCATTACGCAAGGTAGTCTGTTTGTCGAGATTTTTGTTACTCCAATGATGGTAGCCTTGTCATTATGGAAGGTTGTCTCTTGTGGATATTTTTGTTACTCCAATGGATTGTAGCCTTGTCATTATGGAAGATAGTCTATTGTCGATATTTTTATTACTCCATTGGATGAAAGCCTTGTCATTATAGAAGGTAGTCTGTTGTCGAGATTTTTATTACTCCATTGAATGAAAGCCTTGTCATTATGGAAGGTAGTCTGTTGTCGAGATCTTTGTTACTTCAATGGATGGTAGCCTTGTCATTATGGAAGGTAGTCTGTTGTCGAGATTTTTGTTACTCTAAGGGATCGTAGCCTTGTCATTATTGAAGGTAGTGTGTTGTCGATATTATTGTTATTCCAATGGATGGTAGCCTTTTCATTATGGAAGGTAGTGTGTTGTCGATATTTTTGTTATTCCAATGGATGGTAGCGTTGTCATTATGTAAGGTAGTCTGTTGTCAAGATTTTTGTAAGTCCAATGGATGTTAGCGTTGTCATTATGGAAGGTTGCCTCTTGTGGATATTTTTGTTATTCCAATGGATGGTAGCATTGTCATTATGGAAGGTAGTCTGTTGTCCTGATTTTAGTTACACCAATGGATGGTAACCTTGTCATTATGGAAGGTAGTATGTTGTCGATATCTTTGTTACTACAATGAAAGGTAGGCTTGTCATTATGGAAGGTAGTCTGTTGTCGAGATTATTGTTACTGCAATGGATGGTAGCCTTGTCATTATGGAAGGTAGTCTGTTGTCGAGATTTTTTTTATTCCAATGGATGGTAGCCTTGTCATTATGAAAGGTAGTCCATTTTCAATGTCTTTGTTACTCCAATGGATGGTAGCCTAGACATTATGGAAGGTAGTCTGTTGTCGAGATTTTTCTTAGTCCAATAGATGGTAGCCTTGCCATTATGGAAGGTTGTCCGTTGTCTAGATTTTTGTTACCACAATGGATGGTAGCCTTGTCATTATGGAAGGTAGTCTGTTTGTCGAGATTTTTTTTACTCCAATGGATGGTAGCCTTGTCATTATGGATGGTTGTCTCTTGTGGATATTTTTTGTTACTCCAATGGATGGTACCCTTTTCATTATGGAAGGTAGTCTGGTGTCGAGATTTTTGTTACTCCAATGGATGGTAGCCTTGTCATTATGGAAGGTAGTCTGTTTTTCGAGATTTTAGTTACTCCAATGGATGGTAGCCTTGTCATTATGGAAGGTTGTCTCTTGTGGATATTTTTTGTTACTCCAATGGATGGTACCCTTGTCATTATGGAAGGTAGTCTGTTGTCGAGATTTTTGTTACTCCAATGGATGGTAGCCTTGTCACTATGGAAGGTTGTCTCTTTTGGATATTTTTTGTTGCTCCAATGGATGGTACCCTTGTCATTATGGAAGGTAGTCTGCTGTCGAGATTTTTGTTACTCCAATGGATGGTAGCCTTGTCATTATGGAAGGTAGTCTATTGTCCATATTTTTGTTACACAAATGGATGGTAGCCTTGTGATTATGGAAGGTAGTCTATTGTCAAGATTTTTGTTACTACAATGGATGGTAGCCTTGTAAGTATGGAAGTTATTCTGTTGTCGAGATTTTTGTTACTATAATGGTATGTAGCCTTGTCGTTATAGAAGGTAGTCTGTTGTCGATATCTTTGTTATTCCAATGGATGGTAGCCTTGTCATTATGGAAGGTAGTCTATTGTCGAGATTTTTGTTACTCTAAGGGATGGTAGCCTTGTCATTATGGAAGATAGTGTGTTGTCGATATTTTTGTTATTCCAATGGATGGTAGCCTTGTCATTATGGAAGGTAGTCTGTTATCGATAATTTTTATACTCCAATGGATGGTAGCCTTGTCATTATGGAAGGTAGTTTCTTATGGATATTTTTGTTACTCCAATGATGGTAGCCTTGTCATTACGCAAGGTAGTCTGTTTGTCGAGATTTTTGTTACTCCAATGATGGTAGCCTTGTCATTATGGAAGGTTGTCTCTTGTGGATATTTTTGTTACTCCAATGGATTGTAGCCTTGTCATTATGGAAGATAGTCTATTGTCGATATTTTTATTACTCCATTGGATGAAAGCCTTGTCATTATAGAAGTTAGTCTGTTGTCGAGATTTTTATTACTCCATTGAATGAAAGCCTTGTCATTATGGAAGGTAGTCTGTTGTCGAGATCTTTGTTACTCCAATGGATGGTAGCCTTGTCATTATGGAAGGTAGTCTGTTGTCGAGATTTTTGTTACTCTAAGGGATCGTAGCCTTGTCATTATTGAAGGTAGTGTGTTGTCGATATTATTGTTATTCCAATGGATGGTAGCCTTTTCATTATGGAAGGTAGTGTGTTGTCGATATTTTTGTTATTCCAATGGATGGTAGCGTTGTCATTATGTAAGGTAGTCTGTTGTCGAGATTTTTGTTAGTCCAATGGATGTTAGCATTGTCATTATGGAAGGTTGCCTCTTGTGGATATTTTTGTTATTCCAATGGATGGTAGCATTGTCATTATGGAAGGTAGTCTGTTGTCCTGATTTTAGTTACTCCAATGGATGGTAACCTTGTCATTATGGAAGGTAGTATGTTGTCGATATCTTTGTTACTACAATGAGAGGTAGGCTTGTCATTATGGAAGGTAGTCTGTTGTCGAGATTTTTGTTATTCCAATGGATGGTAGCCTTGTCATTATGAAAGGTAGTCCGTTTTCAATGTCTTTGTTACTCCAATGGATGGTAGCCTAGACATTATGGAAGGTAGTCTGTTGTCGAGATTTTTCTTAGTCCAATAGATGGTAGCCTTGCCATTATGGAAGGTTGTCCGTTGTCTAGATTTTTGTTACTACAATGGATGGTAGCCTTGTCATTATGGAAGGTAGTCTGTTTGTCGAGATTTTTGTTACTCCAATGGATGGTAGCCTTGTCATTATGGATGGTTGTCTCTTCTGGATATTTTTTGTTACTCCAATGGATGGTACCCTTTTCGTTATGGAAGGTAGTCTGTTGTCGAGATTTTTGTTACTCCAATGGATGGTAGCCTTGTCATTATGGAAGGTAGTCTGTTTTTCGAGATTTTAGTTACTCCAATGGATGGTAGCCTTGTCATTATGGAAGGTTGTCTCTTGTGGATATTTTTTGTTACTCCAATGGATGGTACCCTTGTCATTATGGAAGGTAGTCTGTTGTCGAGATTTTTGTTACTCCAATGGATGGTAGCCTTGTCATTATGGAAGGTAGTCTATTGTCCATATTTTTGTTACACAAATGGATGGTAGCCTTGGGATTATGGAAGGTAGTCTATTGTCAAGATTTTTGTTACTATAATGGATGGTAGCCTTGTCAGTATGGAAGTTATTCTGTTGTCGAGATTTTTGTTACTATAACGGTATGTAGCCTTGTCGTTATAGAAGGTAGTCTGTTGTCGATATCTTTGTTATTCCAATGGATGGTAGCCTTGTCATTATGGAAGGTAGTCTATTGTCGAGATTTTTGTTACTCTAAGGGATGGTAGCCTTGTCATTATGGAAGATAGTGTGTTGTCGATATTTTTGTTACTCCAATGGATGGTAGCCTTGTCATTATGGAAGGTAGTCTGTTATCGATAATTTTTATACTCCAATGGATGGTAGCCTTGTCATTATGGAAGGTAGTTTCTTGTGGATATTTTTGTTACTCCAAATATGGTAGCCTTGTCATTACGCAAGGTAGTCTGTTTGTCGAGATTTTTGTTACTCCAATGATGGTAGCCTTGTCATTATGGAAGGTTGTCTCTTGTGGATAATTTTGTTATTCCAATGGATGGTATCCTTGTCATTATGAAAGATAGTCCATTGTCGATATCTTTGTTACTCCTATGGATGGTAGCCTAGTCATTATGGAAGGTAGTCTGTTGTCGATATTTTTGTTACTCCAATAGATGGTAGCTTTGTCATTATGTAAAGTAGTTCATTGTTGAGATTTTGTTACTCGAATGGATGGTAGCCTTGTCATTATGGAAGGTAGTTTGTTGTTGAGATATTGTTACTGTAATGGATGGTATCCTTGACATTATGGAAGGTAGTTTGTTGTTGAGATTTTGTTACTAGAGTGGATGGTAGCCTTGTCATAATGGAAGGTAGTTCGTTGTTGATATTTTATTACTCCAATCGATGGCAGCCTTGTCATTATGGAAGGTAGTTTGTTGTTGAGATTTTGTTACTCCAATGGATGGTAGCCTTCTCATTATAGAAGGTATTTCGTTGTTGAGTTTTGTTACTCCAATGGATGGTAGCCTTGTCATTACACAAGGTAGTCTGTTTGTCGAGATTTTTGTTACTCCAATGGATGGTAGCCTTGTCATTCTGGAAGGTTGTCTCTTGTGGATATTTTTGTTACTCCAATGGATGGTAGCCTTGTCATTATGGAAGATAGTCTATTGCCGATATTTTTATTACTCCATTGGATGAAAGCCTTGTCATTATGGAAGGTGGTCTGTTGTTGAGATCTTTGTTACTCCAATGGATGGTAGCCTTGTCATTATGGAAGGTAGTCTGTTGTCGAGAATTTTGTTACTCTTAGGGATTGTAGCCTTGTCATTATGGAAGGTAGTGTGTTGTCGATATTTTTGTTATTCCAATGGATGGTAGCCTTGTCATTGTCGAAGGTAGTGTGTTGTCGATATTTTTGTTAATACAATGGATGGTAGCGTTGTCATTATGGAAGGTAGTCTGTTGTCAAGATTTTTTTTACTCTAATGGATATAAGCCATGTGATTATGGAAGGTAGTATATTGCCGAGATTTTTGTTACTACAATGGATGGTAGCCTTGTCATTATGGAAGGTATTATGTTGTCGAGACTTTTGTTACTACAATGGATTGTAGCCTTGTCGTTATGGAAGGTAGTCTGTTGTCGATATCTTTGTTACTCCAATGGATGGTAGCCTAGTCATTATGGAAGGTAGTCTATTGTCCATATTTTTGTTACACAAATGGATGGTAGCCCTGGGATTATGGAAGGTAGTCTATTGTCAAGATTTTTGTTACTACAATGGATGGTAGCCTTGTCAGTATGGAAGTTATTCTGTTGTCGAGATTTTTGTTACTATAACGGTATGTAGCCTTGTCGTTATAGAAGGTAGTCTGTTGTCGATATCTTTGTTATTCCAATGGATGGTAGCCTTGTCATTATGGAAGGTAGTCTATTGTCGAGATTTTTGCTACTCTAAGGGATGGTAGCCTTGTCATTATGGAAGATAGTGTGTTGTCGATATTTTTGTTATTCCAATGGATGGTAGCCTTGTCACTATGGAAGGTAGTCTGTTATCGATAATTTTTATACTCCAATGGATGGTAGCCTTGTCATTATGGAAGGTAGTTTCTTGTGGATATTTTTGTTACTCCAAATATGGTAGCCTTGTCATTACGCAAGGTAGTCTGTTTGTCGAGATTTTTGTTACTCCAATGATGGTAGCCTTGTCATTATGGAAGGTTGTCTCTTGTGGATATTTTTGTTATTCCAATGGATGGTATCCTTGTCATTATGAAAGATAGTCCATTGTCGATATCTTTGTTACTCCTATGGATGGTAGCCTAGTCATTATGGAAGGTAGTCTGTTGTCGATATTTTTGTTACTCCAATAGATGGCAGCTTTGTCATTATGTAAAGTAGTTCATTGTTGAGATTTTGTTACTCGAATGGATGGTAGCCTTGTCATTATGGAAGGTAGTTTGTTGTTGAGATATTGTTACTGCAATTGATGGTATCCTTGACATTATGGAAGGTAGTTTGTTGTTGAGATTTTGTTACTAGAGTGGATGGTAGCCTTGTCATAATGGAAGGTAGTTCGTTGTTGATATTTTATTACTCCAATCGATGGCAGCCTTGTCATTATGGAAAGTAGTTTGTTGTTGAGATTTTGTTACTCCAATGGTTGGTAGCCTTCTCATTATAGAAGGTATTTCGTTGTTGAGTTTTGTTACTCCAATGGATGGTAGCCTTGTCATTACACAAGGTAGTCTATTTGTCGAGATTTTTGGTACTCCAATGGATGGTAGCCTTGTCATTATGGAAGGTTGTCTCTTGTGGATATTTTTGTTACTCCAATGGATGGTAGCCTTGTCATTATGGAAGATAGTCTATTGCCGATATTTTTATTACTCCATTGGATGAAAGCCTTGTCATTATGGAAGGTAGTCTGTTGTCGAGATTTTTATTACTCCATTGGATGAAAGCCTTGTCATTATGGAAGGTGGTCTGTTGTTGAGATCTTTGTTACTCCAATGGATGGTAGCCTTGTCATTATGGAAGGTAGTCTGTTGTCGAGATTTTTGTTACTCTAAGGGATTGTAGCCTTGTCATTATGGAAGGTAGTGTGTTGTCGATATTTTTGTTATTCCAATGGATGGTAGCCTTGTCATTGTCGAAGGTAGTGTGTTGTCGATATTTTTGTTAATACAATGGATGGTAGCGTTGTCATTATGGAAGGTAGTCTGTTGTCAAGATTTTTTTTACTCTAATGGATATAAGCCATGTGATTATGGAAGGTAGTATATTGCCGAGATTTTTGTTACTACAATGGATGGTAGCCTTGTCATTATGGAAGGTATTATGTTGTCGAGACTTTTGTTACTACAATGGATTGTAGCCTTGTCGTTATGGAAGGTAGTCTGTTGTCGATATCTTTGTTACTCCAATGGATGGTAGCCTAGTCATTATGGAAGGTAGTCTATTGTCGAGATTTTTGTTACTCCAATGGATGGTAGCCTTGTCATTATGGAAGGTAGTCTATTGTCGATATTTTTATACCCAAATGGATTGTAGCCTTGTCATTATGGAAGGTAGTTTCTTGTGGATATTTTTGTTACTCCAATAATGGTACCCTTGTCATTATGGAAGGTAGTCTGTTGTCGATATTTTTGTTACTCCAATAGATGGCAGCTTTGTCATTATGTAAAGTAGTTCATTGTTGAGATTTTGTTACTCGAATGGATGGTAGCCTTGTCATTATGGAAGGTAGTTTGTTGTTGAGATATTGTTACTGCAATTGATGGTATCCTTGACATTATGGAAGGTAGTTTGTTGTTGAGATTTTGTTACTAGAGTGGATGGTAGCCTTGTCATAATGGAAGGTAGTTCGTTGTTGATATTTTATTACTCCAATCGATGGCAGCCTTGTCATTATGGAAAGTAGTTTGTTGTTGAGATTTTGTTACTCCAATGGTTGGTAGCCTTCTCATTATAGAAGGTATTTCGTTGTTGAGTTTTGTTACTCCAATGGATGGTAGCCTTGTCATTACACAAGGTAGTCTATTTGTCGAGATTTTTGGTACTCCAATGGATGGTAGCCTTGTCATTATGGAAGGTTGTCTCTTGTGGATATTTTTGTTACTCCAATGGATGGTAGCCTTGTCATTATGGAAGATAGTCTATTGCCGATATTTTTATTACTCCATTGGATGAAAGCCTTGTCATTATGGAAGGTAGTCTGTTGTCGAGATTTTTATTACTCCATTGGATGAAAGCCTTGTCATTATGGAAGGTGGTCTGTTGTTGAGATCTTTGTTACTCCAATGGATGGTAGCCTTGTCATTATGGAAGGTAGTCTGTTGTCGAGATTTTTGTTACTCTAAGGGATTGTAGCCTTGTCATTATGGAAGGTAGTGTGTTGTCGATATTTTTGTTATTCCAATGGATGGTAGCCTTGTCATTGTCGAAGGTAGTGTGTTGTCGATATTTTTGTTAATACAATGGATGGTAGCGTTGTCATTATGGAAGGTAGTCTGTTGTCAAGATTTTTTTTACTCTAATGGATATAAGCCATGTGATTATGGAAGGTAGTATATTGCCGAGATTTTTGTTACTACAATGGATGGTAGCCTTGTCATTATGGAAGGTATTATGTTGTCGAGACTTTTGTTACTACAATGGATTGTAGCCTTGTCGTTATGGAAGGTAGTCTGTTGTCGATATCTTTGTTACTCCAATGGATGGTAGCCTAGTCATTATGGAAGGTAGTCTATTGTCGAGATTTTTGTTACTCCAATGGATGGTAGCCTTGTCATTATGGAAGGTAGTCTATTGTCGATATTTTTATACCCAAATGGATTGTAGCCTTGTCATTATGGAAGGTAGTTTCTTGTGGATATTTTTGTTACTCCAATAATGGTACCCTTGTCATTATGGAAGGTAGTCTGTTGTCGAGATTTTTGTTACTCCAATGGATGGTATCCTTGTCATTATGGAATGTAGTCTGTTGTCGAGATTTTTGTTACTCCAATGGATGGTAGCCTTGTCATTATGGAAGATAGTCTATTGTCGATATTTTTATTACCCCATTGGATGGAAGCCTTGTCGTTATTTAAGGGTGTTTGTTGTTGATATTTTTGTTATTCCAATGGATAGTAGCATTGTCATTAAGGAAGGTAGTCTGTTGTCGTGATTTTTTTTAATCCAATGGATGGTAGCCTTGTCATTATGGAAGGTAGTATGTTGTCGATATCTTTGTTACTATAATGAATGCTAGCCTTGTCATTATGGAAGGTAGTCTGTTGTCGAGATTTTTGTTACTGCAATGGATGGTAGCCTTGTCATTATGGAAGGTAGTCTGTTGTCGAGATTTTTGTTATTCCAATGGATGGTAGCCTTGTCATTATGAAAGGTAGTCTGTTGTCAATATCTTTGTTACTCCAATGGATGGTAGCCTAGACATTATGGTAGGTAGTTTGTTGTCGAGATTTTTGTTAGTCTAATAGATGGTAGCCTTGCCATTATGGAAGGTAGTATGTTGTCGGTATCTTTGTTACTCCAATGGATGGTAGCCTTGTCAATATCGAAGGTAGTCTATTGTCGAGATTTTTGTTACTATAATGGATGATAACCTTGTCATTATGGAAGGTAGTCTGTTTGTCGAGATTTTTGTTACTCCAATGGATGGTAGCCTTGTCATTATGGAAGGTAGTATGTTGTCGAGATTTTTATTATTCCAATGGATGGTAGCCTTGTCATTATGAAAGGTAGTCTGTTGTCAATATCTTTGTTACTCCAATGGATGGTAGCCTAGACATTATGGTAGGTAGCTTGTTGTCGAGATTTTTGTTAGTCTAATAGATGGTAGCCTTGTCATTATGGAAGGTAGTCTGTTGTCGAGATTTTTGTTACTCTAAGGGATTGTAGCCTTGTCATTATGGAAGGTAGTGTGTTGTCGATATTTTTGTTATTCCAATGGATGGTAGCCTTGTCATTGTCGAAGGTAGTGTGTTGTCGATATTTTTGTTAATACAATGGATGGTAGCGTTGTCATTATGGAAGGTAGTCTGTTGTCAAGATTTTTTTTACTCTAATGGATATAAGCCATGTGATTATGGAAGGTAGTATATTGCCGAGATTTTTGTTACTACAATGGATGGTAGCCTTGTCATTATGGAAGGTATTATGTTGTCGAGACTTTTGTTACTACAATAGATTGTAGCCTTGTCGTTATGGAAGGTAGTCTGTTGTCGATATCTTTGTTACTCCAATGGATGGTAGCCTAATCATTATGGAAGGTAGTCTATTGTCGAGATTTTTGTTACTCCAATGGATGGTAGCCTTGTCATTATGGAAGGTAGTCTGTTGTCGAGATTTTTGTTATTCCAATGGATGGTAGCCTTGTCATTATGAAAGGTAGTCTGTTGTCAATATCTTTGTTACTCCAATGGATGGTAGCCTAGACATTATGGTAGGTAGTTTGTTGTCGAGATTTTTGTTAGTCTAATAGATGGTAGCCTTGCCATTATGGAAGGTAGTATGTTGTTGATATCTTTGTTACTCCAATGGATGGTAGCCTTGTCAATATCGAAGGTAGTCTATTGTCGAGATTTTTGTTACTACAATGGATGATAACCTTGTCATTATGGAAGGTAGTATGTTTGTCGAGATTTTTGTTACTCCAATGGATGGTAGCCTGGTCATTATGGAAGGTAGTATGTTGTCGATATCTTTGTTACTCCAATGGATGGTACCCTTGTCATTATGGAAGGTAGTCTATTGTCGAGATTTTTGTTACTCCAATGAATGGTAGCCTTCTCATTATGGAAGGTAGTCTGTTGTCCATATTTTTGTTACACCAATGGATGGTAGCCTTGTGATTATGGAAGGTAGTCTATTGTCAAGATTTTTGTTACTACAATGGATGGTAGCCTTATCAGTATGAAAGGTATTCTGTTGCCGAGATTTTTTTTACTATAATGGATTGTAGCCTTGTAGTTATGGAAGGTAGTCTGTTGTCGATATCTTTGTTACTCCAATGGATGGTAGCCTTGTCATTATGGAAGGTAGTCTGTTGTCGAGATTTTTGTTACTCCAATGGATGGTATCCTTGACATTATGGAAGGTAGTCTGTTGTTTAGAATTTTCATACTCCAATGGATGGTAGCCTAGTCATTATGAAAGGTAGTTTCTTGTGGATATTTTTGTTACTCCAATGATGGTAGCCTTGTCATTAAGGAAGGTAGGCTGTTGTCGAGATTTTTGTTACTCCAATGGATGGTATCCTTGTCATTATGGAAGGTATTCTCCTGTCGAGATTTTTGTTATTCCAATGGATGGTATCCTTGTCATTATGAAAGGTAGTCTCTTGTCGATATTTTTGTTATTCCAATGGATGGTATCCTTGTCATTATGAAAGATAGTCCGTTGTCGATATCTTTGTTACTCCAATGGATAATAGCCTAGTCATTATGGAAGGTAGTCTGTTGTCGAGATTTTAGTTACTCCAATAGATGGTATCCTTGTCATTATGTAAAGTAGTTCATTGATGAGATTTTGTTACTCGAATGGATGGTAGCCTTGTCATTATTGAAGGTAGTTTGTTGTTGAGATATTGTTACTGCAATGGATGGTAGCTTTGACATTATGGAAGGTAGTTCGTTGTTGAGATTTTGTTACTCGAATGGATGGTAGCCTTTTCATTATGGAAGGTAGTTCGTTGTTGAGATTTTATTACTCCAATCGATGGCAGCCTTGTCATTATGGAAGTAGTTTGTTGTCGAGATTTTGTTACTCCAATGGATGGTAGCCTTCTCATAATAGAAGGTAGTTCGTTGTTGAGTTTTGTTACTCCAATGGATGGTAGCCTTGTCATTACACAAGGTAGTTTGTTGTTGAAATTTTGTTACTCCAATGGATGGTAGCCTTGTTATAATGGCTGGTAGTTTGTTGTTGAGATTTTAATACTCCAATGGATTGTAGCCTTGTCATTATGGAAGTTAGTTCGTTGTTAAATTTTTTTTACTCAAATGGATGGTAGCCTTGTCATTATGGAAGGTAGTTTATTGTTGAGATTTTTTTAATCCAATGGTTGGTAGCCTTTTCGATATATAAGGTAGTTCGTTGTTGAGATTTTCTTACTCCAATGGATGGTAGCCTTGTCATTATGGAAGGTAGTTTATTGTTTTGATTTTGTTACTCCAATGGATGGTAGCCTTGTTATTATGGAAGTTAGTTCATTGTTGAGATTTTTTTACTTCAATGGATGGTAGCCCTGTCATATGGCAGGTAGTTTGTTGTTGAGATTTTGTTACTCCAATGGATGGTAGCCTTGTCATTATGTAAGGTAGTTCGTTTTTAAAATTTGGTTACTCCAATGTATGGTAGCCTTGTCATTATGGATGGTAGTTTTTTGTTGATATTTTTTTACTTTAATGGATTGTAGCCTTGTCATTATGGAAGGTAGATTGTTGTTGATAATTTGTTACTCCAATGGATGGTAGCCTTGCCATTATGGAAGGTAGTTCGTTGTTAAAATTTTGTTACTCCAATGGATGGTAGCCTTGTCATTATGGAAGGTAGTTCTTTGTTGAGGTATTGCTACTCCAACGGATGGTAGCCTTGTCATTATGGGAGGTAGTTCATTGTTGAGAATTTTTTACTCCATTGGATGGTAGCCTTGTCATTATGGAAGGTAGTTCGTTGTTGTGATTTTGTTACTCGAATAAATGGTAGCCTTTACATTAAGGAAGGTAGTTCATTGTTGAGATTTTGTTACTCCAATGGATGGTAGCCTTGTCATTATGTAAAGTAGTGCATTGTTGAGATTTTGTTACTCGAATGGACGGTAGCCTTGTCATTATGGAAGGTAGTTTGTTGTTGAGATTTTGTTACTACAATGGATGGTAGCCTTCTCATTATAGAAGGTAGTTCGTTGTTGTGATTTTCTTACTCCAATGGATGGTAGCCTTGTCATTATGGAAGGTAGTTTATTATTGAGATTTTGTTACTCCAACGGATGGTACCCTTCTTATTATGGATGGTAGTTTGTTGTTGAGATTTTAATACTCCAATGGATGGTAGCCTTGTCATTATGGAAGTTAGTTCATTGTTGAGATTTTTTTACTCCAATGGATGGTAGCCCTGTCATATGGAAGGAAGTTCGTTGTTGAGATTTTGTTATTATGTAAGGTAGTTCGTTTTTGAAATTTGGTTACTCCAATGGATGGTAGCCTTGTCATAATGGTAGGTAGTTCTTGTTTAGATTTTGTTACTCCAATGGATGGTAGCCTTGTCATTATGGAAGGTAGTTCATTGTTGAGATTTTGTTACTCCAATGGATGGTAGCCTTGTAATTGTGGAAGGTAGTTCGTTGTTGGGATTTTGTTACTCAATTTATGGTAGCCTTGTCATTATAAAAGGTAGTTAGTTTTTGAGATTTTGTTACTCCAATGAATGGTATCCTTGTCATTATGGAAGGTAGTTCGTTGTTGAGATTTTGGTACTCCAATGGATGGTAGCCGTCTCATTATAGAAGGCAGTTCGTTGTTGAGATTTATTTACTCCAATGGATGGTAGCCTTGTGATTATGGAAGGTTATTTATTGTTGATATTTTGTTACTCCACTGGATGTATCCTTGTCATTGTGGATGGTAGTTTGTTGTTTAGATTTTGTTACTCCAATTGATGGTAGCCTTGTCCTAATGGAAGGTAGTTTGTTGTTGAGATTTTTTACTCTGATGGATGGTAGCCTATTATTTATGGAAGGTAGTTCGTTGTTTATATTTTGTTACTCCAATAGATGTTAGCCTTGTCATTATGGAAGGTAGTTCATTATTGAGATTTTGTTACTCCAATGGATGGTAGCCATGTCATTATGGAAGGTAGTTTGTTGTTGAGATTTTGTTACTCAGATGGATGGTAGCCTTGTCATTATGGAAGGTAGTTTGTTGTTGAGATTTTTTTACATTAATGGATTGTAGCCTTGCCATTATAAAAGCTAGTTTGTTGTTGTTATTTTGTTACTCCAATGGATGGTAGCCTTGTCATTATAGAAGGTAGTTCGTTGTTGAAATTTTGTTACTCCAATGGATGGTAGCCTTGTTATTATGGAAGGTAGTTCGTTATAGAGATATTGTTACTCCAACGGATGGTAGCCTTGTCATTATGGAAGGTAGTTCATTGTTGAGAATTTGTTACTCCATTGGATGGTATCCTTGTCATTATGGAAGGTAGTTCGTTGTTGAGATTTTGTTACAAGAATGGATGGTAACCTTGACATTAAGGAAGGAAGTTCGTTGTTGAGATTTTGTTACTCCAATGGATGGTAGCCTTGTCAATATGTAAAGTAGTTCATTGTTGAGATTTTGTTACTCGAATGGATGGTAGCCTTGTCATTATGGAAGGTAGTTTGTTATTGAGATTTTGTTACTACAATGGATGGTATCCTTGTCATTATGGAAGGTAGTTCATTGTTGAGATTTTTTTACTTCAATTGATGGTAGCCCTGTCATATGGCAGGTAGTTTGTTGTTGAGATTTTGTTACTCCAATGGATGGTAGCCTTGTCATTATGTAAGGTAGTTCGTTTTTAAAATTTGGTTACTCCAATGTATGGTAGCCTTGTCATTATGAAAGGTTGTTTGTTGTTAGGATTTTGTTACTCTGATGGATGGTAGCCTTGTCATTATGGATGGTAGTTTTTTGTTGATATTTTTTTACTTTAATGGATTGTAGCCTTGTCATTATGGAAGGTAGATTGTTGTTGATAATTTGTTACTCCAATGGATGGTAGCCTTGCCATTATAGAAGGTAGTTCGTTGTTGAAATTTTGTTACTCCAATGGATGGTAGCCTTGTCATTATGGAAGGTAGTTCTTTGTTGAGGTATTGCTACTCCAACGGATGGTAGCCGTGTCATTATGGGAGGTAGTTCATTGTTGAGAATTTTTTACTCCATTGGATGGTAGCCTTGTCATTATGGAAGGTAGTTCGTTGTTGTGATTTTTTTACTCGAATAGATGGTAGCCTTTACATTAAGGAAGGTAGTTCATTGTTGAGATTTTGTTACTCCAATGGATGGTAGCCTTGTCATTATGTAAAGTAGTGCATTGTTGAGATTTTGTTACTCGAATGGACAGTAGCCTTGTCATTATGGAAGGTAGTTTGTTGTTGAGATTTTGTTACTACAATGGATGGTAGCCTTCTCATTATAGAAGGTAGTTCGTTGTTGTGATTTTCTTACTCCAATGGATGGTAGCCTTGTCATTATGGAAGGTAGTTTATTATTGAGATGTTGTTACTCCAACGGATGGTACCCTTCTTATTATGGATGGTAGTTTTTTGTTGAGATTTCAATACTCCAATGGATGGTAGCCTTGTCATTATGGAAGTTAGTTCATTATTGAGATTTTTTTACTCCAATGGATGGTAGCCCTGTCATATGGAAGGAAGTTCGTTGTTGAGATTTTGTTATTATGTAAGGTAGTTCGTTTTTGAAATTTGGTTACTCCAATGGATGGTAGCCTTGTCATTATGGAAGGTAGTTCTTGTTTAGATTTTGTTACTCCAATGGATGGTAGCCTTGTCATTATGGAAGGTAGTTCATTGTTGAGATTTTGTTACTCCAATGGATGGTAGCCTTGTAATTGTGGAAGGTAGTTCATTGTTGGGATTTTGTTACTCAATTTATGGTAGCCTTGTCATTATAAAAGGTAGTTAGTTTTTGAGATTTTGTTACTCCAATGAATGGTATCCTTGTCATTATGGAAGGTAGTTCGTTGTTGAGATTTTGTTACTCCAATGGATGGTAGCCTTCTCATTATAGAAGGCAGTTCGTTGTTGAGATTTATTTACTCCAATGGATGGTAGCCTTGTGATTATGGAAGGTTATTTATTGTTGATATTTTGTTACTCCACTGGATGTATCCTTGTCATTGTGGATGGTAGTTTGTTGTTTAGATTTTATTACTCCAATTGATGGTAGCCTTGTCCTTATGGAAGGTAGTTTGTTGTTGAGATTTTTTACTCCGATGGATGGTAGCCTATTCATTATGGAAGGTAGTTCGTTGTTTATATTTTGTTACTCCAATAGATGTTAGCCTTGTCATTATGGAAGGTAGTTCATTATTGAGATTTTGTTACTCCAATGGATGGTAGCCATGTCATTATGGAAGGTAGTTTGTTGTTGAGATTTTGTTACTCCGATGGATGGTAGCCTTGTCATTATGGAAAGTAGTTTGTTGTTGAGATTTTTTTACATTAATGGATTGTAGCCTTGCCATTATAAAAGCTAGTTTGTTGTTGTTATTTTGTTACTCCAATGGATGGTAGCCTTGTCATTATAGAAGGTAGTTCGTTGTTGAAATTTTGTTACTCCAATGGATGGTAGCCTTGTTATTATGGAAGGTAGTTCGTTATAGAGATATTGTTACTCCAATGGATGGTAGCCTTGTCATTATGGAAGGTAGTTCATTGTTGAGAATTTGTTACTCCATTGGATGGTATCCTTGTCATTATGGAAGGTAGTTTGTTGTTGAGATTTTTGTTACTCGAATGGATGGTAGCCTTGACATTACGGAAGGTAGTTCATTGTTGAGATTTTTTTACTCCAATGGATGGTAGCCTTGTGATTATGGAAGGTAGTTTGTTGTTGAGATTTTGTTACTACAATGATTGGTAGCCTTGTTATTATGGATGGTAGTTTGTTGTTGAAATTTTAATGCTCCAATGTATGGTAGCCTTGTCATTATGGAAGGTAGTTCGTTTTTTAAATTTTTTTACTCCAATGGATTATTGCCTTGTCATTATGGAAGGTAGTTTGTTGTTGATATTTTTTTACTCCAATGGATGATAGCCTTGTCATTATGGAAGGTAGTTCTTTGTTGAAATTTTTGTACTCCAATGGATGGTAGCCTTGTCATTAAGGAAGGTAGTTCGTTGTTGAGATATTGTTACTCCAACGGATGGTAGCCTTGTTATTATGGAAGGTAGTTCATTATTGAGAATTTGTTACTCCATTGGATGGTAGCCTTGTCATTATGGAAGGTAGTTCGTTGTTGAGATTTTGTTACAAGAATGGATGGTAACCTTGACATTACGGAAGGAAGTTCGTTGTTGAGATTTTGTTACTCCAATGGATGGTAGCCTTGTCAATATGTAAAGTAGTTCATTGTTGAGATTTTGTTACTCGAATGGATGGTAGCCTTGTCATTATGGAAGGTAGTTTGTTATTGAGATTTTGTTACTACAATGGATGGTATCCTTGTCATTATGGAAGGTAGTTCGTTGTTGAGATTTTACTACTCCAATGGATGGCAACCTTGTCATTATGGAAGGTAGTTCGTTGTTGATATTTTGTTACTCCAATGGATGGTAGCCTTCTCATTACGCAAGGTAGTTTGTTGTTCAGATTTTCTTACTCCAATGTATGGTGGCCTTGTTATTATGGATGGTAGTTTATTGTTGAGATTTTAATACTCCAATGGATGGTAGCCTTGTCATTATGGAAGGCAGTTCGTTGTTGAGATTTTGTTACTCCAATGGATGGTAGCCTTGACATTATGTAATGTAGTTCATTTTTGAAATTTGGTTACTCCAATGGATGGTAGCCTTGTCATTATGGAAGGTAGTTCATTGTTGAGATTTTGTTACTCCAATGGATGGTAGCCTTGTCATTATGGAAGGTAGTTCATTGTTGGGATTTTGTTACTCCAATGGATGGTAGCCTTCTTATTATAGAAGGTAGTTCATTGTTGAGATTTTTTACTCCAATGGATGGTAGCCTTATCATTATGGAAGGTAGTTCATTGTTGAGATTTGGTTACTCCAATGGATGGTAGCCTTGTCATTATGGAAGGTAGTTCGTTGTTGGGATTTTGTTACTCTGATGGATGGTAGCCTTGTCATTATGGAACGTAGTTTGTTGTTGAGATTTTTTACTTTAATGTATAGTAGCCTTGTCATTATGGAAGGTAGTTTGTTGTTGATATTTTTTTACTCCAATGGATGGTAGCCTTGTCATTATGGAAGGTAGTTCGTCGTTGAAATTTTTTTACTCCAATGGATGGTAGCCTTGTCATTATGGAAGGTAGTTCGTTGTTGAGATATTGTTACTCCAACGGATGGTAGCCTTGTCATTATGGAAGGTAGTTCATTGTTGAGAATTTGTTACTCCATTGCATGGTAGCCTTGTCATTATGGAAGGTAGTTTGTTGTTGAGATTTTGTTACTCCAATGGATGGTAGCCTTGTAATTATGGAAGGTAGTTCGTTGTTGAGATTTTGTTACTACAATGGATGGTAGCCTTGACATTATGTAATGTAGTTCATTTTTGAAATTTGGTTACTCCAATGGATGGTAGCCTTGTCATTATGGAAGGTAGTTCATTGATATTACAAGAATGGATGGTAGCCTTGACTTTACGGAAGGCAGTTCGTTGTTGACATTTTGTTACTACAATGGATGGTAGCCTTGACATTATGTAATGTAGTTCATTTTTGATATTTGGTTACTCCAATGGATGGTAGCCTTGTCATTATGGATGGTAGTTTGTTGTTTAGATTTAATTACTCCAATTGATGGTAGCCTTGTACTTATGGAAGGTAGTTTGTTGTTGAGATTTTTTACTCCGATGGATGGTAGCCTATTCATTATGGAAGGTAGTTCGTTGTTGAAATTTTGTTACTCCAATGGATGTTAGCCTTGTCATTATGGAAGGTAGTTCATTGTTGATATTTTGTTACTCCAATGGATGGTAGCCATGTCATTATGCAAGGTAGTTCGTTGTTGAGATTTTGTTACTAAGATGGATGGTAGCCTTGTCAATATGGAAGGTAGCTTGTTGTTGAGATATTTTTACTTTAATGGATTGTAGCCTTGCCATTATGGAAGCTAGTTTGTTGTTGATATTTTGTTACTCCAATGGATGGTAGCCTTGTCATTATGGAAGGTAGTTCGTTGTTGAAATTTTGTTACTCCAATGGATGGTAGCCTTGTCATTATGGAAGGTAGTTCATTGTTTAGAATTTGTTACTCCATTGGATGGTAGCCTTGTCATTATGGAAGGTAGTTCGTTGTTGAGATTTTGATACAAGAATGGATGGTAGCCTTGACATTACGGAAAGCAGTTCATTGTTGAGATTTTGTTACTCCAATGGATGGTATCCTTGTCATTATGTAAAGTAGTTCATTGTTGAGATTTTGTTACTCGAATGGATGGTTGCCTTGTCATTATGGAAGGTAGTTTGTTGTTGAGATTTTGTTACTACAATTGATGGTATCCTTGATATTATGGAAGGTAGTTCGTCGTTGAGATTTTGTTACTCCAATGGATGGTAGCCTTGTCATTATGGAAGGTAGTTCGTTGTTGAGATTTTACTACTCCAATGGATGGCAGCCTTGTCATTATGGAAGGTAGTTAGTTGTTGAGATTTTGTTACTCCAATGGATGGTAGCCTTCTCATTATAGAAGGTAGTTCATTGTTGAGTTTTGTTACTCCAATGGATGGTAGCCTTGTAATTACGCAAGGTAGTTTGTTGTTCAGATTTTGTTACTCCATTGTATGGTAGCCTTGTTATTATGCATGGTAGTTTTTTATTGATATTTTAATACTCCAATGGATGGTAGCCTTGTCATTATGGAAGGTAGTTCGTTGTTGAAATTTTTTTCCTCCAATGGATGGAAGCCGTTTCATTATGGAAGGTAGTTCGTTGTTAAGATTTTGTTACTCCAATGGATGGTAGCCTTGTCATTATGTAAGGTAGTTCATTGTTGAGATTTTGTTACTCCAATGGATGGTAGCCTTATCATTCTTGAAGGTAGTTCATTGTTGAGATTTGGTTACTCCAATGGATGGTAGCCTTGTCATTATGGAAGGTAGTTCGTTGTTGGGATTTTGTTACTCCGATGGATGGTAGCCTTGTCATTATGGAACGTAGTTTGTTGTTGAGATTTTTTTACTTTAATGGATTGTAGCCTTGTCATTATAGAAGGTAGTTTGTTGTTGATATTTTGTTACTCCAATGGATGGTAGCCTTGTCATTATGAAAGGTAGTTCGTTGTTGAAATTTTTTTACTCCAATGGATGGTAGCCTTGTCATTATGGTAGGTAGTTCGTTGTTGAGATTTTGTTACTCCAATGGATGATAGCCTTGTCATTATGGAAGGTAGTTCATTGTTGAGATTTGGTTACTCCAATGGATGGTAGCCTTCTCAGTATAGAAGGTAGGTCGTTGATGAGATATTCTTACTCCAATGGATGGTAGCCTTGTCATTATGGAAGGTAGTTTATTGTTGAGATTTTGTTACTCCAATGGATGGTAGCCTTCTTATTATGCATGGTAGTTTGTTGTTGAGATTTTAATACTCCAATGGATGGTAGCCTAGTCATTATGGAAGGTAGTTCATTGTTAATATTTTTTTACTCCAATGGATGGTAGCCCTGTCATATGGAAGGTAGTTCGTTTTTTAGATTTTGTTACTCCAATGGATGGTAGCCTTGTCATTATGTAATGTAGTTCGTTTTTGAAATTTGGTTACTCCAATGGATGGTAGCCTTGTCATTATGGAAGGTAGTTCGTTGTTGAGATTTTGTTACTCCAATGGATGGTAGCCTTGTCATTATAGAAGGTAGTTCATTGTTGAGATTTTGTTACTCCAATGGATGGTAGCCTTGTAATTATGGAAGGTAGTTCGTTGTTGGGATTTTGTTACTCCAATGTATGAAAGCCTTGTCATTATAGAAGGTAGTTCGTTTTGAGATTTTGTTACTTAAATTAATGGAATCCTTGTCATTATAGAAGGTAGTTCGTTGTTGAGATTTTGTTACTCCAATGGATGGTAGCCTTCTTATTATAGAAGGTAGTTCGATGTTGAGATTTATTTACTCCAATGGATGGTATCCTTGTCATTATGGAAGGTTATTTATTGTTGAAATTTTGTTACTCCACTGGATGGTAGCCTTGTCATTATGGATGGTAGTTTGTTGTTTAGATTTTATTACTCCAATTGATGGTAGCCTTGTACTTATGGAAGGTAGTTTGTTGTTGAGATTTTTTACTCCGATGGATGGTAGCCTATTCATTATGGAAGGTAGTTCCTTGTTGAAATTTTATTACTCCAATGGATGTTAGCCTTGTCATTATGGAAGGTAGTTCATTGTTGAGATTTTGTTACTCCAATGGATGGTAGCCATGTCATTAATAAAGGTAGTTCGTTGTTGAGATTTTGTTACTCTGATGGATGGTAGCCTTGTCTTTATGGAAGGTAGTTTGTTGTTGAGATTTTTTTACTTTAATGGAATGTATCCTTGCCATTATGGAAGCTAGTTTGTTGTTGATATTTTGGTACTCCAATGGACGGTAGCATTGTCATTATGGAAGGTAGTTCGTTGTTGAAATTTTGTTACTCCAATGGATGGTAGCCTTGTCGTTATGGAAGGTAGTTCGTTGTTGAGATATTGTTACTCCAACGGATGCTAGCCTTGTCATTATGGAAGGTAGTTCATTGTTGAGAATTTGTTACTCCAATGGATGGTAGCCTTGTCATTATGGAAGGTAGTTCTTTGTTGAGGTATTGCTACTCCAACGGATGGTAGCCTTGTCATTATGGGAGGTAGTTCATTGTTGAGAATTTTTTACTCCATTGGATGGTAGCCTTGTCATTATGGAAGGTAGTTCGTTGTTGTGATTTTGTTACTCGAATAGATGGTAGCCTTTACATTAAGGAAGGTAGTTCATTGTTGAGATTTTGTTACTCCAATGGATGGTAGCCTTGTCATTATGTAAAGTAGTGCATTGTTGAGATTTTGTTACTCGAATGGACAGTAGCCTTGTCATTATGGAAGGTAGTTTGTTGTTGAGATTTTGTTACTACAATGGATGGTAGCCTTCTCATTATAGAAGGTAGTTCGTTGTTGTGATTTTCTTACTCCAATGGATGGTAGCCTTGTCATTATGGAAGGTAGTTTATTATTGAGATGTTGTTACTCCAACGGATGGTACCCTTCTTATTATGGATGGTAGTTTTTTGTTGAGATTTTAATACTCCAATGGATGGTAGCCTTGTCATTATGGAAGTTAGTTCATTGTTGAGATTTTTTTACTCCAATGGATGGTAGCCCTGTCATATGGAAGGAAGTTCGTTGTTGAGATTTTGTTATTATGTAAGGTAGTTCGTTTTTGAAATTTGGTTACTCCAATGGATGGTAGCCTTGTCATTATGGAAGGTAGTTCTTGTTTAGATTTTGTTACTCCAATGGATGGTAGCCTTGTCATTATGGAAGGTAGTTCATTGTTGAGATTTTGTTACTCCAATGGATGGTAGCCTTGTAATTGTGGAAGGTAGTTCATTGTTGGGATTTTGTTACTCAATTTACGGTAGCCTTGTCATTATAAAAGGTAGTTAGTTTTTGAGATTTTGTTACTCCAATGAATGGTATCCTTGTCATTATGGAAGGTAGTTCGTTGTTGAGATTTTGTTACTCCAATGGATGGTAGCCTTCTCATTATAGAAGGCAGTTCGTTGTTGAGATTTATTTACTCCAATGGATGGTAGCCTTGTGATTATGGAAGGTTATTTATTGTTGATATTTTGTTACTCCACTAGATGTATCCTTGTCATTCTGGATGGTAGTTTGTTGTTTAGATTTTATTACTCCAATTGATGGTAGCCTTGTCCTTATGGAAGGTAGTTTGTTGTTGAGATTTTTTACTCCGATGGATGGTAGCCTATTCATTATGGAAGGTAGTTCGTTGTTTATATTTTGTTACTCCAATAGATGTTAGCCTTGTCATTATGGAAGGTAGTTCATTATTGAGATTTTGTTACTCCAATGGATGGTAGCCATGTCATTATGGAAGGTAGTTTGTTGTTGAGATTTTGTTACTCCGATGGATGGTAGCCTTGTCATTATGGAAAGTAGTTTGTTGTTGAGATTTTTTTACATTAATGGATTGTAGCCTTGCCATTATAAAATCTAGTTTGTTGTTGTTATTTTGTTACTCCAATGGATGGTAGCCTTGTCATTATAGAAGGTAGTTCGTTGTTGAAATTTTGTTACTCCAATGGATGGTAGCCTTGTTATTATGGAAGGTAGTTCGTTATAGAGATATTGTTACTCCAATGGATGGTAGCCTTGTCATTATGGAAGGTAGTTCATTGTTGAGAATTTGTTACTCCATTGGATGGTATCCTTGTCATTATGGAAGGTAGTTTGTTGTTGAGATTTTTGTTACTCGAATGGATGGTAGCCTTGACATTACGGAAGGTAGTTCATTGTTGAGATTTTTTTACTCCAATGGATGGTAGCCTTGTGATTATGGAAGGTAGTTTGTTGTTGAGATTTTGTTACTACAATGATTGGTAGCCTTGTTATTATGGATGGTAGTTTGTTGTTGAAATTTTAATGCTCCAATGTATGGTAGCCTTGTCATTATGGAAGGTAGTTCGTTTTTTAAATTTTTTTAGTCCAATGGATTATTGCCTTGTCATTATGGAAGGTAGTTTGTTGTTGATATTTTTTTACTCCAATGGATGATAGCCTTGTCATTATGGAAGGTAGTTCTTTGTTGAAATTTTTGTACTCCAATGGATGGTAGCCTTGTCATTAAGGAAGGTAGTTCGTTGTTGAGATATTGTTACTCCAACGGATGGTAGCCTTGTTATTATGGAAGGTAGTTCATTGTTGAGAATTTGTTACTCCATTGGATGGTAGCCTTGTCATTATGGAAGGTAGTTCGTTGTTGAGATTTTGTTACAAGAATGGATGGTAACCTTGACATTACGGAAGGAAGTTCGTTGTTGAGATTTTGTTACTCCAATGGATGGTAGCCTTGTCAATATGTAAAGTAGTTCATTGTTGAGATTTTGTTACTCGAATGGATGGTAGCCTTGTCATTATGGAAGGTAGTTTGTTATTGAGATTTTGTTACTACAATGGATGGTATCCTTGTCATTATGGAAGGTAGTTCGTTGTTGAGATTTTACTACTCCAATGGATGGCAACCTTGTCATTATGGAAGGTAGTTCGTTGTTGATATTTTGTTACTCCAATGGATGGTAGCCTTCTCATTACGCAAGGTAGTTTGTTGTTCAGATTTTGTTACTCCAATGTATGGTAGCCTTGTTATTATGGATGGTAGTTTATTGTTGAGATTTTAATAATCCAATGGATGGTAGCCTTGTCATTATGGAAGGCAGTTCGTTGTTGAGATTTTGTTACTCCAATGGATGGTAGCCTTGACATTATGTAATGTAGTTCGTTTTTGAAATTTGGTTACTCCAATGGATGGTAGCCTTGTCATTATGGAAGGTAGTTCATTGTTGAGATTTTGTTACTCCAATGGATGGTAGCCTTGTCATTATGGAAGGTAGTTCATTGTTGGGATTTTGTTACTCCAATGGATGGTAGCCTTCTTATTATAGAAGGTAGTTCATTGTTGAGATTTTTTACTCCAATGGATGGTAGCCTTATCATTATGGAAGGTAGTTCATTGTTGAGATTTGGTTACTCCAATGGATGGTAGCCTTGTCATTATGGAAGGTAGTTCGTTGTTGGGATTTTGTTACTCTGATGGATGGTAGCCTTGTCATTATGGAATGTAGTTTGTTGTTGAGATTTTTTACTTTAATGTATAGTAGCCTTGTCATTATGGAAGGTAGTTTGTTGTTGATATTTTTTTACTCCAATGGATGGTAGCCTTGTCATTATGGAAGGTAGTTCGTCGTTGAAATTTTTTTACTCCAATGGATGGTAGCCTTGTCATTATGGAAGGTAGTTCGTTGTTGAGATATTGTTACTCCAACGGATGGTAGCCTTGTCATTATGGAAGGTAGTTCATTGTTGAGAATTTGTTACTCCATTGCATGGTAGCCTTGTCATTATGGAAGGTAGTTTGTTGTTGAGATTTTGTTACTCCAATGGATGGTAGCCTTGTAATTATGGAAGGTAGTTCGTTGTTGAGATTTTGTTACTACAATGGATGGTAGCCTTAACATTATGTAATGTAGTTCATTTTTGAAATTTGGTTACTCCAATGGATGGTAGCCTTGTCATTATGGAAGGTAGTTCATTGATATTACAAGAATGGATGGTAGCCTTGACTTTACGGAAGGCAGTTCGTTGTTGACATTTTGTTACTACAATGGATGGTAGCCTTGACATTATGTAATGTAGTTCATTTTTGATATTTGGTTACTCCAATGGATGGTAGCCTTGTCATTATGGATGGTAGTTTGTTGTTTAGATTTAATTACTCCAATTGATGGTAGCCTTGTACTTATGGAAGGTAGTTTGTTGTTGAGATTTTTTACTCCGATGGATGGTAGCCTATTCATTATGGAAGGTAGTTCGTTGTTGAAATTTTGTTACTCCAATGGATGTTAGCCTTGTCATTATGGAAGGTAGTTCATTGTTGATATTTTGTTACTCCAATGGATGGTAGCCATGTCATTATGCAAGGTAGTTCGTTGTTGAGATTTTGTTACTAAGATGGATGGTAGCCTTGTCAATATGGAAGGTAGCTTGTTGTTGAGATATTTTTACTTTAATGGATTGTAGCCTTGCCATTATGGAAGCTAGTTTGTTGTTGATATTTTGTTACTCCAATGGATGGTAGCCTTGTCATTATGGAAGGTAGTTCGTTGTTGAAATTTTGTTACTCCAATGGATGGTAGCCTTGTCATTATGGAAGGTAGTTCATTGTTTAGAATTTGTTACTCCATTGGATGGTAGCCTTGTCATTATGGAAGGTAGTTCGTTGTTGAGATTTTGATACAAGAATGGATGGTAGCCTTGACATTACGGAAAGCAGTTCATTGTTGAGATTTTGTTACTCCAATGGATGGTATCCTTGTCATTATGTAAAGTAGTTCATTGTTGAGATTTTGTTACTCGAATGGATGGTTGCCTTGTCATTATGGAAGGTAGTTTGTTGTTGAGATTTTGTTACTACAATTGATGGTATCCTTGATATTATGGAAGGTAGTTCGTCGTTGAGATTTTGTTACTCCAATGGATGGTAGCCTTGTCATTATGGAAGGTAGTTCGTTGTTGAGATTTTACTACTCCAATGGATGGCAGCCTTGTCATTATGGAAGGTAGTTAGTTGTTGAGATTTTGTTACTCCAATGGATGGTAGCCTTCTCATTATAGAAGGTAGTTCATTGTTGAGTTTTGTTACTCCAATGGATGGTAGCCTTGTAATTACGCAAGGTAGTTTGTTGTTCAGATTTTGTTACTCCATTGTATGGTAGCCTTGTTATTATGCATGGTAGTTTTTTATTGAGATTTTAATACTCCAATGGATGGTAGCCTTGTCATTATGGATGGTAGTTCGTTGTTGAAATTTTTTTACTCCAATGGATGGAAGCCGTTTCATTATGAAGGTAGTTCGTTGTTAAGATTTTGTTACTCCAATGGATGGTAGCCTTGTCATTATGTAAGGTAGTTCATTGTTGAGATTTTGTTACTCCAATGGATGGTAGCCTTATCATTCTTGAAGGTAGTTCATTGTTGAGATTTGGTTACTCCAATGGATGGTAGCCTTGTCATTATGGAAGGTAGTTCGTTGTTGGGATTTTGTTACTCCGATGGATGGTAGCCTTGTCATTATGGAACGTAGTTTGTTGTTGAGATTTTTTTACTTTAATGGATTGTAGCCTTGTCATTATAGAAGGTAGTTTGTTGTTGATATTTTGTTACTCCAATGGATGGTAGCCTTGTCATTATGAAAGGTAGTTCGTTGTTGAAATTTTTTTACTCCAATGGATGGTAGCCTTGTCCTTATGGTAGGTAGTTCGTTGTTGAGATTTTGTTACTCCAATGGATGATAGCCTTGTCATTATGGTAGGTAGTTCGTTGTTGAGATTTGGTTACTCCAATGGATGGTAGCCTTCTCATTATAGAAGGTAGGTCGTTGATGAGATATTCTTACTCCAATGGATGGTAGCCTTGTCATTATGGAAGGTAGTTTATTGTTGAGATTTTGTTACTCCAATGGATGGTAGCCTTCTTATTATGCATGGTAGTTTGTTGTTGAGATTTTAATACTCCAATGGATGGTAGCCTTGTCATTATGGAAGGTAGTTCATTGTTGAGATTTTTTTACTCCAATGCATGGTAGCCCTGTCAAATGGAAGGTAGTTCGTTTTTTAGATTTTGTTACTCCAATGGATGGTAGCCTTGTCATTATGTAATGTAGTTCGTTTTTGAAATTTGGTTACTCCAATGGATGGTAGCCTTGTCATTATGGAAGGTAGTTCGTTGTTGAGATTTTGTTACTCCAATGGATGGTAGCCTTGTCATTATAGAAGGTAGTTCATTGTTGAGATTTTGTTACTCCAATGGATGGTAGCCTTGTAATTATGGAAGGTAGTTCGTTGTTGGGATTTTGTTACTCCAATGTATGAAAGCCTTGTCATTATAGAAGGTAGTTCGTTTTGAGATTTTGTTACTCAAATTAATGGAATCCTTGTCATTATAGAAGGTAGTTCGTTGTTGAGATTTTGTTACTCCAATGGATGGTAGCCTTCTTATTATAGAAGGTAGTTCGATGTTGAGATTTATTTACTCCAATGGATGGTATCCTTGTCATTATGGAAGGTTATTTATTGTTGAAATTTTGTTACTCCACTGGATGGTAGCCTTGTCATTATGGATGGTAGTTTGTTGTTTAGATTTTATTACTCCAATTGATGGTAGCCTTGTACTTATGGAAGGTAGTTTGTTGTTGAGATTTTTTACTCCGATGGATGGTAGCCTATTCATTATGGAAGGTAGTTCCTTGTTGAAATTTTATTACTCCAATGGATGTTAGCCTTGTCATTATGGAAGGTAGTTCATTGTTGAGATTTTGTTACTCCAATGGATGGTAGCCATGTCATTAATAAAGGTAGTTCGTTGTTGAGATTTTGTTACTCTGATGGATGGTAGCCTTGTCTTTATGGAAGGTAGTTTGTTGTTGAGATTTTTTTACTTTAATGGAATGTATCCTTGCCATTATGGAAGCTAGTTTGTTGTTGATATTTTGTTACTCCAATGGACGGTAGCATTGTCATTATGGAAGGTAGTTCGTTGTTGAAATTTTGTTACTCCAATGGATGGTAGCCTTGTCGTTATGGAAGGTAGTTCGTTTTTGAGATATTGTTACTCCAACGGATGCTAGCCTTGTCATTATGGAACGTAGTTCATTGTTGAGAATTTGTTACTCCATTGGATGGTAGCCTTGTCATTATGGAAGGTAGTTTGTTGTTGAGATTTTGTTACAAGAATGGATGGTAGCCTTGACATTACGTAAAGCAGTTCATTGTTGAGATTTTGTTACTGCAATGGATGGTAGCCTTGACATTATGGAAGGTAGTTCGTCGTTAAAATTTTGTTACTTCAATGGATGGTAGCCTTGTCATTTTGGAAGGTAGTTCGTTGTTGAGATTTTACTACTCCAATGGATGGCAACCTTGTCATTATGGAAGGTAGTTTGTTGTTGAGATTTTGTTACTCCAATGGATGGTAGCCTTCTCATTATATAAGGTAGTTCGTTGTTGAGTTTTGTTACTCCAATGGATGGTAGCCTTGTCATTACGCAAGGTAATTTGTTGTTCAGATTTTGTTACTCCAATGTATGGTAGCCTTGTTATTATGGATGGTAGTTTGTTATTGAGATTTTAATACTCCAATGGATGGTAGCCTTCTCATTATGGAAAGTAGTTTGTTGTTGGGATTTTGTTACTCCAATGGATGGTAGCCTTCTCATTATAGAAGGTAGTTCATTGTTGAGATTTTCTTAGTCCAATGGATGGTAGCCTTATCATTATGGAAGGTAGTTCATTGTTGATATTTGGTTACTCCAATGGATGGTAGCCTTGTCATTATGGAATGTAGTTCGTAGTTGGGATTTTGTTACTCCGAGGGATGGTAGCCTTGTTATTATGGAAGGTAGTTTGTTGTTGAGATTTTTTACTTTAATGGATTGTATCCTTGTCATTATGGAAGGTAGTTTGTTGTTGATATTTTGTTACTCCAATGGATGGTAGCCTTGTCATTATGGAAGGTAGTTCGTTCTTGAGATATTTTTACTCCAACGGATGGTAGCCTTGTCATTATAGAAGGTAGTTCATTGTTGAGAATTTATTACTCCATTGGATGGTAGCCTTGTCATTATGGAAGGTAGTTCGTTGTTGAGATTTTGTTACTCGAATGGATGGTAGCCTTGACATTATGGAAGGTAGTTCATTGTTGAGATTTTGTTACTCCAATGGATGGTAGCCTTGTCATTATGGAAGGTAGTTCATTGTTGGGATTTTGTTAATCCAATGGATGGTAGCCTTCTCATTATAGAAGGAGTTCATTGTTGACATTTTCTTACTCCAATGTATGGTAGCCTTGTCATTATGGAAGGTAGTTTATTGTTGAGATTTTGTTACTCCAATGGATGGTAGCCTTGTTATTATGGATGGTAGTTTGTTG